>NHNV01000009.1:73649-675816 GCA_002785995.1 Mycosphaerelloides madeirae | reverse complement strand
AAGCTGGTATGGGCCACCGAAGAGCCGGAAGCATAAGAATGGCGCTATTGAGCATGCATTTGATGTTGAAGAAGAGGTAGTGGCCGCATACAAGGGTGAAAGTGAGATTGAAGAGACGCAGCAAGAGGTAGAAGGCAGTGGGCAGGGCAGTTATACAGAAGTTGAAGAGATACAAGATGAATAGACATCATTTAAGAGATTTCTACAACACCCTGACCACTAGGAATTACTGGTTAACCAATGGTCAAACGGTCAAAAGACGCTGATCTTATTGGGCAGTCATGAAAACACCTAATGGTCATGACCAACCAGACCATTAAGCCCGCTGGCATCTACCATTACAATCACCTCTACGGATGCTCGAGGAAGTTCATGTACTGTGCCTTTCGGTCCTAATGGCGTGGAGTGGACTCCGCTCAACACACCTTTTGGAACTCGGGAACTTCCTCCGCCAACCGCACTGCCAGCAAGTGTGTTACCCACAAACACCCCGGCGTCGCCAAGTGGAAGTCAAGCGTCCGTCACAGGCATCTTCGACAACACCGCATTGTCCGTGACTACACTTACTATTGGAAGCAGGACTGAGACTTGGCTGCGCGAAAGATTTACGGATCTGGCCACCACTACCGGGATCTCGACGATTACCACTCCAATAGTCGAAACCAACTCGGATGACAGCGTATTCACAGTTTCTGCCGCGGTCATCGTTGTTGGACCAGGTGGTGTCTGGTAAGAGTCGTTGAAGTCCTGGAATGAAGTATGTCTGACCCCGCTGCAGGTGGGATGGCGGCCATGGTGGCCCAGGACTATCTGGTCCCGGTTGTGTATGGCCTTTTTGCCCTCCTAATGGCGAAGGAGATCGCAGCGGTGGCGGCTCTGGCCAGAGCCCCAAAGACCCGAACACACCTGGCAGCGACGAGCACCCTGAGCCTCTCGGTGATAACGATGGAGGAGAGCCCCCCAAGACTGAGGGAGATCCGAATCCATCTGGTCCGGGCTCGGAATCGATGACTTCTATGTCATCGACAGCAACGTTGTCTACTTCTGGTTGCTCTGAGACTCGGACAGTCTCTGATTGTGCGAACATATGCTCGGCCTCCGCCAGCGGTACGGTGACGCTTTCACAGACTTGCACGACGCCTTGTTATTCTACAGCTATTGGGTGTAGCGTTACTAGAACTACGACAACCACAACAGTGACCGGCTCTGCATATACATTCAGCGTATCATACTGATCAAACCTGCCCACTGGGACTAACTTCGCTTATTTGACGGTGAGTATCAGTTTGTCAATGATTGTTAGCGGTGCACAACAGACGTCGTCTTAGGCCGATTCATGTGCAGCAGATGGAGCTCCTTGAGCCTCACCGACAAGCTGGTGTGACTGTGGTCCCAGCCTGACATATCTTACATTGCCGCCGACGTCCGACGAAACCACTGTGAACTGCGACTACACGACCTTTGCTTCTTCGACTCTCGCTCCAACTACTACAATTGCCATTTCAACGAACGTTCCGGGCGTGAATGGTGTTCCCTGTTGTGCCGCAGTTGTGTCAGCGCGAGGGATAGCAGCTTACTGTAATTGTGGCGGCACTCCTGCGCCAACTCTTGATTCAACCTCCTCTGGCTTCATCAATTGCGCTTACACAATCCAACCCACGAGCTCTTACAGCCCGTCAGTCATACCGGCGTCTTCAGCAACAATTAACTCTCTATCTTCTGCCGCTCCGACGGTTGCATGGGGATCATGCAAGGTCAAGGTAACAGAACTAGTACATCTCAAGAAAGGGTCGGGCGGCGCTTTCGAACTCGAACTCACGGATGCCAACGGCAGGAACATCGGCTCGAGATCCGACACTGGGCGGACAACCAACCATTCGATGTCACAAGTGAGTTACCTTGGGTGCTCATATTGACGACCTACCAGACTGGCGGACTTGATAACAACACTCCAACCGCCCCAGTCCAGTTTGCTCATGGAAGTCAATCATTAACCTCCGGTTTTTCTCATTGCTCGCTTACGGACTGGTGATATACGGAATACACTCCCGATTGGGTACACAATATCACTTGTACCTTCGACTGTGCTCCGAAGAGCTCTTCGAAGCGTAGTGACAGTGGCTCAGGAGGCGAGCCAGTACGAAGTGCAAAGTGGCAACAATATGCGGCGAGTGGCAAATGTTACTATGATGCTTGGAGCACCAGGAGTGCAGACACGCTGGATGCGGAGTACAATTGTAATTACGACCAGGTGTTCGAGGTCACACCGCCGCAGCTTGTGGCACCCGCTGTCGAGATCAGAAAAATCCTCTAGGCCGTCCTATCTAACTGGGTTACTTATGTGAAGAATCAACCAGACCTTCGGCAAGGAGACGGGACCAAGACCAAGGCTAGGTTCAGGAACACCATCAGCCCTTCGGAACAGGTATTTCTGGCTCTAGACAATGCTCGAGGCTACCCAGAAGACGACAATGGCGACCCACAGTACAATACAAATCCTCTTGTGCCCTGGCAGTTCTCTACCGTTACGTGGATTCAATAGAAAGAGAGTATCGCGTGGACTGCTCGGAAGAAGAACCCGAAAGTCGACGTGGATCAGATTGGCTATTCACAAATGAAGTTTTTCTAGCGTACAGCGATTTCGAACCCGGATATATCATCGTACTGGACGAAGCCTTCGGGAACGACGACGACTACACAACCAAAACATTCATACCGAGAGACACCGATCTTGACTCCAACCCGTTCTGAGCTTTGCTAGGTTGTCCCAATTGTAGAAACATCCAGGACTTCTTAATGGAAAGCAAGCAGGCAACGGGCAAGAAAGGTATTGCAAGCATCGGTGCGGTAAAGACGGATGATGACCTTGGACTTTGGAAAATGTGGGTGGGCAACAATGGCCGAATGATTCGTGATTGATTGGATATCTGGTATATTTTAGAGTTGACTGGAGTTGTCCAATCATGTTGTGTGCAGTTCAATCTTCAGGAAAAGACCTCACACACAACTATAGTTGCAAGACACACCCCCGTTCAGCTATCGTCTTCTCCCTGTACAGACTAATGGATGAGATTGAACGATTCATATCTGGCCCGCCGAACAGTGCGATGTGGGTCAGTGGCAATGACGATTTGCATAGCTCGCTCGAGTGGACACCTGAAGACCAGATGGGGATCTAGTGGTACGAGCCGCGGGCTAATTAGGCCGTAGTCGATGAAATCAGAGTCCAGCAGCGTGCCGGCATATCTTTGCACGCTTCCTCCAATACGGCATCCATGCCTCTCTGCAGTCTCGTTGCTCCTTGAGATGACAAGTACACCGTGCTCTCGCCATTCCCTTTCCAACACTATGGAGACCTCTAAGAACGTCGGCGTTAGCCGGTATTGAGTCCTCTTCAGGGGTGGTGGAGGTTTTCTTTGGATTGCTCGAGAGCGAAGCAGGATTATGAGGTTTGGTGTCGGGCATCTGGCTCTCCAGCTGCTGGAGCCTGTCACACAGCGCAATGTGGAAGTCGGAAATTTCTTGCAGCGTCTTGACAGGATAGGTGAAGAACACGTGGATAGGTGAAAAGCACGTGTTTCATGAAGAAGCTCTCGTCGTCGAGGTCCTTGTCCATGGCGCGATGGGGATACCATTCGCGCCATACGGCGGGCAGGAGATCAGATGAAGCCGGAGAGTGATCCCGGATGGGCGCTGTAGATGGCGCAATCTTTCCGGCAAAAGAGACGGCAGTCGTCGACGTCGAGCTTCGAGAGCGTTCTTTCTTTATTTCTCGTGAAGAGATCGCGGAAGAAGAGCTCACGATCGCCGTCGCTTTGTGATCCGGATGGTTTGGCATGGATGTGGAGGGATGCGAAGGTCATGCGGGTTTGGAACTCATAGCCGCGGCTTTCTGCGCAGGCGCGACGGTGAGCTGGCGATTTTGTGTCGATGCCATCCTCTACTGCCTCTCAGTACTGTTCCGGGACGTTGTTGATGAGGAAGGAGAAGTCTGGTTATTGGGAGTTGTGGCCACATGTTCTTGCATGAAGCGGCACAGTTGCTTTGCCACGTTTGGTCGGATGATCATCTCATTTTGCACATAGCTTACCGTACCACCGTGTTTTCCCGGCCACGTGTAAAAAAGATGTCGTTCAGGTATATGTTGATGTTGCCGAGAAGAATGCAAGAACAGGCCATGAACAGGCCCCAAGGCTCTTCAGGGTCTCTTCAGCTCGCCACAAGCCAACGGCTCACGCATTTTGCCTTTCGCGCACGCCCTGCCAACGACAAGGCCACCTTGGCTCCTGCTCACCGTGATGGCGCCGAGACGTTTTATATCAACCTCACCTCCTTCCCACCCCTTTCTTGTCACTCTCACTGACGCTCTTTCTCGCCCTTTGCCGGCATATCGGCCCTTGCGATGTTCGCCCTGGCCATTTCAGCCTCGAAAAGCCACACAGGATGCTCTGCACCAATTTGTCTAGACCTCCGGACCGAGGCGCAGGCGAGAGGCGCACATGCTGCTTGGCAATGCTAGTGACTGGAGGATCACGCACTCACCTTCCCTACTCGGAACGCAGAGATAGCGGCGAGTCCGTACCATATCCATCCTGTTCAGCATTTGTTGCCCACGTCGACAAGGCAGAGAAGCAATAACCCGAACCCATGTGGCCGACATACAACGACTTTCTGATACAAAGATCGCCCACCATGCTTCACCATCTCGACTGCTTCGACACGGTCGCGTGAGCTTGCTCTCTGGCATTGTTCGACTGAACACTAAGAAGATTTGGTTATCGCAGTCCCGGACGCCTCCTAGAACCCTCTGCCCTCGCCCACGTGAGAATAGCGCCTTGCAATTCCACTTTCTCGTTATGGCCGAACTACTGCGACCGGCCGAGTGAGGTCCATGGCCTGAGCTTCCCACTCACACGCATCACACGCCGTGCTGTGCCGTCCCCCACCAGCTGATGAGCTGCCGTGAGCTGAAGAGGCACCCACGGGCTGACCGATGCGATGGGGCGATAGGGCGATGGGGCGTCAAGACGACTCCGCAGCTTCGTGGTAGGACAAAACGCACACGACACGTACCTGCGTATCATCCAAATCATGTCGGCACGCGTTTGTAAAACGTCAACAAACAAGCGGCTGAGAGCTCAGATTCGTACTGGAGCCATAAGCTGCCATATTTTCCACCAAAACCAGCCGACAGTATGCGCAGTCCTGGAAGCTCTCCGGCACCAGTAATCTGAGGCGACTGTCACGAGGGCCCAGGCACCAAGACTATGCGAAGCGTTTAAAGTTACCACCATCTATGCTCCCCGCCTTATCATTGGGGCATATTTGAAGGTAAGCAACAGACTTGGCAACGCGAACCCATGTGGGCATCTCCTCTGAATGGGTCCAAGTCCGTCGCTTCTAGAACGTTTCTTCGCATCCATAGGCTGGAGCTTGGACTTCACTTACATTAGCTTATCTCCAGGGCTAACACTACACGAGCAAAGCTTATGGATTTTGAGCCATGAAAAGCGAGATCGTGCAGGCTGGGCTCAGAGAAGGTCTTCCTGGTCGTTGATATAATGTCCAAATCTGTCCACTGCAGCGACAACCGATCAGTACTCTTTCCCTCCCTCGTACCGACTGTCTCGTATCTCTGGCCCCTTACGATACGACCAAGACAGCATGTCTTCCTACCCCTCGGCGCCTGAGAAGGCCTATCACGCCACACCAGAGTACGTCGGCTCCGGCTCCTCACCTACCTACGATGAGAAGACCGTTGCTGTTGAGGAGGGCACCGTCAGCTCAGACGACGATGTCGCCCAGGGCCAATACAAGCGCGTCTTGAAGAATCGACACATGCAGATGATCGCCATCGGTGGTGCTATCGGTGCTGGTTACTTCGTCGGATCTGGAGGTGCTCTCTCCACTGGTGGCCCGGCTTCACTCGTCCTCGGTTTCGCCATCGTTGGCATAATGTTGCTCATGACGATGCAAGCACTCGGAGAATTGGGAGTCTTGTTTCCGGTCAATGGCGCTTTCTTCACATACGCTGTCCGCTTCATCGATCCGTCTTGGGGTTTTGCTTGCGGTTGGGATTATGCCATTCAATGGTAAGCCTCTTATCAACTACACTGTCGTTCGAAGGGAAGGCTAAACATTTTCAGGCTCACCATCCTTCCTTTCGAAATCACTGCCGCTGGCATTACACTCGCTTTTTGGCCTGCTGCCGAGAACATCAACATCGGCGTCTGGGTTACTGTATTCTTGGTCGCCCTCTCCGCCATCCAGTTCCTCGGCGTTCGCGCATACGGCGAAGTCGAGTTCTTCCTCTCTATGATCAAGATTGCGGCTGCCACTGGCTTCATCATTCTCGGCATCATTATCAACTGTGGTGGTGTCGATGGCGGTCCCACTACGTACCCAGCTGGTGACGTCCTCAAGGCAGTTCCAAAGGGCTACCTCGGTGGATACTACTGGGACAACCCGGGTGCTTTCAGGAACGGGTTCAAAGGCTTCTGTTCCGTGTTCGTCACAGCCTCTTTCGCTTTCGGGGGTACCGAGCTCACTGGTCTTGCCGCTGCTGAGTGTGCCAACCCGCTCAAGTCGATTCCCAAGGCGACCCGACAGGTGTTCTGGCGTATCACCTTCTTCTACGTCGTTGGCCTTCTCATTCTCGGCTTAATCGTTCCATCGGACTCGGACTTCCTCCTCCACTCCTCCGGCGCGCACACGAAGTACTCTCCCTTCGTCTACGCTATGACACTTGTCGGAATCAAGGGCCTGCCATCGGTCTTCAACGTGGTCATCTGTCTGTCGGTCCTATCCGTTGCCAACTCTTCGGCCTATGGAAGCACCAGGACCATGCAAGCATTATCTGCCCAAGGAATGGCACCAAAGTTCCTCGCCTATATTGACAAGCACGGTCGTCCAGTCTGGTGTATCGCTATCCAGCTCGCCTTTGGACTCCTCGCCTTCGTCAACGAAGCCAAGAACGGCAGCACCGCCTTCGGCTGGCTCCTAGCCCTCAGCGGTCTCGCCAACTTCTTCATCTGGGGCACCATCTGCCTGTCACATATTCGCTTCCGCGCTGGCTGGAAGGCCCAGGGCCACAGCCTCGACGAGCTGCCATACAGAGCCTCCTTCGGCGTCATCGGCTCGTACATCGGCTTGGCCATGAACATCCTCTGCATGATTGCTTCCTTCTACGCCGCGCTCTTCCCACCCGGCGGCAGCCCAGACGCCGAGGTCTTCTTCGAGCAGTACCTCGCTGCGCCCATCATTCTTGCTCTGTACGTTGGCTGGAAGGTGTACACGCGCGATTGGAAGATGTTCATTCGCTCGCATGAGATGGATGTTACTTCGGGTCTGCGGCACAACCTTCATGAATTGAGGGATCTTACTGCCGAGGAGGCGGCGAACAAGGGAGGGATTATGGCATGGCCAAAGCGATTCCTTGGAGGCTTTTTCTAAGCTGCTGCTGCTGATAATGATGAGTGATATTTTGGTTAGCGATGGTTTTGGATCGTCTTGATAGATACCCAATCGACGATTCTGACACTATATCTTGGTCCCAACTCTGGGAGAAGACTCGTCCTCGTCCGTTGTCGCGCTGATTCGAGTGGTTTTGTAGACGAGCCGGGGATGAAGCTCATTCGTCTTTCTCTACATGCATACTTTCGGGAGCACACGGAGCGAGCTACCATCTGAGCTCTCCATCTTCCCAGAAGCTCCGAAATCGCTCTCAATGCGGGCAGCTGGCAGAAACAGCACCTTTTCCTACGTCAAGGTTAGAACAGCAAGAGACGACCTGAAGAGTTCCGTCCCAAAATATCTTCCTTCACCTTCAGACCTCAAAACCTCACACAACACAGTCCACAATGTCTGAAACCTATACCCCGGAAGAAATTCAAAAAGCGCACGAGATCCTTTACAATGAAGGGATTAAAATGCGTTACCAAGTCGCCGGAAAAGAATACGTCGATCGCGCTCTCGCCAATGCTCAGAATCCTTTTGCGAAAGCAATGCAGGAAGTTAGTATCAGTCTCTTTCATTTCGTCCCTCCATGATTTCGAGCTTGCGCTGACTCGGGATGTCTTGTTTGCTAGTATGTCTCCGAATCCTGCTGGGGCAGCATCTGGACCAGACCGGGTCTAGACTTGAAGATTAGATCGTTTCTGAATATTGCTATGCTGTGTTGTCAAAACCGCGGGACGGAGCTTGCGACGCATGTTAAGGGTGCTTTGAGTGAGTGCTTCCACACGAATCGAGTCTTTTGGAGGTGCGAGATATAGTGGGCTGACTTAGGAGATTGAATAGACAATGGCGCGAGCGAGGAAGAGATCCGGGAGGTTATATTGCAGGCGGCGTGCTATTGTGGTATGCCAGCCGGAATCGAAGGGTTCCGCGTAGCATGGAAGGCGGTTGAGGAGTGGAAAGAGGCCAACGGCAAGAAGTAGGACGTACGCGTATGCGAGGATGGAGGTGACGGGCAGTAAAGAGTCATATTCGTACCTAATCATCATCGTATCCATCGCAACGCGCCTAGCACCGCATCTCATCCACATCACAACATCGTCTCGTCTCATCAAAAAAGTTCGTATTGGCGCCTACTGACCATCTCTTGCCTTCCTGTATGCCGCCTCCTGCTCCAGCTGAATATCCTCCATGTTCTTAGCGACATCCTCCAAGATCTCTGCGGATCGTTGGTGGTATTCCACCTGAGCCTTAACAAGCTCAACCAGATTCCTCAACGGCTCTGGAGTATCCAAGACGTTCCTCATAATAGACGTCGCCTCGTCGACCTTCTCCACAAAGCTATCTTCAGCCTGCTCGATCGCGTGACGCTGCTGCTCCGAGTACGATTCCTCGTGGCGTCCTCCAGCGGCTGCCTTCGACTTGACAGCATCAAGCTGCAGGCGGGCATTCTGGACGGCGGCGCGTGCCTTATCGGCCGCTTTGATGCTCTGGTTGAGAGTTGTGCTCCAGCCTGCAAGGAATTTGCCCTGGATCTTTTCGTCTTGATCAAGACGGGCCTCGCCGACCTTTTCCTGGGCGATGGCGAGCTTCTCGAGTCCTTGCGCGAGAGGGTCTGGCTCTGTGGAGCCCTGCGGAGTAGCAGTCGAGACTGTCTGCGATCCCGCGAGAGCGGCGCGCGCAATGGCGTGTGAGAAGGTCTTTGGCTGCGGTTTCGCAGAAGGCGGTGCGGTGAGAGCGGCCTGGGCCTCGCTGGCGCTGCTGGCCTTGGACAGGAGATTCACCTGTGGGTCACAATCAGTACAGCCGATCCTCTCTACATACCCAAGCCCCGTGTACGCCAAAACGTATCTTACCTTATCGCCAATACTCCTACCCAGATCCTGAAAACTCTCGCGGACATTAGGCGGGTAGTCATACGCCTCGTTGGCGTACTGGCTCGTGGCAGCCAACAGCTTCTGGTGCGTCTGCTTCAAGGCATCGATGCGCGTCTCCAGCTCGACATAGTCGTGCGGCAGTTCCGTCTTCTCGCCGGCGTTGCCCGTCTGCTCCTTGAACCATTGCTGGCTGCGGGTCGCAAAGGGCGTGACGGACGAGGAAATGCTCTTAGTGAAAGCGTTAAATTTGTCCATGTTGATGTTGAGGAAGTCGGGCGCCGGCGAGGAGGTGGAGGTGGCAGAGGAGTACGCGGCGTACGCTTCGGCTTCTGACTCCAGTTTGAATGTTTGATGGCCGTGTGGTTGAAAGTGCAGTTGTTGTTTGCAGGGATTGGGACTACGTTGCGACACTTTGTTCTTCGATCGAGTGCGATTGCCTGGACGGATGCGAAGGATTACGAGGTGGCACGTGACAAAGGGAACCATAGCAAAATGCCTCTCGTACATTAATTGTACTATCTAAGACTTGTACAGGCTGGTAATCTTCTTTCCCCCATTTGAGAGCTTCGCTCTCAAAATAGCCCCCGGGTACGTCCTCAAATCAACCCCATCGTTCCAGTCGGGCTGGTATGGCAGCTGATTGATGTTCATATAAATATAGCCATCCGCTCCCACGCTTGCTCCGTCTGGCCAGATGATCCTCGGGTCCCGCACAAATCCATGAGTCAGCCCATCGCTCGGATTGAAATAGTATATCGCATTGTGCTCTGGCATCAATTGATAGATCAGACCGTTAGTGTCGGCCTCAAATCCATTCCCATTACCACCTCTTTGCCCGTGATTCGTCACATTCGCATGCGCAAAGACTTCTGCCAATGGGTTGCTATCTCGCTCGCGAAGATTAACAGTTGGCACACTCCAGAGATAGTTTGTTGATAGTGGCGAATAGTACATCCTCTTCCCATCGGGGCTCAGCGCGATGCCATCCAGACCTTCCAGTTGCCATCCAACAGGCATGCCCTTCTGGCGAAGGTAGAATGGATGCCCTTGGTAACTTGGGACGTCGTTGGCCCCACGAAGCACAGAGGAATCTTCGTTTAGTCTTCGCCACGATTCTCCAGTTCCAAGATCGCACATGATGAAACCAGGTCTGCCCTCGTTGGAAGAGTCAACTAGGTACGCGATTCCTTTGCCAGAGGTGCCGGAGAGACTTGGGTTGAAGTCGAAGCGCAAGTCGTTAAAGAAGCTGTCCGGGAAGTAGACATCTGCTGGGAATGTGTATGTCTTATAGATTGTATCGTTCGCAAGGGAGATGGCGACAAGTTTAGGGCCACCAGGCTGAGCGTATGGCATGGAAGGATCTCCCTGAGCATTATGTACTGTCGGTCTTCCAGTATCTACAAGCCAAAGCGTCTCAGGCCTGTCATGGGTCTCGGATGTGATGTAGACGGCTTGGACGTTGATGAGACCGGACGAATTTCCAGAGCCAAATGGGATCCCGTTCCACGTCGTGTTCAGTTTGGCTGGTGGCAGGTTGACGTCTGCGGGTGGGTACGGGATCTCATGAGTCTTGTTGACCACCACGCCCAGCGTGTACTCATAGTCGCCACGGGTGTACGTGGTGAAGATACGGCCATCGGAGGCGACAGCTATTCCTGAAAGCGAAGGAGTGGAGTGTCAGCTAGTGTCTCAGACTCATGGTGGCTCTTCGTCTTTGCTTTACGAACCTATTGGCCACTGGTCGTAGTAGTAATGCACTTCCTCAATCTCTGGGCCGTACGTGCCATTGTCAACTCTCAGAATCGTCTGCGAATGATTTTGATATGTAATCTGGGCGACCGCACTTCCTGCCAGCAGGGCAATTGCCGTAAGAGATGATCCCAACATAATGTCCCGATTTTCCTATCGTGTGAGGATGAAGAAGGAACTGAATGAGAGGTGGGCTCAAATATCGGCCGGTTGATGAGCACAGCCTTCGTCATCGTACTCACATTCGATGTGCCTTGTATGAAGACTACCGGCTCCTCGGCATGGCCCTTGTACACGTGTAGAGGCACGCATTGCACAGAGAGGAGAAAGGCGTTGATGTTGAGGTCATCGCAGCCGTTGAAGTTTGACGTCGTTGCTGTGGAGAGGGATGAGCTTGAGCCGCGTTGCAATCCTGGCACCGGCGTGAGCGGCAGCATCGACCTTCGATCTCACTCGACGAGTGGAAAGAACATCCGTCTTCATCTAAGTAGACCAAGATGGATAGACGTGTTCGAATTGAGCGCCCTGCAAAGCTGAACGAGCCGAACGAGGCTGTACAGTATGACTGTAACGAAACAGTGAGTCACACAAACGCCAAAAGACCCGATGTCATCTTCTCCTTCGAAAATGCGTCAACATTCCGTGGCAATACCCTTAGGTCTCAAGAGCGGACATGTCGACTGGAAGCAAAGAGGGAGATGGGACAACGGCCCCTGAGCTACAGCACCAGGACACAGACGAGAGCAATGCCACTCCTCAAGCCAATCCTGATGAGATGTCTGCGCAAGCACGAGTCTTTGCTATCACCGAGTTGCGCGAGCTCATACTCTACTACGTCCCAGGTTGCAACCTCCTCGTACACCGCCGCACTTGCAGAGCATTCGATGAGTATGTCTTGAAATCTCCAGACGTCAGATCCAAGCTCTTTCAGAATCCAGACAACGCAATCTTCAAGCTCCGAAGCAAGGAGACCCTCAACCTCCGAGCTAACGACGTCGTCTTCAAACTCACAGGCTCCACATTACTACCCGGTCTCTCCCCTCGCCCCATGAAACAGCACGTCTTTCGCATCAAGGACTGTCCGCCCTCGCTGTTACGCCTCTGCTTCAGCTCCACAGATGCTCGTCCGCTCTTAGCAGTAAACCTAGCTTCCGCAACGCTCCAAGCGGAAGTCGAGAAGAGCCTTCAAACGCCGTGGTCTCAGATGTTCTTGACCGATCCGCCTGTACCAACCAGGCTGCGAATTTACACGGGCAGGGAGTCCACCTTTTGGCAATACGCGACCTTTGAGGTCCAACCCGCTACGATCGAGCAGTTACTGAAACTGGCGCTACTCGCACGAGAAAAGGACCAGCTTGCCGAATTTGCCGGAAGAAATGCGGATGCCTGGATGTCTCCTGGATACTTTGGGGTTGTGCACAGATGGAAATGGCCTGCCAGCGTACGTGCAGACTTATTAAAGACCTTGGGTGTTGAAGATCGGAAAGCACTGCGTTTGATGATTTCTCGGCCTGTGTATGTCGAGGACGAAAATCTCAATCTGTTGAACGCTCTTCGGGATGCCGGGATGCCCATATCATAGGTGTTTTATTAGCAAGAGTTCAAGGCGAATTTGCTCCAACCGCGGATCTTGTGGCCTTTTTATCGTCAGCTTGAAGTACTCGGACAGACGGGGCGAGGAGAGTACCATAGATGAAGAAAAGAATCGGGAACGGCACTAAAGCCAGGCAAAGGAAAGCCAGCAAGCTGGTAGCCCATTGGACACCGAGGCTCTGGTACATCTGCGTCGAGAACAAAGGGAAAACCGCCGCAACAATGCTTCGCACGAAAGCATTCGCCGCCAGAGCCGAATTTGCATCCGAGAGGTAAACATCCACAATATAGATAACAGCAGGCATGAAGATCATGATAATCCCTGCTCCGACGAACGCACCAGCAATAACTTGCGGCCAGGCATTCATTGATGGATATGAAGTCCACGCGAACCAGAACAACCCGATGACAAGGACAACCGAGCCAATGATCATGGGAGGTAGTCTGTATTCCGGGACGAGATTATCGGATTTTGCGAGTTTAGGTTGAAATATAGCTTGTGTTTCCCAAGACATGTAGATACAGGCGAAGATGACGCCTATGAAGATTGCGAGAAAGGGCAGCGCTGAGACACCGGAGATCCATCCGCGATCGTATTCAAAGGAGAACGGGAAGGCGAAGAAGATTAGGTAGAGGATGCCATAGACCAGGCTGATGTATAGCGTCCTGGGCCATGTTAGCGAATACACATCATCGAGCAAACGGAAAGACGAACATCACGATTAGAATCGGTTCTTGGACGATCATCTGCAATGGCTTCAGCCCGTACTTGCGGACCAAAGCTTGAAGATGGATTGGTTGCTCATCCAGCCTGGAATGTAAGGCCCAGTGTTTGTTCTGGACTCTGAGTCGAGCCGCTTTGCGCTGCAGCAATACCGGTGCGAGTGTTTCGGGAATGGTCGGGAGAGCAAGAACGTAAAAGAAAGCTCCCATGATTAAGGTGAACCAGATGGTCCACCGCCAACCGAGATTGGAGTTCTCAACAGTGAACTCGCCCACGATAGGACCCTTCTCTCAATCAGCTTATCTTTGTCTGAAAGGGCCGTATCGCAAACTTACCATGGTCGGTCCCGCGAATACAGCCCCAGCATATCCGATCGTCGGTATTCCTCGATCCTTGCCATCCCAGAAATCGACATACATACCAGCGCAGATTGCCAAAGGAGCACTGCCGAAGGCTCCAGAAAGGAAACGAAAGATGAAGATTGTTTGTGCGTCGTGGGCCGTCGCGACCGGAATCTGGAAAACCAAGAAGCCGAAGTATCCGATCATCAGAGGGTTGCGACGACCATATATCTCTGATAAAGGGCCCCAGATCAGGGGACTGTGTTCATATCAGGGCCGTTCTTGGAGCAAGTCATGCTGGAGGGCCGACTTACCCACAAGCGAAGCCGACAACGTAAAGGGTGACACCCAGTATCATGACTTGGCTGCTCTTGCCAAACTCCTTTGCTGTTGCTTCGGATGCTGTTGAGAAGACCGAGCTGCTGAAACTGATCACAAGCGTCAGGAAGGCAGTGAGTATGGAGATCCACCACTTCCTCCCGCCAGACCAGTTCATTGGATTCTCAGGGTCGTTGGGTCCATTCCAGTCAACGATATCCGGATCAATTCGCTCATCACTGTCGTCGTGGTGTTGCTGGAAGCCTGCTTCTTCATCTCTTGCTGGCCCAAACGCTTCCTCGACTGCTTCTTCTGCTTCCGCTTTACTGATCCAGCTGAGAGCATCGGATATTGCTCGCGATGAGGCGCCATTGGTCGGCTCAATGTATACGGTCGTTTTCTCGTCGTGGGCCATGATGCGTTTTGCGAATGATCAGGAAAACAAAGAGAAAACGAACTCACAGTATGGCTGCAAGGGTGTATCTATACGCCTTCTCATGCCGAACATGAGGGTATCCACTATCTCATGCGGCTGATCAATCGGAGATAGGCCTGAAAATATTCTTCACCAGCCAGCTATCCATTCCGTGCGGCTGGGCGTACACCCTCATTCGATATGGTGGCGCATTGTAGGCTCGCTACGTGCGCAATGCAACGTAGATGGTTGTTGTCTTCCTTTCCTTCGCTGCTACTGAGAACATGGTTGCATTCCGAAGCGCGATAATCAAGCCCAAGCAACAGCTCACATCATGTGTCTTCCTCCCCCAAGTGACATGTTTTTCTCTTGATGCAGAAACATCCTCCGCTGAGTCCAATGATTCCAAGTCGCACGAGAAATATCGTGATAAACCGAGGTACGGCATGACTACGGCGGGTTGAAAGGGGAGGGTCCTTACAGTGTTGCACCACACATGCCATATTGGGCAATCGTGTGGTGCAACAGGATCCACCTTTCGAGATGGATGGGATCCGCTAGCAGGGACTGTAGCGATCTCAAACGCCTCTTCAGAGCGCCGCGAGCCCGACGAGCGAGATATTCCGTAAATTATCGATGTCGGGGGCGTGAAGGCGGCTGAGGTGCATGCTGAGGTGCATGATAGGTGTGTATGTAGTAGAAGGCAGACGTTGGACACGGATGGACGAAGAGAAGTCAGGGCTGACCGGGCGGAGTCCAGTCCGTGCCTGCCGAGCCGGGAAAGACGTGCCGATTGCTTGCCGAGCCGAAATTCTCCTTCTCTTTGCGCGCAATGGGCAGCATCAACGCCAATCCATCTTCCTTTCCATCACCATCCCGTCCTGTCCGCGTCCTTTGTGAGTAATTAGAATCACCTGTCCAACTCGATGTTCGCAGGCATTGAATTTTCGACGACTATATGTGATCGTGCTGGCAAGGGAAGCAGCTTGACGTGGGCCGCAAATGGACGCAGAGAGATGGAAGCTATACTTTCAGTCGTCCAATGTAGAGATGAGAGAGAAGGAGGTGAGGTGAACGGCGGAATGAAGCAAATCTCCTTATTGTCGTCTTCGCCAAGATAAAATTCCCTTTTCAGCCCCTGCAACCCACCCTATGACGACACGGTGATGGTTAATACGTACATGTACAGCAGTACTTCGTCTCACATTCAACTTTTTCATACCTTTTGATGGGCTCACGGCATGGAGATATGAAAGACAGAAGCGCTTCTGCTGGCGCCAACTTACCCTTGCATCAACTGCTTTCCACCGACGACAAGGCCTGGCACAACTGCTCTCTTGGGCCTTGCGAGAAATGGCCGCCATCTCTAAAGTCATACGGAGCAACACTGGCAGCTTTGCCATATGCGGCAGCCATGCTTTGGAGCGATGAATATATCCTGCTTCACAACAAGGCGTGGAATGAGGCTGGAGGTTGCTCCGACCAAGGGCAGCCGCAAAAACATACCTTCAGTGAAGATACTCTGGAAATCCTGCAGGACGTAGCCAAGCAGCATAACATCCGGGAGATACACAGCCTTGACTTGCTACAAGTTCATCTCAAGACAAAAAACCACTACGCTATCCTGAGCCCGATGCAGAACCTAGGAGACGATCCGGCCAGCATCATGATCCAGCTCATGCCGACATCGATACATTTGCCCCGTGGTGATACAGAGCGCGGAGAAAGTCACCCTAGGAATGCGAGTATAGATAGAGACGGTCTCCACGACATCCATGAAGTCGTCGACAATGCGCCCATTGACGAACATCCGTTCTTTAGACGATTTGCCGAGATGATTCCTTCCGGGTGTAAGTCCGCCTGCGACCATCAGTTCTCCTTGTGGCTTCGAGTGCTGACTATAGTCACTCGCGATAGTGGCAATACTCGACCGCAATGCGCAAGCGATCTTCGTAAATCAGAACTTCTTTGATTTAACGACGACATCAACAGGCGGAGACGACAATGGAAAATTCACATCCTGGCCGCAATCTATACATGACGACGATTACGATCGTGTTATGAGCGCCTATCAAGAGGCTTTCAAGTCCCAGAAGCAACTACGGACCGAGTTTCGCGCAAAAGGTGCCACAGATCCGTGGCGACTTTTATTACTCACGCCCCTCGGTGACGAGAATTTGCAGCATGTGAGCCTTCGGGAATACGGCGGATTCGTCTGCAGTATCGTTGATATCAGCAATGAAAAAGCGAAAGAGACCGCTGAGCGAAAAGCCGCGAAGCAGGCTAGCGAGCGCAAGGAGCAACAAGAGCGCTTCATCGACATGATTTCACATGAGGTAATTCGCCAAGTGCAAATTTTCTAGATTTTGAAACAACCGCTTACATTCCGCAATTCGGTTTTGTAGATTCGAAACCCTCTATCGACCGTACTGCATTGCGCAGAAGACATTGGCGATGCCATCAACAAGAAAGGGAAAGGCGAAATCGATGTCAAGAGCATCCAGGAATCCGTGGATATAATCCATCTTTGCGTAACCCACCAGAAGAATATCGTCGATGATGTTCTTTCATTCTCAAAGCTAGACGCATCTATGCTTTCGCTTTCACCAAAACCATCAGAACCGAGACGATAGTTGCAAAGCACTTTGCAAATGTTCCAGCACGAGGTAACCCGACCCGCTTGATACAGCCCTTTGGACGTTGTACTAATGCATTGCAGTTCCGCAAACAGCAGCTCGAGTTCCAGTACTCTGTCGACGATATCTACGACCACCATGTAGACTGGGTTATGGCCGACTTGGGACGCATATCGCAGGTCCTCGTTAATCTCGTGCGTAGCAGATTCTACCGATTCCCGTCCACAACGTAGGGGCAATACTGACACAGCGTCCACAGATTACGAACGCAATCAAATTCATGCACCGCGACAAGGGCAAGAAATCAATCCATTGCTCGGTTGCCGCTAGCATCGAAAGACCCACTTCTTACCCTCCAGACGTTGTCTTCTTCGAGAGCGGGCGATTAGCACTTTCCATGGATGTGACTGACCGGTCAGAATGGGGTAATGGGGAAGAGTTGTACATCATGGTTGCCGTCCGAGACAACGGGTATGCGGTGAAATGCATCAATTGTATGCCAATGTGCTGACTTCGCGCATAGCATCGGTATCAGCGAAGAAGGTCAAAAGCGCCTCTTCGAGCGATTTCAGCAGGCCACACCGAAGACAGAAGAGGTGTACGGAGGGTCAGGACTAGGTCTCAATATCAGCAGGAAAATCTGTCATTTACATGGAGGCGAGATCGGAGTCGGCTCGACAGAGGGTGATGGCTCTACCTTTGGATTCTTCTTCAAAGCTCGGAAAACGGAGCCACCAAACGATACAAGAATGGAGCAGGCGGAACGAGAGGAGGGGGATAAGCATATTCGAAGCAAGATCCAATCAATCGAAAAGAGATCCTCAAGAGGACTTGAGGTACGGGAAAAGGCGACAGACAGGAACGATCCAGCCAAACAGCACACCATATCGACGGAATACAAATCTGGAGAGAAACAGGCCTCCACAGACGACAATACTTCACTCACAAACGAAGATCGACGAATAAATGGTCAACGAACCCATGTTCTCTTGGTCGAAGACAATGTCATCAACCAAAAGGTCCTACACCGCAAACTGGTAGCAAAGGGATTCGACGTCACTACAGCCAACAACGGCAAAGCTGCCGTCGCTGCTGTGCAATCAAAGAAAGGACATCCCTTCGACGTAATACTCATGGACAAGGAAATGCCCATTCTAGACGGCAACGGAGCGACCAAAGCCATCCGCGAATTGGAACGAAAAGGCGAGGTCAAACATATACCGATTTTAGGCGTTACAGCGAACGTTCGGGGTGCCCAGCAGGACGAGATGGTAGCGAGCGGGATGGACGGTGTGATTTCCAAGCCTTACAAGATTGAAGACATGGTAAGTGAGCTCCGGCGGCTTGCTGGTTCTTCTCTGAGTCGATGAGATAAAAAAAAGTAATAGCGATGCTGCTTTTGGTTTTTTATGAGAGTGTCTCACGTTGATGCTAGGTCACGAAAATTGAGCAGGTTGTCGACACCGAGGCAAGAAGCGACGATGACAACCGCGACGACGGGACGACGATGGCGAACTGACTTAGATCTCACTTTCCGGTATATCAACAGCATTTTCAGCGACGTTGCGGTACCTTTGAAGTCCCTCTGTGTGAAGTATACAACGAGATTGCAACGGGAAAAGAGAACGACAAGATCGGGCAAACGAGGGAGCGTCTTGATACCCATAGCAGAGGCAGGAAAGATCGAATGAAAAACTGATTCATTCAGAAAACTTTTGCTGTCGATATCAATTAATTATCACTGTCCACCTCCCTCTTGGGGACAGCAGCATACTGCTTCCTCCTCTGTAATGCCTCCACAATAGCCAGTATGCATACAGCGAGACCTAAGAGGAACATAGGAATCAAGTTCCATCTCCAACCTCTCATGACTTGCAAATGCGAATGAATGTCGCCGCGGTCGCTGTCGCTTGACAATGGTAGCTCGAGAACGGCCACGAACCAGTTTTCGGGTGCCCATTCGAGGAGCGGGTAGGCGACGTAGTCGGGATACGGGTGGTTGTCTAGTGACGCGGCGAGAGCGATGTCGATGGTTTGTCCGTCGTGGTCGTTGTTGACGATGAAAGTGTAGACGAGTGCAGCGAGAGTGAGGAGCATGGAGAGGATGGTCATTGTGAGCCAGAAATGGTACCATCCCAAGCTTAGCTTTCGCATCCGGGGGGCGGTGGTGTGGGTAGCTTTGCTGCGAAGGTAGAGCGCGAGGGCTCCGCCTATACCGATGAGGACCCAGGCGGTGCCTGCGGCGCCATTGCTGGTGTGGCCTTGGTTGACGAGGAGATGCTCGGGCTTGCCGTGGAGAGGGAAGGTGGTGCCGTTGTAGTTGACGAGGAAGTCCTTGCCGGCGCGGTCATGGAGCCAAGCAACCATGCTGGTGATGAAGGATAGCTCGATGATTGCGTCGACAGTGAGGACGGCGAGCACTACGTAGAGGCCAAGCGTGAGCGACTCCATTGTTGGCGATCAGATGGCGTCGTTTCGAGGACTGTTGGTCGTTGTATTGTGTGAGGGCTAATGGTTGTTTCGCGGTAACCTGTTCCGTATGACAAGCTTTTGTGCTCACTTGTTCGTACGACTGAAACGTGCGGGATGGCCAGAGGAAGCGATGTTCGCAATGCAGGTGTCTGGGACCAAGGTGACGGGGAGATGTATTAGTAAATTCAATTAAGAAATGATTTGAATAAGTGTGCTACCAATAAGGCTGGAGATGGGAAAGCAGAACAGGGAGGAGGAACAGGAAAGCTTAGGTATATCAGTAATGGCAGTGGTGGTACGGAAGGCTGATGGGTGGCCATGTGCAGACATTTCCTCGAGGCTGATGATCGCGGAACCGTCAAATTGGTCTTCCTTGCAGGTTCGCCAAGAGGGTTGGATGCGGTAATGTCGTCCAGGTGAGGTGTCTGCTGTGAGATTCTAGAGCCGAGCTTGGGGGCCTTAAAGCTGAAGTGCAAGCAAGGTCATGCCAAAATTAGGCCATCACAGCCTGACAAACCATTGATATCGACCAGTATAAAGGAGGCTGAGGGTCTGTCGTGTCTTGTCGTGCAGCTGCCAAGGATACTTGATTTTCTTTTGTTGTCGTTCGTTGTCAATGCTACACATCGGGTAGGAGAGGAGGATGCCGATGCCCGTCCCATTTGCGAATCTGCTGACGCCGGCTGGCAGCCGAGCCAGGCTCTCTCTGCAGTCAGTCAGGCCTGTGGTGCGGTTACACCAACCATCGTAGGTGCAAGGATCCGTTTGCGGAGAAGATTACAAACATGAGCAGAGGTGAAAAGTAGGAGGCAAGATCGAAGAGGACAGAAGATAAGTTAGGGGCTCCAGAACTACTCGCCAAGTTGACCAATCAACAGCAAGCGTAATCCTAACGACTCTCGGCCCGACACCTTGCCCCCTGCTTGAAACGCAGCAACTGCACGTCGAACTGACGATCACTTCACGGTGAAGCAGGCATCAGCGACACTCGACGACATCAGATAATCAGGCTACCCAACGCCCATGTCACGAAACTCGAATATGGCGACAAGACGTCAGGGCCCAACGCGCAGTCAGCGCGGGCACGCCGTTGATGTTATTGACATCGACATCCCGAGCGACGATCCTCCGTCAAGAGAAGCGGGTGACGCAGCTGAGTCTGGCGGCGAAGAGGATGGTGAGGAGGATGAGGAAGAAGACGAAGAAGTTCAAGGTGAAAACTTCAGAGCTGTGCAGGACCAATCTGTTGTTGTTGACTTTTCTTGGCAGACATGGAGACAGACGAGGACGTTCCATTTCCACCTCCTGGCCTGAAGGAAATCTCATCACTCGCGTCCTGGACAGTCAGTACTGCTAAGCCCGGCAATGGAGTTGCGGCTTTGCGCTCTCCTGACACAACTCTCTTCTGGCAGTCAGATGGCCCGCAGCCGCACCTTCTAAGCATCCACTTCTTTAAGCTCGTGTCGATCGTTCACATGCGAATCTTCCTCGACTTTCAAAGCGACGAGTCTTATACACCGACCAAGATTCAGTTTCTTGCTGGTATGGGAGTGCACGACATCCAGGAATTCGCAGAGATGAGCTTCGAGCAACCGACGGGCTGGATCGATGTGGATTTCAGCAACGTTGGACCGATTGTAGATGATGAGGATGAGGATGAGACAGAGGAGATTGACTGGTCTAAGCGACCGGTACTGCGAGCGTTTCTTGTTCAGGTCAGGATTCTCGAGAATCACCAGAACGGCAAGGACACGCATCTACGCGCTGTGCAGCTATTTGCACGGGAGGAAGGCCATCAGCCCACAAGGACGCCGGGAATTCCTCAGGACGTGATAAAGACATTTCCTCTTCCTTCTCGAATGAAGCCGATATCCGTACACAAGGAGTCGAACAACATCAAACTGGCGAACTGGATGATGGATCCTGACTTGAGATGAATAATGAAGCGAGAGCATTGCATGCGCTGGATGACCAAAACATGGCACGACACCACCTACATGTCATGACCTGCCACGTGCAGAAGACTTCGAAAGAGTGAGTTACTCCTGCTTCAAACCTGACAGGAAAGTAGCTGAGGTATAACAGGTCAAGTCTCCTGATTATGAACGAAAGTGAAGGCTGCAAATTGCGGCTCCAAGATACCGAGCAATCACGAATGAGACGTTACAAGCACATGTCCATTGAATTTGCTTCCGACCCTAAATGGTTGCTTCTCGAGAATATTGTTCCAGAGCACAGCAACTTCGTCGGCTACATAGCATAGTCGGATGTAATACTAGCGAGAATATGAGGTATGTGGTATACCTCTACCCAGCATCTTGAAAACGGATATACTAAAAAGTGCGACAATAGCTCCTACTTCACCTGAATATTCTCGAGATGACTGGACGCCACTGCTATTTTGGGTTGGACGAGTCTTGCGCGTGCTGCTGCCTTGCTGTTCCTGCCCGGCTTAGTCGCTTTCACATGCTCCTTCCTCATCTCGAATCTTGGCGACTCACCAGCTCTTTTCATCAGCTCGCTCTCCTTAACCTTCTTCGAACACCACATCACCCGAAAGAACCATCACCGCCACTGTAAACGACAAGACGAGTACGTCCCCAATCGTGCCACCGCGCAAACAAGCTTGCTGACATCTTTTCCTAGCAGCTGGCGCCCACAATGCCGAAGTCGTTCAGCCAAAGCAAGGGGCCAGCGAGCCCTCCGTGATCTCGCGCAGAATCTCAACGACCGCGAGATTCAGCTGGTCGCGAGCGCTTTCAGCAAACAACCTCCCTGGGGGAATAACGACTGCATGTTCTTGCGCAAGCTGCCAGCTGAAATCCGAAATCTCATTTACGAATAGCTCGCTGCTGATGCACACGGCGACTATCATAAATCGGCAAAAGCCGGGATTTCGTCTTCGCTCTCCACACGAAAGTCACTGAATTGTGTGTCAGACATGTCCGGTCTACTTGGAACTTGCCGGGATATCTTCATGGCATTCCATTCGGTGTTCTATAGCTCGGCTTTCTGGAACGTACTGGCTGTGCACTCGGGTCTGAAATGGAATGGACGCAGGTCAAGAATCTCAGTCTCATTGACGCCATGGTCAGCCGCAAGCATAGCGTTTCTTCCTACCTTTTGTGTAGCACACGGAGAAAGGCGGAAGAAGCGTTGAGTTCTCGTACAAGATTTTGCGACAGGGCATCATATATCCCACCGATGCAGCTGGGATTGCTGCAGACAACGGACTCACCATTTTCACGGTGTCACTGGGACCGTCTTTCGCCATCAACCATGCTGATACAGGAATCGGCATAGAAATCGACTATCGCACCTTCAGGCCGAATTGGCTCTACACGGTCAGAGATATCGACAAATGCAGCATGTGCCCGATCAGCCCACGTCGCGGCGAAGAGGCAGGAAAGAAGGACCGGCAGATAGCCCCGCGGAAGTCCCGGAACAAGGAGGTGATCGTGGTGAGCTCAGATACCGACTGAACGGCTCCGGCACACCATTGCTGAACAAGACGAAGATCGGTTTGGAACGAAATTTGGAGCAGGCAACATTGCTCAAGCAGAGCGTTCACGCACATGCATTTCATACTCGCGACGAATGTCTGCGCGACCGACACCTGTACCTAGCTCACAAATCGCGCACTCGGCACAGAGACACGGCGGAAAAGAAAAGATAATGACACAAAATTTTCAGGTTCCCTCAGAGCCAACCCTCAAACGGATCAACCCCAAAGCCACAGCACACCATGCAATTGAATCCACATGTATCTCCATCGGCCGTAGTCGTATATCTACACAGAAAAAAAAAAGCAATGCAACACCATCTCCAGTCCCATGCTCTTTCTCTTTCTCTCTCTATTCACAACTCTTCAAAATGAAAAAGGAAGAATCCAGCGTACTCGTCCGCGAAACCAGCGCAAGATGCTTCCGCTATTTTCTAAAGAGACAAAAGAGACGTTCTGCCTTGCTTGTAGTGGTGGGGTTTCTCCATCATAGCTCACGCTTGTACACGCCAAAAAAGGGAAAAGATGAAAGCAGAATTAAACGGCGACAGCACCCGCAGTCGCCCTTTCCGCCGCAGGACTACCCATCGCATCCAGCGGCGCGGCGTGAAGGGCTGGCTTCGCGCTCTTGCCCATGGTGCCCTTCTTCCTCCGATCAATGGCATCGAGGACCCATTCGCCGACTTCGCGATCGACGAAGTCTCCCAAGGGTTCGACGGGTCGGATCTCAGGGGTGGCGATGCTCTCGCCGTTAGCTTCAGCTGCTTCGGCCGCCTCTTCGTCTTCTTCCTCGATTGTCTCGGGTTTGATAAATGGTGCGAGCCAGGCATGTTGGAGAAGCATAGGGTAAGTAGGTCGGAGTTTTGGGATCTTGTTTAAACAGCCTGCTACGAAATCGCGGGCGGCTTCGGAGTATTTGTCGGCTGGGAGATCTGGTGGTTGGCCGTCAACAATAGCCTGCGAAAGTCGTCAGTATTTCGCCTCTTCCAATAATCGAGCCGCGCGGACTTACGGAGAGTTGCGAGAAGATGTTGTCGTAGGTTTCCGGTGGGTAAGGATATCGGCCGAGCGCGCACTCGATGATCGTCAATCCGAGAGACCAGATATCCGATTGTACGCTGTAGGTTCCCGCTCCCGCTCCCGCTTGTGCCATACCGCCGCTTGATATCCGCTCTGGAGCCATGTACGATTGGCAGCCAATGTTCGTCTTGGCTATACTTGCCACCAGATTTCCAGAAACACCAAAATCGCAAATCTTGACCTGACCTTTGGTATTGACCAGTATATTTGTCGGCTTGACGTCGCGATGGATGATGTTGTGTTCCTCCTTCAGCGACTTCAAACCCAAAGCTGTTGACAGCGTGATTTTCCTCAACACCCCTTCAGGGATGCCGTCTCCGTACAATTTGTCGATGCTGCCTCCGTCCATGAACTCCATGCAGATATAGACGGCACCTTCTTGAAAAAAAGCGCCGTAAAAGTCGACAATGTATGGTGAGATGCATCGATGCAGGGTGTCGAGTTCCATGACGATAGACTGGAACTTGGCATCGTCTAGCTCGAGACGCATCTCCTTCATGGCCATTATTACACCTGTGGTACCGCCACTTGTTGCGGCGGCGGCTGCGCGTGTCGGTGACGGCGGTGCGTCCTCCTCCTTGTCTGCGAGAGGACCCCGCGCCTTGTTTCCTGCCAACCCCTGTCCTGTCCGTCTGAATTTTGGTCGCGAATGCCGCACCTTGTAGACGGTGCCGTAATTTCCTTTTCCTAGCTCATCCATCGTGTCGACCTCATCTAAACTGATGCTGAAACTCTTTCCCGATGTGAATTCAATTCCTTGGCCATGTACCCTCGCTGTACCCTTGAATATCAGTGCTCCAGATTTCGTATCAATCATGTCAGAATATTTTTCCATTTGCGATTGCTCTTTGCGGGCTTCCTGACCAACACTAGGAGCACCGTTCGCAGGAGCGCCTCCAGGCATTTGCGACAAAGTCAAGCCAGGTCCCTTTCTCTTTCCTGCAGGCTGTGCTAGATTCGCAGCTGGAAGTGGACCAGGTAGTCCACCAGGCAGCTTCATGCCACGCTTCTCGGCCAGTGATAGTCCTTTCCCAGGGAGCTTAGCCCCAGGAACAGCCGGCGAGGAAATTGTGCCATGTGGTGCTGGTCGATTAAGGCCGGGAGGAACCTGTATGTTGGGAGGGAAGCCGGGGATGGAGGGGCCAGGAGACTGAACATTGGTCGGGCCTCGATTGATGCCTGGTGTAGGGGGGCCGGCTCTTGAGAGGGAGAAGGCCTTCATCTTGGCGGCAATCTCTGAGTTCATTTGAGTAGGGGCACCGCGGGGGACCATGGAAGCGGCAGCAGGCCTCCTAGCGGCGTCGAGGGTACCCCGCGGGGTGGAGGAAGCAGTCATATTGGACATTGCTGAAGGAATGGTCCTCTCGGACGTGCCACGGGTGGCGGCGAGTCGCGGGTTGGTAGTGAGGGTGGCTGGGCTGGCGAGGGGCGACTCCTCAGGTGAGGTAGGCGGGGAGGGGGAATCGAGGGGAGAGGTGGGCGGAGTGTCGTCGTCGTCGGCCATTTTCCAGCTGCCGGCAGCTTGCGCGTATAAGGAGTGGGATGATGCACGGGACTCTCGTAGGTGTATAGGACAGCAGACAGCAGACAGCAGGACAGGCACGGGTTCCAGGTGGGTGGGATGAGGGCGGTTGGTCGCGGAGGCGCGGAGGCGCGGAATTTGCTCGTTGGTCGGTCGGTCGTAGCAGCTCGGAGCCACGCGCGAGATTGGGCGATAGGCGACGGCGATGGGAGTGTGGCGGAGCAGGAAGGAAAGTCAATCGACGGCCTCGACTCCAGAGCGCGCGGGAGGATTGTAGAAAGAGGGCTCGATGTGGCAGTCGCTGGCGAGGAGAGCAGCAGTCGAGAAACAGCGGTATCACAGTAGAATATAGCGAGAGTCTACACACGACAGCACAGCGATGATGAGAGGCGTGAGAGGCGTGAGAGGCGTGCAAGTGGCCGTGCAGAGGCTAACTGGTGATGATCCTTCCAAGCCGTAGGGCAGACTTTTACTTCGGCACGCACGTGGATGCTACAGGTACGGTATCGTGGCATCCATGGACATTACCATCAAGCATGTATACAGGAGGAGGTCTGGTATGTCCTGGCAACCTACGAAGACCAGCAAACGCACATCCCTCGTTGCATAGGCTCAGCTACCACGAGGAAGTTGTTCGATCTACCGATCAGTGATTCTTGCACTTTGGAGACATGGAGAGGGACACGAAGGGCTTCCCAGTATCTGGTTGGCGACAAGGTCGATGAAGATCAGACTACAGTCCTAGTTTTTTGAGGTGTACAGAACGTTGTCGCAGATGCTGTCGTGTATGGCTGGGGATGATTCGGCCAGACAAGGGCGGGCTTGCGAGGAGTGACGCGGCCAAGCAGCCGGTCGAGATCTTCTGCTTCTGCCAACTTTGGGAACTTGATATCCGCCCAGCGTCTTGTCTCTTGGCTGACCCGACAGGAACCAGTCGACGCCATTCCCTACTTCCTACTTCTCACTGCCAATGCCCTCCGACCGTCGTCACTCCCTGCCTCACACCGTCTACCGTCCAGTCCGCCCTCTCGCCGCTCAGCGCCCACCCGACGGCCCTGGATCACAAGCGAGATAGTAGGCAAGGATCAGCTCAACAAGCCGCCCAGAACAGTCCACACCTCCCCTGCACCATCCGCGACCTTCCCGTCGTCTTCCACCCGGAGACTTGCTCTCCGCCACGCATCACTGACGCCCACGACCGGTCGCCGTCTCTCGCTCGCGCGCGCCTGCCCGGTCTCCACCACCACCACCACCGCCGCCGCCGCCGCCGCCTTGCTCGCCGAGCCACTGCCCGCCGGACAGTGCCTACCGCTATCATGCTGTTCGAATCTCCCCAGTCCTTCCGCGTCAGGGAACTGTCGCGTCTCGCCCTCGCCGCTCTCAATCGACGAGACCTTCTTGCGAAAGCTGCGCCCGACGCCCAATATCCCATCTGGAACGCCGTCACTAACTCCACCTTCGACGCCATGGCTGACCACAGCGGCCATCCCAACTTCCTGAACTTGGCTGGCCTGGTGTCCGAAGCAGTCCTTGAGGTTGTCTTTGTTGCACTACCCGGATATCTAGTCGCCATATCAGGCATGTTCAGCGCCGAGAACCAGAAGTTCGTCGCCGAACTCAACACCATGGTCTTCACGCCCTGTCTGATCTTTTCCAAACTGGCTGGACAATTGAATGCCGACAAGCTGTCCGACCTAGTCGTTATCCCCTTCATTTTCGCTGTGCAGACACTGGTTTCCTGGTTGTGTGCTCAGGGAATGGCAAAAGCATTTGGGTTTGGTGGCAAGGATAAAAAAATGCAAAAGAATTTCGTCTTGGCTATGGGCGTGTTTGGCAACTCAAACTCTCTGCCAATATCTTTGGTCATGAGTCTGAGTAAGACCATCAGCGGCTTGCACTGGGATGAGATCCCTGGGGATAACGACAACGAGGTAGCTGCGAGAGGCATCCTGTATTTGTTGATCTTCCAGCAATTGGGCCAACTCCTGCGATGGACATGGGGATACAATGTTCTGCTCAAGCCAGCGTCTGATTACGAAAATGAAGAACGGAGACTAGGTGCGGAAGAGAACCGCAGTATCGAAGAAGGCCAGTATAGGGACGAACCCGAAACCATACCCCCGAAGCCTATGAGTGGCGCCGATTCGGGTTTCAGCTCTGGTCAACAAAGCCCAGACATGAGTTCCAGGTCCCATGAGAACTTACGAGAGGATGCGCCAGTGGTAGCTCCTGGCAACGGCAACAACATCTCTACGGATCCGGAACACTCAGAGGAGCGCAGAGACTTAACTGGTGATCATATGACAGCGTTTCCCAGCTTCTCACGCTCCCTTTCACACAAATCCACATCGCAAGACTCCACCACCTCTCGCTGGAAGCAGCCACTCTATCGAGTCCGCAACGGCGCCCTCGTCTACGCACGAAAGGCCTACGACACAATTGGCACATTCTTTAACAACATCTATCGCCGCCTCCCCGAGCCGCTCCAAAAGGTGCTTGCGGTTCTGCAGCACTATAATGCGGCGTTCTGGGCCGGGGTTTGGAGACAGATGAACCCTCCTCTGTGGGCTATGCTTGCCGCGCTGATAGTCGCGAGCGTCCCTCAACTCCAGCAAGCCTTTTTCAAGAAGGGCACTCTCATCAACAACTCAGTGACACGTGCCATCGAGCAGAGTGGTGGCGTCGCTGTTCCACTCATTCTAGCTGTCCTCGGAGCAAACCTGGCCAGAGGGACCATCCCCAAGGAACAACTCGCAACGACCAAGGACCAGAAGAAAGAAGAATGGCGTCTACTATGGGCGTCCCTTATCAGCAGAATGCTGCTCCCGGCAGTCATCATGGTACCTCTGCTCGCCTTGACCGCCAAGTATGTGCCGGTATCGATCCTAGACGACCCAATCTTCATCATCGTCTGCTTCCTCCTCACCGGTGCGCCTTCAGCGCTGCAACTCGCGCAGATCTGCCAGATCAACAACGTCTTCATGGGCGCTATGTCGTCGTTGCTGGTTTTCAGCTATGTAATCTTCATCTTCCCGAGCACCCTCATTCTGGTGCTCGCGGCTTTGGAAACTTTGGAATGGGCTGTCATTAACAACTAGGGCGACTCGGAAGAGAGTCCTGCACACATGCATATGGACGGTGTCATTTGGGTATTTGTGGGCTTCACCGAGGAGTTTTTGAGAGGCGACAGATTTTGGTAGGAGCAGACCTGAGAGACCGCTGAGTAGAACCTATGTGGAAAGAGGACGACAACAGAGATACGACGACAGAAAAACAGCACCGACGAATTGCGGTGCTGGAATGCCTTTACAGTTCTGGATATGAGACATGAGCATTGTGTTTTGTTGGAGCGTTCTGGCGAGGCGTTTTGAGGTGGTTGAGGGTTGTACAATAAAGAGGGAGTTGGATATGGGGATTGGATGACCTGATACTAGTATTCTTTAGTTGAATGGAGAGGTCTTGGCCGTACATACAATAACTCCCTTGGACCACGAACTCATTCTCATGTTGAGACCTCTCCAATCTCGAGATCTATCGCCACCCGGAGAAGCGATACCCCATTTTCAGAGAAGACACGAGACTGATTTCAGTCCTTTTGGCTTTCAAGTCGTTTCGATTGAGACGGAAGTATCTTATGTACAAGAAGGTAGAATTCGAGAAAGAAAGACTTTCCAGAGCTACGTGCTCACTCTATCGTCTTTTAATTCCGAGAATGCCCAAGGGGTATAAGACCTTTCAAAAGAATGCCAACGCCTTTTATTCGATCAGGAATCGCATCTTCACCGGTGAAGATCCTTACTCTTCTTCCTATCCAACCGTCTATTGACAGCGCCCAGCACGACCTTGAGAATGCCATCGCCAGTGAGACGCGCGCCCTCGGCTCCCGTAAAAGGCACTGTATCAACAATATCGCGAAGCTCAACGTCCCCGGAGATCTCAGCGAGCTCGTCGTCGAGTTGTCGAAGATGCTTTTTTGCCTCCTCGTCGCGACCGACTTGGAAGAACTGCACGCCGACCTGCCAGGCTGGAGCATCGAGCTTGTCGAGTTTCTTCGCCGCGGCGATCAGAGGGCTCTCGACATCGTCGCTCGGCTCGCCGTCGGTGATGCAGATGATGTTGATGGGTTTGGTGCCGTCGGGGTTAGTCTGGTAGCGGCGAAGATAGGGTTTGAGGATAGAATTGAGGCGTTGACCAGTAGGTGTGCCGCCGCCGGGTCGCACGGTGGAGAAGATCTCCCGGACGGTAGAGGAGGTTGTGACGTTGTGGTGGAAAGCCGAGTCGGCGTGGTTGAGGAAGTAGATGTCGATGCCGTCGGCGTCGTGGGCTGTACAGATAGGTGTGATGGTTTCGAGGGCGTCGGCGGTTTCGCGCCAGCGGCCGCCGGCCATGGAGCCTGAGTCGTCGATGAGGACGATAGTGTCGAAGCTGGTAAGGAAGGCGTATGGATCGTCGGCGCCGACATTATTCGACGGGGTTGCTGCGGCTGGCGCTTGTACCATAGGCGCTGCGTTTAGAGCCGCTGAATATGCTGGTGGTGCCTCATTCATATCTCTGAAGGGGTTGTTCGTGCCTGGCGGCGGCCTACGGGTTGGTGGTGCTGCGCCGTTCGTCTGTTGAGGTTGCTGCATAGTGGATGTCTTGGAAATTGACTCGGCGGTCTTCTTATTGCTGAGTTTGTGTCTTAATGAGGAAAACATTTTGGATTGTCGATTCAGTGAAGAATTTGTGTGCTGAGGTCGAAGCGGTGAAAGTGTGTCAAGAGGACGAAGTACGGAAGTCGCCATTTTGCAGTTTATGATTGTGATTGCTGCGGCTATGCACTTAGTAAGGCTCGGTCTTGCCCGTTTGCAATCGCTTTTTGTTTGGTAACTCGAGGGTGTAAATAAAGATTGATCATGGGAGAGAGAGAGATATGTCTTATACCTGACTCTTTGTCTGTCTTTTCGTCGAACATGTGACAGCACTGCCATACTCAACAACCGCCTGACATGGCTATGTCAATACCATTGATCAAATGGCGGTATGCTGCGCCCTTGGAAAAGGTGAAGTACGAGATGCTCAAACGAAGATGTTGCAAGTGGTGCTGACGAGAGGGGTGCATCACGTTCCATAGTGCGGAGGCGAAGCTCAGTCCCCTGAGGCAAATCCCCACTCAGGAACGCTCTGGGCGGCCTCAGCCCTCTCACAGCCCTATAGCATTTTGCGCGGAGTGGCGGCTTGTTACAAGACAATCAGCAATTAACTCGCAAGCCATTGGCAGCCACCGGTCAAAAGCCAGATACAGTGTAGGCCGCCGGCGTTTTCCTCGAGAACAGGAACGATAGCCGGTCTTTGAAGTCAGGAGCCCCAATCTCGTTCGGTCGCCGTGAACAATGCCCTCACGGAATTATGCGACTCCTTGCAAGCAGGATTTTGCCAACGGAATGTCTGCTTTCTCCAGATCAACGGTCGCTTTGCCTCCATCCAGGCGTTCTCCATGCGCCTCGTTGACCAACAGTCTGCGCAAATACCTACATGCTGTAAAGCATCCTCTAAGAAACTGAGCAATGGAATCAGCTTCGTCCTGATACCGCAATGAGAATGGTTCCTATCGATCTGATACTCCGGGACTTGTCGCATAGATTCAATCAAGACCCTGATGTCGCCTCCAAATGGCTGGACTTCGTCTGCAGTGTTGAGAATCCGTCCGTAGGTTGCCAAGGTACCGATTTTAGTGAAGAATCGTATCATTTCGCCAAGTTGGAACGAATCGCATTGCGCAGAGGAGTCGTAGCCAAGCCGACACTGCCGTTCTCTCGAAGTGTACAGTCCGACGAAATAGGCTTGGAGCGATTGTAGTGTATCCAATATGCTCTCTCGACGGACAGCCAGCTCTTCCTCGAGACGTGAGGGGAGATCCCACCAAAGTGCCGCAGAGTCGTCAGCATCTCTCCCAGTCCATCCACTCGTAACAAGTCTCGCGCTGTACTTGTCAAGCCAAGGGCCGTAGTCTAGCAGGAGAGCGACCAGTATTCGCTGCCGCACTTTCTCCTCAGGAAGTGCGTTGTCAATCTTTGGAGTCGTCTTCGCGTCGGTTGAACGCAGCCATTTCTTGCGCTGTGCATATGTTCGCGTCGTTTTCAGGGCATCGAAACGATCTGCAACTATCGCAAGGTTGGCCAAATTGGCAATAGGCGGTACAGACTGAAGATCCTTGCCATGTAGTAGAAGCAGAAAGTCGGTGCAAAGTGGCTCTACAGACTTGACCGTGGAGATCCTGCCGATGTGCTCTATGTGTATCGCAGGCAGCGCGTGGCTAGGCGCCTCTCCCAGGGTTTTGTATTGTCCTTTCAGGCGCTCATGCTCTTTGCTTATGCGCTCGCTCTCGCCAAAGCGTCCTCCTAGGAGTCCTGCGAAGTATCTCGACTTGGTCTTCAAAACCGAAGTGTCCACACGGAAGCGGACGTTCTGCGTTGATAATCCGATCTCGTGAGCGACACAGAGAACAGCGTCGCCACTCGGAGCAATCTCGATGACGCGGTGGTTATCCTTTGCGATGTCATCGGAAGGCACTGTATTATCGTTGCGGTCGTCACTCGGGGCGGTCATGCTCGGAGGCATCGTGGCTGGACGATACGCTCGAAGCAGTAAGGGGTGTGCCGTGGTCAGGGGACCTGCCGTGGCCGACTCATGGATATGGCCAGAACATCTCGATGATGTGAAGACTTGCGAATGATGTGTTGCGGTGGAACGACAGGGAGGTGTGAATCCAGATGGAAGACAACATCGAAATGCTTCCGCCACGTGACTCTCCAAGGCCTATCAAGAGAAGGAGCTACTCTGATAACGACCGAGTTGTGAGGTTGTTCTTTCATCTCCCGCAAACTGACTCACGAACTACATTGGTCTCGAACTTAATTCATTTACTGCTATCATAAAGGCATATCCATAACCATCGCCCTCTCCTTGTCCCTCGAAGCACCCTCCGCGCCTCCGAACTGGGGTACGAGCGGACAAATTACTCGGAGATCTCCCGCTGGAGCGGATTCGACACGTGGACAGTCGCTCCTTTCTTCTCGACGTCCCGCTCCTGGCTGGTCTGGTCGCTGTCCATTGCCTCGTCGTCGCTGGCCTTGGCTTTAGTCTTCATCAGTGGCCAGTGGCCGCGCCTCTCGTAGAAGCCGAGCGAACCAAAGGCGATAATGACAAACAGCCAATACAGGTTGTAGGAGATTACTGATCCATACGTGGCCGAGTTCTCCCAGCCCAAGATGGAGTTGAAAATACCCCATCCGCCACCGCCATTGATCTCGGCATTACAGCAGTTCACGTGCCAGACACTCTTGCGAATATCGTAGGATCCCGGTCCGGAACCGGTCTCAGCGGCGTCACCTCCAGTGAGATGATTCCAGGCGTTTTGCTCGAAGGCCCAGACAGACTTGGAGAAAAGTCCTAAGGATCGTCAGTCTATGTTCCGAACACAACGGCATTGAGGCTCAGACCATACCAGCGGCAATGAGGTACAAGAAGCAAGTGGAGATGATGAGCATGATCTGCAATTTCACGGTGTTGCCACCACTTGAAATTCGTCAGCAAAGTACTCATCAGCTGGCATGAATATGCGACCTACCGGTAGATCAGGTAACCGATCGCAATACCTGCCGCAAGTCCACAAAAGACTGCCAACGGAAAGGACGCTGCAGGCAGTCCGAGGCCAACGCCGCCGATGAAAACGACTGCTTCCAAACCCTCGCGCAGTACCGTGATGAAAGGCAACAAGAACATGGCGTACTTCTCGCACCAGATCTTGAAGCGAGATCGCATTCCTAATCCCTTGCCGGAGTGAAAGTTCTCGAGCGCTCGCGCTATCTTCACCCTCCACTTGTCTTGGAGCTTGGCCACACGTAGCAGACCAATGCCCATGGCGGTGATGATGATGGACGCGACTAGAGAAAAGGTGCCCTCCCAGATGTCCTCACTCTGGCCATAAATGTCTTTTCCGAGGCCGTAGAATGTCCCAATGAAGGCGCCGCCGAGGATTAGACAAATCAGGACGCCCATGGCTATTCCGAACCAGATTTGTCGGAGGAGCTTGTTGTACACTGCCTTGTCGCGCTCCGGTCCACCGATGCTTGACTTCAGGAAGGCAAGCAGAATGGACACTATGATGGTGCATTCCAAGCATTCTCGGAAGCAGATGAAGAACACTGTGACTTCCAGTCAGTGGCGTTTCCGCTGGATATGCGTTGGAGCGGGACATACCTGGCACGGCGAAGACGTTCGACACCATTTTGGCAATTCACAAGTGTGCTATCTGTTGGAGATACACTTGAGATCAAGATGATCAGATAAAATATGAGATTATCTGATATGAGATGGCGGCGGGCCCTCGAGGGGAAGAAAGTCGCGGGTGGCCGCGCAGGAGCCCAATGCAAGCCCTGAAACGCCTCGCTGCAAAGTCGGACAAGCACCAGAGAGGACCGAAATCGGATGCAATCGAGGACGTCCAATTACGGCGCCGTTGCGGCGAGACTGTTGCGTAAAACAGTGTCAGAGGATCAAATCCCACCGAGCAGCAGTGGACGGATGGGACAGCAGCTCATTGGTCAAGGCCCGAAGGACGACAGCTCATCAACAGCCTTTTCCAGTCTTCCTGGCAGGTACCTTCGCACCTTCGTACTTTCGTAACTTCGAACTGTCGAATGTCTCTTCGGCCGGCCCGCTGTTCTCATATCTAATCGGCTCTGGACCGCGCTTGCCGATTAATTTGCAGCACGCAGAGCTCCTAACCGAGGAGATGGCTGGCACATGGACTCGCACTTTCTCGATGTAGAGGTCTGGATCTGATAAGATCTTTGCTAGCGCGAAGCCAATTCCGCCGTCGGTGGCGCCTAGGACGACTGATTGGACGCCCAGAACACACGATCTGATAAGCTCGCGACCAGCCGTTGGTCATGCAACTGACTTTTCGTGGCCATGTCCGTCTCAACCACGCTCTTGTTGTCGATAGAATGCAGTAGGACAACATTGCGCCTTCAGTATTGCCGACAATTCAACGGAGCGCGACTGCAGACTCCAACGTTGATCCGCGACTTTCAGCGCCATGCACGGGGGACGCCAAGCGGGTGTCGTCGAAAGAAGCAAAAGATTCACTCGGCATCGTTCCACTCAAGACACGACCGACCCACTAGGTGACCAGGGCCTTGCCAACCCCACAGACTACTGAACCATACTTTGCACAGCGTGCCTTTGAGCTCTCGCCTGTTTCTCCCACCTGGGACGTGGATGAACACACCATCGTGACCCCATCCCGGTGCCCTGCCTCTGCAGTCCGCACTGTAAACGACTGCCAGAACCCGCAGTCGCCACGCTTATCAGATCCTGCGACATAACCCTAGGTTCGACGTCTCCGGTGCTCGGAGACTCTCCCTCTAGGAAGTCCCTCGTGGCGTTGCAGAATCTTATCTTCGGATCGAATCTAATCAATCTTCGCAACGACATCTTGTTGCTTTCGAGGAGACTTCGCAGAGGCTCCAGGTTGACTGAAATTTGACCATGGCCATGTCTCTGTCCTATTTTGCCTTCTGTGCGATGGCCAGCTGGCTGGTGGGAAGGGTGGCCGCTGCGACCGTGACCCACGACTTCAACATTACTTGGGTCAATGCCAATCCAGACAACATGCTCGTCAGGCCTGTCATCGGCATCAACAACCAATGGCCCATCCCGGTCCTGAACTTCACAAAAGGCGACAACGTTGTCCTCAACGTGAACAATCAGGTATGGCTCAATCGACACGAGGGACTCGCTATGGACTAACGTGAGGTTCGCAGCTTGGAAACCAGACCACCAGTCTGCACTTCCATGGCCTCTTCCAAAATGGAACCACTGACATGGATGGCCCTGTTGGCGTGAATCAGTGTGGCATACCTCCAGGCTCTACCTTCGTGTACAACTTCACAGTAGGCATCACTGCAGCACGCAAAGGTCGTCTTCCCACTGATTGTTTCTTCAGATCAATCAACCAGGAACCTACTGGTATCACAGCCATGCTCGCGCTCAGTACCCTGACGGACTACGCGGTCAATTCGTCGTCCACGACCCTGAGAATCCGTATGCGGACATGTACGACCAGGAGGTTGCCATCTCACTCTCTGACTGGTACCACGATCAGATGCCCGGCCTCATGAATGAATTCATCAGTGTTACCAACCCTACAGGCGCGGAGCCAGTCCCCAACTCTGCTCTCATGAATGATACTCAGAATTTCACTCTGTCCGTCGAGCCTGGAATGACCTACTTCTTCCGCATGACAAACGTGGCCGCCTTTGCGGGCATGTACTTCTGGATCGAAGGCCATAATATGACCATTATCGAAGTTGACGGTGTCTACACGGAGCCCGCCGAGGCGGAGCTCATCTACATCACGGCCGCGCAAAGATACGGCTTCCTTGTGACGGCGAAGAACGACACTTCCGCGAACTTCGCAATGGTGGCGAGCATGGATACCGACCTGTTCGACTCATTCTCTCCCGATTTGAACTACAACGTCACTGGGTGGCTTGTGTATGATGACTCAAAGCCCAACCCTACGCCTGCACTACTCGACAGCTTCGACAACCAATTCGACGATTTCGACCTCGTCCCGCAAGACGGGCTCGAGCTGTACGAGAACGCAGACTATTCGTTCAATCTTGACCTTCAGATGGACAACCTCGGCGATGGAGCCAATTACGCCTTCTTCAACGGCATCACGTATGTCAGGCCCAAGGTTCCTACTTTGTACACCGCACTGTCGACAGGAACCTTTGCCGACAACTCTACCGTATATGGCCGTGACACAAACTCATATGTGCTGCCACACAATCAAATTATCGAGATTGTACTCAATAATGATGACCCTGGCAAACATCCATTTCATCTTCACGGTCATAATTTCCAGGTGCTCTATCGTAGCCCCGAAGACTGGGGCTTCTATGATCCCAACAACCACACCGGCTTCCCGGCCAAGCCGATGCGGCGTGATACCTTCTGGGTGCGACCGACTGGCAACTTTGTTATTCGCTTTCGAGCCGACAATCCTGGTATGTCATTTGGCAAAGCCATTGACGAAGTTTGAGACAAACGCTGACCAGGACTTTTCATTAGGCATCTGGTTGTTTCATTGTCATCTCGGTATGTGAGACACTTATGGTCTACAGGCAGCAGATTCAATATTAACTGAGTGCTACCATCTCTATGTGTTGGTCCAGACACTAACATATGACAGAGTGGCATCTTGCCAGTGGTCTCATCGCGACAATGGTCGAAGCACCTCTCGAGATACAGAAGACGCTGACCATTCCGTCGAATCACTACGAGGTCTGCGCAGCCGGTGCAACGCCTACGGTGGGAAATGCTGCAGCCAACACAGTGGATCCTCTCAATCTTGATGGTCAAAACCTCAGCCCAGCGCCATTGCCTGCAGGCTTCACGGCTCGAGGAATCGTCGCGCTTGTTTTCAGCTGCATCGCCGCCTTCCTCGGAATGGCAGTCATTGCATGGTAAGTCCTACCATCCGACCTCTCTGCGTATTTTCGGCAGCGGCCACCGCAGCCGACAGATCTGTGGGCATCTAGACGGCACATCAGAAAACGGACGCTGACAGTGATGAAACAGGTATGGAGCCGCTCCGCTCAGCGCAGCAGAGCTGGCGCAGACGAAGCGATTCGTTGCGCAGGCCGAAGGTACCACGACATGATTTCAGAAGCGGTCGAGTACACTAGCTTTGACGATGTAATGCGACCAATGTATTCTCTCCACCTTATTGCAGACAAATGCGGATACCCGAAGGCGTTTTCGGACGGCGTTTGGCGACACGTCACGAGCTCCATTCATTTTTCCTCAATTTTTTGATGCATCAACTTGTGTTACCGCTCGCTGCTGTGCGATGACTTGAATATGCGGCGGACCTTGCGGTGCTTCACCGTCCCCAGCGATCCCCCAAGACAGTAGCACCAAGATCTCCGTCGGCTTCGCTTCGAGGCGATCCCACAGCGATGGCCCTGCGTGATGGTAGGTAAAGATGCCCGAGAGGCGCGGTGCAGCGTTGCACAGCAGAGGATCCGTGAAGCCGCAGGGCAGGATCTTCGCCGGGCCGCAGCCAGTGCCAGACGCTCAATGCAAGGCGGCGATCAATAGGCCTGGCTGGGTCGCTGGCCGCTGTGGAAGCTCTGCCATGGACAGACTGGCGGACAAGGCGGGCGTCTGATGATGAGGACGAAGCGGGACTCGGAACTCCAGCAGCGCGCTGGGCGGCGACGAGACAGCGATGGGCAAAGTATAAAGACGAAGATGGTCCGGTCTGGCTGGTGAAGGGGCGAGCTAGGAAGGAGCAGTAGACTTGCATTGTTGATCCTGATTCCTAGTTGCGGTGTTGGTGAAATATTGGCCGCATTGGCCCTCTGTTCCGTCTCGCTGTCGCCGCTGCGGGACCACTCGACACGACACCTTTGCCTGCGCCGCATGGTTTAGAGAGTCTTTTCTCTTCCAGCCAACCCTCACCATCGCAATCTCAACCTCCAACATCCCGACACTATATACACTCGCTTTCCCAATAACCACCCACCCACCCATTCACTCACGACTCTCCCGACCCCGCGCAATGCTCTGCGCCCACGATTGAAGACCCCACCATCCAGCACCACAACCGGGCATGCCTTCTCAACCTCCCCACCCCACCCTCGCCAGGACGTACCTCCAGCGCTCCGAATCCCCCAACAACACGCCCCTCGCCGCCTATCTCCTGCACCTGATTCATGTGAAACGAACAAATCTCTGCGTTTCCGCCGATGTAACGACCACCAACGAGCTCCTGCGCATCGTCGACGAGGTGGGCGACCACATCTGCGTGCTCAAGACCCATGCAGACATCATCTCCGACTTTGGCGAGAGGACAATCCGAGGCCTGAATGAGCTGGCGTTGCGGAAGAAGTTTGTCGTGTTTGAAGATCGGAAGTTTGGAGATATCGGCAGTATATCGACCAGTCACACCCAACTGAATGTGTGAAACAGTTTCTAACAAGCTGCTACAGACACCGTCCAGCAACAGTACGCCGGCGGTCCGTTGACAATCGTGCGCTGGGCGCCCATCGTCAACGCTCACATCTTCCCTGGCCCGGCCATCATTCCCGCACTAGCACAGGCTGCCCGAAATGCCATTGCAGCCCACAACACATCCGTGTCTACGGATATCAGAGCGTCACCTGCCACGTCCGCCATCGACGACTTCGAAGATCTGGAGGAAGAAGAGGATGACTACGAGCACAGCGGATACGATTCAGAGGAGGAGTACGAGGATTTCATGGACCGGAAAGGCCGAAAGCAATCCGTGGTCTCCGTAAGTACCACTATCAGCATGAAATCGGAAGCACTCAGCCCACATCCCCACATGCGGCCTTCAATATCAAGAGTGTCTTCTGGAGCGGACGACGAAGACGAGGGCGACGATCCGGAGGCTCTCGATAACCTTGGGCCTCCACCATTCTACAGATCACTGTTGCTCTTGGCGCAAATGTCTTCTGCCGACAACTTCTTTTCTCCCGAATACACAGCTGCATGCTTGAAGCACGCGCGAGAGAACAAGGACTTTGTTATGGGTTTCATTGCTCAGCGTTCGCTGAACGAGCAACCTGAAGACAACTTCATTACCATGACTCCCGGTGTGCAATTGCAAGCAGGAGGCGATGGTCTGGGCCAGCAGTACAACACACCACAGAAGGTCGTTGGCGAATGTGGCACGGACATCATCATTGTTGGTCGTGGCATCATCGCAGCTCCGGACCGGAAAGCCGCAGCTCTCGAATATCGCAAGCAGGGATGGGATGCATACAGGGAACGAGTGCGATCACTTAGGAAGCGAGTTCGATGAACGACTTTGGTCTTCGCGAAGAATCTGTTTAAAGATGCGTTCCAGCGGGGGTTTCGTTGCAGCCCTGTGTGTGGGCCATCGGTTGTTTCAGCAGGTGAGCATGGGAGCGGTGTTTGTGGAGAGAGTGGCTTCTGCATGCCAAGTCACCGAACGAATTGCGATTTGACAAAGGCCTAGGGAACGGCTGGGCGTTGTTTCGCAGAGGGCATGTAGCAAAGCTGATGGTAACGGGTGTTTGGGCAGCTGCTCAGCGATGGAATGAGCGACCGATTTGATGAATTCATGGTCACTCACATAGAGCACGATCAACGATTACCACTGTGTGAGGGCGGTATGCTTCAATGGCCCGTATGAGCAGGACTTGAGATGGTCTGCGCTTAGTCAATGGCACTTCCAATCTCTGAGGAAACGTCGCGTTCTTGCTTCTTTTACAACGACAATTTCATAACCATCGACTTCACGATCATGTACCGACATCATCTCGGCTACCTGATACTATGCTGCCACCATCCATCGGGATCGTAGCCAAGCCAATGCGACCATCTTCACAGCTTCACATAGTATCTCCGCCGACTACTCCGGTAAGCCCGTCCTCAGCCGCTCGAAAACAGCAAGACGTTGCTTATAAGCACACATTGACCTTCTTGACCACCACGCCACGGCATGTCCCTCGATCCATCCAAGACGTCTCGGTTCGGCAGCGGTAAAGTGCGCACGGGTTGTCTGACATGCGTCAAAAGGCATCTCAAATGTGGCGAAGAGAAGCCAGCATGTCTTCGATGTGTAAAGTCCGGAAGGATCTGCCTTCGGCGCAACGAAGTCTCGTCTCAGACCTTACGGATGGTACAATATGTGTCCAAGCCAGAGAGGAATCTACGACTTCTACCCACTGGCGAGCCGATTGAGCTGCGGTGTCTGGAGTACTTTCGACTACGGACAGCGCCTGAGCTTGCTGGAGTGCACGATCCTCACCTTTGGACGAACCACGTCATGCAGATCGCTGTCGGCAATCCAGCGATATGGCATGCAACCGTCGCTCTGGGGGCCTTGCACGAACAATTCGAAAACAGTGCCAGTATGAATCTGCGCGATGCGGAACTCGGAGTTCCTTTGGCACAGTATGGCAAAGCGATCAAGTCTCTGTGCGTCGCGATCACAGACTCGTCATCCCAGTCTGCCGATATACCGTTGGTTGCCTGTGCCTTGTTCTGCGCATTCGAGAGCATGGGATATCACTTGCATTCCGCCTTGTCACACGTAACAAGCGGTCTCAAGGTCTTAGCGGAAAGGGGAATCCAGGAGTCAAAGTCACATTCGGGCTCTCCATCCCTGGATCTCTTGCGTCCGCTTTTCACGCGCTTAGATACTCAGCGTTTGGAGCTAGGAGACACATCATTCCCGGTGGGACAGCCTGTAGCACTGCCGGACATTGACTACGGGACGTTGCACGATTTCAACGACGCTAGACGGAAGATAGACAGGGTTTTGAACAATCTTCTTCATCACATCAGAAGGCTGCGAGAACAGTCCCAAGGTCTTTCGCCCTGTGACCAGTGGACGGACCGCCCAAGAACCATTGTGGATCCTGTTTCCGACTACCTGCAGTGGGCAGCTGCTTTCGATCGCCTGGTTCAAAATTCAATAAGAGGTCAGGATTACTTGACATCTGCACTTGTCTTGCAAGTGTGGCGGATATATATTACCATCATGCTCCGAATTGATATCCGAGAAGGCGAGAAGGGATTTGACGCCTTCCTGAAAGAGTTCGCAACCATGGTGGAACTAATCGAAGAATTTGTCTGCTGGTCTGTCGGATATGAAGGGCCAGGCGATGAGCTCTTCCGGATCTCAGACCGAAGCCCACTGGATGAAGCTCTTCCCGAGGAGCTTCAACATCAACATCGAGCTTTCGTTGATGGTATACCTCAATGGTGTGGTTTCATGGGTACGCAGTTGCGGGAGCCGTCTCGGATCTCGCAGGTGGCGCTGGAGACTCTGACTGCTACGGAGAGCGCTGCAAGGTTACTTCGAACGTCTCGACGAGCACGAGTGAAGACATTCGGACAATCTGCAGATTCCAACGCCTCTCCGTGGGTCTTTAAGCCGACATACACTTTCGCACATGGCGTCGTCTATCTCCTCTATGTGACCGTTGCCAGATGTCGAGATCCGCAGATTCGACGCAAAGCCTGGCATATTCTGTACAAGTGCAATCGGAGAGAGGGTCTTTGGGACTCGGCTCTCGCGGCTAGACTTGGACAACGATTGATAAGGATTGAAGAGACTCAAGCTGCTCGCTATCGGGGATTTGATTTCAATAAAACGAATGATAAGGTTATCAAGGAAACATCGCAGATTCCAAACCATGCCAGAGTCAGAATCATTCGACCGACTTTCTTGCCTGACAAAAGGAGTCTGGAGAGGTACTATTTTGGCTGGTCTGGCAGTCTTGAGGAAGCTGTTGGAGCGGAACAGGTGTGGGTTGAGGAATTGATGGAATGGTAATATTGTCGATTTGCTCCCTGCACGAGGCGTTCAGTAGGATGATCGGGACGACGATATCACCGGATGTCGGGTCAGCAACTTCCGAACGATTGAGCTCCAAGCTGGCATAGCTTCTCCGCAACATCACAGATGTACGAGATCGCCGAAGACCACAATGTCAAGGAAGAATAAAGACAAGCCATCGGGGACGCTGTGAAGAAACAGCATGAACTTTCTATTATACTAACCTGCTCAGGTGAATACTGCCGATACATTTTCTAGAGAGGTTTCTTTGAGACCCTCGACGGAATGACTCCTATGCCAAACCTACCGATTCCATACGCATTTCGCACGGATTTCCCGACAACGACTGAGTTGGCCAAGATGGGCCATACAACGCGAGCAGCTATCGTGTGTACTGGTCCAACTAAGTGGAAGAAGAGTGCCTATCTGGGCGAGTGGGACGCGATGTGTGAATTTGTGCCGGAATCACGGCGACATGAGCTGAAGATCACGATGCCACCGCCTTCGTATCATCGTGATCAATTGAAGCCTGGGACTGCGTTTACAAAAGAATCCGGATATCGAAATGATGAGCAGTACTTCACGGATCCGGCCAAAGCCTACGTCTCTGAGATCACAGCGCTCTACCAAGCAGGCTGCTGGAATATTCAAATCGACGACCCACATCTCAGATACTCTTACTCCTCGCAGTTTCTGCAGGGTTGCAAGGTCGACGACGTGGCTACTGAAGTACTCTGGGATTTCTACCTCGAATCTCACAACGAATTCCTCCGCCATCTGCCCGGCGAGGATCTGCACATGGGTATGCATCTCTGCAGAGGCAATATGTCCAGTTCTAAGCATTGTGTGACGGGGATTTGTAACCACATTGCCGAGGAGCTGTTTACGTAGACGGATCACGATATTCACTACCTTGAATTCGAAATTGTGGAGCGAACGGTCCGATGAGACGTTGAGATTTTTGCCGGAGGGGAAGAACGTTGTTTTGGGACTTGTGTCGACGAAGAAAGCCGAGTTGGAGGACGCCGCTGATTTGAAGAGGAAGATTCTCCTTGCTGCTGCGCAGGTTGCGAAGGGGAGAGGTATAGGGGTGGAAGAGGCATTGGATTCGTTGGCAATCAGTCCGCAATGTGGGTTTTCGAGTATGTCTTTGGCGGGTGGGAAGGACATGACTATGGAGAAGATGTGGGAGAAGTTGGTGCTTGTGAGGGATGTTGCAAGGGAGGTTTGGGGGGATGCTACGTAGGATATGTTCCTGCAAAGTCATAGTGATCTGTGGAAATTTTCGTCACTATCGTATGGAATCAATTAACTAGACGTCTGTTGTACATGAGTTGGAGGGAGGAAGGGCCTTCCATTCTTACGATTCATCCCTTCTGACTAGGTCAGTCGTAAAGCGCATCGTCGAGGACATAGGACGAGGTCGATGACGAAGGTAATGATGTCGGGTTGCCTTCGGGCTGAGCGTCGTCGACATTGCTTGCACAAGACAGTTAGCTGACTTTTTCCTAGACCGCAGAGTAAGGCTCAAATTTGAACCTCTTCTCTTTTGCAAATCTTCCAGGTCGAATGCGAGGAGAGACGATTTTCCGACGACGAAGAATCTATGGCGGATGCAAACCTACTGTCTGCGGCGCTCGCAGCTTGTGATGGTCGGTAGTGCAAGCGAATTTCGAGTAGATCGTGCCAGCGCACGAGGAATTCCGGACAGGAGTGGAGTATGTGGTAGTCGTAGGTTGGAAAGAGGGAACTGATTGTAATACTGCTGGTTAAGATGGCAGTCGAGGATGGGTGACGATTGCTGCTGAAGCTCGATGAGAGATTAAATTGAAGAGATGAGTGGTGACGGATCCGGTGCGTCGCAGTGAGTATTCAAGGTGTGTCATGATGGGCATGTGAATATACTGCACGTGCCGATGGGTTCATATGATGTTCGTGATGGTACGAATCGAGCCATATCTGGGCGATACATCTTCCCTTACCTAACGGCGCCGACATTTTGTACATTGCCATACTTGGAACGACCGTGGTGCTTGGGGGATAATTCGGCTGAGGATAGGAAGTGCGGTATTGCTGAGAATAGCTCAGAATACGAAGTAGGTAATTCGAAAGAGAAGTGAAGTCGTAAAGGAAAAACTGGACGAGGTGAAGTCCCCCGGTGGCTTGGCGCTTTTTCTCCAGACATTTCCTACGTCACCGCCAACGTTCGTTCCTCCCAAAGGGGTGAGCGCGTTCTCCTGCATATCGTCAAGTCCTTAATCTACCAGTTATACTATTGTATTACAACAGTTTTTCCGCACGCCGTTGTCAGAAGAGGAGAGGAGAAGCGTGTCCTGTCGCATCTGCCGCACGTCTCGTCGACCACGGGCGCTTAAGCAGAGACTGACAGCGCGCACCTGAAACACGTCTGGTCTGGTCTGGTCTGGGCAATCGCTTCCCAACACGAACTATCAAACACAAGCGCGTCACCGTCGTCAATAATGCGCACTCGCCCTTCCATTGGCTCGCCCCACTCCTAGTTGCACTTGGCTTCCCCCAAACACGTGCAAGCAAGCAACCAGCAGAATCAGGGAACAACATTGAAGCTCGCAAGTTTGTCTACCTTATCGCTGCATCCTCCATCACGACCACCCCACCACACAACACTCCCTCCGCCATCATCTTCCCTCGCATCCTACGTCGACGGTGCTATGGCCCTACGATAGTATCCCCCCCGCCCCAACGACAGCCTCCTGCTCCACCACCGACAGACCTCCACCATGACTGGGAACGTCGACCCAAACTGTCAAATCCACTCTTTCTCCGACTTCTTCACTTGCGGCGCTGGCATCGGCTCTGGGGATGCTGGCGAGAGCGTCCACGAACTCTTGGCTGCCCTGGCCGCCGCCTTCATCTCCCTCGGCGCACAATTACTCGTCTTCATCATCCTGCGCCTAAGACTCTACAGGATATATCGACCCCGATCCTACCTCGTCCCTGAACGCGAACGAGTACCCCAACCTCCCGGCGGCATCGTGGGATGGCTCTACCCAATCTTCACCACCGACAATCTCACCCTCATCCAAAAATGCGGCTTGGATGCTTATTTCTTCCTCCGCTTTCTGCGTATGCTACTCAAGATCTTCTTCCCGGCCGCCATCATCATCCTTCCCATTCTGCTGCCATTGAACAAGACTGGCGGAGGGAGCGAATCGGGCTTGGATCAATACATCATCTCCAACATTGGCTCCGATCAGGGCCACAGGCTCTGGGCCCATTGCATTCTTGCCCTCCTCTTTATCGCTTGGTTCTGTTATGTCGTGTTTACTGAGCTACGAGGCTATGTTCGTGTTCGGCAAGCTTTCCTCACAAGCCCGCAGCATCGCATCAGGGCATCAGCCACCACTGTGCTTGTTACTGGCATCCCACACAAATGGCTAACCCTCGAGGCGCTCTCAGGACTATACGACATTTTCCCTGGTGGTATCCGCAACATCTGGATCAACCGCAACTTCGACGAGCTTTCCAACAAGGTCAACCAACGTGACAACATCGCCAGAAGCCTCGAAGACGCGGAAACCGTCCTGATCAAGACTTGCCGAAAGAAACATGCGGAGGCTGAGGAGAAGCGAGCCAAAAAAGCAGGCCAAAAGAGGACGAATGAGGAGAGGAAGCAGGACAAAGTACAGGAGGACGCTGCAGCAGAGCAACTGGCGGCTGGAGACGGAGTGAGCACTGGGAAGCACCGTGAGACCTCTCATGGGATGCAGGATGTCTTGAACGCAGAAGATGGCCAACACGATGGGGCTGACGAGGTCGTGACACGTTCACGAAATCCCCGTGGCGTTGTTGGTCACGGGATAGATGCTGTTAGCAGCGGTTTGGGAGTCTTCGGAAAGAGCATTGGCAAAATCAGCGGCAAGGTTGTAGGGGGGGTTGACTCGACTCTTCACAAAGCTGGCGATGATCTGAACCATGCTACTCAAATTGCTAATAGCGGTGGGGTCGGTGGTGGATTTGTGATCGACGATTCACTCTACCGCACTGTATCTGGAACCAGCGAGCCTCCTTATAATTCTGCGACTGCAAAAGACTCTGGCGTGTACGCCTCCATCACGGGCAATGAAGGCTTAACAGAGACTACGCCAAGACTGACTCGTCATCCGCTTGCTCCATCGCCAACAGCTCTTGACGGGCCTCACGACTCCCCAAGGAGTGATCTGACTACGGCTGTTTCTAACTACACGGCCGATCGACCCTCTGCAGACACGAAGCCAAAGTCGAGCTTGCAGATCGAAGAACCTTCGGCGCACAGAAGCAAGCACAAAGGATGGAATCTGAAGTCGTTCGACGTGTTTCGGAATCGCGACAATACCCTCGCCGTGCCCTCTCCACAGCCTCATGTTCGAGACGAAGATGAGTTTCCTCTTCATGTGACGAATGAGAAGCAGACTGCTGCTCCCCAGGTTACCGAAGTGTCTAAAAGCAAGTTGACTGAAAAGCTGGCCTTTTGGAGAAGCACCGCGCCGGAGACACACTATCCGGATGCCTGCGATAGGGACTGGGACGAGGACCAAGAGGAGGAGCCTCGATGGCGACATTACATTGAACCGAAAGATCGGGAAACAATGCGTCTACCCGTTGTTTTTCCGTCCTGGTTTCCCAGTCTGCCGTTTGTTGGCGAGAAAGTCGACCGCATATACTGGCTGCGCAGAGAGTTGGCCAGGCTCAACCTGGAGATCGAGACGGACCAAGATGACATGGAAAAATATCCGCTCATGAACTCGGCTTTTATACAGTTCAATCATCAGGTCGCCGCACATATGTGCTGTCAGTCCCTCAGCCACCATATTCCGCAACAGATGGCGCCTCGTTTGGTTGAGATCAGTCCAAACGATGTAATCTGGGACAACATGGCCATAACATGGTGGGAGCGATACTTGCGAACGGGACTGGTCCTCGTTGTTTGCGCGGGCCTGATCATCCTTTACGCTGTCCCGGTCGTGTTCACTTCCTGGTTGAGTAACGTCAACACGCTGGCGCAACATTTGACTTGGCTTCAGTGGCTTGCCGACGCGCCTGATGTGGTGAAGGCCATCGTCTCGGGTGTCTTGCCTCCTCTACTCCTGTCTCTGATCCTGCTTCTAGTGCCCATCATCTTCCGTCTGCTGATCAAGCAACAAGGAGTGCCTACGGGAAGCGCCCAAGAACTCGGTGTGCAAGCTTGGTTTTTCGCCTTCTTGTTCATACAGGTATTCCTCGTGGTTACGATTGCGTCGGGTTTCATCGAATTCCTGAGCACTATTGCCAGCAATCCGGGATCCATCGTTCGTACTCTGGCCACGAGTTTACCGAAGGCATCCAACTACTTCTTCTCGTACCTGACGATCCAATCCCTGTCGAACTCTGCTAGTGCACTGGTCCAGGTTGCAAGCCTCTTGTCTTGGTTCGTCTTTGCGCCGCTTTTTGACTCGACCGCTCGAGCGAAATGGGCACGCCAGACGAACCTGAACAACATCCAATGGGGCTCATTCTTCCCGACATTCACCAACTTTGCAGCCATTGGTCTCGTCTATTCGGTAATCTCCCCTTTGATCCTGGTCTTCATGCTTCTCATCTACAGCCTGTTCTGGATCGTTTATCGGTACAACGTCCTGTTTGTCTTCCAATTCCGAAACGACACCGGTGGCTTGCTTTTCCCGACGGCGATCAATCAGCTCTTCACAGGGATTTATTTCCTCGAGCTGTGCCTCATCGGCATATTCTTCACACTTCTCGGGCCGCATAGTAATATTATCGCGCTGCCCCAAGCGATCATCATGATCCTGGCGCTGATTGGTACGGCTGGATACCAATGGCTGCTAAACTTGGCGTTCAAACCATTATTTCAGTACTTGCCGATTACTCTGGAAGACGAAGCTGTCATCCGAGACGAGGAGTTTGCCCGCGCACAAGCCAGCAAATTTGCACCCTTGGTTGAGCGCGAGGTCGACAACGTGCGCGACTCTCGTGAAGACGTCGAAGACCCTGGAGTGAATAATCAAGGTGGCGAGTTCGTAAAGCGCAAGCAGGACGATATGGTATCCTCATCACAATCGCCAAGCACTCGTGGGCTTGGATCCTCGCCTGGTGTTGAGCAGAAGCGGTGGCACGACCGCAAAGAGGCCAAGCTTGGGTTCAAAGCGGATACTTGGAAACGTGTGGGACCTGAAGCAGTATCTGCGTTGCGTTTCCTTGCCGATGGTAAACGAACGGAGAAGGACGGTCGCGCATACCATGATACTGAGTCGCAAAACATGGTAGGCGATGTTTTGTTCTCGGACTTCGCCGATGAACTGGAGGATTTGACGCCAGAGGAACGCGATTTGCTCGTGCGTTATTCGTTCCAGCACAGTGCTATCCGCGCTCGACGTCCTGTGGTGTGGATCCCTCGTGATACACTAGGTGTCAGCGACGACGAGATCAAGCGAGCGAAGAAGATGAGCACGGTTACAGTGGATTCTGCTCACGGAGGTAAGGAAGAACGAACGAACATCTGGATGAGCAACGAAGGCACCGCTCTAGACAGCAAAGGGCGTGTGGTCTTCCGACGCAGTCCTCCAGACTTCCATAACCTGGATCTCATTATGCTGTGATCGGCAGGCACGAGCACAGGCAGGAATGGTGCAAGACTATTGGTTTTGGTTAACATGCATTACAGCGGATGGATTGGGGGCATATTCACAGCGTTACTGGCACAGGAGTTTGATACCCATCTTGGGAGCACACGCAGAGTGCAAACCATATCACCTGAGCGATGAATACATTAATTCCACAACAGAATCCGTCATTACATCCACGGACGTATGCGTGCCTCAGATGTTTCCTCGGTGGCCGTCGTTCCTGTCTCCTTTCAAATATCTTGGTACCGGAGGCCGGCAGAAATGCCCCGCTATTTGGTAAATCGCGGGGCACGATGGCCATTATCATTTTGGTAGAGCTTCAAGCTTCAGATTCCTGAAAACTTTCAAGCACAGCGACACATCAAAACACCAGAGACTGACACCCGATTACGACCTGTACGAGCAGATTTCCCGTGACATATACCAGACAACCGATACAATGGCCGCCGAACCCACCTACGATCTACTATGCCTGGAGAACCCCCTTCTTGACATCTCGGGTCAAGGGTAAGACCACATACACTTGAGATGAGACGCAAAGTCGCTGATACGCGTGGCGGCGAACAGAGATGAGGCGCTCCTCAACCAATACGGGCTGAAGGCCAACGATGCCATTCTGGCCGAAATGCCCAAGCATGCGACGATATTCGACGAGCTCATAAACAACCGCGATGCGAAGCTGGTCGCGGGTGGAGCGGCTCAGAACACCGCAAGAGGAGCACAGGTATGCCTAAATATATCTTTCGGGCTTATATGAAAGGATGCAGGATGAGATGTCTGCTACGGCGCGCGAAGTCTTGCACTGCCTGCAAGAGGAAGTGAGGCGCAGGTGGAGGACATGCGAGACAAGTTCGCATTCATACGAACTTGGACCTCGTCATGGTTGCATCGATGGAGGATGTCGCCCTCGCACTCTCGCTCGCTTTACCATGTGTCGCAGCAAAAGCTCGCGACAGTGCACATTTGCTATCGGAAGCTAATAGGTGTTTCACAGTACCTCCTCCCAGCTGACTCGGTCGTATTCTTCGGCTGCGTCGGCAAAGACAAGTATGCCGATATCCTCCAGGACGCAAACAAGCAGGCAGGTCTCGCTGTCCGCTACCGCTACGATGAGAAGGAGCCCACCGGCCGCTGTGGCGTCGTGATCACAGGACACAACAGAAGTATGTGCACGGATCTCGCTGCGGCAAACTGCTACAAGATCGAGCACTTGGAGGAGAACTGGGGCGTTGCATCAAAAGCCAAAGCATACTTCGTTGGTGGATACCACTTGACAGTCTGCGTGCCCGCTGTCATGAAGCTTGCAGAGGAAGCCGCCAAAACCAACAAGGTTAGTCGCGGTTGGAAGTATGGGCTTCTGGGATGTGGAAATGCTAATTGCTTACTTCTGCACCACAGCCGTTCATATTGTCGCTCTCCGCGCCTTTTATCCCGCAGTTCTTCAAGGAGCCTCTGGACCAGACGGCACCTTACTGGGATTACGTTATCGGCAACGAGACGGAGGCCATTTCATATGCTGACCACCACGACCTCAAGACACATGACATCCCGGCCATCGCTCAGCACCTTGCCAACCTTCCAAAGGAAAACAAGCAGCGGAAGCGGGTGGCTATCATTACGCAAGGCACCGAGCCCACCGTGATTGCTGTACAGGGCGAAGACAGCGTCAAAAGCTTCCCTGTGCATCCCATCGGCAAAGAGGAAATTGTCGACACGACTGGTGCAGGCGACGCTTTCGCCGGAGGCTTCTTCGCCGGAGTTGTCAAGGGCGAGAGTCTCGACAGCTGTGTCGACATGGGCTCGTGGCTAGCCGCACAGAGCTTGCGAGAGCTGGGACCTTCGTATGCATGTCCGCTTGACATTGTTGGATAGAACGATTCGACTGACAAGACGATACAGTTACCCATTCCCCAAGAAGACCTACACCGCCTCCAAGTGAGTCTCCTTGAGCAGACTCTACGTTTCAACACACTTCAACCACTGTTCGAATACGAAGATACGTGATGCCCTGACATCTTTCACGATGTCCACGACGCGGAAAGGGGAAAAAGTTAGCGTGACTGACATCTGTAACGGCGATGCATCGGTCCAACGACTTCGCGGCAGACCGGCACTTTTGCGAGTCATTCAGATAGAATCCAAAAAGCGCCAAAGTATTACGATGGGTTAAGAACATAAGGCAAACAAGCCTTGCGGAGAGCCAAAAGGTCCAAACTTTTCGATCACCTCAGAAGTGAAAGCGGCATTTTCGCTATTGCTAGGGTCAACCTGATGTGTCAGTGGTAATGGGTGAAGTGATATAAGACGGTAGGATATAGAGCGCCAGGCAGCAAAGCAGAAACCAGTAAGTCACGGCAACGTCGTTCGAAAGTGAGACATTCTCAAACGGACATCGAAGTCGAGATCTGTCTGTCGAGCGTTGCGGTGCAACGGTGCGGTATTGTTGACCAGAGAGAGTCGCGGAAAAGGCTGTCGTCTGAACGATCCTTGCGACGTCATGGGCATGAATGAACCGGGTGGGCGGTAAGTTTTGCACTCTGTCTGCTCTGCGGCGACCTCTTTGCGATTTGATCATACCGGCCAGCTCCGCTGATGTCGCGTGCTTGTTCTTGTTTGAGGGAGGAGCACACGGGGAACATGGAGAGATGGAAGCGACGATGTGATGTGTTCCGTTCAATGGAGATGCTCGGGCATCGATGACGGACCCCTGGCGGCCATCAATCAAAGCAGCCCGATGTGTGAAGCGAGTGCAGTTCTCGCGGCCCATCTCGGGTTAAATAGGCAGGGGACACGGATCTGCGGCCAGGTGCTGAGAGCTCATCTTGTCGATCTCACCATGCGGCTAGAGGCACTTCGTTGACTGCATGTGGTGGTGTTGGAGGCGGTATTGTCGGGCGGGAACAGACGGGCGGTGGTGAAACGGAAGGGCTGTTTGGGCGGCGTTTGATAGCGCGGGCTCATGCAGCGCGCGGCCTTCGCGGGTGACACGAACCGACTTGCGGACTGTCTGTCTCTGTTGTTTGTCTGCTATTGTGCATGGGAGATGTGGATGTGGATGGAAATCACGACGGTGGAAGAAAGAAGGAGATGATGGCGCAGCGGCAAGAGCAGCCACGTGAGGCGTTGCTGCCGTCCGAGGGATGTCCGTCGACCGCACATGGCCGTGTCTCCATCTTCACCACTGTCCCAAAGTACGTCCGCCGTCGCCATCGCCATCTTCATGCCCGAAATGCCCCAAGGATGCCGCACGATGCAATATGAGGCTGAACCATCGGGCTCCACTCCTCCGTCTGACGACTTGCGACAGCTGCGTCTTCGCCTTGACGGACCAGTCGGAGATGGCATATCGGCACTGCACCAGTCAGGTACACACGCATGCAGGAACAAGGGCTGTCGTGCAGTAGCATGCAGCTGATGCCGCTGCACGCTTCCTGCTCCTGCTCCTCCACCATCAACACCTCGATACCAAACACTGGTGAGCCGACTTGGACGATCCCTTACTTGGTCGTGCAACAGCCTGTTCGCAGTCGGCTCTGCTGTTCCGTCGCCAGAGCAGGGTAATAATGCAAGCAAACAGCAAGACTGTCAAAAGAAGATCCTTCGGCTGTGGATCCAACCCGTCTGCGAGCGCTCTTCTGGCCGGGATACCCCTAGCGGAACCCGCGGAAGTGTCAAGAGAGTTGGCACCTCAAGCACGAAATCGCTACAAAGACGACGACAATATCCGACTTCGATCGGGACGACAAGACACGCCGTCAAGCAAGCATCCTCGTATCTTGCTGCGCCGCACAGATATCGAAGAGGAAGTGGTGATCAACTTGGCTGCTGCTGCACTTGGCATAGGCGTAATGGGCATTATCACCATCATGGCCAGGGCGGTGCAGGCTTCGCCCGAGACGACGCGGAACAAAATTTTTCTGGAATCGTCCTAGACGCTTGTCACTACGACTAAGTTACTACTGCTGGTGATCAAACAGGCCAGACGTTTCTGTCGTGCACACATCCGCCGTTCGGTACACTAGCACGACCTGCAGTATCGGTTGGCATCGAGCACCGCTCTCGAACGCCAATTACAACCGTCCTGCGCTCTCTTACGCCAATTACAACCGTCCTGCGCTCTCTTACGCCTCTCTTGCGTTATGATCCCTGGCCGCTTACTGCGACCTGACTTGGGCCGCTACAAACGGCGGCGTCGATCCATCTTGGAAGCTGTCGTATGTAGTGCTTGGGCCATTCGCACCGCACATCATCCCCCTCCAACAAGCACTCTCAGCAGTCAGCCAGCACTGCCGACCGCAGTACGGCACTCGTTCGCAGGAAAGCACGGCTCCTGCTGCTGCTGCTGCTGCTGCTGCTAATGAGCTGTCTGATTGCTCTTATGCTTGCACAGACTTCACTCGCACTGACGATCCGCCCATAGAATGTTGACGACGATCATATCCGATTCCTCGTCTTCGCCGCCTCCGACGCCTCGTTGCTTCTCCATCGAGCCTCACTATTTTCCTCCTCATCTTCTTCCTCCAGACGACTGACGTAACCTTCCAGCGTGTGGCACCTTACGCCCCGCCCATAATCTGCGAGACTCTGGGCCTCAGTTTCAGCACGCCTTGCGTTTCCGAATTCTAAACCTTCGCCTTAGCGAGAGCAAGGGCTTAGGCCGCTCGGCACTGCTTCCCTGTTCCCGTCCCTACACGACGACGACTCAGGTCGCGACCTCAGCAAACCCCGCGCAACGACCAGGCCGGCTCACGAGAGACATCCAAAACTACAATTTTCAGCTACCCAACCCGTGGAGCATTGTCTTTCTTGCGCGCACTGCGAATTCCTTTGGCCTGCCAATTTCCCGTACACGCCTTCTCGTTTCGTCGCTCGTTCAAGAACTCGCTCGAAAGTCACTCTTTTCTTGTTGCCTTTCCGTCCTTCCAGCACACACCGCAAGTCCCGTCAGCAAAATCATCACCGACCCGGTCCGTCCATCTGGGCTTGCTCCTCCTCATCCGACGGCCGCTCGTTCCTTTCTGCGCCTTAATCTGCCAACCTGGCGATTGGGCACCACCGGGAACAGGCATTCACCAAGGTCACAATCAATCCTGCCGTTATTTCCTGCTTTCACCTAAACAACCAATTTGGTGACGCACTCTTTTTGGCTCAGTCGCACGCACGCCCAATAGCACTCCGATTATCGGCTAGCCTGGACTTCCATTCGTTCAAGAGCCCGACTTGACTGTCCAACTATCAGCATTACCTCTGCCTATTCGGATTGCAGTTTTGAAATCCGACAATCTGGCGACTGTCTATGCATCACCGCCTTTCTCGCCGTTGGCGCCGCGGAAAGAAGGGTTAGACTGGGACAATCGGACGCTCCATCCTGTGATGGACTACAATGATCCATCACGAAGACAGTATGCGCAGAATCCTTACGCCGCACCGCAGCAATCGCAAACGACTTCGTCAGCCCACAATCAATATGCGACGCCCAGCGCAGTCGAACGCTTCCGCCAACCTACATACGTTCAGCAGTCTCCGGCAACGGTACCTTCCACGGGAAGGGCAAGTAGCGATGCGCAAGTATACGGCTTTGCGCAGTCCTCGCAGTATGGCTCGGTCAGCTCTGCGTCGGCGCAGACGATGCACTATACCGCAGACTTGCAAAGCCCAGATGTGCCGCGACCGCAGGATACCCAGTCGTACGGGCAGTACGGGACCAATGTTATGTATGGACTCGCAAGCCAGAGCCAACAGGCAACACAATCCCCTTATGATCAGGTATCACGGTACCCGCGACCAGGTACTGCGTCCGAGACACTGTCGACCCCATTCGGTGGAGCGCAGAACGCTGGATACTACCTTGCAGGAGCGGCGGTTCCCACAAGTGCGACGATACCTGATCTTGCGGCACCTCATATGCCTTCTCAATATCAGTCTGCATACGCGCAGCCAGCTCCCACATCGTCGTCAACGTATGGAACCGCGATGATGGACCCAACTCAGTCAGGTGCATATTCTGCGTACGGCAGTGCGCAGTACTCCGCTCAACCCAATCAGAGTGTGGATCAGGCCTTCAGCAACTATCAAGCACAGATTCGGACCGTGTTCTCGCATGTGCGAGAAGGCTCGCTACGAGGGTTGGAAGGCATCCTCCTGCAGGCCTCATCCTATCTCGTGGGTAGCGCGGAAGCTTTAGGTGAGCTTGAACGTGTTGTTTGTAATGATTCCGCTGCTAATTTGTAGGCGCAGGGCTGACGAGAGACGACGACAACTTGCACGACGACCGCATTCGACTCTGGGACGAGTTCAACGGGGCATGGCTGGCTACACTGCAGGCGCAGTTCGAGATGTCTGAAGAATGGATTCGTACAGATCAGCCTTTGCGCGAGCCGCGATCGATCATGACCCAGCAGAATTTGGAGACACTTTCGAGGGAGCTGGTCAGACTTTGCGACAGTGTCGAGAAGCATGGTCTGGTCGACTATCAGATGGGTGTAGCTGAGGAAGAAATCATGGATCGTGAGTCCATTCGACTTTGGTTTTAAATGCACTTGACTGACATGATCGCTTTACAGTGCTATTGCGATGTCTGTCGCTACTTGAACCAGAACCTGAATCTCCCGTAGAGGGAGGTGCCGAATCCTCCTCATCTGCTGCAGCGAGAGGTCGATAGCATCATTCGATTCTCAGGACGTCTGAGCCATCTGCACAGCCGACGTGGTGATCTGGACAAGAGTTGGGCAGTCACTTCCGGTGAAAAAGAAGGGCTCATCCACGGCTTTTCCTGTGATCACACTATACGCTGCACGACATATTCGGTCTGCATCAGACACTGCATATCGAGGATCGCTGTCTGGGGCACTGCGCGCATCATCGAAACAGCTCAGCTGGACTGAGCCTATCGTTTTGTTTGCTGCGCATATGCTCATACGAAGTCAACGCCTTTTGAGTCTTCACGAGGTCGCTACGGACTTGAAGGGAAACGACGACCTAATTATAGCATTTGCATGGAGTCTTTTTCTTTTGAACAATGGCATGGAGGAACGCAGCGGAGACGAATTCGTCTGCTGATGTAATAACAGGACGGCTCACTCGCGCGGGCGCCCAACTCTTCGCTGGCTCGAAGGAATGATGGACTGGTGGCGATGGACTTAATGACTCGGAACGTAATAGATGTAGAAAGTTGGCAAGAGGAGAGAGAAAAAGTAATGTACCGATGGACTGGCTCTGCTTGCATTGTTTTGCTGTTGTGCTACGTATTCGGCCATCTCCTTGCTAGGGGTAGCTGTACGGACTTGCTCGCGGGTGATGCTGAATGGACCGTTCGGGGCTTTTGTGACGGAGTCGAATAACTTAGGCGGGCGTCACTTACTTGGGCACACATGGGGAGAATTTCAAACATGTCCTGTGGGAGGATGGATTACTGATTGGACTAGGTCGTCCTACCGTGGCTAAAAAAAAAAAAGCGAGGCGGACCGCCGCAACGTCCCGCTGTCACACGAGAAGGTAGCATTGGGATAGGGCTTCTGAGACGGAAAGTTGGATTGACTTTTTCGTGCTGAGGAGATGGCGAAGATACAACTACAAGGATATAGGAAGTTGGGAAGCCCGCCAATGAGGGTACAAAGAGAAGCCGATTTTTGGCTTCACAGGACTGCTATCACGAGGAGATGAAGTTCGTTGGGCAGGAATCAACGATGACTTTTTGTGCTTGATATCTGACATAATGCATGTGCTTGGGCTGCCACGCCAATGAATGCCGAATTCAGATACGAGAGTTTTTTTTCACGATCTGCCGTGTCGGTACTTGGTGGCTTGCCTACCCGCATCGGACAGAGGTGGGTTCAGAGCCCTTCCTTTTCATTGTGGTATAGGGAGGGTTCTGAGCATATTATCAAGGGACGAGTTGGAATTTCATCTCCGCCCGGGCCGTGGCAGGGCAGTCTCGGGCGTCAGCGGAAAGGTCTCTGGCATTTGACGATCCATCAACTGTCGGGAAATTGAAGTGTTGGAAGCGATGCAGTTGCTATTCTCGCCTGGTGATATCAACGATGACTTCCTCGCATTCCCAGCATATTCCCAAGCACTGTCCTGTATTTCTCTTGCAAATTCTCAAGCATATCAGCAAAGTTGGACTTCAACCGCTTTCACATGCCGAATGGCAAAACTCCGGCAATATTTCTGGACGCTTTGGCCAATCAACAAGCAGACGCCATTTTGGTCGACAAGTTGCTCTGAAGAGACAACGAAACAACAACCTTTTCCTGTCGCTGAGTTTCCTCTTTCATTACTGCTGGTGGGCGGTGGAAGCAGTCGGGTTGTTGGACGGCTCGATTGAGCACGATCTCGGACTCGAATGCGGAGCGTTTATGAAGAAATTGTGATTCGTGCGAGTGCTCGCTGATGGGGTTTCTCCTGTTGACGTTCGGCGCTTCGCGGAAATTTCGAGACCTTGTATCACAGCTTGCTTGGATGTTTGGCTGCTAGATCAGTCCCTGTTTGTGCAACGTTCAAAACCTGTGAAGAGAGAGACCGATTTCAACATCGGCAGAAGCGCCACTGTCCGCTGCGATATGGAGGACCTGAAAAAAGCTTTGCGCCCCATAAGAACATGTGGTGGACCAGGAGATTGAATTGGACACCTTCGGCGGTGCATTTACCGTCGTAGGGTTTCGATCCGGACCATCGTACTCACAAGATGGGAGGCCATCTCACTGAGCTGCGTCCGAATTCCTATTCATCCCACCACTAGATCCGCGCCCTCCGCCTCCCATCCCGTCCTCTCGCGCAGCACGTTCATAAGACGGCGGCGCCTCTGCCATACCCCTAACCTCCCTCACCATTGCATCAGCCGTCCCATTCAACCCCTCCCCTCTCAATTCTCTCATCCTCGCATCGTTCTTCGCCTTTTTCTTCGCCTCCTTCTTCTGGAAATTCTCCTTGAGCATGACGCCCGCCCAAACCATCAGAGATCCCATATCGACTTCCAAAACGCACGAAAAGAGATCTGTTTCTAGGAGAAAGATTTCAACTTGTGCTTGTTGATGGAAACATGTGGAAAACAATGAAGTAGTCGCGCTCCGCACTAAAACTTAGCGTCAGCGCTATTGCATCACTGATTCACTCACTCCGGGGAAAGGGAAGGAGCGACTCACACCTGAGGCATCAACTGTCAATTGCAATATATGAAACAGCGGCTCGACGCTTCGAAACAGGAAAGACCGCTTCGCAATCTCTTCGTAATCTCGCCATCTGACGTCGATGACGAAGCCCAAAGAAGATCTGAAATTCATTCGCGGAACACCCAAGTTATGAGAAATACGGTAGCGAAACTCGAGTCTGCCATTCGAGTCGAGTACCATGGAACGATATGACACAGCACGACGGCTCAAGTTCGTATCCTGAAACAGGTGAATGCGGCCTTGAGAAAAACAATTAAGCCAAGGAAACTTGGGTGTAATTCCACTCCATTCCTCACATCCGAGAGGACTCTCCTCGCAAATGCAATTCGCTAATCCAGAGACACAAGTAAACAAAGTATCAAGCAAGCAAAGCGCTTGGAGCGAAGTGACCCGGCCAAACCATGAGTCAAAAAGGGAAAAGAAGAAAGTCCTCTCCCTGAACCTCGACCGACGCCATTACCCTTCCACACTCTCACACATTTCCCACGCTTTGCAACCGATAATCCTGGACGCCGAATGAATTCCAAATCTGCCCCGCATTTGAAGAATTAGATGATGTCCTTTGCCGTTCTTCAGACTCGAGACTCGAAAAATAAAATGCTGAGCGTCCGAGAGAATGAGTGGTCTGTTTCGTTGCGTTGCGCGTCGTTTCATCCGCCAATTTTGGTAGAGGCGATATCATTAGAAGAAATGCGTGTGTGGCTTGCTGAGCTCGTGAACCTCCATTTCCTACAGCGTAGTTAGTAAAATGTGATGACGCAGAAAACTCATGTCGTCTTACCATTTTGAAGGTGTTCAGTTCCTCCTTGATCTGTTGTGCCAGCATGGGTGTCAGGCGATTGCAAGTAGCGATCTCTCCGCGGCGGTCGTATTCCGTACTCGAAAACGCATCATGGAACTGAATGCGAGGGCTGAACGAGATGGACCGACCACCTGGTGTGACACCAACCTTGGCCGAGACCATCGGGCTAAAGTAGTCCCCATTCCCAGAGTTCTTCAACGAGTCATTCCGACTCTGTCCATCCTTTGGTGTGCTCGGCATGCTAGAAGCAGGACTCTCGGATCCCTTGGTTGAGCCTTGCATGGAAGCGTCCGCTGGTCGCATGCTCGGTGATCCACCACCGGGAGGAGTTTTCTTGATGATGCCCCTCGTCTTGATAGGCTGGATCTGCAGCTGGCCGGGAATGCTTTGTAGGGCCTCAGCGCGGTCTTTGTCGCTGCCTACTATGCTTTGACGTGAGGGCCTGCTAGATCCGTCTGCTGAGCCTCGAGAACCAGGAAGATTGTTCGCAGCATCGATCGAGTTGCGTTCCAACTTTGGGTAGCCTGTATTGCCGTGAGGGTGGTCGGCCGGGTGTTCGCTGATGTTGACCTTTTGTCTCTCGGCCTCAACGGTGACCATGGACACTTGTGCCACGCTCGGTTGAACAGTAGCACCACCACCCGAAATCGGCCCATCAGCCGCAGGCACGCCAATAACGGATTTTGGCCGGAAGAGACCCTTGATGCTCCTAGCGCTCTTCTTAGCTCCGCGGCCCATCTTGCGCAACATCATAGACGCAGAAGAGGCTGTAGAGGAGATCGAGAGATTGTCGGTCGATCCAGTAAACCCGCCCTGACCTGAGTAGATGCCAGCACCAATCCCAGCAGCCTCTTGCCTCCTGGCAATCTCCTGTTGCTCTGCGTCGAGTTCATCATCGATATGTTGCTGATGTTGCTCTTTGGTTTGTTGTGCCTGCTGAGCAGCCGTGTCGTGGTTGTTCTCGCCAGCGGCTCGCCGAAGCTCTTGTGCACTGCCAAAAGAGAAAGCGCGACGTAAGCGGGACTTCATACCCTTGTTAAGATCCTTATCAGAAACAGCAGCAAGGTGCTGCGCTGCCAAGGACTGCTGGGATGATATTCCAGCTTGTGCGGCGGCGGCGTACGTTTTCTGCTTGACTGGAGATGCAACGGGCGTTGCCTCTGCCGACTCTGTGGTTTCCTTGGAGAGTGGCGATGGTGACTTCAGCTTCTTGCCAGCTTCTGAAGATGTCCGGGGAGGAATGGAGACAGTCCTAGAGTCTGGGCGGAGGGGTGCCGGTGTTTTAGCATTTTCCTTGTCTTGAACAGCCGGGTGCTTCTCCCGCTGCGACTTGTGGCTTTCGCCACTGCCAGTCCGCGAGTGGAGAGACACTGGCCGTATGGTCGTGGGAGTCGAGGTCACGCTCTGTTCATGCCCAGACGAAGGTCTCAGAGCGCCTCCTCCAGCCGGCAAGTTGGTAGTTTCCAAGTTGTTCAGACTGCGTCGACGATATCTCTTGGCTAACTCAGAGTTCGACTTGTTCATGCCGATATCATCCACACTCTCTTGTCTGTGAAGCGATGGCTGCAGCTGCTGAGGCATGAGATGGCTGACGCTGGACATGCCCGAGCCAGACGGTGCAGCCGAGCCAGTTGGCTGAGGCGACGCAACCTTGGGCGTGATGTTGCCAGACTCCGTCTTCTTTTGAGCAGGTCGGCGGTATCGATCGGGCGAAGCCTTGGCTGGCTGGTCGAAGGAAGTCAAGGACAAGTCTGGAATGCTCGAGGACAAATTGATCAGCGAGCTATTGCGAGAGCCCATGACCGAGTCGTCCTTGGCCGAGGGCTGTGATGAAGCGTCGGACGAGGAGGCGGTCGACGAGTTGGACGCGGATTGCGAGTGTGCGTGTCTGTGATTGCCAATGGCGCTATGCTGCGAAGCCGTTGCAGAGCCCGCGGAGGCACTCCGCAGGGTCGGCGTCGACTGGAAAGCATACGGCTGGATGGGAGCAGCCGAGACGCCTCTGTAGCCGGTATTCTGTCCATTATACATACTGCGAGTCTGTTGCCCTAGCCGCGGTGACTGTGGATATTGTTGTGATGACCCCTGAAACGCGTCGGCGGAAGAAGGGCGAGGATGCAGCATCGATATGGTATTGGCTGGTTGCATATGCGGGCTGAGTACCTCAGCCATCGGGTCTGCCGTCGTGAAATTCGTGCAGTGGTATGGAATGGGCGAAGGAGGTGCAATTGCTATGGAGCAGATTAAGGCTTTGCGAATTATGTCTCTGTCTGAGCCGGCCAGCAGTCAGTATTGCCGTGCACGCGACGATTCGGGTCGATGCCCAGGCCGCTGAAGGAGCGTGGGGTGAAGCGGCGGAGGCGTGCGGTGGTAGATGGTGTGAAGAGGAGAAAAAGTGCAGAAGACGAGGCGCCTGCTATTGTGGGTGCAGCGGCGAGGGCACCGTGGCAGCTGTTCAAGACATGTATTGCAGAAGAGAGGCGTATGATGCTTTCGGGGGCAAGACAGGCAAGGCTGGACGGGCAGTGGCGGCGGTGGTGGTGAGATGTTTGAGGAGGAATGATTGAGGCACGTACCTTCACACGTCCAGCTGTCGTCGAGCGGGTGAGGTTCAGGGTGGAGAGAGAAAGTGCGTCCTGCCGAAGCGGGAAACGCTGCAAGCGTCTCAGTACATGTGTGGCGGGCAGCGCGAGGGAGGCTGCTACTGCGAGACTGGCGGGCGAGGCGAGTAGAGGGTGGAGTGGTGGTGGTGGTGGTGGTGGAAGAGAGGAGTTTTGGTTGTTTTCGTCGCTGCGAGACGAGGCGGAGCCCCTGATAGCAGATGGAATGTAGACGCGCGGGATGGAAAATCAGCTCGGGCGCTGAGCGTAAGGATGAATCCAAGAAGCCGCAAGAAACACGCAACAACCCCCAACAATGGTATTTTCAAGAAGTAAAGAGAGCGGCGGCAGAGGTAAGGCCTGAGAGCAGTCGTGGTACGCAGAGCAGAAGGGAGAGTTGAGTGAGAGATGGCCGATGGGTTGCCTGCATATGCGCTAGGATGGTCTGGGCTAAAGGCGACGACGGCATTAAACTCCAAGGGCTCGTGTGTGCTGCATAAAGGAGCATCCGTCTCTCTAGTATCTTTCTCATTCATCTGGATACACGCTCTTTTGCGGTTCCCACTCCTGCCCGCCATCCCCCTCCGCTGTTGTTATGTACGAATAATGATTGCTGACTCTGCTATTACTCCATCTCCAACAACATCGTCTACCTCTGCCTGTACCCGCCGAGTCGTTTTGACCATGCGTATAGAGCAGCTTAGACTTTGCCTGCACGGAAGCAATACGAGCTGCAATTTGCTCCGTATGCAGCTCATGAAATCGCCTGTACATCACCTCAGCTATCAAAATACTCCATAAACATGCAGCGAGCCAGGCGTGCTGCGTGCTCGCAACACACAATCGTATCATCATCACCTGAAATCTCCTCACTTCCAGCCATCGCCGGAGCAATTCGCCCCTCTCAGCCCGTCGTGCACCTGCAGGTGAGCTTGCCGCCATGCATCGAGGCTCTCCTCTCTGATCCGTCCGTCGTGGCGAGACGAGGGGGAAGGGAAGGGAAAGGGACGGCTAACGGCTACGGCTATCCTATTTTCTGCGTGGTACGTACATCTTCCCTCTTTCGATTATTACGAAACAGACCGCAAAACGCATGGCCGCACGCAATCCCGCAACAAACGCAGCGCCTGGATCACACATTGCTCTGACCAATCCGTTCGTGGTCATCACTACCGATCCGCCAACACAGAACGAGGCCACGTTCTCGCTGCTGCTGTGTATGACTTCATATTTTCGTTGCCGTTGTGGACGATGAGCTGCATGCTTCTGCTGCGTGCATTTGCAGGAGACCGTACCCACGCGCTTTCGCGCACTCCCCTCGCGGTCTGCTCCCACACACACCTTTTCGTTGCTGGCCTGTCTAGCTTCCGCGCGCTCGCTGCTGGCGCAAGAGGGTCCATGCACACATCTGCAGCATCACCGGGCGGCCAGCGAATCGTGTCGCGCGGGCAGCATGGATCAGAGTGCGCGCAATGGGCTCATCGCCCTCTCCGCCTCTCCAGACCTGACGAGACCACCGATGAAACGCGAGTCTCGCCAGCCAATCCCCAGCCGCGCTGCCTTTCGAAACACCCAGCTTGCCCGACAACCACGGCCACGCTCTCTCAACACTCCAAAGCCGCGTACAATCCTTCTACATTTCAACAATTTACTTTCATCTCCTCCGCTGACGCAGGCCGCGTATGTATCTTACATCTTTGCAAACTCTGCTCCCTCGCTGTTCCTTCCCGAGCGTCCATCTCCGCAAAAGCGATGTCCGGAAACGCCTCCCTCCAAACTCAAAATTCCTTCTGCAACAGATCTACCCCTCGACTCTGCACCGCATCGAAGCTAGCCACCCGCCAAGCACGGATGCAGGGCAACTTCCATCCCACCTCCGTGCCGCCATGCGAGAGAGGAGAGAAGTACCACTTCGAAGTAGTTGTCGAAATCCTATGAGATGGAGAAAATGCAGCCTCATCAATTCTACCGATGAATTCTCCCTCGCTTCCTCAGTTTTCGTCAGAACACCCCTCAGCAAACCTTTTGTCAGACTGATAGTGTGTACCACCACCACACTATCGAAGGCTCGCGGCAGACTTCCCACCATGAGGCCTACGGAGTAGCAAGAGGTACTTCGATGGCGACCGCGATAGCGATGCACGAAGGCCATTGCGCCACCATCACTGGCCAGGCAAGTTCTCAGCGCTAAGCTGCACCCAATATTTTCCTCTCACACTCCGGAGAAAAAGGGACCTCACAGACTTATTTTCTCCTACATATGAAATCATCCGGCATGCTCGTAGTCACGCGAAGATAGGATATGCAGGTATAGTGCCTACTTTATCTCCAAGACGCGGATGCTCCACTCCAAAGTGGCACGAGATGCGCAGAAAAGCCGAACTACGCCAACCCGCCAGCCTATCTTTTCTTTGACTGGACCTTCGCTCGGAATGTCACCATGCTTGTGTGCTAAGGGTCTTGCCTCCACAACTTCTCCATTGCGCGTGTGCGGCACGGCACACTCACCGCACTGCATAATACTGCGTTTACCCCATCGGTCAATACTCGTCGTGGAGGCGTTTCAGTTGCATCTTCCGGTTCGCCAAGCTGCGTGCGGCTGCGTCGGTTACACCCAACAAAGATTGAATTCCTTGAATCATTGCTTGGTCTGAAGAAGATCAACGTGGATCAAAGACACATAGAGCAAGGTAGGGATCTCTCTCACACCGCTTCGGATTCTTGACTCGCCTCCGACTTTCGTGGTCTTGCTCTCTCGACAACTAGGGCGCTCGCTCCGCAACCTGCGTGCATGCAGTTCGAAGAAAGCTCGCAGAATCATTTGTTCCAGGTCCTCTACAAAAGGACGCCTCCTTCGTCAAGGTTTGTGCTTCCGAAGATGCTTGTCAATGCCACAGTCTGATGATGAAGAGCAACACAAAGATACAACCTCCTGCGAAGAATTCCTCACCGCTTGCCACAGCACTGGGCAGGCACCAGGCACTCATCTCTCACACTTTTAGCAACACCAACAACAGCTCCTAGAAAGACCGCACATGGCCACCTTGAAGTGAATTCTCGGCGTTCCGGGTGCTGGGACCGCCATGTGGGAGTTAGGAGTCCCGACTAGGTACGAGGGTATAAGTAAGATAGGCTGTTCGAGCAAGTTTTGTTGTTGGTTGTTGACCGTGAAGACGGAATTCGTTTCTAGAGTCTTGTGATACCTCCATGGTAAACGAACCAACCAGTTGTAGAGTTCTTGTTGGCGTTGAACCTGTTGTTTTAGTCATATTGCACGAGCCTGTAAGAGTAGCTTCGTCCGGGCGAGGCAGATTAAGAGCGCAGTCGAGCATCAGCCCATGCATGGGGCGAGAAGATTTGCTTCGATTCTCAAAGATGCCGCTATCCATTTCAGCATTCCTCTCGTTGCCTTACGCCTGTGACCGTAATCTTCATTCCCCATGCTGTTCCCCAAATGTCCTCCCTTACCGGGCGCTATAATGCTCGGCCTGATGAACCATGTACATGAAAACTCCTGTCGACGAGAATACCTGTCGTCGCGTGCCTATGTTCTGCCCAACGCTGTCAAGCATGTTCGTTCATCCAAAAACAACCTGTTCTCAAATCCAGTAGCTCTCTCCGCTCTGTGAAACTAAGAACTCACACCCCAGGCCTTCCCCTTGTTCCTGTAGCCTCATTTCATGCTCTTGCAACTCTTCCAGAATATTCTGACCCACGTGTGGGCCGTCTTTCAATGTGTCCTTGACGTGTATTATGATTACGCGAATGCCGCTGAGAGGCATCGCGGTTGTTTCGTTGTGAGTGTCACCATCGCTGCTCTCCCTTGGTAAGGTCCCTGATTTTGGAGAGGTCACAGTATCGATGCTGTGGGTGATGCCATCAGCGAAGTCATAGCGATTGGCAACATCAGCGGCAAGAGGCGTCGACGCTGGCGGTGTAGTATCCGACTGGTTGGCACTACCGGGTGCGCTACTCCGTCGTCTTTCACCCAACTGCAGCGGCCGGTTTACAAAGCTGCGACTGCGTTTCCTGTCATGCTCTGCGGCCAGATTCCGAGTAAAGTTCTCCAGGCCATTTGGTCCAGAGCGTTTCCGTTTCCTTGACGCCTTTTCGGCCAGTTGAGTCTGTTTGGCTTCTGTTGTGTATCTGGCGAGTTCATAAAGCTCAGCAATCAGATGTCTTGGGCATAGATGACCGAACAGTAGTGCATCTGGCTGACTGTCGTCGTAACTACATTCGATGAAGATGGCACCTAGTAATTCGTGGGCTATCTTTCGAGCAGCTTCTTTCCAAATGATATAATTTCGTGGTGCCAGTGAGATAGAGTCCGGCTCTACGTCGCCGAATATCAAGACTTCTCGTTGGGTGAACTCGTCGCGGAGGAAGAATGCCGTGCTGTCAACGACGCAGGACGACTCTGATGCGGGTGCCAACTGAGGTGAGAGATGGCTTCCGTGGTAACCTGGACGTGCACCTGGTGTTCCGGGCAAAGAGTGGTGTGAGATGGACATTGATCTGTGCATGTGAATCGATCCAGAATCCTGGGCTGAACCAGGCATGGAGCCATTGCAGAGTGGCTGCGAATCTGCGATTCCTGCGATGCTCGTTCTGTGGTGATGACTCGGCGGACTTTTCGTGCAGGTACCGTGAGACACCTTGAATGCTTTGACACCCAGACCGTCGCAGACATCAATATACCCTCTTCCTTCACCCTCTCCTACCATCAAATCGCCGCCTTCCTTAAGGCGCTGGAAAGTGACAAACCCAACGCCTCCATCCTCGTCTGTGAGATTCGGCCAGATGATGTCGTTGAAGATGTGGTCCTTGATCGCATTGACTGTACTGGGCAATGCTGCGAGAGTCTTTGGTCGCGACGTTGCATGGAAGGCGGCTGTGTTGATTGCAAATCCAGACAGATGATCTAGATGAGGATGAGTAATTAGATAGCTCGAGACAAACGTCCGCAAAACATGCATGGCATTCGCGCGAGCAGACTCGTTGGGGAATTTGAGTCCCGCGAAGGGCCCCTCAGACAATGTGACCGACTCTGGTTTTGGCAGATCCTCCTCGAATGGCGAAAACGACGCCCTTGCCTGATCTCTCGATGCCCCATTTGTGTTTGAGCCATTGCTTCCGCTCACGTCTGTTCTTTGCCGATCACCACTGACACTGGGAAAGCTCCGTTCCAGCATGCGAATGATCGGCGCAAGATGTGAACCGGCGTCGACAGCCAGTATTGAGCCCCTCGCCCACTCGCTCCCGATGGAGCGGACCAAGAAGCCCGTCACATTGTCTTCAGATGGCCCGCCTCCTGAGCCAAGACATATCACCTGCACCGCGGGAGGTTGGCCATGCAGCCCTATGTGTGAGCCCGTCGCATAATGTTTGGAGTCTTTCATCGAGGCGCATGCAGCCAGGCGCGTGGGTCGCGTGTCTCAGCGGGTGGTGGGTCCTGCGGGAGCATGCAGAGCTCCGCGGCGCGGCGCGGGGGAGAGGGTGATGATTTGGGGACGAGACGCTTCGGAGGGAGACCAGACACACGGAATATGTGAGGGAATGTCTAGGAGCTGCGTGGCTCGAGGCAAGCCTTTGTAGAGCGTGAGACGGGCGCGGAGGCCTGCTGCAGTGCGAGGCTCGAAAGATGGCCACGTGCCTCTTGTTGCGAATGCGCAATTGTGCCCCTGCAAGGTGCCGCTGCTCGGTACGACGCCTTGATGCCTTGCTGTGATGTCCGGCGCAGCAACGCAGTGCGGATGCTCGGTGGTGTCTGCAGGTTGCCTTGTTGCACCGTATCCGCCTCTTGTCCAATTTGCTGGTCTGCGCAGCCTGCCGCTGTCCTCTGGAACACGTCGCCGGGCGGCCTGCAGCGAGGGAATACGTGTATGTAGTTGCGGAGGACAGTACGCAGTATTCTAGGAGGAGGTACGGTAGTTGACGTTTCGGGTTCTAGACCGCCAGCGGCTTTCGACGGCCTGCAGCTGAGGCAGCACACAGAACGGGCTCGAGTCAGACTTTGTGAGTAGCAATGTGGAGAAGGAGGACTGTCGCGGCGGCGATAAGTCCACCGAGCGGACTGGCGGCCGTAGGGTATCATGGCAATCGCGCCGCGTGTTTCTTGCAGACAGGGAAACGCAGTTAGCATTGCTCTCATCCAAGGTTCGAGCTGGCGCCAACTCTACCAGAACACGATCTGGCCGGGTAAAATGCAAGCATTGGTTTTAGGTACAAGTACAGTCATCTCCAAGCTACCAACAGCCAGTATCACATGCAAATCAACGCAGTGATTGCTCTCCGTTTCAACGTCGTGTAATCAGGCGAAGATCGGTTGTCGTAACAGCGTCACCTCAACCTCAAAGATCAGCGCTGCTGTTACCCGCTTTTTCTGCGGTGCTTCGAGAGTATTCCTTCTTTAGGATGTCACACCCGATTGTTATTACAATTGCAACGGCTCGAATATCGCTTCTTTCCTCGGTGAGACGACGTGACCGAGAATTCAGGCACGGAAGCAATACCTCTATGTCGGTAGAGAAAAAGCCTGGACTGCCTATTTTCCTTGTCTGCCGAAGGGGTTCAAGCAAGTTCTCATCGAAGCAAGTTGTCATGTACTTGCTGACTCAACCCACCTCCACGCGGAGAAGCGACATGGGACCGGTAGTCGAATATGGGATGGTGATCTCGAATGTGGAAGTTACGTAAAAGTCATTCACTTGAATTTGTGCACTAACTTCTCTTAGCGCGAAGTTTTCGACACATGCACACGCAATCCTCCTCGACTTACGCCAGCACATCTCCTTCCTGACTCTCACCCGCACACAAAAATACATTTTCATATTTGGACTTGCATTGCATGCTAAGCAAAGTGTGAGCATTGACATCGACTGATCTTGACAATGCGTAAGTATATAAGCAAACAGGTGCATAAGTGATAGCCATGAACGTAGCTTTACACCGATTAGAACATTAAGCGGCTTCAATCATTGATGAACGTCAGATTGAGACTGTTTCAAGATCTATCTGTGTCCCGATCGAAGAAATAAAGAAGAAAGAATGACCGGGCCCGGGATTGACCCAACAGGAAATTTGGCAAAAATAATCAGAGATAGCACAGTTAGCGCACTTCACGAACCGATGGGACCAATCCACGTCGTGCTATCTTCCAATGATGTGGTCTCACGTTCGTTTAAGTTCACCACTGACTGATTATTGGAAGCAAAGATTTGTTTTGGAAATATATACCTCCTATTGTCACTGCCAGACTTATGCCGAAGAATCGCGGGAAATGTGAGTTCAGTTACAAAGAGCTGAACGACGGTCGACAGCGAGGAGCGAGACTCGCAATATTATTCCATGGTATTTGTTGAATTATGTCAATGGTATTCATTGCACTGCGCTTCTGATATGATTGCTTTTCTTCTTCAGTTCGCCGAATCCGGTATCATTTTCCATCGCCAAAGAGCGAACTGCTCAAATGAATTTCGATGAAGCGGGTAGGCTGGTAGGTCGGATATGGTCGCACATGGTCAAAAGTGGTCGTCGATGATGGAGATTTGGTGGTGTGGTCAATGAGACCTGCCGTCTTGCGAATACTCCTCCATGTAACTTTGATGAATGTGTCAGCATATTAGTCCCAGGGGACGTCGATAGATCTGACACTCACGTTGAGCTTAGCTCTTGTCCCAGTAAGGCAGTCCATTGCCTGATGTTGACAATCTCTGGGATGTCTTGAACTGGAGCTAGATATGGGGATACGCTCATGACTCGTTCTTGTCTTCGCCGGGTTTCTCCTTTTTGTGGCCTGGGTCTCTTGGACCTGGATCGGAAGGTTTGGGTCGTTTATCGTCGTTGGATTTGCCGTCCCCAGGCATGGCGCAGGTTGCATCAATCTATGCGCAGGATCTGGGTCGAAGAGGTTTTGCAGGTAGTCAAGGGATGGGCGCTGTTGAGCTGAGCTTGGTCCGTCAATATCAGAGCGAGGAATATCCATATCATATATGTACTCACTTGTCATCCTCCAACGGCGCTTCTGGGGTTGTGCTCGAGCTGAATGAGCTGAAAGGTGCACGGATGAATTCCTTAGGTGGTTGCGCAGATACCAACGAGCTTCGAAGCAGAAGCTCAGAGATCACCGCTCATCGTTTCAGGACCAATGGAGCACGTGTGCTCTGTCGTACGGCGACCATGCTTCGCAGTGGACGGCCACGCTATTGACCGGCCCTACGACCCTTCGCTGTGTTCCGAAATCTTCCTTGCTGCAGATTGTTGTCCCGCCAAGCAAATACAACGAGTGACACTTGGCCTGCCGGCGGATTGATGTACTGCGGAAGAGCCGTCGGGATTGAGAGCAGGACCCTTTTCACTACTTCGACCGGTGAGCCTAGCGGCAGCAAGTTTCGCCCGCATGCCCGCCTGAGCGCTTAGGGGCGGGCGGGTGAACATCCACTCGGTCTCTCCTCTCGTTGTTATGTGTTGAGAGAATATCAGTCGCCCTCTTTCACCTTGAGCCTCAGAAGTTGAGCGTATCGACGACAGAAATCCCCAGATCGAGAGTACTCGAGGAATGTTAATTGAGAGTACGTTGACAGCAAAGGGGTCGCGTGGGACTGACCACATGGAGTCATTCGCACGATGGAGCAGCGGAGCTCCACCCTTGCCGGCATATCTTTACCCATGGTGGCTTGACGTCCGTGTGATGCCCGCCAACAGTGCGAAGTCAGCGGGATAGCTGAGGCCATGCGAGTGTAAGACAGAAGTTTGGCTTCGAATAGTCGGAGCTGAAGAGGCTGCTACCAACGAAACCTGTTGTTTGAACTTCGATGAGCCGTAGTCCAGCCTCGGAAGATCATGGAACCTTGACCCTGTGCAAATGCTAGGGTTTATGGATGGTGTCTTCCTCAAGGCTATTGGTGCCTGCCTGAGAAATTCACTGCTGTAGTTCCGCACGGGACACTCACTTCTCCGTACGCGCGGAAGAGGATTCCCGATAGCAATAGAATCGATCCACAGCATTGCGACCATGGCAAATGTACATAGCGTCCTGGGATCAACATATTTTGACCTTGGGCACAAGCAAATATGGGATCAATACCGCAGGATGACTTCAGCCTCACCCAGAAGCGCCCTCCACGAGGCGAGGCTTAGGCTGTCACAAGTACCGTGGAGTTCATCTCGAATCCTAGCCTCCGTACACGAGCCAAATAGGCCGACTCGTCCAGGATCAGTGCAGATACAGCAAGTCCAGCAGGATGCTGCCTTGATGATCCAGGGGGTTTCCAGTTGGTAAAATTTGGGGCCGTTTCGTAATTCCACTATCAACTGATAGGTCATGGCTCCATGGTGGGGAATTGCCACTTCTCGTTGCCCACATCAACAAGATTTTGCTTCTCCATCACAGCCTTACGAACAACGGCGAGGGCATGAAGCTCGATAGCTAAAAACCTTAACCCAAGCCGGCCACGCCCTTGTTCCCGTCTGGTAGACGTATCCGGGCTCAGATGTGAATCGCACCCAAGCGCCAGACCACTGGGCTCACCGGTCAAGCCACGTTTGAATTATACATGCAGGATCGCGGATGCTTCGACGTCACAGCTCACAAGGCAATCGATCTGCCTTCAAAAGCTTCATGCAGATCTTGTGACCATCCAGGCTTGAATGCAAGCCTGTTCGGCCAGGGCACCCAAAACCACACCCGCGACTCCGACTCTCCTGGTCAAGATTGTCGATTGTCCCGGGGGATCTGTGCTGGAGGCGTGGCAGAACACGAATACGGACAGGTACGGAAAAACGTTTCTCCAGCCCGATTGCGTATCGAAGTCTCTCGCTTTCTCACGCTTTCACATGAAAGTTCTGCTGCACCAGCGAGAACGAACGTTCTGACCGTTGGTGAGTTTCGTTTCGGTAACATCTCTCCTCTCCACTCATTGGAAAGCTAATTTGTCAGGTAGACCGTGTTGCACTTCTCGGTCAGAATTGCGCGGCTTGAATCGAGCACCTGGAACTCCGGAGCCCCACGTCCACCTGAATGCGGAGCTGCGATTGCGGGCCACAAATGCCTTCTCGATATATAATTTCCTGGCACTTCTTGTTTGAATCTTGGAAACACGAGACTTGGGCCGCCGATCCCTTGTCAACGGTATGCCGTACTTGCAAAGTCCTTGCCTTGTGCTGTTCGTCTTGTCGCCCGGCTTATGGTCTCCAGATCGCCAATCCAAGATGTCTTCCGGGAGCTCTAGTGAACAGTCTTCGAGTCCTGCACGGAGGCCTGCCGCCCTGAGAGATGAGTTTGAGCAACCTTCGAGTGCCTCACGAGTCGAAGGCTGCAGGATGCTCGATTCGATTTATGTTCATGCTCGCGCTGCTGGCTTTTATCCAGACACGCATGTCACCACCACTTCCCTGTAAGGTAAGGAACATCGATGTTGTAGAAAGGGAAGGGAAGTCGCGACGAAAGTCCACCCCTGCTTCGGCGTTCCCACGCCAACGGCCCGGTGTTAGACTGGACCCATTTCGAACGTCGCTTCCTGAGAAGTAGATAATGATGATACATGACAAAGTACCGCAGCTAAGAAGAGAAACTGGTGAAGATATTGCCAGTAGCTCATTCATTATTCCTCTGAACTATCTACCAATGGGCCTGTCGAGTTCATATTCGAATTTCGAACACAGCTATTTTCGATGTGAAATCGAGACAGCTTTTTGCTGCGTATCGCCCTGCATTTCCATAAACTCAATCAATTCGGAGTCTTCCAGACCTCAATTGTTCTCCGGTCTGCCTATTGTGTGTGGTTCGGTCGGTATAAATGTAAGACGGACGTCCCTTTTGGTGAATCTCAATTATGACGTCATGGCTTCCATCTTGTAGAACATCACGACAACAAATCTCCAACATCCATCACAACATCAGCCAAATGAGCTTCCTGGCAGCAGCAAAACAAGCATTGAGACGACCTTCCACCTCATCAGTTCTTGCAGTAGGCATCATCATTATTGTTTGGTATTTCCTGGCTGATTCGAGCGAGAAACAAATTCCGACACGCAAAATGCATATCGAATCCATTCCCATGTGTAAGAGACTAGCCAACCATCAACGTGCCATTTTCGATGACTAAATCTTGAGTAGGGGAAGGCAAGGGAAACAACTATGCCTACCGTATGCGTCCTGTCCACCTGCAACGCAGAATCTGAATGCTGATGGCATTTAGTCGTTACAGATGACAAGACCAGAGAGGCCGTCATCATCGACCCGGCGAATCCACCAGAGTAAGTCCCTTCGACATGACATTGATACAAGTACTGAACTCCAGCGAAGAGTCCTGCCTCACCTCAAGAAAGCTGCCGACAGCGGCATCAAGTTGACCAATATCATCAACACCCACCAGTACGTTCACTTCAAAAGAGAAACTCATCATCCCACTAACAAGAATGAAGCCATCATGACCACGCCGGCGGCAACAAAGAGATTGTAGGCAACTTCATTCTCAAATATCTACAAGTCCTCGACACTAACCACCATCCATAGCTCAAATCCTACCCTCTCCCCATCATCGGCGGCAAAGACTCGGACCAAGTGACCAAGACGCCCGCCCACGGCGAGACCTTCACCATCGGCCAAGGAATCAAAGTGAAAGCCTTACACACTCCCTGCCACACTCAAGACAGCATCTGCTATTTTTTCGAAGACGGAAATGACAGGGCGGTCTTCACCGGCGATACGCTGTTCATTGGCGGCTGCGGCCGTTTCTTCGAGGGAAAAGCAGAGGAAATGGACGCCGCTCTGAACAAGACCCTCAGCGCACTCCCAGATGACACGAAAGTCTATGTATGTCCTAAATCTCACCCGGATGGGTTTGTATACCACTAACGAACACCAGCCTGGCCACGAATACACCAAAGGCAACGTCAAGTTCGGAATTCATGTCAGCCAATCTGATCCGATCAAGAAACTCGAGTCCTTCGCCACATCCAACAAGCAGACGCAAGGCAAATTCACGATCGGTGACGAGAAGCTGCATAACGTCTTCATGAGATTAGATGTGAGTTTTAAATGCTTCCACTCAAGAGGTGTGATTTCGTGGCTGATCTGGTTTCCCTAGGACCCTGTCGTACAGAAGTTTACTGGCAAGACAGATCGCGTTGAGGTCATGGCGGCGCTGCGAGAGGCTAAGAATTCCATGTAGGATATTCTGGTCGTGTAGGCAAGAAGCCCACCTCGAGTATCTGAGACTGGTCCTCCGAGATCCTCATTCTCCCTCTTTCAGTTTGCTACTCTCGCTGCTAACGTCTCCATTGACGCCGTATCGGTCTTGACGGTCCCCCCGTCCTGCATGTAAAAGTCCACTTCGTCAACGATATCCCAGACAATATCTTCAGCAATCTGCTCCATGTACCTCTCGCCGATTCCACGGAGTTGACGGCCCGGATTCCAGCCAGTTTTCTTCTCCTTCCCAGCGTCTGGCAAAACTGTTTCCTGCCCTGATGCCGGCTTCGTAGGCTTAAGATGAGCCGGCGGATTCCAAAAGCCAGTAGCACTATCGCCGAAGTTCATCTCCACTGTACCACCAAAGAAGCATGAGATGGCTGGGAAGTAGCCGACAAGCCCGTCATCAAAGCCTTCCCTCGCGCCCATGGTCTTGCTGGGTGCACTAGCAGGAGGGAGGAAAGCCAGTAGATTCTCGAACGCGGTGCCGATCATCCTACCATTCTTGTACACCCGCATGGCGCTGTGAGGTAATGTTCGCAATGATGCGTGCTCGTGGTTGGGGTTGGGCGCTTGTTTCAAGACTTCCCTGTTTGCGGTTCCTCCTGTTGTGGTAGGTAGCTGATTCAAGTTTGTGGTTCGATCGGCGTATATCTCCATTGGTTTCGAAGGTACATGGTCCAGAACCTCAAAATAGCTATTGCCTTTGTACGGCACTGGTATTCGGTCTCGAATGACGTCCATAGGCTCGTCAAGTGGCTGCTGGGAGTCAAACCCATCTCCCTGATCAGCAGCGGGATTGTAGACACCGCTGACAATCTTCTGATGTAATGTGAGTGAAGGTAGCTGAATCTCGACGCCTATCACGTCTCCCTCTTTGACATGATGGTCCTCAGGTGCCAGAATGACTGGAGTAGGAGCAGCAAGAGAAGCTTTTGCAGACTTCGCCTTGGTTTTCTTGGAGTGGAAGAACTTGCCCGGTCGACTTCTGTGCATCGTTTCAAATCGGATGTCGGTGATGCCATAGCTGTATCCGTCGAAGCCTACCGGAGCGTCCAAAGGCGCTTCACGTCGGGCCCATCCGAAGCGCACATGCGGCTCAGGTAGTGTCCCATTCGCAACTGGATTAGGGCCTTCTGGTGGCACGCCCTTGTGTATTTTGATCTCGTAGTAGAGCGATCCTTCTCTAGCACACACATTCGATCGAACCATCCGCCAGCCCTTCTCATTCGTGGTAATGAGAGCGTTGGTTGTGAAGTGCATCCACTTGTCCGCATCTTCGAAGCTCAGACGGGAGTAGTGCGGCGGTGGAGAGGTTGATCGATAGTATTGCTTGTGGGGAAATTGCGGGTCTGCGATGGCTCGCGAGTAGCGGTAGCCCTTCTTATTCTCCGCCAAGTCGATCGGTTTGTATAATTGACGATCGCTGTCGGGCATCGTGAGTGGAAAGGGCTCGTGCTCGATCATTATATCCTCCTTGGGCTCCTCGAAGTCCTGTGCTCGTGGTGGAGGGACATTGAAGCGTTGCGGCGAGGGATATGAGTGCACTACGCTGGCCTTGCGCTTGCCAAGCGAGCTTGACGATGAGCTGGCGCCATTGGCATTGCTTTCGCGCTTCTTCTGCGACTCTTTGCGTTCTCGCTGTTCTCGCTGAATCGGAGTCGCGCCCGGTGCTGGCGTTCGCGATGCGGCGCGTGATGGGTTGAGTGGAGAGGGAACACTGGGTGCATGTTCCTGTTCGAGAGCTGTGTACAGAGGCGTCGGCACGAGGGACGACGCTTGGGAGTCGGCCATCTTCTAGTTGGTGATGTTGAACGGTCGAATGTCTTCTTCAAAGTCTAAGAGCTCGGGAAACACGGGACGAACTTGGAGGATCTGACAAGCTCTCGAATCGCGGACCGACCCTAGCTCAATCAGGACCCTGCATGTGGAATTCGCAAAAAAGGTTCACCGTCGTACATCTCGCAAAACTCTTCGTCGCATACCAGCAAACACAGCAGACATGCCAAAGGCATCGCGATCGAACTCAGTGGCTCGCCAGGAGCGGCGACACAACCCTCTCAGCGAAGAATACTCCCCAAGTGCTCCACTTAAGCAAAAGGCAGGCAAGAAGAGGAAGTCGACGCACGAGGAGGGACAGGATGGCTTCGTGGATAGCAAGGCATCGCGGCGCATTCTAGACCTCGGTCAGGATCTGGCAGCAGAAGACGAGGCAGAGAATCAGGTCAGGAGACCCGCGGCAGAAAGCACAGCTTTTACATTCGAGAGCAGATTCCCCCAAGATGGCATGCCCGACGACGAGGAGGATGGTGCAGAGCAGGGCGAATACGACGATGAGGAAACGTGGGGATCTGAGGAAGAGGTTGAGGAGATTGATGTGGATCCGAACGATCTCGACACATTCAACAAGTTCAACCCCACGTACGACCCCTCGAAGCTCCTACAACCAGACGGCGGCGAGGATCAGGGATCTAGTATTAATCTTTCAGCATTGATATTGGAGAAGATTGCAGAACACGAGGCACAGCAGGAGCGCGAAGCAGACGGGCAACCGCGGATACAGGGTGGCGGCGACCCAGAGGACGCAGTGGAATTACCGGCCAAAGTCGTGGATGTCTACACACAGATCGGCATGCTGCTTTCAAGGTACAAGAGCGGTAAGCTCCCAAAAGCCTTCAAGATCCTGCCCACACTACCCCAATGGGACATCCTCGTCGACATTACTCGACCTGACAGTTGGACACCAAATGCCGTTTACGAAGCAACCAAGATTTTCACCTCATCGCGACCGGCTGTCGCACAAGCCTTTTGTGCGGACATTATGCTACCCCGCGTCCGAGAAGATATTCGCGAGACCAAGAAACTGAATGTCCATCTTTACAAGTCACTGAAAAAGGCTCTTTACAAACCAGCGGCCTTTTTCAGAGGCTTCCTCTTCCCACTCGTCGGATCCGGAACATGTACACTTCGTGAAGCGACCATCATCGGCTCTGTCCTTGCGCGAGTCTCAATACCTGTCCTCCACTCGGCCACAGCGCTCTACCGACTCTGCGAGATCGCCGCTGAGCAGATGATGCATGATGTGGAATCCGCAGGAGCGTGCAACATCTTTATCCGAACCTTGCTGGAGAAGAAATACGCTCTGCCCTACCGTGTTGTAGATGCTTTGGTCTTCCACTTCATGCGATTCCGAGCCATGCAGCAGAATGACGGCGAAGATTTCAATATGTCAGGAAATGGCTTTGCTGGCAGGAAGGGTGCCAGCGACCTAAAGCTGCCAGTCCTCTGGCATCAATGTCTGCTGGCTTTCGCACAGCGTTACAAGAACGAAATTACGGAGGATCAGCGAGAGGCGCTCCTGGATTTGCTCCTCGTGCGTGGACACAAGCAGATTGGCCCAGAGGTACGACGAGAGCTGCTCGAGGGCAGAGGCAGAGGTGTTGTGCTTGAGCAGAGTACGGGCGATGGCGGCGACGATACGATGATGGATATGTGAGCACGTGCCGCTTTTCCAGCAGACAAGCGAACGTAACGAAGCATTTTGGTGAGCAGGTATATCTCTCCATCGTCAGGAACATCCTCGAATGCACAGGGGGTCCAGTACCATCGGCAATCTTCTCAACACTCACGAAATCCTTCCAGAACTCGCTTCCTTTGCCTGTCACTTCATGTATCTCTCTCCTCTCCCCCTCTCGCTTTTCCACGATACCCAAGAGTGCAATGCCACACACACTCATACAATCCCTCAACATTTTGCACACGCAAGGCAAAAAGACCAAAATTCATCTTCCCGCCCGCACATCAGCAACATGTAGACTCCGCGTTGTTCGCAACCGCAGACACCCCAAGATCCTCATCTTCAAAGTAACAGGACCCGACAGATCGCTGAACCGCGCTCTCGAGGATCCGTCGCGTCGAAGTGGTCGTCACAAAAATATTGAATATAGGATTTGTGGGATGTTGCTAGGTCAGTATGATTCTATATTGAGGCTTTACGAGGAGGACCATTGATGGTCAGTCGCGTAGATATGTGAGTCGACGAGCTAGAGAGGAGGACGCCAGGTCTTCGATGTGATGATAGGGGCTGAAAGGAAAGAGACAGCGGGATTTATGAAGGGTATCATGGATCTCATTTCGGCCGCTTCTGGTCTCCCACTACTGTACAATCCATGCCGATGCCATCTAGAATGCGACTCTAGTCCTCATCTCCTGCACCTTCTTCTCAATCTCACTGACGCTACGATCCACATCCGCAGCGATCTTCTGCTTGGTGTCGTAGTTGAGCGACATGAACCGCTCGCAGAGGTCACCGTCGATGACACCCTTGACGGGAACGTAGTACGAGCGGTACATCAAGTGATCGCGGCCAACGATTGGAGCGTCATCCTGGCGCATCTGCTGCTCCAGTGAGGTGAAGAATTCCACGTCTTCGCGAGTGACGAACGGGACGAACATCCCAAGCGTACCTTGCAGACCAGCCCAGAATAGGACCTCCTGTCCACCTGCCACAAGCGCGGTCTTTTGCATGCTCGTGGGAATGTCTTGTGCGTAGAAGTGAGCACGAAGATCGAGGCGGTATGGTGCACCGCCGAGGTAACTGCGCTCGTTCATGATGAACCCTCCAGCGCCTTCTTCGTCTGCCTCCTTGCTGGCCTGCTCGGGACACCGCACTACCCAGATGTTGCCGAACTTGTCTCCTCCCGCGGTGGTCTCGTAATCAACCATCGTCGTGGTCGTTGTCCAGCGCTGCACGACGTCGTCGACGAAAGGAATGAGACGGTTGAACTTGGGTTTGTAGACCAAGTATGTGACACCGTCGCTTACATCGCCACAGACGATTCTGTTGCCTTTTGACTCCAAGCTGACAATCTGATGCGGCACTGCGGCGCCTCGGGTTTTTCGTAACATGGACTTCTTACCCATGTCATAGAAGAACAGCTCGTTGCCAATACCGAGTGCTAGCTTGCCATTGAAAGGCAGCAGAGCGTAGATTGGCGATTCAAAAGGCGTCTTGTGGATGAACTCTAACCGTGCGCCGTCATCGTGTATGCGGTAGATGTGTACAGAGCCCACGCTCTGCATACCTGTGCCCGGCTGCATGTGTTGTCCAGTACCCACTGCCAAGAAGACTTCCCAGGCTCGAGATTCAAATGCAACGCACGTGCAACAGATTGCTGCTTCGTTCTCGTCCAGTTCAACCGTCTGTAGTACCGCCTGCGCATTGATTGGATCAATCACTTGAATGCAAGACGCCCAGTGTTGAGTTCCGCGAGAGAGCCCGAGGTGTTTCTCAAGTGCCGTAGCTTCTTCATCAGTTGATATGTCCTTTCCTCGCAACTGATCTCGCGTCGCTTTGGAGAGAGTGTTGCCGTCGCTCTGAGCAGTGTACCAGACAGGGTAATACGGATTGCGAACCATCGATCGAGGTGTGTAATTGAGGTCGATGGAGCTTCGCGATAGTCTACCTTCAACAGAAGACATCTGGAAGATGAGTAGAGAAGAACCTTGAATTGCGCAAAGTCCGCTTAGGTCTGGACTGATAAAGGATCGTGCAGCTTGTATGGACTCGGTGATGATGGGTGTAAGTGTATAGAGGCCGCTCCGGGGGTGATTGTATCCCAGCCAGGGTCGGCTAGAGCAGGCGAGTACGCAGTCTTCCGCATTGACCTCAACGGGACAAAGATTAGGCGCCCGAGTACCAAGGAATTTCGTCCGAACATCACCCAGCTCGCCAGTGGTTTCGTCAATGATAGCGCGAAGGTATATGCCGGTCGATAAACCAATATGGACTACATTGACGGTAGTCTTTGATTCGGGATCAAGCATCTCCACCACTTCCAGAGACGTGGGCGTTGCTGAGAGAGCTTGTACACTGCGTGGCTCGAGTGGTGAATCGAGTTCGATGCTCAAGACGCGGATGGTGCAGTCGTCGCAGCCCACTACCGCAAATTTGGCCTGCTGTCGACCTTTGGGCGTACTGCCGACTGAGAGAGCGGTAATCTTGCCACTCATCTCGGGCATCTCTTCGAGTTGGTTGAGAATACCATCCTCGTCCATGAAGAAGAATGCAAGCTCAGCCGAGCTCAATGCCAAAAGCATTTGACGATCGTTCGCAGAAGCCCGAACGACCGTGCGATTAGCTGGGGTGGGCCATTCATTCAGAGCTCCTGACTCCAAGATACTTCGAATACCACGGCTGTGGACTTGTACGAGCGTGGCATCGCCCATCTGGTGAGCGAGAATGGTCGCTCGATTCTCCAAGAAGCTCGAATTCTCAATCTGCTCGACAGAGTCTCCGATCGAGCAAGCCACTGTCAAATCGCCGTAATTGCTGGTGAGAAGCAGATATCGGTGATAATCGTCGCTGGCCCGGTGCTTGAATGTGAAAATATTATCGTATGGGACGTTACCCATGCTGTTGTTGATGAGGACCTCGACATCGAGGCCATGTCTGATGGTCTTGAATTTACTACGGTTGCCGGTACCTTGGATGGCGTAAATCTGAGGTGCATCCTCTTGGGTCAGGTTGTCAACCTTGACCTTCATCAAGGGATGGAGTCCCGGAATATCTACCGCGAGGTGGGTCATTGCGAGCTCGCGAGGCTGGAAGTAGGTGGGCTCATAAGGTTCCGCGGGATCGGTCGGTATATCATCCGATGTGAAGTAGTTCTCTTTTTCGAAGGTCAGATCCTCCGCCAGGTCGTCGATATGGAAGAGCTGGCTGTTGCCGTTCTCCGAAGCAATGTATAGATACCCTTTCTTGTGCAGAAGCATTTGACGCGCCACTGGGAAAGTGTCGTAGTACTTCAAATTGATGCGTTCAGGACTCGCACTCGGTCTTCCTTGCGCTTCTTCTTCCATGGTCATGCTGAGCTTGAATACATCGCCATCGTCCGTCTGCAACAGAAAGAAGAACTCGTGTCGCGTCTTGGCCAGATGTAGACAGCCAGCTACAATATGTCTCTTGCGATTCGGGTCCTCTGTAGGTCCTTTCCTCCTGGGTATTGGAATGCAAAGGGGGCTGTACTTGTCGTGACGATAGTAAATGCGATCCTCAGCGCATACCAAGACTCCAGACGGACCATCCTGTCCACCAGGCACCCCGAACAACATGTTTGCAGTGTAGTCGACGGTCTCGTTGAAGCTCTTGACCACATGGTTCAGACCCATATCGACAGTGTAGTAAATCAGCTGCTTCTCTCGTCTCTCATACGCCTCTCCACTGGGGTCGCTCTCGGCTTCTGTGTAGTCGACTTCGAGGGCAGCAAAGATCGGTGGCTCCCATCCGGTATCCAAAGCGCAGATGCCGAAACACAAACTCCCCCACTGGTTGGCTTCATGCGGACTCGAGATGATGATGCTGCCCTCAGCGTGGCGATTCAGCATGTACACAACCTTGTTCTTCTCAACACTGGCCATCATTATACATCGTCCGCGGCTATCGCTCGCGAGGTACTCTCCAGGAATTGTTCTTCGAATGCCCGACTTTCCAAACGTCTCGAGGTGTATTCTGTTGAACTTATTCTTTTCGGCATCGTAATTCAGCATGGCGACTCGTCCAGAATCGGAAGCAATGACTAATTGATCTAGACCAAGGCTGTTAACGTTGGTTAAACGAAGGCGGGTAGGATTCTCGAAGCGTGTGTGCAGAGGTCGTCAGCCAGCAGACAGGATGTGCCGCTGTTTCTGGAGCAGTCCGGATGCTGTGGCAGCTGCCCATCACTATCTGTGCCCGCGACGCTGGGGATGAGACTCTCGACTAACCTTGAGTTGTTCCAGGGATGCGGAAGGCGGCCACTCCGCGCACGATGCCGAAGACATCCTGGTCGACGACGGCGGTGACAGTGCGCTCGGTGCGATCTGCGTTCTCAGCGACGACGCTGAGGGAAATATGCTGTCCGCGGGCCTCGAAGATCTGCTGATCACCAGATTTGCGGCCTGGGATGACATTGCAAAGAACGGCGGAGGTGGGGGCGGAGGGTTGTTCGAGCGTCAGGGAGTAGAAAGCCTGAGTCTGCTGAACGTTGGCCATGGCGGCCGCGACGGGGAGGTGTGGCGCGCAGATGTGAAGCTCCGATGAAGTCGTGGATGTTGTGTTGGAGCTGTCGCGTGGAAATTCTGGAGACGAGACGCTTGGTCGGTTTTTTGCTTAGCGCGAGCCTAACTCCGGTCCGCGCATCCGAGCGCGGGCGGGCATCTCCATTGGGACATCGAGCTGCCGTCCATCTGCGTTTCTGGGTGACGCGCATATTGAGGAGAATGCATCGATCTTGACCTGGAGACAATCATGGCGTCCAAATTAACATGCAGCCAATGCTTACGGTTGGTAATATCAAGTCCCACCCACAGAGCGGCTCCTCAGCTCTCACGGAGAGCATTCACATCTGCAGCATCGAGACGGAACTCCAGCACACGAAAGCTGCACCACTCCAGCAAGCAGAACGCTGCGCCGGCGGTCGAAAATACGAGAAGCACAGGAACAAACGCCCCGGCATACACACCTAGAAGCAACAGTAAAGATGGTCAAGACCAACCACCGGTTCTGCAATCGAACGACCTCTTCCACTCCTTCACCAACTCGCCCATACCCGCCATCCGCAAGCGAGCGGCCTTCATGCGGCAGAACGCCTACTGCCCACATCCAGAACACCAGGCGACCCGAGCTCCTCAAAATCCCCATGATCTGGAAGCAAGAAAGACTGGCTCAATGCCACCGGCGCACGTTCGGTATGAGTGCCCGGACTGCGGAATCCCGGTTTCTTGCAGCGAGCAACATTTTGTGAGCGATTACGAGAGTCATTTGGAAGTATGCGATGTGCTGCGGGAGATCAACGAAGATGACCACGACCTAAACAGCGGACGCTTCTTCCCCGAATTCAGCTATCCCGGACAGCAGATTGAGGAGGCTCAAGTTAATTTGACGAATTGGGATACGCTATTATACAGCAGAGAGTATACTGCGGTCAACGATGAGCGGAGTATGCGGCAGGTCACACGGTTGCTGACATACCCTATCACCGTCGGTAGTGTGATTCACGAGCTGAGTCCATATAATTTGAAGAACAACCTGACTCCTGAGGGGTTGAGATCATTGACTGGTAAGTTCGTGAACATCATTGTGGTTTATTATAGTACTGACGAGTTCAGCTCTTCGGTATACTCTCCATCCGCCGCGTACTGGTGCTGGCATTGATATCAAAGGCTTGCGCCCCAACGCGCCTCCAGTCCGACTTTTCATCCTTGGAGCTCGCGCGGAGTCTTCTCTGCCTCGAGAAGTCTGGCTCCAACTAGCATATCTTTTCCCACGCGCAACCTTCCATCTCAATTTCATCGGTCCCGAATCGATGACCAATCGCGATGCTGAATTTCCACTACCAGACCGGACGCCTTCCAACCCCTTCGGAGCCATCGTCGAAGATCGCCTCGGTGGTCAAATGAAGATCTCAACATACGTCGAATACTTCCAGACTCTCCACCAAGCGCAGCACTTCTACCCGTACGATCCCTACTTCGATGCCTTCATTTTGTTCCACCCGGGTCTAGGACATCCCGCTTCTTCTCACGAGTGGGAGCAAGCACTTCCCCAAATGCTGGAGACGAAAGTGCCCATCATCTGCACAGGGTATACCGAGTACGACATGCAACGAGACATTGAATGGGTCTCCAACCAGGCACGAGGCGAAATGGACATCCTCATGAAGCCTGGCGAAAACCGCTTTCGAAGTCTGAGATGGGACCTGAACGACCTAGATCCAGGCGATGTGAGCTGTGGCAACTGGGGCATGTGGGCATTTAGAGGCAAACGCTACGAAGCAGACGAGTACCGCGGAGAGGAAAAGCCGCTGTAGCTACGACCAATGCCACTCCGGGTCATCTTCCAGCATCGTCAACATTTCCTTCATCTTTTCTTCACACTCTCGCACTTTTGTCCTTCGCATCGCAGAAGGCCGCATTCTGACCTCCATCATTTCTGCTTCTCTCGTCACCTCTTCCACCATGCCTGCCAGATCCAGCCCATCGAAACACACCATGAAAGGACCGACGTCTCCGTGAGAATGCTGATATACATTCCAGGATACCCGCACCACCATCTTCAAATCGACAGTCCAGCAATCCTTGAACACAGGTATGATTGCCTTGAGCACGGAAATGATGCGTAACACGTTATAATCGACAGATCCGAGCTAGCATTTGTTCATATCGAACTCGACCTTCCGCAAGGACACTGCCGACGAGTGACCCAGGCGAGCGACCCAGGCCTCAACCGCAGCTGTAACATCTCTCGTCTTGTTTGGATGGCCATCGTGCAGCGGAATTGCGTTTGCGATGCGGAAAGTATTCGCTTCCAGCAGCATTATCCAGCTTTCTTGTCGGATTTGGCGACATGTCTCTGTCAATGCAAGGAGCTTTGTCGGAGACTGTAACTCAGACACGCCCAGTTCTTTGGCTTGGATTTTGGTCAATGATGGTCGATAGACATCTTGGGGACGAGCGAGGCGGATGGACGGAGCTGGGCGGGTTGGGAGTACGGCGATGGTGACAGGTTCGTGACGCAAGAGAGCAAATGAGTATATCAGGAGACGGAGCTCTTGGGAAGAGCAGAGAGCGGTGAGGAGTCTATTGCGGTGTCCGTGCCTGAAAGGAATTGGAGGCAGGCATTGGGACTGATCTCACTTCCAAGAGAAGAGTTGCCTGAAGGCTGGCAGGCTTCCGCGTGCGAGCTGATCCTTCATCCTCCATGCAGCTTACCGAGCTCAGATATTTCATTGATACTCGACCCGCCATCTTTGGTATCACCAACATCTGAGCCGAACATTCTGCTGTTAAAGGGATCATGCGTGACAAGATGAGCCTCAAGACAGAATATTCCTCAACCGGAGACGCTGCTCGCGACAAGCTCAAAAAACCGCGAAACTGACATTCAGTCTCATCTTCATAACAAATCCGTCCTGCGTCCGCTGCCAAATTTGAGGCCAGGCAAAAATGCAAAATGGAAAGCACGTGGGCCGAACCGTGGATCGCTGCGATATGTTAGTAAATCTATCAGATTGTAGACAAGTGAAAGAACGTACAACACGGGGCCTCTTGCATGTGAGAACACCCAAAGCAAGAATCATACCACTAGACCATTCTTCGACGAGTTAGCATTTAACGAACCCCTGAAGCGCTGGAAGTGCGAGCTTACCGGCCAACCACGTGATGCTAATCTGTGCCTCTTATAAAAATATATCCCTACAATCTGAGCGCCGAGGTTTCGCCGAGGAAGCTTCTGAATGCGAGCAGTGTTAGGGAATTGGATCAAGAGTTGCTCTTAAAAATCTCATTCAATTATAAAGGTCTCTCAATGGCTGTCTGACTCGACAATCAATCACCAGACGACCAAAGGTCATTCTGTCGTCCATGCAGTCGTCTTCCATCCAACCTTGGTCATCAATAAAGTCTAAACGCCAAACGCCGAACAGAAAAAGCCAGCCGCCAGGTTACTGAGTACAGAATTTTACAAAAAGCGGTGAGGGTGAAAAGCAGAAGAACCGCAGCTTACAAATCGTTGTAGTGGCCAAAAGAATCAGTTAGCGGCGCTGATCATTGAGCCCAGGGAACAGCATATTGACATCGTCGTCAAGCTCAACATTGCCGCCTTCTGACATGTTGAAGTCAGAGAGACCATTGTGTTCGAGGCCAGTGGCTAATTCAGAGATACCGTTGTGCTCGCAGCCAGTGTCGAGCTCAGGGAGACTGTTGTGCTCGAAGCAGATATCGAAGTAGCCAGTCTGAGATGCTGATTGCTCTGCAGACTGCTGCAGCAATTGCACCAGTGGATGCCGCATATTGTCCTCGAAAGAAGTCAACTGAGCGAGTTCGGTGTTTATCTGTGCTGTTCGGAATGGTTCGTTGAGCAGCGAGTTGTTCAGCTGATTGTGCTCGTAGACTGGTCCGTCGAGAGTACCACACGCCGCTGGACGTTGAAAGTCTTGCGGCTGTTGAGGGCCCTGACGTAGCGGTTGATGATGAGGAAATGCTGAAGGGGCAACCTGTTGCTGACCTCCGAACATGCGCCGGCACATTACACAATGACAAGATGAGCTTCGGCAGCGGCCGTACGAGGAGTGATAATGGACCAAGACAGAGTTCTCGTCAAGAAAACCCTCGCCGCATCCTTCGGACTCGCAGACTTCGTTGACCTCGATATGCCTTTTTCTCGTAAACATACGCGTTGTAGGCTCAGCTGCAGCTTGGGGAAGCACAGCATTGACTCCGAGGATTTTCCGTACAGGTGATTTTCGCGGGCCTGTCTTGGACTGCGCTTTGATACCATGCGTCATTCGAAGGTGTCTGTTGAGGGACCCGGGTCTTGCGAAGACACCTGCTTGGCGACCGCCCCATTTCCTTCCATCTTTTTTGCAAAGTTCACAGACCCAGTCTCGAACGAGAGTATGAGCCTCCTTGATATGTTGATCCACATTGTGCTGGCAATTGAAGAAGCGGCCACACTCGTATGGACAAGGCATGTCCTTTTGCGGTCGATCACGGTAACCAGCCATCACGTCCTGGGATGACGGAGTATTGGGGGTTGCGTTGATCTTGTAAGTATTCTGGTAGCGTTGCATCGAAGCAGGCTTCGGTGCAATAGATTGGAGTTCTTGTGTAAGTATGTCGGTGATACTCGGTTACTTTCGCTGGAAGGAAGCTGTCGTATGGGTACTCACTGCTTGAGATGATTTGGTGTGTCTGTGTTGGAGATGAGCAACACATCCTGGCTCCTTAGAGATTATATTCGTCCTGTACGACACATTCTGTGAAGATTCACTTGCAATCGTGTTGTTGGCTTGGACAAGGCCATTGTGAAGGTTAAAACAAAGAAAATTCCATAATAAGACGGGAGTGAACAAAGAGACTGCGGCAAACGCTTTGTTGTAGGACGATGAGGAACTGCAGGCCATAATAGTTGGTAGGTCGATCGCCCAGGAGAGTCGCCGTCGTCTTGCGAAGTCGCCCTCATACTCATGTCAGTCGGTGTGGTAAAATCAAGCCGGAAGATGGGGCAATTCAAATGGGTATGTCGCATCACAGGAACTTGAGTTAAATCAGGCTGGAAGAAAATCAGTCTGGTGTTGACACGACTGATCAAGACCTCCTTGGCCTCATCGCAAGGTGTTGTGAGTCCTTGTTCCGGTCGGTCTGATGCTCTCGAGTCCTCTTTATCTCTTGCATTATGTTTCACGTTCGAGGACTGGTCCAGGTGAGACAAAGTTTCAGAAGAGCTCAAACACTTTACGCGTTCAGAAATTGTCCGTCTTTGATCGATTCAGCCTCTTAATGGACCAGGATCCTCGCCATGCAGACACGACTGCCGGCTACAAGCATCAGCTCACTGAGGGCGAACTTGACCTGGTTTGTCAGGTGGACGCAACTTAGTTCCTAACGGGAAGTGCCAGTCTGCGTCGTCCTCGATTCTCCTGTATCCATTCGGCCTGTTGACACTGCAGCGACGTCTTGGCAGAAGCAATACTCAAATTTCTGACGGCGGTATCCTGTGAGCATGAAATAGTCGTTTTGAGTGGATGCGGCCAGCGCGTTGACCCCGCTGCTGCAACTTCAAACATCAGACGTGGAGCAATCGTTAGTCATGAAGATGTCAGTTTCCAATCTCTCGCAATTCAGTGAGATGTATCTCTGTCGCATTTCATCCCAAGCGCTGACCCTCAATCTTCAATATTTGCTCCTCGGTGCTGGAGGCACATAATAATTCCTCCGGCCTCCATGGCCGACCACAATCTCATCTCTGTGGTACGGCTGCACTGGCCTCTCGATTCTCCTCCGCTCGTATACCACCGGTCGACTCGTGCTCCGCCTTCTCACGTGTCCTATCTGTTGATATGGGCTCACGTTTCGAGCGCTCCCCGCGTAGCTGCGTTTTCGCTCTTGCTTGATGCGTCGGCGCTGCCGGAAAGAGGGGTACTCAATGATAATCCACCAAGCATGTATGACGCCTGGGATCCACGCAAGGAAGAGGAGGCCTGCGTGAGATTAGTAGCTGTGTAGCGAGGGCGGGCCGCTGGCTGGTGTACCGATGTTGATGAGGACGTCCGCGCCGCATCCCCGACGTATGAAGACGGCGAGAGGCGGTAGGAAGATGGCAATGATGCCGAGTACGACGCCGCCCTGCGCAAGTCAGCGAGAGTTGTGATATTGAGGGCGAGGCTGTCGTACCAGAGTCATGATTTCGTTGTCGGTCGTGTCTGTTTGTCGCTCTGTCGTTCAGCTGTGAGTGGCTTCGTGTTCTGTTCAAACCTTCAGAGTCAAGGTGAGGAAGAAGAGGAAATGCGCTTTCCAGCCTCTTCAACAGCTACTAGACGTCACTGCCTCACACTCGATTGCTGTCACTGCCTATCAGCCTTTACCGCGACTTTGCACATGGATATGCTGCGTAACGGTAATCACGTGGCAATCGTAATGGAGGTGACGTCGGTCTCGGAAATTTGAACAGCCTGAGACGCCGGACGATCACATGCAATAATGCTATCACCATCTTCCCGTGGTGCTGTCGATATAGGACTCTCGAGATATGGACGACACCTTTCATGCAGCAAGACTACTGTCCTGTATAGCTGATTCTCTCCAGCGCGATGGACGTTGAACACACCAGCATTCCCACAATATGTTTCGATCCAGGGCAGCTTCACCAATATCTCGAAGTCTGCATTTGATTGCGTCTCAGTCGATTGCTCGAATTGACCCTATTGTTTCGTAGCAAAGTCGATGGCAGAAGTTCCTGCGGGCAATTCTTCTGACTCTCTCGGTCCTTGCGTACCGCCTTGCTGTTCGAGTCTGGTAGGTTCAGATGCTTCTTTCGCACTCACCAAACAGTGTTTCGCGTACACCGTCACTATCTTCTGCACGCGCGCCGCCAGACCTGAGTGCGAACTTGCCAGTAAGAGCGGGTGAGCCTCGTCACCCTGCCCATTACCACTGGTCGATCTCGAGACCCCGTACTTCGCGGCCTGCTCCTTTTCGGTCAGATTTATGAGCCGTATACACAGCGCAAAGCTTCCTATGGCACGCCGGAGATCTTCGTTGGCAAGAGCAGCCCGGCCTTTATTTCGCATGGTGGAGAAACGCGGCAATGGTTGTGTTGCGCCGGTGGCCTCTCCTGCTCGCCTGTCCTTGGACTTTTCGGGTTTGAAATATTCGGCAGCAACTTTTGTTTTCCTACAGACAGTGTCTCGATCACGAGTGTCATTCAAATCGTCTGACAGGATCTCGGAGACATAGCTTGGCGACTGTCGCGCGTGGGTTTTGCGCAGTTTGAGTGTGGTGCCGCTGATGCGTCGCTTCTTGCTTGGACGCTGGTATGGATTGCGGACAGACAGGTCGGTGCAAGGAGCTGTCGCCATGATCCGATCGGTAATAGAAGTGGAGTTGGAGTTGATGAGGTGCAGTCTTGGGACCACGCCGAAGTGAGGTGTCGAGAAGACGGCCGTTCTTTCCTTGTAGAGGCATCTCGTACTCGTGGAAGCGGCCGTTTACTTTGCACGTCTTCCGCTTCTGTCCATAATTTTCACATGCACTCACCAGAATGATGGAATGTGAGCTTTCGCAGAGTGAAGTGCTGTCACATGAGCTACCGCGTTTGTCGTGTGCCATCTTGGCGAGCGAACATTAGTAAAAGCCGAGCATCAGGGATGATCTTTCCAAGCTCGTAGTGTGTGTCCAATGCCCATACCATGCTGATGATAAGGAGCATATGGTTGATCGCATAAGTTGGTGCATGTGAAAGAGCAGCCAAGTGAAGGCAGTGAAAACAGGCCAACAATCCTTGCCGAGTTGCCGATGTCCCGAACATCACTGCTTATCGGGACAGCCTAAGGCAATCGATACCTTGCATCTGAAGCTCCCGTGGCTCCCACTCATTTGGAGACATCAGCATCGGCATCCCACCAGCAGCCCGCCTCGCCAGCAGCTCCACGAGCCCCAGACTCGGTCAATTCATCACATGAAGGAAGCGCCTGACGTCCCCAGTGCGACGTCTGACCACAAGCGCAAACGATCCAGCCGCCAATCCACCTCCGACAACGCATCCAAGCAGCAGTCCGTACAGTCCCTCTTTGCAGGCCAGCCGAAGTCTCACGGTAGTTGTGCGTCCACTTCTCCCAGCAGCAAACGCTTGAGACCTTGCCTCTCAGAAACCCCACCGACCCCTCCAAAGCCCACTCCATCCAATATGTATCAATTCGACTCTCGAACACTCGCCGCGAGGGAAAACGGCATCATCGACCTCACCAACAGCAGCTCGCCATCATCACAAGCTAGGCGTGTAAGTGGTGCTTCAAGATCGGGCATCAACCCGCACACGGGAGCCAAGAAGCTGGTGGTCAAGAACTTGAAGACAAACACAACTTGGGACAGCAAAGCGTACTTGGAAAAGATCTGGGGACAATTGGACGAGGCTCTGGCATCGATCTTCAAGCACCGAAACGATGGCTTCAGCAAAGAAGATCTATACCGAGGTGTTGAGAACGTCTGCAGGCAAGGCGGAGCTTCAACCTTGTTCTCGCGGTTGGAAAGCGGTTGTCGCACACATGTCGAGAGAGACGTACGAGAACCACTGTTGAACAAGGCCAATTCAGACAACGTCACATTGCTCAAGGCCGTGTTGTCAGAGTGGGATCGCTGGATGCAACAGGTGGTTACCATTCGAGCTATCTTCTTCTTTCTGGACAGATCGTATCTGCTTTCCTCGAGTAAACCAACGCTCGAGCAGTTAGCGCCTCAAATCTTCCGAGAAACTGTTTTTAGTCACGCTGCTCTCAAGCCGAAGATTGTCGATGGTGCGTGCGATCTCGTTGCAGCAGACCGCACCAAGTCCAAACCACTGGATGAAGAGCTGTTCCAACAGTCAATCGACATGTTCCATGCGCTCGGGACGTACACAGCATCATTTGAGCCTAAGTTTCTAGGCATGAGTCAACGTTATGTTGATGAATGGTCGAATGAAATGATCACGGAGAAGACACTTCCGGATTACGTTTCCTCGGCCGAGGAGTTCATTGCCGAAGAGATGGCACGATGCGATGAGTTCAACCTTGACAGCAGCACGAAACGGGAGTTGCTTGCCCTGTTGGAAGACCACATAGTCGAGCAGAAAGAGATGGATTTGACGGACTACGAGCCTTTGGCATCGTTGTTAGACAACAACGCGGTGGACAACTTGACTTCGCTATATTCGCTACTGAAACGAAGACGACTTGGTAGCAAACTGAGACCCTCTTTCGAGAAGTGGGTAGATGTAACTGGCACAAGCATCGTCTTCGCGAAAGACTCCGATGACATGGTCATCCATCTCTTGTCACTGAAGCGCAGACTCGATCATATTTGGCGCGATGCGTTTCAACGAGACGAGGGCTTAGGGCATGGTCTGAGAGAAGTGTTCGAGGCGTTCATCAACAAGACCAAGAAGGGAGACGAGACATGGGGTACCGACAACACCAAGGTCGGCGAGATGATTGCCAAGTATGTCGACCACTTGCTTAGGGGCGGCGCAAAAGCCATTCCAGATGTCCTCACGGCGAGGAGATCATCAATCATCACTGCGCCTTCTGGTGAGCCAGCTGAAGAATATAACGAGGACGTTGAGGTCGACGAAGATGCAGAGGTCAACATCCAACTCGATCAGGTACTGGATCTTTTCCGCTTCCTTCACGGCAAGGCTGTTTTCGAGGCTTTTTACAAGAAGGACTTGGCGAGGAGATTGCTCATGGGACGCAGTGCCTCTGCGGATGCAGAACGCAGTATGCTGGCTCGATTGAAGACTGAGTGCGGCAGTGGGTTCACGCAGAATCTCGAGCAGATGTTCAAAGATGTCGAGCTGGGGCGCGAGGAGCTGCAGTCGTACAAACAGCGGTTGGAAGATCGGGTTGGCTACGAGAAGGGGAAGAACATCGACCTTGGGGTCAATGTCTTGTCAGCAGCGGCTTGGCCCACGTATTTGGATATTCCTGTTGTCGTTCCAGCCAACGTCAAGAGAGCGATCGACGACTTTGAGCTTCACTACAGGAGCAAGCACACCGGACGGAAGCTGGACTGGAAGCATGCTCTCGCTCATTGCCAGATGCGAGCGACGTTCGGCAAGGGCAGTAAGGAGCTTGTCGTCTCGAGCTTCCAAGCCATCGTGCTGCTCCTATTCAACGGAGTCAAGGATAATGAGCAGCTGACTTACTCTCACATTCTCTCGGAGACCGGTCTACGTAAGACCTCCCAACTTTGATGCGGATTTTACAAATTGCTAACATCTTTCCAGCCGAGAAAGAAGTCAAGCGCACGCTGCAATCCCTCGCGTGCGCCAAACTTCGACCACTCACCAAGCACCCCAAGGGCAAAGATATCAACGACACGGACACTTTCTCCATCAACCTCAGCTTCGAGCATCCGAAATACCGCGTCAAGATCAACCAAGTTCAACTCAAGGAGACGAAGGAGGAGAACAAGGAGACGCACATGCGTGTCGCGGAAGATCGAAACTTTGAGTGTCAGGCCGCGGTTGTCCGGATTATGAAATCAAGAAAGACAATCTCGCATCAAGAGCTCGTTTCGGAAGTCATCAAGGCGACGATGAGTCGTGGCGTCCTCGCTGTGGCGGATATCAAGAAGAACATTGATCGGCTGATTGAGAAGGACTACATGGAGCGCGAGGACGGGAATATGTACTCTTATGTTGCATGAGAGATTGCATTACTTAATAGAAGTGTTCATGAGACATCTCTGAATGGGTCGTGTAGATCTCCGAGTCGCAAGAATATCGCTTCCTTGCATGCATTGTATCTCTATCGTCATCTACACAGCCCCTAACATCAACCCATTCTCACATCAACGAGGTCGTAGCGAAAGACGTCCTTTATCGTCCCGTGCCATTGCGAAGCTCGGCGGCGACGCGGATATTGCATGCGGCGTTGTCATCCCATACCACATTTGCGCATTCATCCGCTTTTGACATTGCGGCAGCGCTGTATTCACCGCTGGGAGTGGCCAGTCTAGTGTATCCTCAGGCACAGATTTTATAGACGTCCGGGGAAGAATACGACCTGTCGAATCCATGGTATACGTTTCCGAGCCGTCATCTTTGCCCGCGTCTTTCTCCCATTGGTCCAAGTCGTTCATTCGATTGTAGTCACGCTGCGCGGATAAGCGATTGCGTCTGGTACTGCTCAGAGTAGATAGTTCGGCGACGCCTGTTGCTGGCTTTTTGCTGTGAGTGTCGCCTCGTGTGGAGGGGGGGGCGTGGCCGTCGGAGTCCTCGCCAATCCAGCGTGGAGCGACGTGGCGGAAGAAGAGTCGCATTATGGGTAGGCAGCCGCAGATGATGATGAGGTTAGCGTCCACACATATCCAGATGGCTAGCGTGCTGATGGCCCATGTTTGGTCTGTTGAGCTGATCACCGGCGGAAGTAGAGCGAGTCGTACTAAGCTGCTGACGAGTGTGCTATAGATGAATTATATGTCAGCCTAGGAATCTTCCTGAGACTTTGTGACAGGCACTCACAGGGAACCGATAGTAAACATAGCTATTAGGCCAATCTTTTGAATCAGAGACACTCGAAGTCTGCAGATCATGGGTAGAGTAAGAATCAAAAGTAGAACGTCCGTGGCGGCATTGAGGCCTGCGGTTGACAAGTAAATGGCCCCTTGGTTAACGCAGTGGCCAGTCGTAACTGTGTAGTCCCATAGTCGTTCCAGAGGCGTGCACGCGAAGAGAAGAGCCAAGACGAGGGCGACGGTGTAGCTGATAATAAAGCACATCAGACCATACACGGCGAAGGTGAACCATCGGTCGAGGGAGAGCTTGCGGTAAAATGAGAGCAGCGCGAGCTTTGCCAGTGCCATCGAGGGAAGCTGGAGAAGGCGGCAGACCGATATGAGCTGGAGCGTGTTAGATTCAAGTATGATTGGCGGAGGTTTCGTATTTGCACATACCACTACCGCCAAGTTGACCTGGTCAATGTAGAGGTTCCATATGTGCACTCCGATATATTGCATACTCCAGAGATCTGACAAACGTCAATCGGCTGCGTACTGCCGTTGAGGTTGAGTTTACTCACAAATCACCATGCCTTGCAGTGCAATCGAAAATACCTATCTCCCGAGTTAGACGGGACATCATCGAGGAGAGACTGACAGCTTACCCAGGCAATGATGAGGGTAACTGAGAGTGTGAATTAGCAAGGCCCAGTCAAGTAGAACAGTCGAATACTCACCATCATCAATCCCGAAACTCCGTGTCAGACAGGCTTTCGTGTACACTCTCAGCAAGAGGAAGATGGTCGTCAAGACCATGCCGACGGTTGTGATCCATATTCCCACCGTGACCCCTCTCAACTCCGGATCCTCCAAGTTCTGGGTGTACCCAGGCGGTGGCGACGCAGCTGGAATTCGCATGCTGCGAGTCAGTGAAGGCAAAAGACTATTCCCGAGAGCTGGAAGAAAACAGGCACATGCTCGCCCAACAGATAGAACGGCGTCCAGGAGCTCACTTCGGGGAAAGAGACGCAGGGGGCTGTATTATGCCCAGCATTGGCGTTCTTTCGTGCTGACTCTTCCCCAGCAGGCAGGTCTAGCAGTCGAGCCACCGGACGAACTCGCCAGTAGAAGGGTACCAATGAGTGAGTTATAAACCCACATCCCAATGCAGGTGGATGCCGATACCTGCAAAAAGCCGTTCCGTCATGGTTTGGTGGATTGGGAAGAGCCACGACACAAGGCGAATGGGATCGAATGACCGAAGTGTCGCCTGAAAAGCGCTTCCACAAGCACCCTTGTTATTTTGCGCACTCACGAAGTTGGTGATTGGTCGCGAAGAGCAATTCGGGAAAGAGAAATGGACAATAACATCCGAGACGTGTGATTTGCGTGAATGGGCAGGCGCGAGATGCGAGAGTTGTCAGAGCTGCATTGCTGGTATGAAGGATATCGTGGAAAGCCAGTACCTCGATACGATAGAAGGCGTGATCCTCCTGTTCATTAGCACGAGGTCGTGGAGCTCAATAGGTAGTTCCAAAAGTGCTCGCGCCGGCTGCCTCATGCAGTTGAAAGCCCGACAAACGATCGATGCTCCACACGCACTTAGTGATCGACTGGCTTCACGGCAACGGCAATCCAGGAGGCACTGCTCTTGCTGCCAAGTCATGATGCTGGCCTTGGGATATTTGAATGATCGATATCGATAGCCGGAGATATATCAGTCGCTGAACCGCGTTTCCTGCGACATGGTGTCCGACTTTCTAATCGTTCCGAAAGTGTGGTATCTTTCTGTCCAAATCTTGACTTGGATATTCCCTTGGTGGCTTCGTGTTTTAGATTCGATCGCTGATGCTCAGTTACCTTGGGTCGATCCAGACAGTGGCTAGTCGAGGCCATCCGCTTGGGTGGTGTTGAAAATGAGCGCCGAATATTCGGCTGGCCCTGAAATATAGACAAACAATGATAGTATGTAGCTACATTGAGCTTTATAGTATGCACATGAAGCCATGCGGTGCAAATGTCGCTCGCCATTGACCGCCTTATGTGCAGGTGCAAACTCCTGAGTACATCCCGTTTTGTGATCCATGAACGCCTCTTGCTCTTTGCTGAATGCCCACCGGTCGCTGAAAATGCTGAAGATGTTCCATCCTTCCCATATATGCACATACACAAATCGTATAAGATCGCAAGCCTCCTCTCCATATGCTGCTGTGTCAACACTGTGTGGGAACGGCCAGATGTGATCTTGACAGAGCCAAGGCCAAATCTTGCTCCGTGAAAGGCTGATGGTCATGCGCCGTGCCCATGGTCTTTGCAAGTCCGTTTATCTGAGGCTCTGTCCACCCATCTGTGCTGCGCTTCCCTATATCACGACCTTTCGATTGAATCCTCGATACTCCGACTGCGTTGCATTATTAGTGCCTACCGCATGCTGCGCGCAACGGACTAACACGCCATACCGTTTCCAATGTCGTCGTCACCTTCTTGCTCAGGTTCAGGACTTAGCGCCGTTGCTCTCGCAGCGCCAAGATGCTCTCTGGGCTTCATTGTGCTCTTGTCTGTTTCACTACTGGTGTAGCTGGTTGACCTATCTTCGCTTTGTCTCGAGAAACTCTTCCTGCCCATGCTAATCCAACTACTCCGTCGACTGTGGCTATTCCTCCTGCTGGGTGCTCTGGTGCCCATGGGACTGTACTGACTCTGGAAGCTCTTCCGCCTCCATGCCTCCGCAAAGCTGAATGATTCGAGCTTTTCCTTGTGCTCTTTTTTGGGTATCGCGCGGTACTTGGGTCGCGGCATGGGCTCGCCCGGTTTGTAAACGTTGCTGGGCCATCGATCTCGATCTGAGTTCTGAGTTGATGCTTTAGAGAGGGTGTCGCGGTCGGTCTTGTTTGACTTTGTCCTAAACAGGGCTTTGGCTTTTTCTCGAATTGCCATTTTGAAAGAGTTGGATTTGATGATGATGGACGAATGCAGATAACTCGCGTATGTACACCAAGATATCCCAGACCAAGAAGTGAAGAAGAAGTCGTATTGATGCAGCAGGTGGAGCTACGTCAGGCGAGTTGGCCGGCCGGAGCAAGCGGAGTTTGGAGTGGGCGAAGTGGTATGTGCAGGATTGCGCGGGCCGGCCGATGATCAGTCGAAGCTATAGGTGCGGTCGGTATGGCATTGTGCGAATCAGCCCAAGGAGAGAAGGGAAGGGAAGGAAGGTGAGGTGAGTGAGAGATAACAACACTGGCTGTGCGTTCGCCATGAGGCCTCCCGGCAACGCGGCGTGGGAATAGGCAGAGGGTAAATGCAATTAGTTAGCTGGGGTCTCGGTGGAATAGCCAGAAGAGGCAGCCAGGCGAGGCCCTTCCACCTTCACGTTGCATCCGCTCACCACCACCACCACCACCACTACCACCATGCCTCCCTCCCACAGCCCGGTCAGCCGTACAGGGCACTCCCTCCCGCGTCCGCATTCGTCGCCATCAGACGTGAGCGCGAGAGTGAGACTTCTCACACTCGCCGGCCCCTGACTCGCAGCGACAACGAGAGACATATGGCCGTGGGCCTGTACCGCCTTGACTCGGGACGTGGGGAACGAACGAGACGCACGCCGCCTCCCCAGCAGGAACTACGACGCGTTGCAGGTGAGAAAGCACATCCATACAAAGATACTGTGCGTACTTGCGTACAATGAAAGGCGACCTGGAAATGCGATCATCATCTTGAGGGATCGCCCACATCTTCCTTCTCGAGACATGGAACCTTCAGCGGAAGTTTGTGCCTCAGGCGCCTCAGGCGTCCGCCTGCTGAGACGACTTCTCCGACTTGATTGTGACTTCGCCTGAATTGTTCCAACTCCACCTCCACAATCACAAGCTCATATCACCATCTACGCTTGCTCTCTAGCTCTGGACACGGCCATTCTCCGCCTCACCGACATGTCGGTTCCCTCCGAGGGTTTCAACTTTTGATGGTTCTGGAAGGACGCCTCACCGGATCGGCTCTATGATCCAGAAAAGTTAAACTGGTCTGGGTGGCTGGCGTCGCGGCTTTAGACGGCCACCTACGTCACGATTCTGCATCTTTCATCAAGGCTGTCGCACGCATCGCCTGTGAAGAACGTTCCTGTATCGTATACGAAGTACCTCGTAGGCACCCCTTGCTACACCAGATGGAGAGAGCTGTCGTGTCAGAGGACTTGGCGGCGCCTATCGCGACTTTTCGAAGCTCTTCGATTTTACCTTAGATCCTGTCCGCGTCGCTGGCTTCCACTGCGTCGGTCCGACGAGGAAGTGATGGACACCTTTGCACGAAACTAGCTGGTCCCAACCACTCACTATCTGAGCCTCAGCCCACGTTGCTTTGGCCCAGACGCACGTGCGAAGCAGCACGGCGTGTGTCCAGCCTTTTGTAATTTCATGACGTAGGAGGAAGCTTTGAAAGCTATACCCCGCCGAGGTGAATGGTCTTGAAACGAAACATCTCTGTGAGGACTCCCCATTGCCAACCCTGCGCAACTCTCTTTGATCCTTGCTACGACCATACACGAATTAATACACATATCCTCAATCAAGCAGAGTCGAACACTAACAGCAGAATGGACAAGCTCAAGAAGATCTTGTAAGACTGTCAGGCTACACAACATTTGGTGTCCTCGATTGACGATCTGTACAGCTCCCCCGGCTCGAGCAAGGACGACGAAGTGCTCTACGGCGATGCAGAGATCCGGCGACAGGCAAGTGTTGCCAATACCGGCAAAGCTGCTGAGCAGGAGACGGAGCCTCTCCGCCCCGTTAACAACTCAAGCAAGAAAGAAGGGGGCGTACTCCGACAGATCTTGAATCCAAGCGGTGAAAAGGTGGGCCTACAGACTTAGGGTATATGCATAACAGTTCGCATCGCTAACAATCGAGCAGTACGACGAGCGAGCGAATGGTGCAAACGCGACCACAGAGCCAGTGGACCCAAATGTCTTGCAAACCAACCCAGGCGAGAAGGATCACACGATTATAGGCCAGGTCCTCAACCCTGGAGGTCACAAGTTTGTCAACTATTCGACTCCGAGATGTCAATGCTTCACTGACCATGTTGTTTTGTCTAGGTATGACGAGCAGCGATTCGGCACGACCGGCCAGACGACGGGCGACGGGAGGCGGGAGTCAGTCAGGCCTGAGGTTGGGCAAGACGCGATTATCAGTCCCGAGTCCAAGTTGGCAACAGATGACACAATTAAAGACCAGTAAGAACGAAAGGGAGAAAGTGTCCGATGTCTGAGACATTCACTGACCTTCCCCCTCTGCTATTTGTAGCTCCATACTTCGTCAAATCGTCAATCCGGGAGGCGAACACTACGACTCTGTCGCTTACGGCCGAAATGCCAGCGTTGTAGGCGCTGACGAGCATCAAAAGTTGCAGAATGACCCTGCCCGTCAAATGGACAGTGGCTCCATCATCAGGCAGATTCTGTATGTCCACCATCCGGAAAGACCCCAATTGCCTATCGCTAATGCTTTGCAGCAACCCAAATCAAGAAAAGTACGATCCTGTCATTCACGGAGCGGGACAGCCTTCTACAAGCGGAGCTGGTCCAGCTGCTGCGGCATCGTGAGTTTGAGCGCATTCGCAGCAACAGACTGTTTGTGATTGTGCACAGCGAGCTTACGAATTCTCCTTAGTTCTACCACCGCGATACAACAACCCGAGTACGCCCAGCCGTCTCAGTCTGGTTCTGCATTTGCAGGTATGACCAACTCTTCTTTTAGAAAGAAAGACGACAATGCAAGTTGTCTGAGCATAAAATCCGGCGTCGAGGGTCCATACGCCCGAAATGCTGACCCTATACCTGCAGGAGCTGGATCCAGTACGGCTATTGAGCCGACTTCTCAGACGTAAGTTCTACTCCGCATCACTCATAATTGGCAAATGCTAATGAAAACGATCAGCAACGATTCACACCTAGGCCAAGACGCCGCCGTCGTCGGACGAGTTGGTGCGGCCGGTGCTGGTGCTGGTGCAGGTGCTGGTGCATACGCAGCAACTCACCGCGAGCAGGAGCCTAAGGGATATACCGAACCATCGACCTCTACGCAGACGACCACCCATACCACTACGACAACTGCGCCGAGTGTACAGCCGCAGTCGACTGACCAGTCTACGCCCCAACAATCGACTTCTCAGACCACACAACAGCTATCAACGTATCAATCCGTGCCACAACAATCCGACGACTCTCACTTCGGCCGTGACGCTGCCATCGCTGGAGGATTTGGGGCCGCGGGAGCTGGAACATACGCTGCCACTCAACATCACAACAACCCCACTGAAGCATCAACTGAATCGAGGATAACCGATCGAGCCCACCCGCTTGGAGGCAAGACGGCCGACAATCTTGTTAACCCGATCAGTGCATCAGAATCAACTTACCAACCCACCTCTTCACGGCCAGAGAACTCTCATCTTGGTCGAGACGCTGCCATTGTCGGCGGTGTAGGCGCAGCGGGAGCAGGAGCGTATGCAGCTTCTCAGTATAACCAGACGCCCGACAGCTCGAAGATCACCGAGCGACCACACCCACTGAGTAACAGAGGTGGGGAGGCTCACGTCAACCCTATCAGTGCTCCAGAGGCACCTGAAACACAAGTCGGCAACCAACCCTATCTTGGTGGTGTGGTTTCCGGAATTCACAACACTGACGCAGACCAAACGACTGCCGCCGGATCAGGGCAGCTCAATCAAGCCCCGGCGGATGTGCAAAATGCAACATACACGGAGAGGGCGGTACCTTTGGGTGCGGGATACCACCACTATGCCGGCCCGCACTCAACTGACACTGCCAACAGGCTAGATCCTCATGTTCCGGGCGAGTTTCCAACTGAGGTAAGTTGAAAGCAGGACAGTTCGTGCAACATCAGGACTGATCGATGCCGCAGGAGGGAGAAGACCGACACGGCCTGAACCCAGCCGCTGGTATCGCAGGGGCAGGCGTAGGGGCAGCTGCGTACGGCCTGTCTAACAATGAGGGTTCCAGACAAATGCCAGAGCAGTCGCCGGCTGCCATTCTTCACCCAGGAGGTCAAGACTATCCGGTAGCGCCCACCACCAGCTCATCCACGTACTCGCAAGCGCCAGGCTCTCAGCCTACGTCGCAGCATCTCCACGGACGCGATGCTGCCGTTGCTGGCGGTGCTGGGGCGGTTGGGCTCGGGGCGTACGAGGCAACCAAGAGGCACGACCCACCTGGGCCAGCATCCAAGACAATTGGCCCTCACGAGAGCAACACGGGGAATGTCATCGACCCTCGAGTGCAACCAGACCCTCAAAAGCAGGGAAGTGGTCACCACTACGGCCGTGACGCCGCAGTCGTAGGCGGTACGGGAGCTGCTGGTTCGGCGGCTTATGAGGCGACTCAAGGTCGCGACGATACCGGACCAGCATCAAAGACTATCGGCCCCCATGAAAGCAACATCGCCAACGTTGTGGACCCTCGAGTTCAGCCAGAATCATCAAAGATGAAGGAACCCACCACCACCGGTCCGTACCAATCGGACCTGGCCAATAAGGCTGATCCTCGTGTCGACTCCGACGCTTCCAAGCCTGACCACAAAGGCCGAGATGCCGCCATGGTCGCTGGAGGTGTAGGTGCAGGCGCTGCAGCAGGGTATGGCGCCGATCAGCTGATGGATGAGAAGGATCAGAAGAAGCTCGAGAAGGAGCACAAGGCCCAACAGAAGGAGGCCGAGAAGCAAGAAAAGCAACACCAGAAAGAAGTTGCGAAGGTGGAAAAAGCCCACCAGAAGGAGGCTGAGAAGCAGGAGAAAGCTCACCAGAAGGAAGTTGCCAAGGCAGAAAAGCAGCATGAGAAAGACGTAGCCAAAGAGGAGAAAGCCCAGCAGAAAGAGGTTGAGAAGATGCAGAAGGCTCATGAGAAGGAAATGGCTAAACAGGAGAAGCTGCAGGAGAAAGAAGCCACCAAGGAAGAGAAGAAGCAAGAGAAAGAAGCCGCAGCAGCAGATGTTGGTGCCGCAGGTGTAGTTGCGGGTGCGTACGACGCAGAGAAGCATCACCAAGCTCAAGACGGCACTTCTTCTGAACAAGCAGGCCGCTCCTCCTACGACACCAACGAGACCGGCCACTCCGGGAGCGAGAAGAAACGCGGTCTTCTGGATAAGATCCTGCACCCAACCCGCAAGTCCGAAGACGACAACCGCGTTGCCGCAGACGACGATGGCCACAACAAGCTTCACAAGAAGCATGTGCCGAAGGAGTACCAGACTTCTTCGTCGCCTCTCGCAGGTGGAAGTGCAACGGCTCAAGGACAACAAGAAGGAAAGGACCTCGTCGCTGGACCTGAGTACGTTGGCAGCAGGGACGGCATGGTGACTGAGCCGCATACTGGATTGCCGATGAATGTCGGACAGTACGGCACGGGTGCCGGTGGGACTGATGGCGCCGAGCAGATTCAGGGCTACCATCCTCATCCCGCTGCTGGAGGTGAGGGTAGTGCGGCAGCGGGACCTGATTGGAATGCAATTAGGAAGGAGAACACTCCTTACTAGTCGACGAGGGCATGATTCATGGATTCATGGTTTCCTTGGATGTTTGGTCTTTCTTTGTTTCAGTTCGAGATACACCCTGATGTTCTGTTGTCGATTGGCGAATGTGGGCGGTTGTATATATGTTGGAGCATTTGAGTAATGACTGATAGTAATGAGTACACGTTGATATGATCGAGTCTTCTTATGGCCGCATTGTTTGAGAAAGCCTCTGTCGGCAAGATCTGGATTTCTATTGGGACACATATGATACAGCGTATCTGCGCAAGACTACCGCTTGACCCAGGCGGGCATCTTGCGGGCCTTCAGCTTGCCAGGCTTCTTTCTTTCCACTTTTCTGGGGTCGCGGGTAACAACGCCGGCTGCTTTTTACGTCAGTGTCGATAGAATGATAAACCATCAAGGCATAGCACTCACCTCTCCGCAACGCAGGCTTCAAATCCGGCTCATGTGCCATCAATGCCTTGGCAACACCCAAAGTGATAGCTTCAGCCTGTCCTGTCGTTCCTCCGCCACGCACCAGCGCCCAGACGTTATATTTGTCGAGTCTCTGCGTCGCTTTCAAGGCCCACACAGCAGACTCCCGGTCATGTATCCTCCCGAAATATTGAGATAGCGATTTCCCGTTGACCAGACAGCCGCCATCGCCTTCGACGAGGTAGACAGCTGCCTCGCTGGTCTTTCTCTTTCCTACAGCCTTCGCAATCCCATTTTCGTCGATAACGATGGGATTCGGTCTGTTGAGATGTGGCTGCACTAGTCGCTTGAAGCGCTCCAGCGTGTCGGTGACTTCTGCGGGGATCAAACTGGGATGGATCTTATTCAGTCTCTTCAAGAGATTGACGATGGCGTTGTAGCTCTTTGCTCGCACAGGCTCTTGCAATTCAATGCGGTAGTCTTCCCGCGTCTTCCATTTGGTGTTGAGTACTTCTTCGGGAGGTGCGACCGGTAGCAGTTGGTATTTCCGTAGAAGGTCTGAGAGGATGAGGATGTCGTCTGTGTGCTTTGGGAGGGCGGTGAAGTAGGAGGGGGATGCTGGGACGATGCGTATGCGGCGGAGCAGTTGGCGATGGTCTGAGTCGTCCTCGTCTCGTGCACTGCGCCGTCCTGGGCCATAACCGCCTCCTCCCCATCCTCGTCTTCCGGACAATGAGTTGTTCTCGTCGTTCCTGATCAACTGGGCCCGTGGACGGGAGCGGGAAAACTGGTTGTTGTCGGTGGAGAAGGTGATGGGAGGCGCTGCTCGGATGTCTCCTGTCGGCTCTGCCAAACATCGGGTGGTGCTATGGAGTCCCCGTCTTCGTGCTGGAGCATTGTGACAGATGTCAATGGCTCGGCGCACACCGCGACGCACTGCAGACGACTCCATGCGCGACGATGGCAAAGACTCGAGAAAGCTGCTACTTCTCGTCGTAGCAGGCGCGATGGACAAAGCTGGCAAGGCTAGCCGTATTTGGATGGCTTTGCAGGAGAATTTCAAGGGAAGGTGGCTTCGTTGACTCCGTTACTACTCTTTCCTCCCACAAACACCTCACAAACACACCTCACCTTTTCCTCCCACGCTCACCACACACAGCCAACGAAGGCGCCCTTGATACCAGACACCGCACGCACCGCAGCGACCATGTCTTTCGGCAAGCTCTACTCCTACGAGGTGTGTCGCTGCCCGCCGCCGTGCTCTGTTTTCTGTTTTTACCCCACCGCTCCCCTTCTCTGCGTCACGAATAACACTTTTTTGCTGACCCGCCTCTCTCACAGGGAAACCCGCGCACCACGTCGCTCCTGGCCGTCGCCAAGGCCAACAACCTCGACATCGAGATCGTCAAGACCGAGCCCGCCAGCGGCGTCTCTGCCGACTACCGCAGCCTGAACAAGCTGGGCAAGATCCCAACTTTCCACGGCGCTGACGGCTATGTCCTCACCGAGTGCGTTGCCATTGCCATCTACCGTGAGTTGCTCCCGCTGCCTCGCTCCCGCAAGAGACGCGCCCTCCCTCAATCGCTATGATGAGAGATTATTTCAGTTATCCCTGTCTGAAGACTACTGTTGACAACCATTCACACTCTGATTTGCACCCAATTACCCCATTACGACACACTTCTGCCGTGCTGTACGTATCAGAGCATCTGGCTGACATACCCGCTCGCAGTCACCTCCCAGAACGAGAAGACAACTCTTCTCGGCAAGACCAAGCAGGACTACGCCTCCATCCTGCAGTGGATGTCCTTTGCCAACACCGAGGTGCTCCCTGCCCTCGCTGGCTGGTTCCGCCCCCTGACCGGCCGTGACCCATACAACAAGAAGAACGTTGACGACAGCATGAAGCGCTCAGCGGCCACCCTCAAGGTCCTCGAGGACCACTTCCTCATCAACACCTACCTCGTCTCCGACCGCCTGACCCTCGCCGATATCTTTATGGCCTCCATGCTCTCGCGCGGCTACGACTACTTCTTCGACGCCGAATGGCGCAATGAGAACCCAAGCGTGCACCGCTGGTACCAGACTGTCGCCAACCAGGACATCTTCAAGTCTGTTGCTGGAGAGACCAAGTACATCGAGAAGGCCATCGCCAATGTACCACCAAAGAAGGAGAAGGAAGAGAAGCCAAAGCAGGAGCCAAAGAAGCAGGAGAAGAAGAAGGAGGTCGAGCCAGAAGATGATGAGGACGCTGCACCAGCTGCACCAAAGGCCAAGCACCCTCTTGAGGCTCTGGCGAGACCAACATTTGTTCTTGACGACTGGTGAGTCAAACTTGGAAGAGTTCGATAAAGACCTGCTAACGATCTTCTAGGAAGCGCAAGTACTCCAACGAGGAGACCCGCGAGGTTGCCCTGCCTTGGTTCTGGGAGAACTGCAAATTCGACGAGTACTCCATCTACCGCGTCGACTACAAGTACAACGACGAGCTCACCATGACCTTCATGACCTCCAACTTGATTGGTGGTTTCTTCGCTCGTCTCGAGGCCAGCCGCAAGTACCTCTTCGGCGCTGCCTCCGTCTACGGCCAGACCAACGACAGCGTTGTTCGCGGCGCTTTCGTCGTCCGCGGTCAGGAGGCCCTCCCAGCTTTCGATGTCGCCCCCGACTACGAGAGCTACGAGTTCACCAAGCTCGACCCCACCAAGGCTGAGGACAAGACCTTTGTCGACGACATGTGGGCCTGGGACAAGCCAATTGAGGTCAACGGCAAGTCGTACGAGTGGACCGACGGCAAGGTGTTCAAGTAAGCGCGCTATAATGTGGCTATTTTGGACATTCGTAGAGCCCAGTTCGACGACATCCGGGCTCCGCATGGTAGATAGGCAGCATGATGGGACGTGGCATGAGGATTCACAAAAGTTTCGGTGGGCTTTGGCGGCATAATGAGGCATGACGGCGAAAGCATGATATGAACGATGCTTGCGCAACAAATGCTTGATGTGCAGCCGTCGCTTCCAGCGGAATAGACGAGGAATAACAAAGATACCAATTGTTGTGGGCATTCGTCCCTCTCCTTGCGGGGTTTTATTTTGGTTACTCTTCAATTCTATCTTTCTTTCCCGTCCTCAATCCCGATACTCCCCAAACTTTACCAGAGCATTCGCTGCTGGCCCCTCACGCACCAGATTTTCAATTTTCGATTCCAAATTGAGATGCCATCTTCGCTTGCCCGATATAAGTATCCTGGCACCTCCTGCGTACGAATAACAGCACTACCCTAACCTCGCACCTACACGCGACAATGTGCTTCTTCGATACCCTGCTCAAAAATACCCTTGCGAGGTCTTACTACAACTTTATTCGAGAAGAAATGCTACTCGACAAGCTTCTCCCGGACTCAAGACCTATCGACTTCATCCACCATATCTTTTACGCTCCTGCTCCCATGGCGGAACTGGGGACTGTTTGGACGCATATTTTTGTTTGGGTGCTTGGGTGTCTGCTTTCGGGATTGTGGGTGGGGAAGATGAGGGGCTTGGAGAGGAGGGTGCCGGGGCGGGAGGAGTTTGAGAGAAGGGGGTTGGTGAAGGTGGAGGAGAAGGTGGAGGTGGAGTTGGGGAGGTGTGTGATTTGTCATGAGGAGGGACACGAGGATGCTGTTGTGCTGGCTTGTTGTGGGAAGGTGCAGTACAGGGAGTGCTTAGGCTTGTGGTTTGAGAGGGAGGGAGGGAGTCGTTGTCCTCTTTGCATGCGGAAACTTTTTGTGAAAGAGAGAAAGGGGGTGTGGAGGGGGGCGAGAATGTGTCGAGAAATCGAGCTTGTGGCGGCTATTGTGTCGCTGGTTTATGCGATTGTTTTCTGGCTTTACCACGGCTACAACAGGAATCTGATCTCTATCCCAGGCGTGGAGAGGATATGGCTGATCGCGCTGGGGGCTTGTACCCTACCGATGGCGTTTAGCGCGTATTGGGAGATCATGGATGTGAGGGAGGCGTATCAGAGGGAGCCTGAGGGTTGGTGGCAAGAAATGGGTGGACGGGAAGGGTGGAAGCACGATGTGATTTTGACGGTGGCGAGGTTGGGGATGCTTTTGGTTGCGGCAGCGCTGACGAATGGATGGTTGGCTGGCGTGACGGTATTTAGTATGTTGGGGTGTTGGACATTGAGGGAGATTGATAGGGATGTGATGAGGGATTTGGATGGGTTTGAAGTCGACAGATAGCATTGTTGGTATGGACGAGAAGTGATCCGCAGAGTGATGAGATAGTGCTTCAGTCACATGTCAATCGAAGTAAAGGCATCTTGTATTTTCCCGGGTATTCGAGTGTGATCAAGACGATTGAAAGAACTTAAAAACGTATACTCCCATCCCAATTCCTTCACTGCCACAAAGGCGCCACGGTCTCCACCGCTCTCTCCACCACCGCCTTGACCCGGTCTCTCAACGTCTTATTCGCACACTCCACACCCAGTCTCTCTAACCACACCGTCGCGACGTTCTTATCTACTCGAATTTCCACTCCAGGAACGGGAATGCCTAGCGCGTGCAAACGAGCTAGCTCCTCTGTCTCGGCTTGCTTCAGAGACACTTCGTCCATCGGCTCATCAGCATCGCCATTCTCCGCAGTAGGCGCGCTCATCTTAGGCATTCGCACAGGGTTGACGGCGTCTTCGCCGAACTGTGCTTCCAGGAACATGAAGAGTCTGTTTAATTTCTCTTCGGGTTGCAGGTTGGCGTGGGGATTTTGTCTAATGGCGAAAGCGCCGTTGGGCTTCTTCGTATCGACTGGGCTGTCGCCGAAAGCATCGTACTTTTGCTCTTCTTCGTGTGAGTGCGAGTGGAGTTTGCTGCTCTGCTTGACGGCTGCGGGCGAGCTCTCGACTGTGAGAAGCACTGCAACAACAGCGTCTGCGATACTGTCGTTGGTTGCGTTGCCTTCCCATTCGAGCTCCGTCTCTCCTCGAGCTCTGCAATTGACGCGAACTGCACCTCCCATGACTTCGAAGGTAGTTGCTTCATCTTGAGATGTATCTTCGTCTGCAGATTCTTTGCTTGAGGTTCCATTGGTCTCGCCTTTGGCTGGCTTAATGACTGTGATGGTACCAAAGGTGCCCTCAAGCGCCCATTTGATGAGGTCGATGCCTGCTGCTCCAAGCGTAATACGCTGTCGACAGACGATGTTGGTAGTCGTGAGACCGGCGTATTCGCGGAGGTCCTCTGGAGCCATCAAGCTCAGCTTGAAGTCGTTCTGGACAAGAACGCCGGTAACGACCTGGCCAGGATCTTGCTGAGCCTCTGACTTAACTTTCTTGCTCCCGCCTTCGTCTTCGTTCTCGTTGTCCTCCGAAGCGGGTGAATTGGAAAGTAGGGCAGGTGGTTGGATCTGACTGGCTAGACGTCCTACAACGCGCACCATCTTCTCCTGTCTGAACGGAATGCGTACTTCTTCGCAATTTTGAGGCGTAAAGACTTTCATCTTGCCCAGTGTGAGCAGTCTGCTCTTCAATCGATTCATGTTGTGTCTCTCGCCGTGTACCAAGACGACCACTGGCGCGCCAATTTCCTCGATGAACTCGCGATTCTCTTGTCCGTCGACATGAACGGCGAAATTGAATTCCTGTACTGTACATCGCCGCGGAATTTGGTGTGCTTCTCCATCTGTCAGGCCGGGTCGCTTACCCAACGTCATGCCTGCCGAACGATTTGTGGTCACAGCAGGGATGAAGTCTGGTTCCGTCATTATCGTCTTTGCCATCGTGCCCTCGACACTGTAACCAGTGATTACCACGCCGTTCTTCGCATCGGGAGCCCATCGTTCAAGCAGAGCTCGCGATGGTCCATTTTGCAGCATACCAGGACTGGCGAGGACGACACTAGCACCGACATCCTCGAACCTGTCCACACCCTTGAGAGCACGGACAAATTGGAAGTCCCACGGACCAGCAGGACCGCCTTCGGTCGAAGCGCCAGCGGCACTGGCTTGGAACCTGGCCTTGATGTTGTCGTTCATATCATCCACATATGTTTGATAGACGACCATGACCTTGCGGGCGAGACCAGAGGCATAGTAGATGGGGTATCTTCGGTATTCCTCGTGCCGTTGCCAGTAGTCTTCCAGGATGAGCAGAAGTTCCTGTACGTTACCGACGGCGTTCGTTGGCATCAGCACTCTACCTCCGCGGTTGAGGATTGTGGTGATGGACTTCATCAAAGCATTCTCCCGCTCTTGGCGAGGTGTTCTTGTGGATATGCCAAAGGTGGATTCGGTGATCAGGCAGTCTATTCGCACGTTTCGTGGAACAGCAGCTGGAATGAGGTGGCGGTCATTCTCGCGGCTGTAGTCTCCAGTGAAGAGTACATTGAGGCCTGCGATCTCAATGAGGTACATACAAGCGCCGAGAACGTGGCCGGCAGGATAGGGCGTGAACTTGATGCCATTGTGGGAGTGTGTCGTGTGGAAGCTGATGGTGTTGATCATGGGCAAGGTGGAGAGAATGTCCTGCTCGGTGTATAGTTGGCTGACATATCCGTCTGTGCCGCTGGTGGAGGAAGAAGTATGGGTATTGTGGACTCGGACAGCGTCTTGGGTGGTCCATTTGTAGATGGCCTTGGTGGGATGTGTCATGTAGACCTTGCCGGCGAAGTTGGTCTTTGCGAGGACATACGGCAGCGATGCAGCATGGTCCTGGTGGAAACTAGGAGAATGGTGCATTAGTACTGCACCCTATTTTAGTTCTTGTATCTTGATGTGGCTGACGACCAGGGGCGAGCTAGACTATGCGGGAACGCTTGAGAAGGAAGGAGAGGAGCAGCGGTAGACGTATGGCATACAGCGGCTATGAAGACTGACAGCTACGGCTACGGGTGAGACGCTGCGAGAGGCACTCGAGGGCGACAGTCGAGGGGTGAGGTAAGCATAGCCATCGAGTTCAGAAACAAAACCCGCTGCGTCCACCGCTACTCCTCCCCCGACTGCTACCACAATAATGACAACTGAACTGGAGCAAGTGAACTTACTGGGTGATCAGGAGCAAGTCGACGGTGCTCAAGTCGTATTCATCGTAGAAGGGCAGCGCTCCCAGGCCTTCGTATGACGGGTGCACGCCAGCGTCCAGCATGACCGTCTTGCCCTTGTACTGTATGATGTGGCACGAGCGGCCGACCTCGTTGCCGCCACCAAGCGCCAGGAACATGAGCTCGTCGGACGGGTCAACCGGCTCCTCCTCCTCCGCAGACGCGCTCATCGCCGCGTGGGTGCGCTTGGCGGCCATACTCGGTGGGTGCGCGTCGCGCGCAAGTCAATCCACGGTGATGGCCAGACAGTTCGGCGGAGGATAACTTGGCTGTGATGGACTCGCGAGCTGGGCAGGAGGCAGATCTGGAAGGAGAGACGATGAGGTGAGGTGGTGAAGAAGCAGGCGCAAAGGACGTGGAGTCGCGCGACTGGAAGTAACAGCTGCAGAGAGGGTCTGTGCGCACTTTGACGGCCGCCTTCGCATTCAAGTTCGAGTTCGTTTCCAACATCACTCGCAACAACCACCAGCACCACCGCATCTCTCACACGCCACCGCCCGCCATCCCGCGCACGTGCATCCTCCACGCCAGATCAGATTCACGAGCACGCACGTGCCAGACGGTTCATTCACTGCGACGACTTTCGATGCGGTCACGAGCGCCGTGGACATAGTGAAGAGGCGCTCCTCGCGTGCTCCGCTCTTCCACTCTTCCACCTTACAACATATACGGCATCTCCTACCTACGCGACGGCACGTCCGAGGAAGATGTCCTTCTCTATGTCGCCCCCGGCCCAGAAGGCACCGCCCTACCCTCCCTACCAGACCTCAGGCTCGCCGCCAGGCCAGACACCATATGGAGCACCACCCGCGAAACGACAGCGCCTGTCGCCAGATGCGAGGTCTCCAAACGGCACTCCAAACTACGTCGCATCGCCCCATGGCCTTCCAAATGCTCCTTATGGCACCCCGTACGCGGCGCAAGGAGTGCATTCACCCTACAGCCCTTCGAGCTTCGTTGGCTCGCCGCAGAACCCATTCAACTCGCCGCAACCTTATCAGCAACAATACACGCCCTGGGCAGTTCAGCCGCCGCCTCCACAGCAACAGCGTCCTCCGCAGATGAGCCCGCCAATACAGCAAAGCAATCGCGATATGCCTCCTCCACCCAGACCGAACAAAGAGGACGAGAAAGCCGGCATTGATGAGATTGGTGACAGTCTGTATGGCAGCGGGATCAATCTGAAAGATGAGGAGAGCTATTTACATACCATGTGGAACAGACCAACGGACAGCTTTGCGACCAACCAGTCGACATCGTTTGGCTCAAGCACCATGGGCTCCAACGGCAGCTTCAACATACTCACGCAAGGCACTTCATTCGGCAGTCAAGGCCAGGACGGCCCTTTCGCAGGCACTCTGGGCCAGCCACGGTCTCAAGAAGAAATTGAGAACGAAGTGCGCAGAAAGCGCATCGCGGCTGCACGGCGGAAAGCCGAAAACAATCAACACGCGCTCAAGACGCAGTTCCTTGACGGCAATTGCCTCCGAACACGAATGGATCGGCTGGCAAAGGAGAATACAGTGAGGCTGGACGTTCATGGTGTCTATCTCCGCAATTCCTCCCCGCAAACGGAAACCAAAGTCGCATTGAACGAGAATGCTAACGAAGGTATTGTAGCTGTGACGACACGGCCAGAGAGCATGATAGAGTCAGGTGTCCCGTACGAGCATGTGCTCTCACTCATTTGTCTCGCGGCAAATGAGCGGATACGCAGCCTGGTTGATGAGGCATACGGCTTGGCACGTGCTAGAAAATATGGCGATCACGGTCGAGTGGTTCCACCGAACTTCTCGGACGTTGCTATTGGTGAAGGCAAGAAAAGCCAGGAGACTGTCGGCCTGGAGAGCATTACTGGCACGTCCTGGGACAAATTGCAAGACACGCTGCCCAATGGCGTAAATGGCGATGCACCGACAAATGGGGTCAAGGAGACGCCGCAGCCGGCAGAGACGGTGTCATTTGAAGGAACCATCAATCTGCGATTGCGCGAGCTTGCAGAGCGCGACGAACAACTTGAGAAGGAACGCATCAAGAAGCGCGAAGCACGCAAGCAGAAGACAGACGGCGTGGCCGGCGACGACACTGCACTTGGTGGCACTCCAGCTGAGACTCCTGCAGCCACGGAAGCAATGCCCACTGTGCCACCTGTCAAGATGACCAAGAAGGAAATGAACAAGAAGCAAAAGGAAGCTGCATCGATGGACAACAATTCCACGAACCAGACGGCTGCGTTGGCTATGGGGCTTGGTGGCAAGACAAAGAAGTACTCTTGGATGACAGGCGGATCTACTAACGTCCCTACCAATCGCTTTGCCAGACCGGCCAGCGGCAGCGGCACAGCTACTCCCAAGGCGCAACTTGAGCCAGTAGCAGCACAAGCGGCCAAGGTCAAAGAACTCAAAGCTCCTACGTGGGGCGACTGGCGTGAGGATAACGTCGATGGCAAAGGCATTCAACTGCGGGACTGGGTCACAGTACTGGATCGTGATGGCCGCACGAAGAAGGCTTTGGAGAAGGCACTCAGCAAGCTCCAATAGAGCTGCGACTGCTGGTTCTGAAGTCGCGAGTGGCCCTGGCGTTCCACCGAGTCATCGTTTGTCAAGAACGAAGTACATTTCATCTCACACGAAAGAGGCTATCTGGATGGTTGCACTTCAGCGTTGGCGTTACAAAGGCGGAACATTCAGCGGATGGGCGAGTATATCTTGGCACTCAGACTGGCCGATTGGGGCAGGGCGGATGCGGCATTCTTCTTCTCGCTCTCAGTTCAGCAGTGTGAGACCAACGAATACTATTGATATTAGTGAACTCAGAAACGAGATTCGCCCTCATCCATTTTGTTCACGAACAACACCTGAGCAAAATACGGCTACGGCATCCACGACAGCACTTGATGGTATTGTTTGCTGCCATTGACATGTCGCGCCATGTTACTCGCCATTCTCAAATCCCGAGAGATGCTTGCTCTCGTGCGGCGCAGCGAGTCTTGAAGTAGGGTGAGATGTAGGTGAGGGTTGGTATATTTTATTGATACATTCCTCTCCCATTCCTTCGTTTTAGCCTTGCATATGCCTCACCTCCCCTTCACTTTCCGCACCGCGTTGAGCGACGACATCAGCAAAACATCACGTCTTCCACTTTTAGCCGTATCACAATCGAGTTCAACACACATTCGACGTCCTTACCAACACACCACATCGAACACAAGCATGCTCGCCATCATGTTCCTCCTCACCACATGCACTGTCCTCGCCTCGACGATCCACGCCGTCCCCGCTGCACTTTCCGTCGTCGCCGCTTCAGTCCTACACGACCGCCATCTGGGGCCTTCCCTCTCAGAATTCCTCGACTCACTGCCACCAACCAAGAAGGAGAAGCGATCAGGAATAGCGACGGTACAGATGTGTACGGAACCGCAGTTGGCTGGTCAATGCTACAACGCGACTTTACCGGCGAACGATTGTATATGGTTGAATGGGTTCGCGAGACATGTGCTCTCTTTTCTTCCGGAGGCGCAGTTTGAGTGTATGCTGTTTCAGTAAGTCGTCATTCTTATCGTGGAAGTATTGATGCTGATGCTGATGCTGATGTGTTCAGGGGCGAATGCAGCTCTGAAGACTACTATCTCGACTTTGCGTCTTCTCTCGGCACGCTCGATGATGGCTACGATTTGAGCGGATACGACTGGATCGCGGAGGCGAATAGTTACATGTGCTTTGCTGCTGTGTCTACAGCGGCGGCGAATAGAGTCGTCGGAGCTAGTCGATTGAAGGCTGCAAATGTGCATTGAGGGAATTGGGCAGGGGTTTCAGGGATCGGAACGATTGGAGAGTGATACTTCCAGTTCGTGTAGAGAGGGTCATTGAGTTCGCGTCTTCTTACTTTTACCAAGAGATCAAAGGACTTTTGTATGTGTGAGGGTGTGAGAAATGTGGTTGGCGGACACGTAATTGCAAGCACGCCCAAAAGCTCGACTGAATTCGCTGCCTACTAGTAAAACTGTCTCTTTCGGTGCCTCAAGCAGAAGAGAAACAAAAGCAAAGTCGCAAACCACAATCCAGAACGACTAAGGAAAAGTAGAAGGCTGTCGACGCCTCGCTTTCGAAATCAAATCTTTTTATCGCCAGTCGATGTTGAGAGCAGAGAGGTTTCCAGCAGGCCATTGGTCAGCTCCAGCTGATGTCGTGATGAAAGATGTTCAAGAGAAGGTCGCTCGGCCCATTGGGCTGGTGATCGGTGGTGCTGCGTGGTTGAGCTGGGCAGCGGTAGAGCGCTTGAAGATGGCGAGGTTGATTCTGCGAGAAGGTATTAGTCGTGTCCAAATCAACATCACCCAGAAAGGAGACTTACGCTTTGCCGGCCTTGTTACCCATACCCTCCATGTCAGCTTCTTTTTTGAACCCAAGCCAGTTCTCGAGCCAGCCGGACATCCAAGTGAACTTGTCGTGACTGTCGTACGGCAGATTGATGATGATGTTCTTGATGAATCGCACAGGGCTAACGTTCTGGAGCTCTTCTGAGACCGGATAGTTGCCGCGCTCCAGGTATCCGGGATCGAGCATCGCCATCAATTTGTCCATTAGGGATTTGCCGATGACTTGACCAAGAGTATCGAATCTAATGAAGACCTCCACCTCGGCTGTGAAGCGATAAATACCCGACGAACAGTTGTAGTCGTCCGCAACCGCGAAGCCCACGATCCTGTCAGGTTTGATATACGGCTCCTCGTCAATTCGGCGTCGATCCTTCGGGGCGTGACGCTTGCTCTTGATGGGACCGCCTGGCTCGCAAGCAACGAGAAAGGGCAGAGAACGTGATAGAACGTCTGACAGTCGCTCCAGCATGTCATCGGTTGTCCGACGATCCATCTCCGGCACGACACAGCTGTTGTCGATGTACCAGTTGTATATATCGCGGACATCTCGCATGTCACATTCCTGAGCTGGGCGAATGAGCAACTTGAAGTCGGTTCGTGGTCTGAATCTGTTGTCTTCGTGTGACAGCTTGGCGCCTTCCGATGGGCGAATGGACAACTTCTTCAGATTCTCTTCTTTGATGCGACGCTTCTCGCGCTTGGCTTGTTCTTTTGCTTGCTCGTATTTGAGACGCCCCTCGGTGGCTTTCGCGCTGCCTACGTCACAACTGCGCTTGAGTCGTTGCTCCTCGTTCTCATGGGTGGGGTTTATGCCTTTTGAAGGAGGGTGGGTTGGTTCTTTCATGAAGGTGCCTCCACGCACGACCAACTCCCACCACGGCTTCGTGAGGGTAAGATCAATGCCTTCGTCTGGCATCGGGTTCTCAGAACGGATATGACTTTGCCAGAATGTCTGCGAGGGTTGTTCTTCAATGCAGCTGGGGCTCCAGTAGTGTGGGACAATTTCTCCCATTTGCTGGTAGACCGTGTCTGGGTTGTCTGGTTTCGTCTCATCGGAACTTCCGAACGTGTACGTGATTCCTTCCACGGTCTCGAAGTCGGCAAGCGGCAATCCACTCGCGTCGCCAAGCGTGTCGCCGACTGTCTGGACCCAGTCTTGAATGCGATCCACAGATTGGCCGGGCCTGAAAGCGGAACGACTCTCCCAGTCCAGAGGAGCATGCGCGAAGCCATTATTCCAGTCGTCAAGCGTAAAGCCTCCTTGATTCTGTTTTTCTTCCTCCAACCCCGCACCGGCAGTCGAGGCAAAGCTGTACTCTCGCTCTGGCGGACAGTCCCAGTCGGTGTCAAAGCGCTTCGTACCAGGTTTCGGAAATTCTTCTTTCTTCGGCCAGCAGCTGGTCTTGGTCGCAGCTCTGTCGTAACCCCGTCCGCGACCACCACGTGCACTGGCCGGCGCATTGCTGGGACCTCGGCCTTTGTAGACAGGCTCGTCCCACCGAGGATTTCCCCATTTATTGGTGTCGCATGAGGGCACAGGCTTTTGCGACTCGACTTGTCTACCGGTGTCCCAGATATCGAAGTTGGATGACGCAGGCTTCGACGGCTTCTGCGACTCGTCTCGTCCACTGTTTGCCCAAGCGTTGGTGTTAAAGGATGTCGCAGGCTTCGGTGCTCTCACACTGACGCCAAGCTCCGTCAACTTCTCGCGGATGCCAGTTGTGTCATGCGAAGCGACCTGGTTGCCGGAAGACGGCGCACTCTGACCTGAATTTGCTTTGTGCTTGCGATGTGGCGGCACCGCCTTGGAAGCCTTGTCCGTCATGGTGCTGATTGTGTCGGTGTCTTTGCTTTCGCGAGAGGTAGTGTACTCCGTGGGGATAGAGTCGGAATGTGCGATGGTGAGATCAGACGAGTGTGGTTGTGATGGACGAGATGGAGCCGCGAGAAAAGCGTCGGTGCGGGTGAGGTTCAGGTCCGCAAAGTCCGACAATGGCGTGCCGTTTCCTATTGTGCGTGGTTTCGTCCTTGCCTTGCTCGCGCCTTCGGCCAATGGCGGCATTTGCTCGATGTAGGTCGCGAGAAACGAGGCGTTCTTTCTGTTTGCTTCGGGAGTGTCCGTGAAAGCGCCGCCGCTGCTTCCTTCACGTGGTATATAGCTTGGATTGAGATTCATGTTGTGGTGTAGTAGGTAGCTGCTTGATCCGCGCTCGGGGTTGGTGGTGAAATATGATGCCATGCTGTCCTGTCCTCAAGGCGTGTCATTCGTTTCTTTTTCGTGCTGGTGAATGATGATGTTTTCGCGAGTCGAAGAGCGCTCGATGTCCGCTGCGACTCAATCTCGGCCTACACGAGGTCAGTAACCATATTACCTGTCTTGTAAGACAGCCAGCGGGGCATCAGAAGCACTCACGCTTGTTAGGCTTGCCCCAGAGGGAAGGCTCAGCGTGCCCTACAATGAGCTTGTGTCAGCCGTCGCCATACGCAAATGAGTCCGACAATGAGCAGCCATACGTTCCTGCTGCCGACGCTTCTGGCGCTCTCGCTCGCGGTAAGTAGTCTGATGTCGCGCCGCCTTCTCGGGGTGTCGCTTGCACCAGGCCTCGTAATCTTTGGATGCTTGCTTTGACTTCGCTCGACGATCGTCGTTTGAGTGATGCCACAAACCCTGCACACAGATGAGAATCAGCCTGTAATGTATGAAGAAGGTATTCCGTAGAATGATACTCACGAAGACTACGGAGATGACGATCGCGACGAATGAGAGGAGAGTTCCTTTGCCTTCGTGTCGAGGCATTTGTGGGGATGTTGTTAAAATGAGGAGGCGGAGGGGATGATTTAGTCCTTGACCACTGTGAGTCTGCTTGTGCTATCAGAAGTGAAGACCTCGTCGAAGCGGTATCGGATGTCAGGTGCAGGTCTCGTTCAGACTCGTGAAGATGGATGCCCAGGTGCTCGTGGTATGGGAGAAGTCGCGCACGTGATCCTCGCGAAGTTGAGGAGGCCTTGTCTTGCGTTGTTCTCCTTCTTTCCTCGACAACTTGACAAGTTTGCGAAAATGCTGTCGATCTTGCGCAAAGCTCGGCTGAAGGACAAGGAGATGCGGATTCTGATGCTGTGCGTGTTCCTGCGACTCCCTCTTGGGATCCGAGTCTAACTGCGGAAAGTGGCCTCGACAATGCTGGAAAGACCACGATTGTCAAAAAGATCATGAACGAAGATGTCAGCGAAGTGAGTCCGACGCTGGGCTTTATAATCAAGACCATTGAATATGAAGAGTGAATGAATTCGAGCCTCATGACTTGCGGCATGTGCTGACAGTATATGAAAAGATACAAACTCAACATCTGTTCGTAACGACTATTCAGCTTCTCTTTGCCCATACTGATGGCTTCGCGAGGGGATGTCGGTGGCCAGAAAACCCTTCGCACGTACTGGAAGAACTATTTCGAGAAGACCGACACGCTCATCTGGGTGGTTGACGCCACGGACAGAGAGCGCATCAATGACTGCCGCCAGGAGCTGAAAGGACTACTCTTGCAAGAGGTAACCGCGCATCTTACTCCCTCTCAGCAGGCTCTCAGGCTGATGAACCGTAGCGGCTCATGGGAGCGTCTCTGTTGGTGTTCAAGAATAAGAGCGATATTCCAGGCTGTATGACCGAAGACGACATTCGCAAGGTGAGAGAGTCGCTCCGGTCGTCGCCCCAAAGGCCACAGTTCCACTTACCTAATCGTCTATTATTGCAGGGATTACAGCTCGACAACATTCTCACGCACAAGTGGCATATCCTGCCATGCTCGGCCATGACGGGACTCAATCTCCAAGAAGGACTGCAATGGGTCATTCAAGATGCCAAAGACAGACTGTTCCTGTACTGAAGGGAACCATCTCTCATCAACACACTGCGGAATAATTCTTGGCAGGTACAATGCCTTATTTGAGCTTAGCCTGAGCCAGGCAAACAAAGGTCATCGACAGGCCGTATGCAAGACATCTTTGCATGGTCAGCCTGTTTGGGTAGAAGAGGAGAAGCCGGAAGTTCTGCAGGTCTCCAAGTTGGCCAACGTGAAAGCCATGTCCTGTCTGGTGTGTCTTGCCCTTGAAAAAGACGAGAAGCCGCATATCAGAGGCACGGGAGCCGCATTCCATCGGCGGCTCGGGAGGGCAAGCGCAATCAGAGAACCCAGCGGTACGGAGGATGAAATGGAGAAGATCATTAACTCATCAGGATTTCTTTTCCATGGCCTTTGGACGTTCGTTTGGATAGAATATTGTGTCTTTCACGCGTGCTTCAAGCATCCCACTTCCACTCCCACTCCGTCCCTGGTCGACGAAGCGTGTTCCCTGATCGATTCCGGTGGCCACTATAGCCAGTGCATCCCTGCTCGTCGCTTTTCCCACCCTCTCGTGCCGCGGTCAATGCTGCGTCCTGGCCATGGCAGACGCGAACCCGCCGTCTCCGAGCAACGATGATGTCCAGCACCGCTCAACCCCACTAAAAGACGACAGCGACCTCGACCCCGCCGCGTTCTTGAAGTCTGTCCGCGAACTATCGGAGAAGCGCGATCGGGAAGACGTGGCGCGGTATAAGAAGTTGGAGGCCGAAGTGCAGAAGGGACGCGAGGAAAGGGCGGCGAGGAGACTTGGTGAGTACACAGTCATCTCGGTCTGGTCTGTGTGGGCTGTTCAGGATTTTGGTTGCTGTGTTTACGCCGGCTTCTCTCCTCCGCTACACAGCAGCACACGACCCATCTCCACCTCCACCACAACCCGCAAGGGCGCTGTATTTGTTGTCCACGCTGACCATTGGGCCTTATTTGGTACAGAACGCGAACGATCCATCGCTCCGGAGAAGCAACAATCTGCCGCCTCGACGCCTGCGAACCGAAACCTCTCGCGCACGACCCCCAATGCCAGTCTGCTGAGCTCTCCTCCCGTCACGCTGACTCCAACAAAGTCTCCTCCCGAACCACAAGAGACAACGCTCATACGCAACCTCAGGATGGAGCCCGAGAAAAGAGCTTCGGCGGATGCGGACATACCTGAATTCAAGGGATTTGGTTCGATCAAGAGGTCCAGCACCTCACCTTCAAGGAGTCCGAGTCAGGCAGGTGGAGAGAGTAGTACGGCCGCAGCCACAAGCGCATTGAACCTCGCACGGTCAGGCACACTATCGTGGCAGCAGAGGCCTCAACCTGGATCGAAGCTCGGCGGGAGCAGACCATTGTCAATGGCAGCTGCTGAGGATGCTGCTACGCACTCGAGGAAGATATCAGCCGATGAGCCCGAACCAAGCCGAGACCAAATTGCGGCCTCGCTAGGTGCAAGAGATCCATCGTGGTTCAGGCAGACCGCGGATCTTGGAATTGGAAATGCTGCGCTCAAGAGGTCTAAAGAAGAGACAGCAAAAAGTGAATCAACATTCTCAGGTCGGAGAGAGCTCCCAGGCATGTCGAGAGGCTTGTCAAGAGATGCAAAGCGGCACGACGAATCTGCCACGCCAGAGAGCCAGAGGTCCGAAACAAATTCAAGGGGTGACTCGATTCGGGGGAGCACATTGTCAAACACCAGCAGCAGATACTCTGCTACCTCCATGTCAAGCAGCAAGCCGGACCTTAAAACGCTGATTGCGGTAGACGAAGACCAACAACGCGCCTCTCCGAGCTTCGATAAGGCCTCGATAGCAAGTGGAGATTCCGGTATCGTCACTCGTACGCTCACAATGTCCAGCTCCCAGGGACGGCTCAGTGCGATAGACCGGCCTGCATCGCCCACAAAGGGAATTGGTGGCTTCGTGCAGAGCGCGATGATGAAGCGGTCCGACAGCCAGAGTAAACGCTGGAGCGCGCAGCCAGCCACTGCGTTGAGCAGACAAGGTTCTGCGGCAAGCTCTCGCGGTGGGTTTGGTGGGCTTCAGGGGTCGTATAGCATGCCGAAGCTTGAGCCCACTGTCAACGCGAGGGACTCGAGCGACGAGGCCTCGGTCAGACCTCTCAGCTCAAGCATTAACGACCTCCCGAGTCTAGTCACAGGGGGCGCGGAACAAGACAATGATGGATTCGTCAAGCCTCCACTCCCACACCATAGTCGTAGCAAATCGACAGCGTCGAATTACAGCGCAAACGAGGATGGCGGCATACCGCTATCACCAGGCAGCCCTTCGAAACGCTGGAGTCCAAACAAGTCCAGCTGGCTTGAAAGTTCCCTTACCAGGCCTGAATCTCCAAAGCCTGCGCCGTCGAAGAATGCTCAGCCAAGCTGGATGGCGGATCTGGCGAAGGCGAAAGCACTGCGTACAAGCCAAGACCTGACCTCTCTGCCTGCATCCTTGAAGCCTGACGAAGATGATGATTCACGGTCGTCATCGCGACCGAGCTCACCAACGAAGACAACACCTTTTGGACCTGCGCTCCTCAAGCGCTCGCAGTCGAGGCTTGGATCAGCGTTGGGCGACACAACTCACAAGCGCGGCGACAGCGTGGGTTCAAGACCAGGGTCGCCTACGAAAGATACTCTCTCTATTACAGAGGCACTGAAATCATCGGGAAATCCAGCTCTGCTGAAGACACCACAGTCCGCTGCGGCTACAAATAAGGCCATGCCACTTCGACTTGCCGACAACTTCACATCGTCGCCGGCTGGCACTTCTCCGTCCTTGAAACATGAAACTTTACCCCCTCGGCAACCTCAGGAGTCTGCTTTCGCGAAGCCGAAAGAAGATAATTCACTTGAACCCCAGTCAAACGCGGAACCCGCCAAAGTGCCTGAACCTGTGCTAGATCCGCCTCGCCGAAGTCGAACTGTGTCGAAGCCTCCTGCACCAAGCACTCCTCCCAAACCTGCAACGGACCTCCGTAGCCAGTTGAAGTCTCGACTTCGGACGGAGACAAAGACTAACGATGAGCCCGAGTTCTTATCCAAATTTGGAAATCTCCGGAAAACGCAGCCGGAGAAATACGTTGCGCCTGATGTCCTTAAGGATAACATCCTGCGCGGCAAGTCTGGCTTGACTCTTACTGGGGGCCCGGTCAAGACTGAGCGCAAAGATGAGCTGAAGGAAAGTCTGCTCGCGAAGAAGGACGATTGGAAGAGAGCGAAGGATGAGGGCCGTGAGCTCCCCGGCCAAGCACATGAGCGGAAGATTAGTGCTACAAAGGCACCCGAAGCACCTTCAAAACCTGAAGCACTGGCGAAGAGAGATCAACTCGGCCGCAGCGAAAGTAACAGGATCATCCCACCGGCAGAGCGAGTGCGTGAAGCAACCCCCGAGGCTCTCATTCGACAGAAGAGTCTCAAGCAGAAGTCGATCACCGAAACAGCAGCAAAGGAGCCTAATGAAGCGAAGTTCCCCTTGCTTCACAAGCAGATCAGCGCTCCAAGTGCAATTGAGACCCCGGCACTCAAAGACACCTCGAAGCTCGCTGCTCGATTCAATCCCGGCCTCGCTGGTATTCTTGCGAGGGGTCCATCATCAAATACTCCTTCCCGATCGGGATCTCCCGCTAATCTTGAACAGGCGGCAAGTCAAGCTACTGCCCCGGCCGAACCACCTGTCGCGGGTGCTCCGTTGCAGGACATACGAAAGGATCGAGCTAAAGGTCCAAAACGACGGAAAGGTGCTGCTAAAATTGAGACGCAATCGAACGAGGTACCACCTCTTGAGAGTCCCCAGGCCGGGAAATTTTCCGTAACGCAAACCAAGACCAGATTCAGTGACTATGTGCCTTCTTTTGAGCAAAGGCCATCTTCGTTGCGCAGCAATATCGGATCAACCGGGTCTCTGAGCAAAACCCCACGACCGATCAGTGTTGGACCATATACGCAGGAGCCGGAGCAAGAGCCAACGGCTGCGAGCGCGCCACAGCCAAAATCAAAACCGCAAGCGATACCTGGCTCTGCCGGCTCTCTCATGAGAGCGTCTCTTGCCAAGACTTTGCAACCTGAGGGCAAGGAGCACTCTACCCAAAATGACCAGCTTCGTTTCTCCCACGATGGCGCATCCGCGAAACCATCGTCGCCAGCAAAGAGTCCATTACTCGTTGCGAAGGGCAGCTCAGCTGTCGAGAAACCTGTGTCAGAGCCGCCTTCAGAGCACATCCCTGAATTCAAGGGATTCAGTGCGACGAGAGCTCAGCGTAGCTCGCAGACCTCCGGCGAGAACAAGGAAAACTCAGAGACAAACTCGCGTTCTGTCGAAGCCGCGGCTTCACAGTGGGGCAAACACCCGTGCGCTGGAAAGACTGAGGGCCCATCTCGAATCCAGCTTCCGACGAAGAAAGATGAGGAAGAAGCCATGAGATCCGCAGGGCTATTAGCATCGAGCTCCAGCCGTGCTAGGAACGGATTGGGTATCTCTGCTGATAAAATCAGCGACAGATCAGGCTCGAACCCTTCAAGCTCTGCTGGCCTGCCGCCCAAGCCCGCAAAATCTTCTCGGACTGTCAGTGGGCAGTTGGCAGAGGCATCTTCGAACAAAGGTACGTGCTAACGCTGACCACGAAATTGTTCCCTTCCGCTGGCTTGATTGACATTCTGACGAATAGCGTGCAGTCACGTAAGCGCGTTTCTTCCAGTTCGTTGATAACTAACAACCTGGCAAGATTTTACCATTCCAAGTCCCACCGAGGAGTACACCAATTCTGAAGCCAGCCGATTTCTAGTCGGCGCGTTCAGTTCTATTCCAAAGTATAATACGCCTCTGGCTATCGACATTTCGGCAGTGCTGTCTTCCAGCAACGACAACGATGCTGGACGCGGAATCAGGACGCTTCGCAAGTCAATCGAAATGATCTCTGCGGATGGACTATCACAGGCCCTATCCCCGCAAGAAGAATACACTTTCTACGACGAGTCGACATACGTGTGCACCCACGTGTATACCGCCAATGGTGTCAAAAGCACACAATTGTTTGTTTGGGCTGGCGACGCAACCTCCGAAACTTCTATCGAGATGGCAAACTCCAGCGCGAAACGTGTAGCAAAGGAAAATGGCTCTGCGCCAATAAAACTGACACGCCAAGGACAAGAATCTGATTCCTTCCTCCAGGCTCTTGGCGGTATTTGCATCACGAGGCGAGGAGCGAGGCCAAATGCTCCGAAGCAATACATGCTCTGTGGCCGCAAGTACCTTGGCCATATCGTGTTCGACGAGGTTGATTTCGCGGTGGCTTCACTTTGCGCCGGCTTCGTATACTTAATTTCATACCCAGTCACTCTTCAGGAAACGAGACTCTACCTCTGGAAAGGCCAATCATGCTCTGCCGAAGAGCTGAGCGCCGCGCGGCTAGCTGCCATGGACCTCAGCGAAACAGGCGAGATTAATGAGGTCGACGGCGGTGTGGAGTTTACGAGCTTCCTGAAGATCTTTGGAGCAAATACCACGAAGTGGAATGTCGTCAAGCCCTCAGCCCTGTGGCAACAAAAAGCAAGATGCCCAGGGAAATTTACAACGCGACTCTATCGGATCCAGCAAGCTGAGGCCAAGACCGGGCTGTTGACATCGTTGTGGAATCGTAGGCCGAGCTGGAACAGCATGTCACCTGCTCGGTCCCCAGCGAGGGAGGATGAGATCAAATTGGACGTTAAGGAGTTATCTTCTCTTACGCAGGCCCAGCTTGAGGCCGAGGGCATATATGTCCTGGACGCTCACTCCGAGATTTATATCCTCATCGGACCTCTTCTGGCATCTCAGCCACAACGAATACGAGACGTCTTACTTGGACAAACTCTTCTATTCGCGTCGGACTATGCCATTGTGTCTGCCTCCATGGAAGATCGGCCGATGAGTCCAAAGTGCTTCGTCGTTGTCTCTGGTGTGCCGAGAGATGTGAAGATGATGTTTAGGCATTGGGATGAGAGCCAAGGCTTGTGGGGAACCGCCAGCTTGATGGCTGGTTCGATGTCGAGTATGAGCTCTGGGAGGGAAGTCAAGCTTGTCGCCCTTGAAGAAATGCTCACGGCTGTCTGTCGAGGGTAAGGGAAGGCAGAAACGAAGTACATTTTGTCTGAAGTGTTGAAGCATACATGGGCATAGAGTTGGTGGTAGCAATCGCAACGATTCTGGAACAATTCGAAACAGCTCCTCTGTCGCGATTATTACCGTAGTTCTGTTATGTCGTTGCTGACGAGTCAACTGCTCGTTCAAGCACGACAGGAGAACGCTCCCTTGATCGCTCCTTCTTTCGGCTTCGTTCCAGAGTCGATCTTGCCTAACCTCGGCTGTTTTAACGTATCCCGACACGAGATATGCCCGAGCCTGTTGACCACAACCACTACGGACGTACCAAGTGACAACAGACGTGACTTCTGACGGCCTTCAATCTCCTCTCCTTGTTCTTCTTGCCTGTCCTTTTCTCTCGACATCAGCACATCCTAGACCTGCATCACATTCACTTGATACGCTCGCATTTATCCGCAATTTCCCTGATCCGGAGATCTCTCTCAACATGAGCCGAGCAACGCTGATCAAACCTCCGCCTCCCTCGCAAGACAAAGCTCCCATAGAGGATGTCTTGGAACTGAAGCATCTGGGAGATATCGATCCGAATATTTTTACGAACACCAGACCACTATGGCACCCGCCAGGCGCGAGAGGAATCTATGGCGGCGCGGTTATTGCACAATGTCTAGCGGCTGCGCAGAAGACGGTTCCGGAGAACTTTTACGTGCATAGTATGCACTGCTATTTTGTACGTAAAGTGAGGCCGTGGAAGCACCAGGCTCCGTCCAGATCATTGTGACACGCCTCGAGAACCGGCCCTCCGTTCTGTAAAGGATTTCTATGCCACGAAGCCGATCGAAAGCCCTGCCTCCAAGCCATTATTCTCGAGATGGCGACTTTGATTCGGATGCAGCCTGCTCTACCCATTGTCTGGGACACTTGCTAATTTCCCCCCTCTCGCTTTTAGGTCTTGAACGGGAACTCCGAGATACCGATCATTTACCATGTTGAACATGTGCGGGAGGGGAGGTCTTTCGCGACGAGGACGGTGCAGGCGAGACAGCGTGGACAACCCATCTTCACGACAACTCTGAGCTTTACGAGGGAGGGTTCGGGGGGAAAGCAAAAGGCGGAACACCAGGCGAAGATGCCGGAGATCCCGGCGCCGATTGATGAAGAGAAGGTTGATATATTCCGCGGCGCGAGGTCGCCATTTGTGACGCAGAGGGTGGATATTGCGAACAATAGCAGCCCGCACGCTCACGAGAAGCGGACGAGACAGTGGATAAGAGCTCGGGGGAGGATCAGCGAGGAGGGAGGGCACCAGGCGCATTTGTCCGCGCTGGCATACATGTCGGATTCGTACTTCATCGGTACTGTTGCAAGAGCACATAGGCTATGGCGATACAACCAGAACTCGCAGAACAAGGAGGGAGGCGGAGGAAAGCAGGATCTCATTACAATGGACGTCTTTCAGAAGCTGAAAAGCATGGACCTCGAGACGTTGAAGCGGGTGGAATTCATGGATGACGACCTTATCAACCAACTGAATACGCTGGAGATCAAGGACGGCAAGATCGTTGGGTTGATTGAGAAGAGGCCGGAAATTGGAATGATGGTTTCGTTGGATCATTCGATATATTTCCATGACCCGAAGGGTTTCCGAGCCGATGAATGGATGATTGCGGAGTCAGAGACGCCTTGGGCTGGCGATGGGAGAGGACTTGTAATGCAGAGGATCTTCTCGCGGGATGGGAAGCTGATTGCGTCTTGCGTGCAAGAGGTAAGTCTAGTAAATTGATATCTGAATAGGCCGAATACTGACAGTTTCATAGGGTGTTGTACGCCTGAAACAAGAGAAAGAGGCTTCAAAGCTATGATAACATCGTTCTGATCTCGGCGACAATTCGGACTGCGCTTATAGACGATAGACGGCCAGTGGCTGTGGTGAGGTCCACAGGGCATGTGCTTTGATGCTTTTGATACCATTTACTTCTTTGTTTGAAAAGAAAGGCGGGCATTGTGAAATTTAAGAGCCGTCCCCATCTTCACATGTCTGTGCCCTGATCACACCTGCCCAATTCTAAAGTGAATGCCCGGCAGATTGTTTTACCCTGAGCTAAGATACCCCGCGAGAACAAGCAGGGGTATGTCATTTTTCGGTTGACTCACTTGAGCCGCTCATGTCCCTCTTCTTCTCCTCACAAAAGACCTTTCTTTGTCTACAGAACAACAATCTCCAACTTTTCGACGCGCTCCTTCTCATCAATACTACGAGAAGCGACCTCGATCGCTGCCCAGGCGGCACACCTACAGCCAAAATGACCATGTGCGTCATGGAATTTGCCTTTCTGCGCATTGGGATTTTGTCACACTGACATTGCACACCACACAGGCTCAAAGATCCCTCCAAAAAATACCGCAAATTTAAGCCTTTGAAAATTGCCAGCCGACAATGGCCGTCCAAGACTGTCGATAAAGTCCCGCGATGGCTGGCGACCGACCTGCGCGACGGCAACCAGTCTCTGGTAGACCCAATGGATGGCGATCAGAAATGGAAATACTTCCAGATGCTCGTCAAGTTGGGCTACAAGGAGATTGAGATCTCATTCCCGTCCTCTGGAGGCACAGACTACGACTTCACGAGGAGATTGGTGACGACTCCTGGCGTGGTGCCTGATGATGTCTGGCTGCAGGTCTTATCACCGTGCAGGAAAGAGTTGATCAGGAGGACAGTGGACAGCTTGAAGGGGGCGAAGAAGGCAATTCTGCATCTGTACCTGGCGACAAGCCCGTGCTTCCAGCAGATCGTTTTTGGCATGAACAACGAACAATCCAAAGAGCTGGCGGTGGAATGCACGAGATACGCGAGATCGATAACCAAGGACGACCCCAACTCTGGAGTTGAGGAGTGGGCCTATGAGTTCTCGCCGGAAACATTCTCGGATTCAGACCCGGAATTCGTGATTGAGATCTGCGAGGCTGTGAAGGCTGCTTGGGAGCCCTCCGAATCGAACCCGATCATTTTCAACCTGCCTGCGACGGTTGAGATGGCTACTCCCAACGTCTATGCGGACCAGATTGAGTACTTCTGCACGCATATTTCAGAAAGAGAGAAGATTTCGGTATCCCTGCATCCTCACAACGACAGAGGGTGTGCTGTGGCTGCCGCAGAATTGGCACAGATGGCCGGCGCGGACAGAGTAGAAGGCACCCTGTTTGGCAACGGCGAGCGCACTGGAAATGTGGATCTCGTCACCTTGGCTTTGAATCTCTACACGCAAGGCATCCACCCTGGCATCGATTTCTCGGACATCAACAGCGTAATCGACATCGTTGAGAAGAGCAATAAGATCCCAGTACATCCGCGGGCACCATACGGAGGATCTCTGGTTGTCTGTGCGTTCTCTGGTTCTCATCAGGATGCCATCAAGAAGGGTTTCCAAGTGCGCGATAAAGCCGGTGCTGGCGAAGAGGACCCATGGGAAATGCCGTACTTGCCTCTCGATCCGCAGGACATTGGAAGGACGTACGAAGCTGTCATCCGTGTCAACAGTCAATCGGGAAAGGGTGGTGTTGCTTGGATCATCAAGCGTACTTTGGAGTTGGACCTCCCTCGTGGTCTGCAAGTGGCCTTCTCAAAGATAGTACAGCGAGAGACGGACATGGTCGGCCGCGAATTGCTTGCAAATGAGATCAAAGAGCTCTTCGTGGAAGCATATCACCTCAACCGCAACCCGAGATTCTCCCTGGTGGATTATGAGATCACCACGGACAGGTCGGCACGAGATCCTTCCCCAGCACCACCGCAATCAGGGAAGACAGCTTCGAACCGAAACCTCCGCAGAAAGTTCAAAGGTGTCATCGAGATTGACGGACAGGAGCACACCGTGGAAGGCGTCGGTAATGGAGCTTTGTCAGCTCTGGCAACTGCCCTGAAGAACCTGGGCATTGATCTGGACATTGCAGACTACAAGGAGCATTCTATTGAAAAGCAAGTCGGAAAGGGCCGGGATACGCAAGCTGCCACGTACATCGAGTGCACTGCCGCAGGATCACACCAAAAGGTATGGGGAGTCGGCATCCACGAGGATGTGGTGCAGTCTTCGCTGTTTGCTTTGCTAGGCGCAGCGTCATCGGTGAGTCTATCGCCTTCATATGCTTCAGTTCCGGACAATTTTGCTGGTTCCGTCGGCGACTGAAGGCGTACGAGGCTACCTGCAATAAGGTTCTGCCTTTTCATCCTGCTAAATATACCGGATGGTACACTAACCTCTTGGGTGAATTCAGTTCCTCTCCTCGAGACCGACCACACCAGTGCCTTTCCGACCCAAGCGGTCGGATACTGTCAACTTAGACGTCGGTCCCGACCTCAGCCACGAGAAGCAGCAACTGAACGGAGCACCCGAGAGCCATGGGCCTGACGCGGGAAGCAAGATCGTGGCAAACTTGGAAGCCAAGGTCAACGGCGAGGGTGTCAATGGCCCCCACTAGTACCTCGTTGGCTACAATTTGGGAAGTTAATTGGCGTTACTGCGGCGGCGTGCGGGGAGTGAGCAGTGAGGTGCATTGGCAGGAAAGCGCAAAATAATCAAAAGTCAAAATCTAGACCGACAGTCGTGAACGTGGAACTAGGACCAATTGAATCACATGTGAAGGCACTACGTACTGGCTTCGGATTTGGTTGCGATTCGAGATGTGAGAATCAATTCTGACCTCCGGGTATACAAACCAGGCTTGCACTTGTCCAGGAAGGAGCCAAGTTTCTGAATGCACCCAGCGTCGGTCGAAAGGCTGATGCACTGGCGAACCTGGGATTTCGGTACCAGAGAAGTGAAAAGAGTGGTGAGACATTTTTCGCCACGGCACGGAACGTGCCTATTTGGCTCGTAGCCATCGTATTCCTGCGTAGGTGATGATAGTGACTTTCGGTCCGTCTTCATGGTTGAAGGGTGATTGAGATTCACGTGGATCTATTGCACCCTTGACGAGCCAGCTTAGATGCGCCAGTAGGAGGGCAAGGCTCGGGTTGACTACTTGGAATGGCTTGATGCTACGGTTCCAAACAACAGAACAACCACGGAAGATCTGTGTTGAACGGATTTGGAAGTGATGAACTTCTTTGCATGACTCAAGTGAAAGATCATGAACACGAACGGGTTGGGCGTTAATCTCAGGGGTCGTAAATATATTTATTTTGTCGAGCTGTCGAGCTTGTTTTTCGAAATACGGTGACGATCGGTAACCGCGAGATGTGACATCTATACTCGATGCCACCTCACTTCCGTTCAGCGCCATAGAAAACGGAAGATGATGTCACAATTTGCTGTTGTTACGACTTCGCAAAGGCTCCAGAGCTTGATCTACAACGATCATCGTTTCAGCCAATTTCCGTTCTGTGAGTTTTGGTGTCACCACTTGGATGCTGAGAGGACTGTCGAGGTAGATGTTCCGGTCGACTTTGGTCCAGAGTTCTCTGTTGATTTTGTCCCAGCCATTCAATGGTTTGTCCGGTACTTCGCCGTCGAGGTCACTTCGCCTGAACTTGCGCACGGGGACGACTCCAGTCGACAGGTCGAGGAGATTAAGCGCTCCCGTATAGTTGACGGTATTCCAACGATCAATTGGTGGGATTGGATGAGGCGCCAAAGGCATGATCAGTGCGTCCAAAGTGCGCTCACCGATCATTGCCTCGCTAGCATTCGTACACCAATAGCCTCCACTCTCCTTCCAAACGCGAAGAAAGGCGGTCTGCACTTCAGTCCTCTGAGCTTGCAATTCGCGAACTTGTTCCAGAGTCTTCTGAGGTCTCCTAGCCAAACGGCCTTGCAGCCAGGGAGACAACGGTTCACCTGTCGCTTCCAGATGGTCGAACCAAGCGTTGGCGCCGTCAATGGACATGAAGCCATTGAAAATCTTGACGATTTTAGCTAGTATCGGCGATGCGTCTATTTCGATCACCTCAATTGCTTGTTTCGACGACGACCGCAATGTTTGGGCGACTTCTTCCACTAGACGCTCTATGGGCGGTAGAGGCTTGACGTGGCCGTCTGTGTGAACGATGCCGACACGAAGAGGCTTTTCCATCGTAACGACAAGCGTGGGCTGCTGGGTCCAGGTCTGAGCCACCACATCTGGGTCAGACGTCTCGGAACTAGCGTTGCTCACCACTCTGATGAACAACTCGCAATCGCGGGCGCTTGTGGCTATGGGTCCAGCGGTTGCCTCTATTCCCAACTTGCTGAAACCAGGCTTCTGTCCTCCCTCCTGGCCTGCGTACGGGACCCTGGAGTGTGATGGCTTCAATCCAAATAGATTGTTACAAGCTGCAGGAATACGAATGCTGCCTCCCACATCAGTACCCACGCCTAGAATAGACGCTCGCATTGCTATTAGAGCACCTTCACCACCGGAGCTGCCGCCTGCAGTCAAGCGGGTGTTTGCTGGATTCAGAGTGCGGCCGAACACATTGTTATGCGAGTCCAGGGCCGACATGGTTTGAGGAACATTGGTTTTGCAGAAGACAATTGCTCCCATTCCCACTAAGAGATCGACCAGCGCCGAATTGGTGTCCGCAGGCTTGAAGCATAGGCTTGCAACTCCCACCGAAGAATCGTATCCTCGAATTTTGAAAGTATCTTTCAGGGATATGGGGAGGCCATGGAGGGGTCCGGTAGGCTTTCCAGTCTTCTCGAACAGCATGTCAAGCTCCCGCGCACGCTCGATGGCATCTTGAAATAGAATCTCTGTCAAGCAATTCGTAGTTTGTTGAGCGATCGCCGCCCGTTTGCAGAAGGCCAGTACGACTTGTTCGCTTTTCAGGTTCCCGGTTGCCAATTTGTTCAAGAGACCGGTAGCGTCGTAATTCTCAGTGATACTCAATTCGAGATCGGTGAGAATGCCGCTCTGGCGTGGGATGTCGAGCACGCTGTGGTCGTCGGGGACCAGCGATGTTCGAAATCGCCAAGCTGGCGGAATACGAGAAGCCCGTTCATCCTGCTTGCGGGCTGCGATGTTCTGCCATGTATTTGCCATATTTCGAGACCTCGTTGTACACAATCACGATACTGTGTGGTGTATTTTTCCACGTCCCTCCGCGTGCTGTCGACCGAGGTTAAGGGCTGGGTCTTGGCTTGCATAGCTACTAGGTACTGAACCCGATTTTGGCAGCCACGCGACCCGTTGACTCGCCACCCTGCATAAAACTACCGCCGACTGAATGCAATAGACGAGAACTCAAAAAAAGTTCTCTTTGCGGATGGTGCTTTCGTCCCTTGCGGTTCCTTCCTGTAGAATAGTCTGATGGCGTTTTCGGTCTTGTGGTTTGCAGAACAAATTCTCGTCATGCACGTCTCGTGCATAAGTAGTCCCTGCAATAGTGAATGCATTAGCTAAAATCTCGACCACGTTCTGGGGCGATATCTTGGGGACATAGGGTTGAACGAGCAGCGGTGTACAAGGTACAGCAACGTCCTCGTCTGCATCCAGATCGAAGAGAATTCAGTCGCGAAAGGCAGCTGACAGTCCCAAGAGCATCTCATTATTGCTGCAAGCTGTCTCATCGCACACCTACAGAGAGTCGACTCATCAACGTCGCAAAATGATATGCTCTCCGCAGAACACCGCTGAAGGTGTGTTGGCTACCTCGTTCGGTTAGCGTCTTTGTGTTGCGTGATCGACGGCCGGAGATCCGATAAATGGTTCAGCGTTACATACAGCCTCTGCTGCTTCGAAGTCATGACGATGTCCTGTCCGATGGAGCATGGTAGGGCTCCAGTATGAATACTGCATCTTGCACATCACTATGGGGCTGTGCGGACCCTCTATAGAGTCATGCATGCGAGAGCACAGCTGCATGTTTCTGCGCGGAGCTTGTGCACGCCCGCAGCTCAGGAAGCAGCCTATTCAATCGGGCTTTTCGACTCCAATGTGCGAGATCGGATGAATCATTTTTAATCATCAGAGTTGGAATTTCTCTGCCGAAATGAACAGGTCCATAACTCCGGTGGCGCGTACGCCTGGGATTGATTAGTAGTTCCGCCGAGAATCCATCACGTTGACGGCGAATGCTCCCGATGTAGGTTGAAGCGTCTCCTCTTTGTCTTTGGAGCTCCAGTATCGATTCCACTTCGGTGAGGGTCAATGACTGTTGATGCAGAGGCAGTGGTGGGGGCTGCAACAGGCGATGCCCGAATGTAGGAAGGAGGATGACTGCAGTGTCAGCGAAAGCAGGGGAACCGACAGAAGACGTGTGAGGGCACATCAGGTCAGTATACAGTCAGCAGCGAGGGTGATTCAGCCGTGGAGGAAGAGTCGGTCAGATGGCCGTCAGGGCAAGAATTGGCTCATCTTGCATCTCGCCGGCACCAGCGCCAGCGCCAGCATGTCTTGTCTTGATGCAGGACTTGGGTGGACTGTGGATGAAGGAAGGAACTGGAGAGCATACCATCATGCCTGAAACCGGCACCGAGATCGCGCGCGGTCCGGTCCGCGCACTAGCTCAGTGGCTGTGTCGACGCTACTCTGTTATTAGCATCACGCGCTTCCGACTAAGAAAGAGCCGCACCAAACGAATATTGATGATCTTCAAGTTGTTCGTATTTTTCCCACCATCCAAGTGCTTCGAATGCCTCCGCGACTGTCGACTCGCCGCTGGTGGTGGTGCCGCCGTCTTCGAATTCAACTCTCCTGACATCCCGACGTTATGCTCCCGCCGCAACGGGAAGCGTTTGCAACCGTAACCGTGACATTCGATGATGAGGTGAGGTATCACTACTGGCCAGCCAACCAGCCAGCAGCTTGGCTCAGCCTCAGAGAGATCTTCCGGTCTCAGGGAATGGACGGGAGGTGGCCCTGGTGTGGCGGGAGCACGCAAGCAACCCTTGGGACCGGAAACCACCAGCCGGATCTTCTGCGGCGGCCAGATCTTGACCAAATATGCAGCATGAAGCATCACACATCTACAATGATTCATCACCAGCCATCGCTACGAAGGAGACGACGACTAGTGCATGGTCGGCATTTGCTGCGAGGGTAAAGCCATATACCGTTGTTTGATGCAGCTATTCTGATCATTCGCAACCAAGCAACTTGACGTGTCCTTTCTAGGTGGTGACGAGACCAGAAAAGCGTTGCGCCGCTTTGCACCTCCACACATTGCGCACAGGACAGCTCCCGTGCCGTACGAACCCCCCGCGAAGCGGTGTCTGTCTGGCAGGCCTAGTTTTTACGAAGTCCCATTTTCAGATCATAGCAAAAGGGCACTCCGAGCACGCCGTCTGCGAGGCATGGCAGCCACTGAAACATCTCTTCACCTTCTACTCGCGACTGACGAGCGTGCTACTAGTCAAGTGCTGGCCCAGGCCACACCTATAGCACAATATTGGCGAGCTTGCAGGGTAAATATAGACGTCGCGTGGTGGCTTTTTTTTTCGCTTGACCTCACCCGCCGCACTCCGTGGACACAAGCACGAGTGGCCCAGCAGCGGGATCGGCTGCTTACCGTCCTAGGGGGAGGGGGCACTTGGATGTGCGAAGCTGCCCGTTCTGGTCATCTGCGTGACGTGCATTGAGGCTCAGCCCCCCGGAGGAGCGGATGGATGGCACGATGGGTGGGCGAAAGCGATTCCGCGCCGATTCCACATTCCTCTTCTGCTGACTGCTGTGAACAGCGTGTGCCTGCAGATCGTCCCGAAGCAGCAGAGCCAGAGGAGAGCAGCGTACCAAAGGGTGCGTGGAGACGGTCGCCAAGAGACAAGTGACAGCTATGCACGTTTGCCTCTGCGACGGGAGGCTGTTGTGCTGGGCGGTGGCCGGTGGCTGTCTGCAACGCGTGTGGAGGGCAGCCTCTTTTTGCCTGTTTCGAGCGGCGGGAGTCGCTTCGGCGGCGGTAGCGCGATGTCTGTGCCCGGGAGCCAGCACCTAGGAAGGTCAACTGCGCGGAGCATGTGTCAGCCTGAGTTCCAACTACTAGGCGACTACAGTAGTAGTCAACGACGAAAGAAGGCGAGCGGCACCCATGAGCGCGGCTAGAATAACACTAGGGCGGGTGGACGGGTAAAGCTTCGTCTGCGCGGGCGATGTCATGGTACAGACGTCGCCGTCGCGCGCACACGAACGAGGGAGGACCGACCCACGGGCCCCTTCCCTTGCTGCCCAGTGCCTCTTGCCCCCAGGTGGCAGGCACGCAGGGTGAGGGTGAGGGTGCCTGCCCAGCTTTAGCCTAGCTCGCCGCTGGCTATTTCGAGACGCCTCTGCTTCTGTACTGTAACGCACTGCTGCTCTCACGCCGAGCTAGCAGCAGAGCATCGCACATCCTCTCTGACGGATCCTTCTGCTGCTACTACTTACTACTGCTACTCCTACTAGCATGCTGTCTCTTCGACCTCACTCAACCCCTTCATACTTAGTTTCGCCCGGCGCCTCCATCGGGAGACCTCTTCTCGCGCAGTCCTACTTCTCCACTACTACACCACAGTCGCTACTACCCGGCCACATTCGTTACATCAGCCTCTCGTTGTTCGTTGTCATCACCGCCACCGCACCGCTGATTACAATACCTTATCCTCGCCCGCCAATATCTTCATCATCCTCATCCTCATCGAGAACAACAAACAACCTTAACATCATCGACCGCCTGCCAACACTCGCAGCTACGGAAACACCCGTCAACCTACATCGTTGATCCGTTTCTCCGCCATCGACAGGTCGTTCCCGGATTCTCGCTTTTGCTTCGACAAACAGTGCCGTCTCTCGCTTCGTTACACTCGCTTATTACCAGGATACCCCCATAATGGCCGGACAGGGAACAGGTCCTTCGCGAAGGAGCCATACTAAGAGTCGCAAAGGCTGCAAAACCTGTAAGCGACGACACATTCGTTGCGACGAAACCTTCCCGCAATGGTGAGTGATCGTGTTCCATGCCTGCCACGGCTATCATCGACTAATCCGTCCCGAAAGCCGTAATTGCACCAAGCACCAGGTTCGATGTGATTACATGGAGAACGTGGGCTCGGAAGCCGAAGGTCAATCCAGTCCAGAGCAGCCCGTAGTGGCCTGTTCACCCGGGACTGAAAGCCGTATCGATCTCTGGCAACAGACGGGAAGCTTCCCATATCCCCAGCTCCAGGTCTTTCCCCCTCCGCAAACCCACGAGTACTCGAAGAACGAACTTCGACTCATCCATCACCTTTCGACCATCTCCAACGATCTCCTGATCAATGGCACCACCGCCCTGACATTATGGACCCAAAAAGTCCCAAAATTTCTGAGCCTCGCGTCGTCATACCCTTTTGTCATGCATGCTCTCCTTTCCTTCTCCGCCAACCACCTCGCTTGGAGTCGATCTTCGAACGAGACCCGGCATCTGCACATCCATCACGGTACCATCGCCCTCCGTGGGTTACATGATGCAATCGGGAACTTCTCGCATGCCAATGCCGACGCTGTATTGGCTGCTTCGCTGCTGTTGCTCTGGCAAGCAACCGACTGGTAAGTGACACAAACAGACACAGTGGTCAATAGGGCTGACCTCTGTAGGCGGAGCTGGTCCTCTCTGCGAGCAGGTATCCAATCCGTTCTTGGCGCCATGCAAGCTTGGAAACACGAATCTATCTTTGCCGAGTACATCAGTCAGGAGGATCTTCTAGTGGGATCGCAAAGCCCAATCCGAACGATGCCCGACCCAACAGAGCGATACACAGTACTCTCAGACACTGTCCAGTCCCTGCAGCGGCTGCAACGCACCCTCGCCGGTCACGAAGCTGAATCGTACTGGGTCGGTCAATTGCTTCAGTACATGCAGCGTTTGCAGTCCTCTAATCCGCCTCAGACTGTGGATGAACAGTTCAGCCATGTGTACCTCCTGAGGAAGTGGCTGTTCTGGGTACCTGTTCTGTTGCTTCAGAGACAGGGTGGACAAGGTCCTGCAATGCTCACACTAGCACACTTCTACGCAACAGCTTTGGCTTTGGAGCCGCTTTACCCCGATCTTGGATCCGCCTTCTGCGCGAGAATCGCCCTGTCCCCGCTCGAAACGATCATCAGTGTCACGGATGCCATGCAGTCGCAGCACGCCATGGACCAGAACTCAATGGAAATCGCTTCTCTGATGCAGTTCCCTCGACTGGAGGTCTTGAATTTTAGGGGTCGCATGATGGAAATTCAACAGGGAGGGATGAAGTTTGAGTCGCCTGTGCTGCTCAACCCGGAGACGCTGAGCTACACAAGCATCGGCAACCTGAGTCCCGCATTCACGCCCGCCCCACTGCACGCTGTACCCCCACCGATCCTGACGTCTTCCTACCTCGAGGTACCCGTCTCACAGCCTGGATTTACGTACGGAACACAAGGATGGGGCACGGTGCCATCTCCTGGCTTTCCGCCTCCTGGGTATACAGGCTCGGATGAGCAGCTCTATGGTTCGACCATGGGCTTTGGTGGAGGGTTCGTAACACCGACTCCCATTTGGACATGAGGAGATTATCCAAGCAAGACTGGAACGGAGGCTAAAGAGAGTATTCCAGGACCCCTTCCAACGATCCGGCATCTGAGGCAGGACCCTCAACTTATCGACATCAACAATTTTAATCACAACCACCATCGACCATCGACCATCGACCATCGACCATCGACCAACGATGACCTTGGAGCGGATCTTTGATTTTGATTTTGAACAACCACGGGAAAGAAAAAGGGGAAGCCACTTCCATGGACATAATAATCTGGAGCGAAACAAACTACACAACGGACGAATTTTGTAAAATTGGTGGATGAGCGAGCGACGGCAACAACGGCCTTCTGGAATCACGATACCGCATATCGATACCTTGACGACTGCGAACGACTCTCCTTTTAAATATCATGGATCTACATGAAAGTCATCTGGAACATCGACGGGCATTTGGAAACGATGATGAACATGGCAATTCGTGTTTTGGGCGTTTTAGCGATTTGGAACTTTCAGGAATGGTGTGCGCCAAGTTGAAAAGAGAAAGAGGAGGGAGAATGGAGGGACGGTGGAGGAGCTGTGCAGCAAGCCACTTGGCGAAGGAACATTGTGTGTATGATAGGAATAGCTGCAGAAGGCAGCAGTGGAACAAATGCACCACCATCATCAATCAGACCAAAAACGAACCTGAATCCATCCATGTATGCGAACATGTGAGAGTTCCGATAGTCGAGCAACCTGGTCCTACTTTGCATGATTGGGGGCACGCGCGTCCCCCAAATCGATGGACTCCGCGGCTTGGAGCTGTCTTGGGAAAGCCATTTCTAGCCAGCCTCTGCGATCGACAACCCAGCATGCGGCTGGCTAGTTCAGAGCCCCAGAAGGATCAAAAAGGTATGAAAACTGGCTTCGATAACGGCTGCACAGGGCCGAGGGCCCTGCCCTGAGGATGTTTCTAAAGTTGAAGTAGGCGCAGCACATGCATATCGCATATCGTGCATGAAGAAAAGGAAAGGATATGGTTGGACTAGTACATGAGGGCTAAAACACCCGCGGTGGGTTGCCGACAAGCCTTATTTTGGGGTTAGAGTCTCTATTTCTCGTATTCTTTCAGACACACCCCAGATCTCTGCTCTGACTCGCTGTTCTTTCTCTGCGGACGGGTGTACCTGACTCTAAGGGACGCTCGGGAGAAGAGTGTCGCCGACGTGTCTCGTATTGCTATCATTGACCTCCCACGCACTCCATGGTTTGGAGCGTCTGCGATTGAGGAGCCAACCAGCATTCCGATTCTTCTGGTTTGCGGCGTTTTTCAGGAGAAGAGGATGCGAGGACGAAGATCGTCGCCGTCGTCGACCTTCTTCTGCATTCCACCGTCCATGTTACCGTATCCCCTTCGCGGTCCCCGAAACACGAAGGTGAAGAGCGGCTTAGAGCCGATCACGACGACGACGCCAGTTTCAGCTTCCATTCATCGACGACGCTCTTCAGCTTCAGCAGCATCTCTTCCTTCCGCACGTCGTTGCACCAACTGCCCCGTATCCCGTTCTCGCAGATCCGACTCCAATCTGCAACGTCGAGCGCAAAGGCATCTTGTACGGCGACGTAGTTGTCTAAGATGTAGTTGTTCCCGAAATACGCTGGATCGTCGCTGTTGATGGAGAAGCGCACGCCCGCGTCGAGGAACTTGCGGATCGGTAGGTGCGATACCTGGGATACGCAGCGCAGGAAGACGTTGCTCATGGGGCAGACTGAGAGCATTGTGCCGTCGCGCGCGATGCGGGCTAGGAGGGCCTCGTCTTCTGCGAGCCGTATGCCGTGGTCGATGCGTTCGACGTCGAGATCGTCGAGAGCGCCCCTGATGTACTCTGCAGGTCCCTCCTCCCCGGCGTGAGCGGTCCTCCTCAGGCCCATCGCCTTCGCGCCTGCGTACAGCTCCTTGAACATGGCCGGCGGATTGCCAACCTCACTCGAGTCCAGTCCGATGCCAATGATGTCGCCTCGCTTGTAACTCTCCTGGACCTCTGCAAGATGGAACGTCGCCACAGAATCAGGCACTGGAAGATGTCGCAGGAAGCAACATATGAGCTCGCTGGAGATACCCAGCTCAGCCTCAGCCCGCTTGCGAGCTGCATTGAAACCTGGCAAGACCACGTTGTAAGAGACGCCGCGTTCGATATGAGCCTGGGGGTCGAAGAATACTTCAGCATGCATTACGCCATCCGCAGCCGCGTGCTCGAAATAGTCCCATGCAAGAGCTTCGAAATCGGAGGCGGTGACGAGCACACTCATGCCAATGTAATAGTACTGCAGGAAGTCCTCCAGCGAAGTGAATCTGTCATATCGCTGCGATAAGGTCTCTGGTGAAGCGAAAGCGGCGTCATCTTTCGGCAGGGCAATGTTGTTCTTCGAGGCCAGCTGGAACAAGACAGAGGGCGTCAATGCTCCTTCGAGGTGCATGTGATGTTCGCATTTCGGGAGAGCTCGTAGGAACGAGCGAAAAGAGTCTTTACACATGCCGAATTTGCCCTGTCACTTGTTTTCCAGAGTGATATTCTTTTTGCAGCTTCAAGCTCAGTAGTGAGGATCCAAGAAGTCCGAAAACGAGGGTATGTGCGTAGAAAGCGAAGCTGTGAGTTCACGCTGTCGAAAATGCAGACGAGGAGGCCAAGAAGGTTACCTACAGTAAATTGCTGATCAGCAAATACATCGAAGAAAGCTAAGAGCCACAAACGCTCTGACGAGTATGTTGTGTTCTGCAAAGACATTTTCTAGTGGAGAAGAAAAGCGGCGGCCTCCGAAGCATTGAACAATGCTGCAGTCAATTTGAGCGCCCTCCATTCTCAGAGTACAGGTTTTTGCCTGGGAGGCGGGAATTTGAGAAGCTTGAAAGCGTACCAGACCAATTGGAGGGTGATTGCTCGCTCTTGAGACCTCAGTAGTAAACACGACGTTGGTATCGGTGGTATCGAAGTTCGACGAAGCTCTGTCGGCTCTCGGCAGCAGACGGTCCACGAAGCTCTCGGTTCGTGACGGAGCGGTGTGCCGATGTTTCCAGAGCGTTGAGCAGAGAAATTTCAACCGACGGCTAGCATCCGAGCATTTGAGATAGAGCTAAGGAACCGCCGAGACACAAGCGGTTTCACGGCGATGAATCAGCAGAGACATGACTCGCGGGGAACGACTCGAATACTCGATCTTCTTGACCTGCATTTGCCTGTCGCTGGGGGCAGCTCATCATCAACTGAATGGAGACCGGAGCACGCCACCCCCCGTGTCAATTGCCGTATTGGGAGTCATCGTCCGCGAAGAGTTGGGTTGCTATGCTGATGGTGAATTGGTCTTCTTGGATGATGCAGTTGTTAAGTAACTGGCTTGGTAAACGGTGAACGGGTGTTTCGGCGATCGGGTGACAGCCTTCTCTTTGCCCAAAGATTTTGAGCACGTCGATCACAGCCCTATCGCAACTTGAAACAGCCGATAGACGGTAGAAACTGGGATTGATGGCGATCACAACTCCGCGCACCGAATGCTTGCTCGCAGCCTCGTAGAAACTTCGTTCCGACGTCGTGCTTGCTTTCTGCTCCCTCGGCTGGTTGTTGAGCCTCGTCGTTGTCGTTCTGTGTCCCTTGTTCTATGGATGCCAAGCTTTCTGTACTAACTTCATGTGACCGGCGAGACATCTCGCGTGGAGCTGGACTGGGTAGAGCGTAGACAGCGCGAACACGCCACAGCATGGCTTTCTCTCTTCCGAAAATTGTGGGATCTGAGATGTACAGCAGCACAAGGGTAGAGGCGAGGCGGTAGACGAGGGCAGAGATCCCTTTCGGTATCTTCCTGTTGCTGGGCTGCAGGCTCGGAAGTATGATCCGTCCCGCTGTCTCCAGCCAAAGTCTGTTCGCAGCTGCCCTTTTAAGAAATGTCCCGAGGCTCGCTACCTCTGACTCGGGCGGAATAAAAGGTAAGCAGGCTTGTTTGGATTGCAGAAGTCGCAGATCCGGAGGCAAGGCTGTAGCCAAGGACATGCAGTTTATGTTGAGAAAGATAGTGCAACGTGGACGGAGATCTTGCAGTACGTATGCAAAGCCGCTGCGTTGAAGAAAGTTGGTTGGCATCGGCAGGAGGAATCGAGAGTCCAAGATTATTGGGCGAGGAAGTTTTCTAGAAGGCGGATGTGGCTTGCGTGCGAAGCCCTCGCGTGCACATAGCGCCCCGCTAGCCACGCTGCTCGGAATCATGGGGCAGTTGCCGGTGGGGAGCGAGGTCGACATGCGCCCTCTTTGGCCACCTTGCACACAGCGGACTGGGCCAGAATGGAGCTGTCGGCAGGGACAGGAAAAGCACATGGGGATTCTTTTCGATGGTTGCCTGTCGGTCCCGGTAGATAAAGTGGATGCAGAAGGACTGGAGTGATGAGGCTGCACCGGAACGGGTCCCGCTGTGAAGCAGTCCAAGCTCCGTGGTGCAAAACCTTCCGCACACGTCGCCGGCTGGAGCCAGCAGTGGACGTGTTGCCATCCTGTCCCTCGAACCCTCGGCAGGCGGTCCACCGGTTCACTTGCTGCAGGGAGTCAGGGCGGTGCAGACGACGTCCGCGCTCGTTTGCGTGCTGTCAATTGCAAGTCGCGGCGTGCTGACAGGTGGGTGCATGTCTGTATCGTACCGCACCGTACCGCACCGTACCGGCCCTGATGATGGATGAATAGGATAATGGGATGCTGTGCCGTGGAGATCCCGGCGGCACTGCGAGGAACAGGCAGGCACAACAGGCCGGACAGTCACGTCATCGTCACCAATCGGCCAAGCGAAGATGGGGAGAACCAACAGCGACTCCATGAACGGCCTAGGAGAAGAAGTTGGACAGCGGCAGCGCAAGGAAAGGCTGGAGCAAGGAGAGGCGATCTTCGCAGGCCCCTGGCGGGTTGCCATCTGCTGGCGCGGAATCTTGGGTAATTTGACGAGTTTAGGCGCAGCGATCAGCGTCGGGCGAGAGCGTTTGTTCGCGTGTCTGCTGCGTGTCCGCGAAGCCTGTCAGTGTCGTCCGTTCGGGGCTTCTTTCTCGCTGTGTGGTGTGTTCGTGTGTCGCTGGTGCTGTGTCTAGCAGCAGCAGGGACTTCTTCTCCTGCCTTCCTACCTACTACTACCTTTCGTCTCCTCGCCTCGCCGCTTCCCATCTAGCCCCCCATTTTGCCTTTGCCTGCGCGCGTACGTCTGCACCTACTACGCCTGCCGCACCAGTCTAGTTTGTCTGCTCTCGGCAGTCTGTGCGCGCTCCTGCTGCTCGACCATTGTGCCTTCCTCCGTGTCTCGACCGTCCACCTGCTCTGTTGTTGATCTCACTCTACTCCATCACCACAACATCCGGCCCTTCCAGTCGGCGACTCCCATCACCGTCCCTACCTACTACCGCCCCAGGACGACCAGGATCGTGGGATTACCTTACTAGTCCTGCCTGCAACAACAACGATTGCTGGGCCTGCGCCTTCCACTGCTCCGGCCCGCGCGCTTCGGCACTCGCCATTATTGCTTGCTTGCTTGCACCGCCTGCCAGGCCTCTCCCGGGTCTCTGCCAACAGGGAGCGAGAAGGAGCAAACATTCTTCCCTGATCGGTTTCAGGCCCGGCCCCGGCCACCGCCCCAGCATTTCGACCTCCAAGCGTCCAGGGCACATTCACTCGCCCCCGAGTGCCGAGTAACTCCCGCCTTCCCCGTCAACAACAACCTCTTGTCTGGTCTTCGCCACGAGATATCAGCGCCGATAGCCACGCGCCTGCCTTGCCACTGGTATGCACGGCTTTGGAGGACGCGCTGAGTGTGACCGTGTCTAAAGCCCGCCAGCCACAGATCTCTTTTCCCACCTAGGGCACCGGATTGCATGCCTGAGCACCAGATCCGTATTTCTTTCAATCCTTCTATTTCGCCCATCCATTCCGGTGATCACAGCCATGGACAGCAACGGCCAACACGCACCGGGAGCACCATCACCCGCAAATCGCGGCCCACCGCCTTATCCTCCACCGCCGCCTTCAATGCATCCTGGCTACAGCGGCCCTGAACAGATGAACCCAGGCAATCGACCATCCTCACCTGCAATGATGCAACCGCATACCAATGGACTCGGCCAGCCCTACGTGTACGGGAATGTTGCAAGCGCCTCCTCTGCACCGCAAAGTCTCATGGCAGATCAGTATATGACCAACGACTCGGGCATGTCTACGCCGGGCATCTCGCCTACACATCAGTCCGCGGCTGCGCTTGCTGCCCAGCAGAAGCGTGCCTATCGCCAACGTCGAAAAGACCCAAGTTGCGATGCTTGCAGGGAGCGCAAGGTCAAATGCGACGCGACAGATACCAACAGCTGCTCAGAGTGCACCAGCCGAGGCGTCAAGTGCCAGTTCACCAAGGAGACTAATCGCAGGATGTCATCGATCAAGCAAGTCCAGGACCTCGAGAAGCAATTGGCCGTAGCTAAACAGCAGATCAACCAACTCCGGACCATGATGCAGGAGGGCGGGAACGCAGGCATGAACGCGCTCAACATTCCAGCTCTGCGCATTCCAGACACCACGATGAAAGAGCGAAGACCGCCTCCACCTGTCCTGGACAACTTTGACGAAGTGCGAAAGAACATCCGCACCTACAGCAAGGGCATCTTCAAACCTCCTCCTCCATATCGGCAATTTGGTGCGCAAGCCACTTATCCGAACGCAACGCACACGCCGCCGCCGAAGCACGTTGCAGACCGACTGGTTGCGCACTATCATGGCTCTGTCCATGTGTATGCGCCGCATTTGCATTGGCCTACTTTCGTGCACGAGTACGAAGAGCTTTATAAAGTCGGAACTTTCCAGCAGTCGCGGTACATTTGGGTCGCTCTCTTCTACGCAGTACTGGCTTGTGGTACTCTAATGGACCCACAACCACGTGGATCGAACGAGGAGACTGAGGGAAGCAAGTTTCTGGATATCTGCATGAGAAGCATGAATTTTTGGAGCGACGAACTCACGGTGGATCACGTCCGGTCGTCCTTGCTTCTCAGCATCTACTTCGTAGAAGTCAATTTGCGCTCACCGAGTTGGGTGTGGCTTGGAGCGGCAGTGCGCATAGCCCAGGATATTGGATTGCATACCGATCAAGGGCCATACTTGCCGTTCGACAACGAGATGAGAAGGCGCGTTTGGTGGAGTGTCTACAACTGGGATAGGTATATTTGCTGAAGCAAGCTTCTGATGTTTAAGTACTGACTGAAGGATATAGAGTTGTCTCCCTCGAAACTGGACGCCCTCTTCTCATCGACGACGACGACTGCGACGTGAGCGAACCGGTACCCGTCGACGACGATTGCATTCAACCCAATGGCATCACCATCCCCCCGCCTGGGCAAGTCCCACCCAATGGGTTATTCGCAATCATACCCGTCACTCGAACGACGGCACAATTGAAAAAGACTCTGAAATCGAGAACAATTGCGCCTTCTACTCTATCTGCGTGTGACGAGCACTTCAAGGCCATTATGAAAACTTGGCCCGATCCATTCCCAATCGACTCCCAGGCTCCTCTGGACCCGCGGCTGCTCACCGCCAGTTGCAGTCTATTGACGGCGCGGTTCTTTCTCTACCGGCATAATTTGTCTCCGGCTTGCCGACTCAACGACAGGCGAGACGCCCTGGATCGATGCGTATCAGTAGCGAGGGACACAGCACACTATGTCCAGCGCACACTTCAGCACCCTTCCACATCACCCGGGCAAGGATATCTTTCACAAGCGCATGTTGCGAATTGGAGCGCAAGAGTACGTACGATGTGCCCGGCCTTCTTTTGCAATCACCTTTGGAGATGCCAGCTCGTGCTGTGTATTCGAGGTGAATTCATGGGCGCTCTCACGCTTGTCCGTGTCTCTGCAGCTATTGGCGACCTGCGCAAGAATAATATTGGTTGTGGTCGGTTCCTGGCCTTCTTCCTCGACAAACTGATCGGGCGACTGCGAGCTGGAGCAGTCTTCCAACATCTGGAGCAGGATGAAGAATTGCTGACTTATGCCAGTGGTGACATGCAAGGGACCTCCGACGATGCGTGGGCTTGGACTGGCGGCGAGCCAGGATCGAATATGCACCAGCCGCAAGTGGTGATGAACGAAAGCAACGGCAACGCTCCTGCTGTGCAAGCCGAGCAGCTGTCAACGAGCACCATTACAGATCGAGAGGCGCAAGAGTGGGGTGGTTGGGAACATATTGAGCGAATCTTGAACCAGCTCATCCAGGATCAACAGCAGCAACAGCAGCAGAGCCAAGGACAAGCACAAGTTCATCCAATGTTGCAAGAGCAGCAACGGCCGACATCACAGCCTCACGGGCAACATGGCCAATATCCTCCGCCGCCGCCTCAAATGTCTCAGCAATCGAATCTCGCGCCGCATCCTCCTGGACAGCCTCAACCAGGCTCGCTGTCGCCGAATCCAAGCAACGGCAACGGCGGTGGTGCTGGAAGTAGCCGAATCAGTATCAAGGACATCATGTAGTGCATAGTTGTGGACTGAGCGAACGGCCACTGAAGAGGAGACGAATACAGCAAGTGCCAAAGCAGGGCGAAGACTTCAGAGGATCTTGTCTTCTGCCAAGGACCAACATGAATACAAACAACAGCTGGCGAGCTAACCAGCGATGTAATGCGACGCGATTGATGTGCGTCGAGGAATGACGAGCAGAGCAGATGGATGGCAGGTTGAGACATGAACCAGACATGTCTGCTACATTAGAGGCACCACCAACACGTATAGACTGTAAGAAGGAGCTCTGTAACTGTATGGAGACACGACGACACGGAAGTGAGTGTTGTACACACGAGGAGAGAAGAATATCGTATCCGTCTCGTACGATCCGGTGTCACTGGCGGTGGAGACGCTGGGGAAGATATGATGTGATACTCATACGAGGCTTTTATTCGAGCTATGCGACTCGCACGTGTCATCTGAAACATGTCATTTGAAGACGCAGCATACTAGAGGGAGGAGCGGCCCTTCTACTCCTATTTCAACATCACCCCATTGCGGCACGGGTCGTTCAAGTCGTAAGACGGCACGGCAATAACCAAGACATACAGGTGAATGGAGTTACAAGTCCGAGATCTCGCGAACCCTCCGCCATGAACCAACATGCACTCCCCGACTGCTCCGACGTTTCGTCACTGCATTTTTCTCATCCACAGGAATCTTGGGTGCAGGTCGATCACGAATGTTGGTCTGGCGATGACAGGGATGTGTCGAACAAGGTTGGGCGGTATGAGGCACAGCTTTCGTGCTTCAAACTTTACCTGTCTTACTCATCCTGCGACGGCTGCCGTCAGCCAGCCGAGCGTGGGGAGGGATGAAGGAATCTGGGGAAGCAGATGGCCATTGGCTATGATGAGATCCAGATGTTGGTGGCATAGGAGCTCTGAGCAGTGTCTGAGAACGTATGCTGTTGATAGTACACAAATTCTTGAGCCGGTCGATGAAACGACCAATGAGAGGAGATAGTAAGTGCAGCCAGATGTCCTGAGGAGCGCAAGGTGCTTCCAGGCAGTGCTAATATGGAACAAAGCTCACAATGGTGAAGAAGAGGAAAACAGCAACCAAATGAAATATGAAGAGCACAATCATCTCGATATACAGTCCCAACAAACGATCCAACACGCCCACTCAACAACCCAGGCAATCTACAAATCTCTTCCCAAAACACGCTCTTCGAAAGCAACATGCGCTCCTCTATCAACCTTACATTCGCGGCGGCCTCCTTGGCCTCTATGGCTACAGCCCAATTCGTCACAGTCAACTCCTACGTCGGCTCAGACTGCTCTAGCGACGAAACTACGCTCTGCACTGAAGTCTCCAACGATTACTGCTTCCAAAACCAGGGAGGTAATTCTATCAGTAACATCGGCGCTCCTAACTGCCAGGGAGCTCAGGCTGGCATTGCCACCTGGTCGGGCACCAACTGCTAAGGACATGGTCAGGTTTTCACCCTTGACGCTGGCACGGCTTACATCAATATCCCGTATGGTTCTATAGATTTAATCTGTTAAAGGTCTTCAGGACTGGCGGGAGTGAGGGAGGTGATGGACGGTCGTCTATGGCTACTGTTGAAATGTTCATCAGCATTGGCTCTGTCCGTAGGAATGTACATACATGTATGCAGTCCTGCTTTCCAACCGCTCGTTCCGTCGATGTCTGCACGCAGTAATTGGCTGTGGGGTCCCTACCCGGAACTGCTAATCACGGATGCACGGCGCTTGCTTGCCGAATGACCGGCTCCTGAGCGTGTTTACAATGAACACTACTTCGTGTTCTCCAATCTCGTATGGGTATTCGATGTGTGGATGTCGGTGGCAGACGCGCGGCTGGTGAAGGACTGGAGGCGAAGTGAAACGATGACGTCCGTTTTGCAGGAGTGCGATCGGTGGACCCTCCAGAACTTGGCTTTTCCAAGCAGCGTGGGACGGAAAGCTTATTCGCTGGCCGCTTCCGTTTCTGGCCAATCAGTCGCCGTCGCAACTGCTCCGCAATGCGTGGGAAGGAGGGAGCTCCTGCCAGCTCACACCCATCGACCAGGGCAAACGTCTCGAGCTGGTTCCTTGTTCCTGAATTATATGAACCTTCAGCTGCTCACTCGCCCTCTCTTCTTATTGTTTCCGACTGCTACTCTCCCACACACTCTTCTCATCTTCTTTCATCACTTTCCGTGACGTATCCCTGTGCTGGATACATCCTGACGTTTGCAACACCCCGCCATACACAAACACCTGATCCCTCACCGCCACAATGGTTCACTTGGCCCAGGTTGCTACTGACAAGGAGCTCGACGACAAGATCATTCCGGAGCTTGAGGACCTCAAGTTCGGGACTGACGATGAGTTCTCCTCCACGGTCTATGGCTCCAAGTTCGCCGTAGCCGACCTTCCCAAGCATGAGATGCCTGATGATGAGATGCCTCGAGAGGTCGCCTACCGTATGATCAAGTGCGTTTTCAACGACTACCACGAATGACGAGTTTGACACTGACTTGCTACGCAGGGACGACTTGACGCTCGATGGCACTCCAACCCTCAAGTATGTGCATTTTGTATGACGAGCGTGGTTGCAAACTGACCCACGCAAAGCCTTGCCTCCTTCGTCACTACCTACATGGAGGATGAGGCTGAGAAGCTCATGGTCGAGGCCTTCTCCAAGAACTTCATCGATTACGAGGAGTACCCCGTGTCGGCCGATATCCAGAACCGCTGCGTCTCCATGATTGCCCGCCTGTTCAACATTCCCGCCCACGACGAGAACACCAATGCCATGGGAACTTCCACCATTGGTTCCTCCGAAGCCATCATGCTCGGAACCCTTGCCATGAAGAAGCGCTGGCAGAACAAGAGAAAGGCGGAGGGCAAGGACTACAGCAAGCCGAATCTTATCATGAACTCGGCTGTGCAGGTCTGCTGGGAGAAGGCTGCGAGATACTTCGACGTTGAGGAGCGTTTCGTCAATGTGACCAACGACCGCTACGTTATCGATCCAGAGGAGGCTGTGGCCTTGGTCGACGAGAACACAATTGGAATCTGCACGATTCTGGGAACGACCTACACTGGAGAGTACGAGGATACCAAGGCCATCAACGATCTGCTGATTAAGAAGAACATCGACTGCCCAATCCACGTCGACGCTGCATCCGGCGGTTTCGTTGCTCCCTTCGTCAACCCTAACTTGATTTGGGACTTCAGACTGGAGAAGGTGGTCTCGATCAACGTCTCTGGCCACAAGTATGGTCTCGTCTACCCAGGTGTTGGTTGGGTCGTTTGGCGTGACCCAGAGTTCCTGCCAAAGGGTGAGTTGGATCCATAATTGAATGAAGAGCTATGACTGACTTGTAGCAGAACTTATTTTCAACATCAACTACCTCGGAGCGGACCAAGCTTCGTTCACGCTCAACTTCTCTCGTGGTGCCAGCCAGGTCATTGGACAGTACTACCAGCTCATTCGTCTGGGCAAGAAGGGATACCGCAGCATCATGATGAACCTGACGCGCACAGCCGACTACCTTTCGACGGCCGTGCAGAAGATGGGATTCCTTCTCATGTCCAAGACACGCGGTGAAGGCCTGCCGCTGGTCGCTTTCCGCCTGGACCCCTCGCATGGCCACAAGTTCGACGAGTTCGCGATTGCCCACCAGCTCCGTGAGCGTGGATGGGTGGTGCCCGCGTACACGATGGCACCGGACGCCAGCGATCTGAAGATGATGCGTGTTGTGGTCCGCGAGGACTTCTCGCGCAGCCGCTGCGACGCGCTGATTTGCGATTTGAAGCTCGCGATGACGGAGCTCATCAAGATGGATGAGAAGCGTCTGCAGGAGCAGAAGCAGCACATTGCGGCGCACGCATTCAAGAATGCGACGCGCAAGAACATGAACCAGCACTACGCGGACGAGAAGCACAGCTTGAAAGGCAAGCACGGCAAGAGCCACGGCGTGTGTTAGATGACGTGCAGATGGTGCTTGGTACTCGTATACACGTAGCGACAACGGCAGTCCTAGGTATCAGCCCTGAGGGTATATCGCGGATAGCTGGGGACCTGGACAAAAAACCTAAGTAGTAGATGAATGAATGACGACTGAATGGAAATCCTGGGTGTCCTCGTGGTTGATTTCAAAACGTTGCATACGTACGTATGAATTGGTGGCCGAGTCGGAGAGCGGGTGTGATGGTACGCAGGAGGTTGCATACTGGAACATTGCTGCCTTCAGTACTCTTTGTAAGGAGGTACGTGGCCCATATGCTTGGCTGAGAGAGTGTAGAGATCAGCTGGTGGTGCGGTGGTACTTCGTTGAATAGGGCTTGTTCAGCCGAGCTGAATGGAGCTGTCGACAGCACAGCCTCAATCCTTCAACTCATCCTTTGTGTGAGACAGCTGGCAGGCCGCGTTTCAAACGTTTTCTGTTGAGTTTACGCGTTGTTTGCTACTGCAGTGCCGCTGGCTGGCGGCTGCGTGGGATCTTCAGGCACTGTGCGAGTCTCCCACATCAACACCAACAACAGAAACACCGTTTCGTTCCTACTTGCAATCGCACAATGGACCGCATGAAGAAGTTCACCGGCTTGCTGGGCCGCTCCAAGAGTGAGTTCTTCGTTGACATCCTTACCTACAATACATGCTGAGCTGACACTCAATCTCCAGGCCAAGCGATCCGTCCAAACCGCAACAGCACCGCCAACTTCGACAATGCGCCTGTCGACTCACCCGAAGCCAACGCCCCGCGAGCCATCCGCCAGTTCTGCGAATCGGGATCGATCAGCAACGGCGGCGAGGAGGTGCTTCACCTGCCCGTCATCGTCGAGTCGGCCGAGTCGTCGCCTGCTGCTGCTGCGAGCGCCGCCCACCAGATCCGCATCTTCCTGGCCAAGGACTTCCAGAGCAAGCCGCATGTGCAGTACAACGCCATCATGCTGCTTCGCATCCTCAGCGACAACCCCGGCGCAACCTTCACCAGGAATTTCGACAAAAGCTTTATCACCACAGTTAAGGAGCTGCTCAGGACGGGCAAGGACCAAAACACCCAACAGATCTTGAGAGAAACGTTGGATTTCTTGGAGGCGGAGAAGGGCTGGGATGAGGGTCTCCACCCGCTGTTGCAGATGTGGAGGAAAGAGAAAGGACAGCAAGCCAGCCTGGGCAGGGGAGCAAGACCATCGCAATATCAACAGCCACAGGGTGCTGCAATGGGAGCGCCCCGACAACAGGCGAATGGGCAAAGAGGTAACAGCATGCAGCTTCCAGCTCCGGTTGAGCTGGCTAGCAGGGTTGAAGAGGCGAAGAACACGGCCAAGATCTTGCTGCAGTTGGTGCAGTCCACGCCCAGTGACGATTTCTTGAACAACGAGCTCATCCGAGAGTTCAGTGAGCGTTGTCAGAGTGCCTCGCGGAGCATGCAGTCTTACATCAACTGCGATAATCCGGCCCCGGACCACGATACTATGCAGACGTTGATCGAGACGAATGAGCAACTAAGTCTAGCTATGAGTAAGCACCAAAGAGCAGTGCTTTCAGCACGAAGAGCTCTAGGAGTAAGCCCGAGTCCCAACAACGCCGAGAGGACGCAGCAGCAGAATGAACATGGAGCGTTTGGGCCTCCGCCTGCTCAGCAGCCAACGCAGCAATATGTCTACTCTCAACCAAACGCGCCAGCGAACGATTATGGCCAGCAATCGTCCCGGAACGGTAGAGAAAGCTTCCAGGCACCATCAGGCCCACCTCCCGGAATGGTCAGCGGCTTGCAACAGCGACAGCAAGAGCACGTTAATCCTTTCGCGGACCCCGTGGATCATGCTGCCAGTTCCGCGCATTACCCCACCGAAACAGCAAACTACGGCGCTTTTTCTGCTCCTCCCAACCAGAATCAACCACGACACCTACCACAGCCCTCCCAAACCTTCAGCATCGAAGTCGAGCCTCCGCAACTACCTCCTGTCCAACACCAAGACACGTCCGACCTCGACGACATCTACTCCGTCTCCCCGGTCGCATCTCGTCCCTCGCCCGTCATGAACCACGTCTCGCCACCCACCACGTCTCACGGCACCGGCAGCCTGCCGCAGTCACCACCTCGTCCTGGCCCCGGTCCATGGCACAACAGCGATGTGACGCAATCCTACGTAGGCAGGCAAGCCAGCGCCGTGAACGGCCTCACTATGCACGGCGGCATGAGCGACGAGCACGTCTCGGAGATCGATGGGCATAGCGAGATCGGCAGGACCGGAGGCTTCGATCGCAGCAATGTTAGCCAGCCCAGTACGGCTGGCACGACTGGTGGCGCGAGCGGTCACGAGGTCAGTCCGGTGGAAACGAGGACTGCGAGACGAGTAGATATCCCAGGCACAGGTGGCTTCAAAAACTACTGAAAACTGAAACGAGGCAACGGTACCTCGACAGCGCGCGTTCAAATGGGAAGGAAAGGGGAGGGAATGATACCACTGTTGTTTTTGCTTCTTTTTGGAGATTTTGATCTGTTACCTGTTATCCTCTCGTGAGGGATGAAAAAGATCTTGCATTGTGTAGCGACATCTGAAAGATTTCAATTGTCTCTTTCACTCACGAATCGTGAATTTCTATTCCATTCTCCGTCTCGTCCTCAGCTCCACCCACGACAGCAGCAGCATCCAGATCTAGCACCTTCCACTCCCTCCCTTTATTCCCGAACACAATGCACAACATCTTTCCCATCCTGCCTCCCACAACAAGACCCTCAGGCTTAAATGAGGCTTTTCCGGGGAAGATGTGTAAAGTTTCGGGATGGGCGTTGACGGTGTGTTTAATGATCTCTGTTTGGAATGAGTCTTCGGCATCGTCGAGCGCAACTCTGGAGAGGGCGAGAAAGGACGAAGCTTCGGTATGAGCGATCCATTTGACGGAGAGGAGCTCGGTGGAGGGAGGGATGGGGAGGAAAGTTCTAGTTGGTGAGGTGGAAGGGGAGGCTGTAATGAGGGTAATTTGGCTTGTATCGGAGGGGTGAGATGTGAGAATCTTCGTAGAGGTTGAGTTTCCATCTGATCGCATCGTTGTCATGTCGTGAATTATCGATTCTGGTTCGATGTGCAGCGGGACTCGCGAGGGTTTCGAGAGCATGCGACTTTGCCAGTCTGTGATTTTCTTCAACGCTTTTCGTAGGTGTCCGATCAAGGCGCAGGTGATGGCGGGGAGGTTGAGCAAAGCCGTGGTATCCTGGATATCTTTCAGTTGGAGACTCATCTGCCGAGTCGGATCGTGTTCTCGTTGGAGCACTTCTTTCGCCATTTCGTAGCTCATGTCTCGGATGATGTTGTTCGACCAGAACTCATCGGGGCCGACTTCGCCTTCCATTCCGGGTCGGTTCAAGATGTGTACGGCCAGTCTACTCTGCGTGAGAACATCTCTTATGTATGGTAGAAGGAGAGAGTAATCAAGGCTGGGGACTTCCCGGGCCTCTGATTCCAACGCGCTGCTTGAGAAGGGCTCTGCGGCAGCTACTTCCATCTGCAATTTCATCCACTTGTTGAACGCTCGGAATTGGCGATGTTCAGTCTGGGAGATCAGCAATATCTTGTGCGCCACCAGTCTCAGAGAGTCGATTTGATCAAGAACATTCGTAAACAGCTCAGGTGGGCAGTCGAACTTGCTCGAGCCCTCGAAGAATGTAGCATGGCCACGTAGAGTGGTCACCGCGATGCTGAAGCGATCGAGGGCAGGCAGCAGGTTCATAAATAGATGATCCTGGATGTGTCTGTACATGTCGTTGATGTGCTCTTCCCATCGCTTTTGGCCTCTGTCTTGGAGGACGTCTTTGAGCCACTCCAAGAGCTGGTCTGGAAAGGTTCCGGTCATAGCCAGGTGGTAAAAGTTGGCGATGACGTCGGGGAGATCAGTTCCTTCGACGAAGCCTTTGAGGCTTCGCATGTATCGAGATGGGATGTCGATGTTGTGGTTGTAGTCGTGTTGTATACAGCGCACTGTCTGAACGACGTAATCGAGCAGCGTCTGCATTCTTTTGGTGTTTGTGGCGATGACATGAAGCAGTGGCCCGCTCAGAGTTGATAGCGGTAAGTCGATGTAATTCAGCAAGTATGCCTGATCCTCGGTTTGGGAGAGAATGGCGTGGCTCGAGCTGCTTGAATTAGCTGCATGGAATATTGGCCTTCCAGATATTTGGCACGAGCCAACTCTGACAGTCTCATCGATCAGAACTTGGACGCTTCCGTCATCCTGACCGACGAGGAGACTTTGTACCGTGTCTCTAGCTGCCAAATCCCGTCCCACCTCGAAGATACTGTCAGTACCCTGCTGCGTTTGCCACACACTCTTCACGGTCTGAAGCTTTGCCATTCCTTTGCCTCCCTTGGTGATATGATTCTGCACAGCGCTTAGTCGTGGAAGTGATTTCGTTACGTCCAGTGTCGTGATGGCTCGACTAAGCTGCGCCAGCTTCGGTCCCGACGACTTGGCAGAGATGGTCTCCTCTCCGTCGTCCAAGCCATCGAACCAGTTCCCGGAAGTTGATGAAGTCTTCTTCTTGGAATTCTCACTCGTTTCGTGACCCATCCAGCCTATGACCTCAGTCTTCCCATAAGTCTTTTCGTCCACCTCGACTTCTTCTTCATCATCCTCCCCCCCAGACTGAGTTTTCTTTTTGAGATCCTCTTCACCTTCCTTGTCCTCCGGATTGGGCAAACTCAACTTCCACACTTCCTCTTCATCAGCCGAGTTCAGCTCAACAAGCGCGAGCTGCTTCCCACTGCCACCATCATAAATACCATACTTGCCATCGCTCCAGCCGACGCCAAGGCAGGTTCCATCCGCCTTCCAGCTCAATGTCGTAACTTCAATTATTTTCTTAGCCGCTTTTTCCCGCTTGACCGTGAACGCGACTTGACCAGAAGTAATGCGGAAGACGCTGATGTCGTTATTTGTGGTGACGACCGCTAGTAAGTCTTGAGGGGATGAGTACGCTGTGAAAGGAAGCTTGATAGGTTGCGTGTGTGGGAAGCGTTTCGAGGAAAGTATAGGCAGCAAAGGGCCATCACTGTCGTCTCGCATTTCGACTGCCATTGCGCGTATGTTGGTGTTGTCATCGAAATCATATTTTGGATCGAAACATGAAGTAGGACAGCGCTGTGAGGTGGAAGTGGCGTCTGAACTAGCGCGGAAAGTGCGACACGAAGACACGTGGGAGGAGCATTGAAGGCATTTCTGGTCATTATTCGAGAGCGTGAAAAGATCGCTTTTACTGTATGTCTCATCCATCAAGTATCGCCAATGTGCAGTTCTTGCACTCAAACAATCTGATAGCTCTCCGCCACCGACCGCACGTCCTTTCCAAAGCCAACGTCTTGGTTCATATTCAACAAGCTGACGCTGTTCACATCAACGTCTACCCACGGCCTACTCTTGGCAAAGCGCACCTGCATCGGAAAGAACTCGTTCTCTGAAGATGCTTGCGCCTCGAACTCGAAGCTGCCGCTGGGGTTGCTATCGTCGACGTCTCCGATTGTCCAGTCGATACTGTCGCCAGACACCTCGTACACAGCATCAAAACTGGACACCGAAGGCTCTGAGGTGGCGTACGGCATAACGACGGTGACGTCTTTCAACGGGTCAGAACCAGTGAGCTCGTACTCGACGGTGACGCTGTAAGTATTGGTGGACATCTCCGAGGTCCATACCGTGAACTTGATGGGCGGGTTCTGAACATCGTCTGGCTTGGCTGCAAGACGCCATCGCATGACCTGGATGCTGTTGTTCGATGGGAACCCTTTGGTGGTGTCTGTAAGCTGGATGGTATTGTTGTTTTTGAATTGTACCTTATCAACCTTGGGATGCGCATTCAGTTGCGCGCCCTTGGTGTCGCCCACCGCGATGTCGAGCTTGATCTGAGTGAGGCTGGGATCTGTTATTCGCAACTGCAAGTCACCCTTGACCTCGAAGAATTCGATGGCACCTTCGCGAGATAGGCGTGCGGTTATCAACTCAGCCACTGTGACATGGATGCCTTCTCTGTCGATGCTCCCTCGGGTCGCGGGGACAGAAGGCTGAACAGGCTGAGCAGAGGGCGTAGGGACGCCGGCAAGAGGCGTGTTTGCCTCTGCTTCTGGGCCCAGCTCGCCACGCACCTGCTCGAACATGGTATTGGTGGTCTTCTTCTTGCCAAGTTGCATACCCTTTCCCCTCGTCGCTAGGGGTTTGTTGAAAGACTGGTTCTTTGCCGCACTATACGAGTCGTAGGAGTCTGTCATGGTAGGAGCAGCTGGCGGAGGGGTGTAGGTTGGGTATGACGGGGTTCTCGGCATGCCTCCCATGCTGCCATTTCCTCTGGATGCTCGAGACATTTCCTTGCGCTGCATCTCCAACTGCTTGGCCTTGCGTTTCCGCTCCTCGGATGCCTCTAGCTCCTTGTTGCGTGCAATGATCTCTTGAATGCGCTCCTCATGCGACTCCATGTCCAGGAAGGTCTTGATCTGGCTGAGTGTGAGGTTCTCCCTGTATCCCTGAGTGACAATCTCATCGAAGGCGGAAAGGAGTTCGAAGGCGTTGCGCGTAATCTCGCGCTCGTCCAAGCTCTTGCATATTGAGCCGACCACTTGGGCGAACAAGTGGAGGGTGGAGATGTCCTGGAGGATGTTGGATTGGCGGTTGGTGATCAAGACCATGTACAGTTCGTCCAATGGCTGGTATACAAATCGCACATTGTCCTGTTCGACAGTGGTATGTTGGGAGGCGGTATCGGCGAGTTTGGGAAACGAGGCCAGCAGTGCTTCGACACGGGACCTTTGCATCTGGCGGAATTGCCTGGCGAGTATGGCCTTCCCACTGCGGGTGGTGATCGCGGCGCTGAGGATGACCTAGAGGGGGTGAGCATATTGCACTTGGGTTGCTGATAGAATGGCATACCATCTTGGCTATTACTTGACGGGTGCAACAGGTGAGCGATACTGGAGGTGGTGTTGAAGGTGGTAGGTTAATTAGATGTCTTCCAGACAGCTGTCTCTCCTTCCTCTGTCGAATTGGAGGTTTGGCCGGTGCCAGATGACACTAGTCCTAAATCGCGCTGGACAAGACCCGCTTTCAGCAGCGCTCCTTCTTTCACCACTTCCCTTGCCTTCGCGACTTCCGTTCGACTCACCACTTGCACTTTCCCCCACTTCAAAACGCTCCTTTGCACCCGCCGCAACATACCATATCGCGAAGACGCTTCTGACAAGTACCACCGACGACCACATCTTCGAGACTCGCGCAGCCCGCCGCCTGTGACTGCGCTGTGACAAAGCACTTGACAGCAGCGACCAACGGCTCACCTTCTGACGCGCTCTTTCCCTTTCCGACGTGTCCGATGACTGGCACCGTCTGAGTCGCCTGCTGTCTCCCCGACCTGAGAAGGGAAAACTTCTCCGCCGCGTCTCCGAGCACGCAGCTGTTCTTCACAATGACTTCCGCCGCCTTCACCTCGCTCTCGGCGCCCGTGCTCGAAGACACGATGGAGCTGTCATCATCGCCCGCCGGAAACCAGTTCGACGGCGACATCGACATCGATCTCGGTGACTATCCAAACCTCACTGATGACGAGCGCATGCTGGATGACGGTGAACCGACGCGACCGGCCACAGGCACCGATGATATGATGGACGACGACGATACCACACTCCCCGCACCTGTCAATGAAGAGGTGATGCATGACGGGCCTGACAACTTTGCTCCAGACTTTGCCGACGAGGAGCTAATTGACTATGATGATGATCAAGACTACCAAGCACACTCTGACATCCCCGCGCCCGACACCACACAGTCTGTTGCTGCAGAAGCGCAAGTTATCGAAGAGACTGTAGATGATCAAGGCATTCTCAACTTCGATCAGCCACTTGAGGAAGCAGGCACTAGTGTGAATGATGAGGCCCTAGCAGAGCCAAATGCGCAAGCTGAGGCAGCAACCCATGCAGAGACCGCTGAAGTTCAATCCGAGACGGTGACTGAAAAGCAAGATGCTGTGGAGGGCCCGGCCGAAGATTCAGTTGATGTGCATGCTGCTGGAGACTCTCATGAAGGCGGCGAGCCCAATGAAGAAGCTACCAATGAAGAGGCTGCTCAAGATGAGACCGTGGCGTCGACGCCTGCACCTCAGCTTCCAGGCACACTGGATACAAGCCTAGCCCATGTTTCTGACGGGCCTCCGACGCCGACTGACACGGGTTTGCACCCAATGACTTTGCAATTCGGAGATCATATAATGCCCCTCTTCAAGTCCCGTGCACAACCGAATGGATTGCTCAAGGACGACAACCTCGCAAGTGTCAGCTTAACGGACCTGATCCACAATTGCAAACAGCGACTGTCCATGAAGCTGGGTGAGGGATCTGTGCCTGACGGTCAGGATCTCGTTCTGAACTTCGACCGTATGGGCATGATGCTTTTCGAGGGCTCCCGCTCAGCGTCGTCAACCAGTCTGAATGATGTCGTCGAGATCTATTTCGCACTCCACCAGAATGATGGCGTTGATGACGTTCCGCCTCTCCTGCTGAGCCTCAACCCTCAGCCCTTCTCTTCTATGTTGGACGCCTTCAAACTTGCAGCTGCCGAAGGCACGGGCATGTCCCATTTTCTACCATCAACTGACCAGGAGCATTTCGCTCAATATGAAGAGGCTGAGCAGGCTATGTACGATGAGGTTGAGTACGACGAGAATGGTTGTGAGGGCGCGGAGCAACATGACGAGTACGATCAAGTAGACGAGACCGAAAACTACCATTTCGATCTTGGAGATGAGCAAAGTGAAAACCAAGAAATACACAAGGAACATGACCAAGGAGAGGAGCGTGAGTATGAAGGTGCAGAGAACACCCAAGAGAGTTACGAGGACAACAGCGCTTTTCAGCACGAGGAGTACCCTGGCCCAGAGGATGATCTATCACAGTACGATGAGGAGGAATACCAAGAAGAGGCTCCCGGCGCGGAAGAAAAGAACGCAAATGAAGAGGCCGGTCTCGAAGAGTCCAACGAAGCCCTCCAGTCGAAGTCTGCCGCAAGCTCAGAGACCGTTCGCGAGGATCCAGCGAACGAAAATACTGGTGAGTATGACCCAGATTTCATCGACTACGAGGACGAAAGCGACCTGACCGGCGCCACAGACGCTTACACTCGCGCCGATGAAGAGGAGTTTTTGGCATTCCTGGAAGAGGATGCCGATGCCGATGCACAAAATGGCTCAGCAACCAATCCAGAGCTGGAGAAACAGACGAGCGCAACGACGGACTCTGCGCCCGAAGCCACGCTCCAAGCCCTTCCCGAAGACGGTGTCAACGAGGACTACCAGGAAGCTGAAGACGGCAATGACCTCGCCGCAAATCTTGAGCTCGACTACGACCACAGTGGTGAAAATCTCCTCGAATTCATAGAGGATGAATACGAAGATGGCGCCCAGACTGACGATCAAGAAGAAATCGACCAGAACGAGGACACCGAGCAGTTCCACACTGCGCTGGACCTTATCGATGACACGGACGATTATGACGACAAGACCGCTGGCGATGCAGGCGGAGCGCCCAATGGCGAGGAGCACCTTACCGAAGATGACATCGGATTTGACGATGAGGATGGTGAGAACGACTTCGATACCACCGGAGCCGCAGCAGGACCCTCGAATTCCCCTCATGGCAAGCGCTCATTCGAGGAGCATGCCTATGAAGACGACTTTGGTCTGGACGAGCCAGATCTCAAAAAGTCCCGATCCGGTTGAATGGTCCAAGCTTCACCGTCCGATCCCTTACCACATTCCGTGGACTACCCCAACGCAGCTCCAACGCAGCTCCAACGCAGAGAAGAGATGGCTGGCCGCAGGCAACTCCGGCCCGCGACATCTGATACGAACACGATATGCCATAACTAACACTCTAGCACTAACTTCACAGGGCATCTACTACGCCTCGACCCCGAACGCTGCCATCCTGCGCAGTGCTGTTCGAAAGCGATCAGTCGAATCCCGCATAGGTAAGTCCGCATTTAACGAAGATTCAGTACGGCGAGAGGAGAGGGATCTGGGCAACGGCAACGGCGATGGCGAGCACCCAAAATGTTCCCTGTTCTTTGATTTCTCGAGGCTTTTGCCAGGGCGTTGATGGATGGATGATACCCTTGGGATATGCAGCCTCTTCACCGAGAGCGTGTCGAAAAGGCGTTAGTGGAGTTCCCGGCGGACTGCTACAGATGTTCAGCAGCAGTCTCCACAGTGGTCTTTGCTTCGCGTATTTGTAGCTTTACGATTTCGAATGCATTTTCTATTTGAACAATGAACGTGGCATCTCCGACAGAGCAGCATCAAATCCGGAATACTTGAGACAATGAATATCAAACGATGTCATACCACATACCGGGTACTATCTGCACATAAAATATCTCGAGCCTCCTTCTGTTCATGATCCTTCAGCCAAGTAAACCCTCCAACTCTTCCACTCCCAATACGCCGTCTCAAACGCCGTGTTATTCGTAGCCACATATTCCGAGCACGTCCCGGGACACTGGTCCTCCGTGGTATACACGCCTGTCATTCCCGCCCAATCTCCACACAGATCAATGTTGGCAATGATGCTCTGATTTTTGAAATGACTCCCAATATCACAATGCGTATTTGGAAAGTCTGCTAGCGCCGTTCCCCATCCACTGGGGTCGGGGAAGGTTATGTCGGTGATATCGGAGGGGATGGAAGAGCGAGGAAAAAACCAGACTCGAATGCCTTCGCTTCGCCATTCCATTGCGTAAACGCCGCCACCGTTCGCATTGAGGGCTTCGCCGTAGGTGTCCGCGGTGCCTTGGACCCCGCAGCCCGCATTCGAGTTTGTGGAGTTGAGGCAGTCTTTTTGGAGGACGGTGCCCGTCTCCTTTCGCTTCGCGTTCATCTTACAGCCTGATGTGGTGTGTAGTGTCACTTGGTTTCCGGTTGTGGCTTGATTTACCGCTTCGACGACATCGATTTCTCCTGTGGGTAACGGTTAGACTTGTTTGGCACATGTGTTGTTATTGTGATCGAGCGTTCTCACCATTCTCGGGCCAATTGCTAGGATCTGACAACCATAGCGCAGGCCATGTACTGCATCCATATGGCGAGTTGAGAATATCGAAGATGAATAGACCAGAATTATACTGCTTTTTGGATGTAATGCGGACGGAATAGCGGCCTGTGTCTGCGTTGGTATCTGTCGTATCAACCTTAAGTACTGCGGAGCTCGGAGACGCATATGTGAGATTATATTGTGTCGAATTCGCAACAGACGCATCGACGTAGTGAACGAATCCTGACGAGGGGTCGTATCCAGTGAAGTAGTCAAAGTTATCGAAGAAGTCTGTGCCTGAGTAGGTGTCTAGGAGTGTATATTGTAGAGCGCTGTAGTCGGGATACTGATTCTCTTTTGTCCCAAGTATTGCACCGACGATGATGCCAGCGATGACCAGCATAACCGCTGCTACCACGCATAAGATTGTGAGTGTAGACCAAGTCTGCGGATTCCATTTCGATCCAGTCGGTCTCGTTTTGCCCAGGCTGTCTATGCTGTCGTAAGGGGGCGGTGGCCCGTTTTGGCTGTATAGGGTACGATTGGGATACATCGTGAGCGTTTCCAGAGTGAAGAAGGGAAAGAAAGTTGGAGGGAAGACAGCAATTAAGACCACCAAGCACACACTTAAGAGCTTGAAACATACTACCATACGAAGGCTACGCGTCAGGCAGAATCTCCACGGTGGCTGTATCCATGTCGATACGATAAGTTGCCCAAAGTCTGGCCAAAACGAATACGTTACGCGTATGAGTGGAGCGATTTCTGGGAGAGCCGAGCATCAGCCATGAGCTTGAGGACCACATTACCGGTAGGCTGGCTCGAAGATACATAGCAGCATCCTCCCCAAAAAAATCGCACAATTCCTGGGGCCCGAGCAGCATACGGCACACATGAAGTCGATTAGAATCTCGGAGAACATCTCTCGTCGTCATTTTCATATCTCGGTACACTGGTTGCAGCCTGTGCGGCTCGCAGACTGCCACTCCGTTTTGTCGCTGGTCTGATGTCGATTATCTGCCCAAAATCTGGCCTTTGGAGCATTCCATGTTGATGTTCTGTTGCTTTTGACATCGGCGCTTTTTGCTGCAGACATTGTTTTCGCTGTTCTCGAAGATGGGTTTCCTTTCCTCAGACTCCTGTGCTGAGGAGGCATCTCGATTGAAGATCCGGGGACTGCGCAAACGGGTGTTATGGCGATGCTGTATCGAGAAGCTCATGGATGAAACGGGATTGAGATAGTGAATGGTGATGGAATGGAGATGTTGCTGGTGAAGATGTTGTCTTGGAAGGATCAGCCGATGGAAGCGCACGTGCTGCAGGCGCGCTAGTCTAGTCTAGTAGTAGTAGCCCCGGATAATGGCTAAAGAAGCGACCACCGACGTTTCGAAAAGCTAGACCTCATCCCCGAACATACACCATACTCTCATCAACACTCGATACGCTTTCTCCACCATCAATACCGCCGCATCACATCAGCGCTGCACGCCTCCCGCAAGTGACGCACACTTTCCCGTCACTATATTACCTGCCGCGCGCGCGCTCGCTCGCTAATGCTTTGGCCGGCCCGGGTCTGAAGCCCGAGCTTCCCTCCTTCAGCAGCGCTAGTGGCTCCTACCTATGCTGCACTCATCCGCCTGCTTTCCTGAACGCAGCAAACACCACAACTCGCCGCCAGTTCATCCGACATGGAAGAAGAGTCAGTCCGCTCAGCATCACTCCCACCACTGCCAGAGGACGAAGGAGCCCGGCACCCCAATCAGGATACCCAGAACTCCAGCGCCGCCAACCTCTCCCTCCCGACTACCTCTCGGCGGCGACGTCTGCTCAACCGCCTCACCCGCTTTGGAGAGCCTTTCACCTCAGACTCCACTGCATCGGCCTCCCGAAGCCTCCCCAACTTCAACCCGCAAGCCGCCGAATTTGTGCCTTTCGCCAAGATGCCTCCTAAGAGGAAAGCGTCCTCGTTCATGCGGTCTGGAAAGTCGACTCTGCCTGCCCTACGCACAAGCAGTGTTCCAGCTGATCAGCCGAGTATCAGTTCTGAGGATCTCTTCGGCGCAGATGGCTTCAGCTTCGGCACCAGTTTCGGCCCTAGCTCCAGCTCCAGTACGCGCAACGTCTTCGAAGGCCTTCTCGACGACACCGACGACGACAACAGCTCGGAAATTTTTGAGCTCGAGATGCAGGACTTACACGCTCTCGGTCAAGACCAAAATCGGCCTGTGCAGCATCGCGAACGCCTGCACGAAGCATTCGCTGTAATGCGACATCGCACCAATGAGAAAGTGCGAGTGGCATCAGCTGCTCCTCAGAGCAAGTCTGCCTTGCTGTTCATCTACGATCGACCCGCATCTCCCGACGTGGACGCCTCTCGCATACGGTACCTTCCACTTTGCCCTTCGTCGAACTCGAGACGACGAGATTCTATCAGCAAAGAGACAAACCTCACTGTGCTGCCAAGCGCTCAGCAGCAAATTGACGATGCCATATCGATCTCTGCGGCGAGCAAAGCCCAGTGGCCTGCGAATCAGCTTCCTGTCGAAATCTTCGAGCTCATTATTGACTACCTGTCCCGCGATGATGTCAAGTCAATGCGACTTGTGACCAAGGAGTTCGAGGAGAAGGTCTCACGCTCTCTATTCAACACTTCAGTCGTACCCTTCAACACAGAGCTGTATGATATGATCGACGAGGATGCCAGAGCATTCACCCGAGGATCGAGAGCGCACCCCGGACCGGAAGGAAAGGGCAAAGCGCGAGCACGAGATGTGTCTGACGCCGTCACAGACTTTCGAAACAGACTACAGTGGCAGAATGCCAAGGATGATGCAGAAGGCAAAGTGTATAGGGGACACGGCCTACGTGTCTTCCAAGGCTTCGGTCCACACATCAAGCGGTTCGGCATGAGCTTCGAGGTCGCCGAAGGACAGCTTTGCCGCCCTCCGATCAAGAAAGAGCTCGATCACGTTGAATCTTACTTCGGATCTTATGACTGGCCAACACAACAGTACACCCGCTTCGCCAACTTGGCCGGGCTGGAGAGGACTGCCGACGAGACTTTACGCATGAAAGCAGCTTTCTCGAACTTGGAGAACGTTCGGGATCTAGGGATTTCAATAGACAGCGGTTTGGGATGGCTGAACGGCCCTGATAAATCTATGCGTGCTCAGATCTTCGAACGTCCGTCTTCAATATTCGGAGATTCGCGCGAGATTCCCGATCGTCAAATGCAAGAGGCACAAGACTTCTGGAACACTGTCCAGTCATGCCATCGCGGCCTTGGTGTGCTGCAGTCTCCGAAAGAGGTCGTACTGGCTCACAAGCATCTGAGCAAATCTCCGGCCGAGTTGCGGGGTCTGCAAGGTTCTCGGTACGCAGACTCGCGACGTTGGCCTTCGATTGCAGCCAACAGAGCCGTTATAGCGCCTGGAAATCCCCAAGACACTCAAGCCGGAGTTTTGTACACCACTTGCGACTTGAACAGCTCCGCCTTGTTCGACAAAACGGCCCTCATGCCTGCTGACCTACGAAAGGAGCAAAAGGAATGGCTACTCGAAACTGAGTGGGCTCAACGCGCCTTCCTCGAGTGCTACATGCTAGCAGTCATCGACAATCCGATGGTGTTCGGGAGCGTGAAGACTCTCAACATTGCCAAGCTCTCGAGTGGCTTTCTCCCCCTGTTGGCCAACGAGCTGTTCTGGGATGCTTTGCCAGGCCTCACCGACATCACTCTGCTTGTGAAATCGGACTGGCGCACTGTCGAGAAAGATAATGCCGGCTTCGCTGAGACCAGCAACCAGAACCCGTCGGAAGCAGTGAAGGCATTCAACAAGTTCATCGCAAGAGATCGACTTTGTCTTCGTCCTTCCATTACAACATTGAATATTGGCTGGGCAGCTGGAGGCGAGCACGCCGAAGGGATATTTGCACGAAATGCGAATATTCTGCCCGCTCCAACAACCCATCTGGAGCATAGTACAGCTGCAGCCGCCCAATCGGGGACAGTTTTCAAGTTCGTGCAGCATCTGACCTTGACCAACTGCTGGGTCACACCTCCGACTCTTGTGGAATTGGTCCGATCTCACGCAGGCATGCAGTTGAAGAAACTCACGCTCGACTCTGTCTCTCTCACGGCGCATCCACGCTTCCCTGCGGAAGGTCAGCAGCAGCAGATCGCTCAGGCCCTGGCTGCCCTGCACCCTGGCGCATTCCCACCTGTTGGAGCACAGCCGAATCTGAACAATAACCAGCTAAACCCGCAAGCACAACTGCAGTTGATGAATCCGCAGAACCAGATTAACGTTCCTGACTTCGTACAACCACAAGCTGCACCAGCAGGCTGGCCGCCGTTGCCTCCACCATTCATGCACGGCTTCAATGCTCAACAGGCTGCTGCCCCAGCTGGGGCACCGGTTGCGCAGCCGCCACAGTTGGTACAGCACTTCGCGATGAACCAAGCTGCTGCGTTCCATGGGGCCAACCCACCGGGCTTCGCCCCCCCTTTCATGCCTGCTCAACAACCAGCTCTGGCGGCGGCAGGACTGCTCAACAACAACGCAATACCTCCGAATCAGCTGGCACCTCAACCACCTTCTCATTGGACTGCTAGTCATCGCGAAGGTTCATGGCCCGAGATTCTCGACAAGATCTCCCCCGGTGCCGTCTTCAACGACTACCTGCCACAGCCAGCTCCTTGGGAAGAGCAATTGCCAGAGCGTCCCACGACTAGTCTTCAAATTTTGGAACTGAAGTCATGCGGCTATGCCAAGCTCAGCAACAATAGTACTTTTGACCAATTCGCCATCGAAGCCAACTTCGAGCATCATCTCTCGAATTGGTTCCGCACTCGTCAGCTGGCTTTGTCGGCCGCTATGATGACTTCATCGGACCGGTTCATGGCACGTATCGTCCAATTTATTCCTCAGAGAGAACTGGATGCCATGCTCTTTGCCTGGGGGCTAACGGAAGGCTGGCAAGATAGAGTCAAGGCCGAGGAAGCTGAATATGACGGACTGCTTCCAGGAGGAATAGGCAGGATTTCTGGTCGTATCTACAAGGGTATGACTTTGATGGCTCAGTCAGAGACCCGGGAGTTGTAGAGAAACTTTGGTTCAGCGAGTATGAGTACGATGGCACGAGAGACGAGCACGGGTATGGGAGAGATCGAAAGTATGGTTCGTATGGTTCGCCTTTGATGTACTATACAAGCCACGCGACTGGCGGTGTATTGATAGGGCTTTTGCAATGGAGCTACATGAAGTCTGCCTTTCACACTTTCTATTCCTGTTCCTTGCATTAGACGTAAGGCCTAAGTCAGACATATGGCTTGCTGCAAAACATCTCTGAAGCACGGGAGCCTTCATTCAACATAAATCTGCGTCTTGCTGAGTCTTGGCTTTCACATGCAAGACCGGCCTTTTGGTAGAAAAGACCATTGCGTCAAGCACCCTTGACATACGCAAAGCGAACTCTCACTTCTTCCTCGCCATCCAGAAGCTCGGCCGGTAAATGTTTTGGAGCATGCTATGAGGATCTTGAATGTAACCCGTGGCTCCCGCTGGCACCTCCTTCTGCTCAAGAAGCTCAAATCCATACCTTGTAATCAAAGCCATGATCTCGTCATTTGAGAGTTCAAACGAGCCAGGCTCCCCGATGCCCTCATCACCGAGAGACTTTATGGCATTTCGGCCTCGCTGTCTGACACGCTCGGCAGGCGTAGGGACAGACTCGAAATGCCACAGTAGAGGGCCAATGTTGACCCAGATACCGCCTGGCTTCAAGCAGTGATGGATGGTCTCTATGTAGCTGATCACATTAGGAGCAGTATCGATGAAGAAGCAAGTCGCGACTGCGTCGAAGGTGTGCTCGTATTCGTGCTGCCGATAGAGCACGCAAAAATCACCAGACGACATAGACATACGTTGGCTGTAATGTACTTCGAAGTCCTTCGTGACGGTTTCCAGTATCGCTCCGGGATGAATATCTGGAACCTTGACATTTTTCAGCTGATTCGCCCTCGAATGATGATTGCTGAAATTCAGAGCCCACGGATACAGTTGATGCTGCGCCGCACGTTCCGTGCAATTCAGGATGTAGTTGGAGGCAAATAGCTGATGATAGGATATCTCATTGCCTTCAACGGTATATCCAGCAGCACATATCTCAAAGACAAGTCGGCCAAGGCCTGCTCCGGGTACGAGTATGCTGAAGCGATGACGCTCGGCGGGTGTCGAGGGAAAGTAGTCTTCCAAGGCTTTCAGTATCGGTGAGTACGAAGCATGTCGTTCTGGTAGACCTTCGGCGGACCAGTCTCGGTAGAGCTGGCGGATGGTCGAGCGTGCCTTGTCGAGATCACTGGGCGTGCTTTGACCTTTCCAGGAGCTGTCTTCGGGATCAAATTTGAAGGAGGACAAGGCGACGTCCAAGATAGCTTCGGCAATCTGCGCGTTCTGGTCGATGGCTTCATCAACGGCATCAAAGGTCTTGGGAAGAGAGAAAGGTGGGGAAGACAGCAATTCGACCTGTGCGGCCGGCAGGGCGTAAAAGGACTGGCGGCGCAGATGGGTGATGTTGTAGTGTGCCGCTCGGCGGTACAGTCTGGAAGCAAGAGCTGGGGTAAGAGAGGAGTCTGGAGACGGGAAACAACACCTTGGCTACGTACCGGAACGAGTCCAAGGCGGCGGCGAGTACTCGCAACTCGTCTGGATCAGTGTGAGGGTCGAAGGACAGCTCGCGGGGGCTTGGATGAGCCGGTGTGGCAGGCTGTTCGGGCATAGCGCAATGTGGTTGTTCTTTGCCGCCCACTCAAAACTGGGGGAAGAGGGCAGCCGATGCAACTCGTGCAGCCAAGGTCGACCACGTGACGGCGCTGTGGCAGCACCTCATCAGGGATGTGTCCTCGCGGAGCTGCAGCGTGTCGTTGCTACAGGGAGCGGTCCAGGAGCGACTTGTAGACAGCGACGGTCCATAAGGCTGAGGAAATAGTAACGTTTGCTAACAGGACTAGACCAAATCGGATTGAGCACAGACGGAAGCTACTCCCCCCCGCGAGGCCCGTTGTGGTGCGCGTTGCTTAGGAAGTTAGGGTACTCTACGAAGTATCGTGTCCCTGTCACCACCAACAAGGAATCATTTTCCATCGCTTCCCAGCCTACATATCACCACATCCATCTGCAGGACGCCCCCTCCTCCGCTGTCCCCCTCCTCTCCCCGCTCCGCATGGCTGTCGACGCCGTCCCCAGCGCTGCTCGACTGGCTGCCAATGGCTCGCACGGCGGCAGCGAGCCAATTGAGCTGGCCATCGACCTGCCTCGCAGCCTAGGCACGCGCGTCAACGTCCACCTCACGCTGCTTGCCAATGCCGCCCTGCTGTTCCTCTCGACCTCCAGCGCCGAGTCCGGCCCATCCGCCGCCGCGATGGGCAGTTTCGTCTACGCCATGCCCGACGTGAGTCTGGCCTTTTTCGCGCGGTCCTTTCACTTTTCGGTAACGATTGTCTAATGCTGAATGCAGAGATACAGCCCCGCACAGGCTATGAGCACCCCATTGTACAGCGTGCCATCAACACTAGACTTCACCACGCGCATGGCCAAGGTTCTCGTGCGGCGCCTGAACCGCCCTTGCTACGTGGGGAGCAGCATCAATCTCGCCGGTGTCGTTCAAGGCGGCAATGTTGACGAGGAAATGGAGGCCTTTCGCCGAGTTGTCGAGGTCGTAACTGCATCCGCCGCTGCAGCAGCTCCAGCTCCATGAACAAATCCGCCTTTGCACGTTCCAACACATCAAAAGCTCCACACGACGCAAAGCACCGCGTTTGGATATCCTGCTTGCGCGTTCCATCTCAATCTGCGCGGTACTCACGCGCTTTGACTGCCGCTACATTGCTCCGGAAGATTGACAACCACGACCCTCCATCAACAACGCATGGCTGAACCTTCAGCTTCTCTCGTGCTTTCGGCCCGCCCAAGCGCGCCAATCCACAGGTCGCCTTCGGCAACAGAGTTTCTTGTCAGTGCATCAAGAATATATCGGATTACTGCCCGACCGTCCGATATAGCAGGATAGCCAATGGCCCACAAACATATACCTTGAAGCGACTGCACGGTGGGGTTGTAGTGCCGAAGAAAAGCATGATTCTTACGCGCCTTGGGATTCCCAGTTGCTCGCAGGCTCCCAACGTGCGATCTAGTGCATGCGACGATCTGATTCCCTCTAGCCTGCATAAAGACTCTGCCTTCCTGCCACCTGCCGTCGCATTGCATGCTCTCGTCCAGTCAGACAATCAACTCTGTGTTGCCGCACGTCTGTACCATCTCCTTCTTTACCTTTCCCTCTCATCTGCGGTCATGTTGAATGAGTTTAGGATGGGATGTCGCCAGGCCCGTGGTCTGCCTCATTTCTGACGATGGTCGCCTCGACCAAACGACAACCCGGCGATGGGCACAGTGAGACCTCGTCAACTCCATCGCACATCGGAGCCGACGGCTTCCTGCGTTGAAATGTGAACGGCGACAACCTGACCCGGATGGGTACGCCTTGCTCTTCCCTACTGCTCTCACGATTTCTGCGACACGCTCATCTACTTGCGCTCACCCTCAGGGCCGACGACGCCAACCTCCTCAAACGATATGCCATCAGCACGCCCTTGGAAGAACATCGCTCTAGATATGAGTGCTGCCTAGGGAACTCCTATGGTTGGACTCTCCCTCGATCGACACGCGAACACGTTTGAGGTCGCCTGCGAACACCGCCTCCAGTCCTTTTTCTCCAGCGCTCGATAGTCGGCTTGCAGTAGCTCATGTCCTTGCATGCTTCGATCACACCAATTGACCACGACCTGACCGTTCTCTGGATGCTGATAAGGCACACATCGCTACTCTACTGGACGTATTACAAACCACAACGACCAATCTCCAGGGTGGCGACGGCGGGGCTTGTAACACAATACTGGCTATGAGCGCTGGCTCATCTGCTGGCAACACTGCTTCTCCCACCGCCAGCTGTTGGGAGAATCACCTGGACTCATCGTCACTACAACGGAAAGATGGCGATTGGTGGGGGGTGTCTGCGCCAACACTCTCCAAAGGCACAGACTGATTCTGCCTTCGTTCGACCTTCTGTGTCGGCTGTGTTAGCTGGATTGAGAATATCATTGTGCGTTGGACAACTGAGCCGATGCCGCTGATGTCCCGTGTGTGGTCGACAACTTGAGCCTGCTCTATGAAATCGAACGGCTCTCGCTCATCGACTGGCGCTGCTGTCTTCTTCAGTTTTGGTGGCGGCGGAGGCATCAAAGGCTTTGGTGCAGCCATTGCATCACGACTAAAGACCCAGGATCAGGCTGGGATTCTGGAAAACACTCGTTCTGCGCAAGGCATACCTACGGGCATACCAAATTTTCGGGCTGACGTTGTGGAGGCGCAAGTGGTACTACAAACCGCCCGTTGAGGGAGTTCCTTGCCGCTGGAAATTGCTTGGCACGAGGTTCTTCGGCTTCCCCGGTGACGGCACGAGTCGTGTTTCAAATTCGGGTCACGCTTTCGGCCCGAGAAGGACGGCAACCCGATTGTTTTACGGCTCTCGGGACAGATGAAGCGGCGAAACACTGGTGTGAAATGTCGAAGTTGCTACCCGACACTAAGCAACGCCAATTAATACCGCCACATGCTGTACCGGACGTCTCAGGACGTGATAGGCCACGTGGGTCGACCTCAGCCTTATTCAATCGCATTCGCGCACCAGGGCAGCGCCCCACGACAACAACAAGTTCAGTACTCGCTAGACCGTCGTTGCTGTCAATACCGACGGTGAAGACGATGTCCGAGCAGATACTCGCTTTGTTTACCACCATCTCGGCTCTGCCCAGCTTCCCGGTCCGGCGTAGTCTAAAGGAAACTCCGCTGGTACCATAAAGGTCACAGAATTACGCAAAACGAGTTCGTCCGGGGCGCCTGATGGAAGTGCGACCGCTCAGGTTGTACAGCATCATCTTTTCACATTGTCCATACTCGGCAAGGAAGCCGACCTCACTGGCGTGCTCTTGGACGGGGAGGACACGGGGGCCTCATTGCCTTTATCGGCCGTCTGAACAGAATACCTCCTTTGTCTGGCATTGCGAGGGATGGATAGAGCGCTCATGATCGCGATCTCAAACTTGTCGACAAGCCCAAGGATCGAAAGTCTGCCATCCCACTCCCGGCCCATCGCTGCGACAAAAGTTACGAGAGAGCTACCATTGTAACCAATTGCTCTTATCGTCGGCAAGCGACACCCTTGTGTATCAGGATCTGGTACAACGATGCTCTCGGCGACACAATCCAGCTCGAAGTCTGACGAGCCGATGCCAAATGGGATCCCTACCCGGACTGCACATTCCTCTTAATGCGAAGCCTCGTATCTAGCTTTGCATCTGCTCTCTCGACGGCGGGACGCACTAGCACACTCTAAAGCCGACACCAATGGTAAGATGCGAGATCTGCTGCATGGCAATGTTGGCTAAATCCGGGGATCCGACGCCCGCTGCACATGCAGAGCAAGTTGGGCATCTACCGAAGACATCGAGTGGTGCCTCAAGGCGATGCGAGCCTGTTAATCTGGAATGCTCCTCGTCCAGCATCAAGGCAAAATGGAGAAAAAGGTTAACACGAGTACCGTGTTCGAAGCGCTGTCAATGGCAGCTAAGTCGTTTCTTGGCCCCGAGATGTCCGGTTCTGCATGCTGGCAGCCAGCCGTTCGTAATGGTACGGTTTCGGAGTAACAATATGTCGCCATGGAGGTCCAGACTTCGAGGAGGCGGTGATGATCACAGCAATGTGCCTGTGTGTATTTTCAATCCGCTACAGGAGCAACTGGCCCACATGCCTACAACGGACGCTGTTGCAGATGGAAGCTTCTCATAGGATGAGTTCGATACCTCCCCTTCCAACAACGAAACGGAAGCGATCCGCATCTGCCAAGATCTTGTGCCGATCGCATGTTTGGAGAGACGAAGAAAGCTTGCTGTTGTGTCGCTTCGATTTCAAATAATAGGTATGGCCTAATAATACCAGAGCAGACGCAAAGAAATCTACGAGAAGGAGATGGTCAAAAGTGTGGCGATGCTAGCCCAATGCGACATGGATCAACAAGTTGGTACAGACCTGGAAATGAGGCTTGATCAGCGGCGGGTCTTTTGTGACAGGTGACTATCCTGATAGTCGGTTTGTACGACAATGCCGCGAGCCCAGTGGTTGGCCGGGACAAGGGTGTGGAGAGAGCTCCGCTTCGCGTCTTGAGTACATTCAGCCGGACCGTAATATTGGGATCTGGATCTCTAGATCCTCAAGCGACGTCAGATGGAGTGACACGGGAGCTCAATGATATGATGGAAAATACATTGGAGGGTCGCACGGATCGCGATTCTTTGCAAGGCGCGGCACAGTGGGTGGGAACACAGCAGCTATATGCGCAGGCTTGGACATGAAGGACAATCCGCGCCCGATGGAGGCGCTGGCAACTACCGATACTGGCGTTGACGGAGGTACCTCCAGCTCCGCCATCCAAGGACTGGGCTGCTAGCGAAAAAGAGAAGGAAGGATCCGCAAAGGTCGACAGGTGGGTGCTGATAGGGGGTAAGGTAAGGCAACAGCAAAGGTTCACGCGGAGGGAGCTGCGCGAGAGGAACACTCATCCACACCCACACCATCCTCGTCCTCATCAGCTGAACAGGGCGTAAGTTAATCGTCCGTCCTCCGGCCAAGCAAAGGCAGGCCGGACGATTGGCGGCCGTGAAGTGGCCATTCCGGAGGCAGCATCCCGGCTGTGCGTGGGCGAACGAGTGCAGGACAGGATCTGAGTTGTCGAAGACACAAGGTCGGCATGCCGGTACTCGTCAACACGAGTAGCTGCGCAGGAGACCGGGCCGGAGATCCTAGTTGAGACTTTCTTAGCCTCAAAGTCTGTTCGAGTAGCGGCGCTAACCCAAGACGTCGGCTCTTCGCTGCTCTCTTGTCTTCGATTCGTTCGACGGCAACGAGACCCCTACCCAGACCAGACCAGCGCTCTGGTACCCCAGCAGCAGCACCAGCACGAGAGCGCATCTGCCGCTCGACCACCGCGTTCAGCCGTCGACACAGAGGAACTGCCCGCCGCGCCGTCACATCCATCACCACCACTCGCCCACTCTAATGCCAACGCCCGACTGACTCTCCTCAGGCCGCTTTGCGTGCGTGGACGCCCCAATGATTGCCTCCTCCTCCTCCCTCTCCCGTGCTCGTTTCCTCTTCCTCTTCCTCCCAACTGGAGCGTTGGCTCTGTTCGTCCAACGTTACCTATCACGCATATATCTTCGTGATAGTTCGCCTCTCCTATAGCCCTTGACTCGTTCCATTCCATCCCCTTGCCATCCTCCTCTTCTCTCTCCCTCTACCACTACCGCTCTTTCCCCATTCTGCCCTGTCCCGGTCCGTATCACTACAACTCCCTTGGCTCAACATGTCTCCTTCTATGCTCCTTCGAGAGGACGATGTCGTCCTCGAGACCATCAACGATCTGGAGGCCCTCAAGGTCACTGTGGTCAACGAGACTCTGCCCAAACAGGAAACGTCATTCGTCTTGCATCGATCGTTGCATGTGGATCCAGCGTATGTCATCGCTGCTCAGGGCAATTATCTGCACCTCAGCAACGGTCAAAGCATTCTGGACGCAACCGGTGGAGCTGCTGTAGCCTGCCTTGGACATGGAGAGGTTCGGTAAGATTAGAGCCTCCGACCAAGTTCGTGGAATGTGTCTTCTGACGGCAGGCATCAGCGTTCAAAGTGCCTTGATCGAACAGATGAGCGAAGTGTCATACTGTCACTCCCTCTTCTACGCAACTCACGCTGCTGAAGACCTGGCAAAGTTGCTCATCAACAGCACCAACGGCGAGATGTCACGAGCCTTCTTCGTCAGCAGCGGCAGCGAGGCCATGGAAGCTGCACTCAAGCTCGCGAGACAGTACCACCTGGAAAAGCCGAATCCGGAGCCGTCACGTACGCATTTCGTCTCCCGACAGCAGAGCTACCACGGCACGACCCTCGGTGCATTGGCTGCCGGTGGCCATGTGGCTCGTCGGGCCATCTTCGAGCCTATCCTCAGCATAAACACTAGCCGGGTGAACCCTTGTTACGCGTACAGGGGCCTGGCGGATGACGTTCTGGACAGTGAGGCCGCTTATGTGAGTCGACTGGAAGCGGAGCTGGAGGCCGAGTTCTTGAGTATAGGATCGGAGAATGTGGCCGCTTTCATCGCGGAGCCTGTCGTTGGTGAGTTGAAGATATCGACGATTTCAATCGATCGTTGATAGAACGTTTACTTACGAGAGTCTAAGGCGCTGCACTGGGCTGTGTTCCACCGTCACCTGGATACTTCAAAGCCGTACGACGAGTATGCACCAAGTATGGAGTTCTTCTCATTCTCGACGAAGTCATGTCAGGTGCCGGCCGGGTAGGTCCCGAACCGTCTCAACGATATCCTGCTCCTCTTCATGCCTGGCAGGACCCGCTGATCGGGGTGGTGAGTTGAGCAGAACGGATCTCAATAAGGACTTATTAACAAGACTGACGGTTGATCAGGTCCCAGACATCATGACGATGGGCAAAGGCCTCGGCGGAGGCTACATGCCCGTTGCAGCAATGCTTGCCAACCGTCAAGTTGTAGATGTGCTCCGTCTCGGTACGGGAGCATTCAGCCACGGCCAAACGTACCAAGGACACCCAATGGCATGCAAAGCCGCCCTGCAGGTCCAGAAAATCATCCAGCAAGACAATTTGGTTGCCAACGTCCGCGAACAGGGCGAGCTGCTCGGCCGTCTCCTGAAGAAGAAACTGAGTGGACATGCAGCCGTCGGCAACATTCGCGGAAAGGGCCTGTTCTGGGGCATCGAATTCGTACGGGACAAAGTGACCAAGGAAACCTTTGAACCGGAGCTGGGAGTGGCAAATGGAATTCATGAACTCGGTACGTCCCCAGTAAACTCACCAACATTGAATGACCAAATCTGACCGTTACAGGCATGCAAGAACCGCACAACATCAGCCTCTACCCAGGCACCGGCAGCGCCGATGGCCGACGAGGCGACCACATCATCATCGCACCCGCCTACAACATCACGGCAGACGAGATCGAACAGATAGTCGACACAACGGCCACGGTCATTCAGCAGTACTTTCTCCGACAACACGCTTACGACTTGTTCGTGGCCAAGATTGCCTCATCGGCCGCCAAAGCAGACGACATAAACGTTCCGAAGCTCACCAGCAGCAGACGATGATACCTTTGCAACAGACTTAAGTCTTTAACATAGATTGACGGATTCGCCTGATACACCTTCTGCACACTTATTATCTGGAATTTCGGCAACAACTCTCGTGGAAATCGTTCCCCTCTCAACTCTTCGGCAATATGGTTTTCGATCACGCGGGCAAGCAAGCAGACACGACTGGGTCGCATTCGCATCGTTAGTACATGTAACATCGCAGCATGCAATAAATAACGCAGCGTCATGAGCAACACTTTGAATACAACCAAAGGAGAGGAATCAAGAATCAGATACTTCGAAATCAGATCCTGGGCTCCTGGAGCCTCTTCGTTTAGCAGCTGCCTCCCACGTGATAGAATAGCTGCCTGCCGTTCCAAATCCAAATCCTCCTTTCTCCGGGTACCTTTGTAACACCATCTTCCCTGCACATACATAACATGCTTCCCGCTCGTGCAGATTGGGCAGTGCAATACCTCCAAATGCAGCGGCAGCAGGAACCGATCTACAGGAAACAACATCACACCGACTCTCATAGCAAAGCTACCGCCCACGTCATGCATGACACTCTGTCCGTTGCGTGCTAAGTGCTTTGGTCCATGTTCCTTGTGAATCCACGCGCTACCTTCCCTCTTTTTTTTTTTTTGCTTTTCTTTCAATAGCCACTGTCAAGACACGTGGCAGGGATTGCCTGCCTCGGTATTCATGGAGCTAATCTAGCTATGTGGGTGGCGAGAGCAGCCAAAGGAAGAGAGAGAGAGGAAGGTGACGCTGATCCTGCTCAGGTCACAAGAACACGAATCTGTGCTGTGCTGTGGCACAAGAAGCAACGAGGGTCCGTCGTTGTCACCTAGATTTCGGTCCCGGGAGCCTGGCGGCCAGGAAGTCACGACCAGAGGTGCAGAAATTGTAGGGCTACCCAGATTTGATTGTAGCAAGTCTCCCATCACTTCTTTTTCTTGTCTTTGACTTTCTTCTGCAGCAGCTGTTGTTGGCCGCCGCCTCCGCCGTCTCCACCGCCTAGAGCGCCCGGCAGAGCGCCGCCCATCTCTGCCATCTGCCGCGTCACATCATTGATTAGCGGGAAATAACAACGCATGTGTTTCAAGTTGCCTCGGGCGCCTCAGACAGGGAAGGAAGGAATACGTACCATATCTTTGAACATGTTTTCACTTACGCCGCCTCCAGATAGAGCCGGTGAGTGGGGTGGTAGGATGCTACCCATCTTCTGGCCCCGTGGGATATCGGGTGAGAAGCTCTTCGGCATTGGTAGGCCTTGGATCTGCAGCTTCTTTGGCGTCTCCTCTGTCGTGGGGTGTGACTTGAGGTACTCGGATATCATCTTGTAAAGGTGGTGTTCTGTCACAGCAATCAGTTGGCTTCGTGCCCTCTGGCTGCATGCGTCCGCGTCCATCACTTCCATGCCGTGTTGTACAATTCCTGCATCTCTGCCTCTTTCGTACGAGAACAAGGTGGGCTGCTACTCACTGTTGTGGATCTTGGAATTGACTGCCTTTCCGTTCTGCTTGACCAGCACCTTCACTCGCCCCGGATTTGCCCAGTCCTTAGGATGCGTCTTCATGGGCTCCAGGACGAGTTGCAAAGGGATGCCTTGGGACTGCCCTATATGTGCCAGCCCCTCGATTATCTCTCGCGCCAGAGGATTGGCCACTGCGTCTTCCTTCGGCACTCTGCGGCCTTGCTCCCTCGATCGTGTGCTGTCAAAGTACACCGGGTAGATGCACTGGAAGTGCTTGCTCTTCTCCTGCTGCTCCTGCTGGTACCTCTCCCTCTCCTTATCGCTCATCCTCATCTGCGGCACGGCCGTGTTGCCAGAGCTGGGGTGCTGTCGTTGCTGGCCTTGCAGTAGTGCCTGCATCATGTCGGGCGTCAATTGTGTATCAGCGGGCTGCGTGCCCAGGTTTCCTTTCTGCGGGCGCGCAAAGTCGAAGGCGTCGAGGTCCATCTCGTCCGGATCGTCTGCCATGATGTCGTCGTCGTCGTCCTCGACCTCCTCTATGCGCGCATTCGCCATGCTTGCTGAGTGGGGGTTGTGCGTGTGATCGGTCTGCTGCGGCGGCTATCCCGTGAGTTTAGAATAGGCAGGTGGTAGTGCCTCGTCAGAGGGAGGAGCGGATGTTGGTGATGGGTGAATGGATAGGAGAGGATGTTGTAGTTGAAGAGTATCCAAATTGTCTCGAAGCAACTGAGCAAGTCGGCCCCACTTTATGCCAAGCCGTATATATACTAGTATGTCCTATACGAGACGGCGAGTCATGGACGACATGAAGCTACCAGTTCGCAGCAATCACCACCATCTGCCGACATGCACGATCGATCTCAACATACGCACGACATCGTCCTCACAGCCATCCTGGTCCCAGAAGCCTCCCAGCCGGCAATATCCCAGGGGCTGCGGATTGATTCTGTCACTCTTCAAATATTGATTGGCCCTCCATTCCGTCCAGATCAGCAGTCCAGAGGAATTCGAACACGACGGGAGTGCATCATGCAAGACCAAGCCAACCGCCACGGCCGGTTATTCATATCATTCCAGATATCGTTTCTTCGTCAGTCTCCCTCACGGAGGAGAGGAAAAAGAGGAGGTGAACTGAACAAACCCAGCCCAGCTATCGCAGAAACGCTGTTCTCATGCTCATTGCCCAGATAGCCCACCCGGCGACATGCAATGCAAGAATCGTTTCTACGCTTCAAAGACCTCGTCGGTCGTTGCTCAAAACACACAACATCAAAAGCCGGTACTCCTCGCTGTCATCTCCTGTCCCAGCTTGTCCTCGAACGCCTGCATGCACCTTTGCTGCATGTCTCGTTTCGTTTCATGTCAAATCCTTATCAAGCGGGCAGCCGTGATTGGTAATTGCTGCTGCGTGCTACCGACGGCGAGGCTCTGACTGTTGCGACGCCTGTCGCTGCCGCTCAACTCGGATGCGCGCTGCCTCCGTTCCGTCGTCTTCCACCAATTCATCGAACCACGGATGCTTCAGCGCTTCGTGAGCCGTAATCCGCTTCTTTGGATCGTACACGAAGATTTTGCGCAGCAGATCTAGGAATAGCTTGTTGAATGGTGTCGTCTGCGGGATGATATCTTCTAGCCGCTTCATGCCTCGCACAAACTTCCTAGATTGGCGCGGGGTGTCGGGCATTGGATATTGAAGATGTCCGTTTTTGAAGAAGCGCGCGGCGGAGTTTCGATCATGGCGCTTTGAACCGCCCTTGGTGACTTCGCGGATGAGGTTGCGGTCGATGCTTTTGCCTGTCACAGCCTGGAAGTTCACGATCAGTTACCGGCCGAGGAATCAATGTATCTCGGGTCTCTGTGCATACCTCCATCATACCGAGATGCTCGCAACAGTCATGGGTCTGGAAGAGAGCATCGCCAGTCCAGCACTCAACAAGAATGCAGCCAAGTGACCACAGATCGATCGGATGCGACCAGCCTGGAATAATCGTTAGCTTCGTCGAACTGCTTCAATGGTGCAGACTTACCGATGCCAAGGATGATCTCGGGTGCCCGGTAATGCCGCGTGCTCACAACGGAGCTATGATACTCGTCGTCGAACGTCGCGCTTCCAAAGTCGATGAGGTTGATCTGAGGAGTAAGGAGCACTCGTCTGAACTTAGCAGATCTCGAGGTGAGTGCACTTGATGAGGGGATGTTACGATTGTACGTGAACGTCTGGTAAGTGTGGTTGAGCAACAAGATGTTCTCCGGCTTCAGATCCGTGTGGATGAGGTTCAGGTCATGCAAGAAGGCGATGGATCCGAGCAACTGACGTGCAAAGGCCTGAATGTGAGATCCTGGAAATGGCACAAAGCCTCCGCTCTTCAGAAAGTCAAACACGGAGAGGCCTAGCAACGGGGTGACAATGCAGATGTGGCCTCTCCAATCGAAACAGTCGCGCAGTTGAATGCATCGGTTCCGGTTGTGCTCGTCCGCGGCGCGGAGGGTCTGGAGGACACGTAATTCGATGCGGCTAGCATCGCGGTACTGGAACAGGTCAGAATAGGGGCAGGAGACGAGCAGAAGACTTCAATGTACCTTTGGTACAGCTCGGATGATCTTAACGGCGACCTCTTTCCGCGAGCGGATATCAATCGCGCGGACAACTTTGCCGAAAGTGCCCTGTCCAAGGAGAGACACAAGATTGTATCGTTCGCCCAATCGGCTGTTCTCTTGAACAATGTAATGGCCATCCTCGTCGTCGATCTTCTCAGTGGGCTTCTGACGCTGTACATCTTGTCAGTGGATCTATGGGTCTGAGACTTCGTGCCCAGCACGTACCTCATGTATGGCTGGAACCACCACCTCCTTCTGCTTCTTGTATTGCCTGGGTGGTGGCACATATTCTCCGTACTCGGCCAGGTAGCCTTTGGGTCCTGGGCGCTCAGTATCTTGCTTGACCTTCTGATCGTCGGCTCTCGTGGTCCGCTTGCGTTTCTGACCCGTCTGTGCAGGCTCTACTCTGCTTCCCGTGCTGGCTTGTGAGCCGAGCGAGGTGGGAGCCGTGGTGTTCTGCAAGCTCTCAGTCGAAGTGCCGTTCGAATGCGAGTGTGGCGTGTTGGTAGTGCTGTAAGCAGCAACCTCGCCCGTTCCGCTAGTGACACGCCTCTTCTTATCAACATGCCCATGTTGACTACGACTCGAGTCGTTCGTGGCGGGTGGATTTGGTTGCTGGATGGTCGCTGGCGGAGCAGGGCTGTCATCATCATGGATTTCGATAATCTCAGTTGGTGGTTTGCCTCCAAAATACTTGATCCAATCAACAGGAGACTTCTCCTTCCTCCGTCTTCCCCTGTCCCCGTCATCTGAGTACATGCTGCCATTGACTTGCTGGGTGTAGGACGGCATATCAGCGCCGCCAGTTGCCGAGGCACGTGATGCAGATGCAGAGTGTGATTGTTGAAGAGGAGGGAGTTGTCTCTGAGATTGTTGATAACCAGACCGGCTGTCCGTGCGCCTTGAATCGTCCTGAGGCGGGGCTTGGGCGAAGCCGTGTGTGTAGGTGAATTCAGCTCCTCGTGACTGGGTGTGGGAGTGCGTGTATCCACCGTTGCTCATGCCACTCTCAGGCCTGGATGGGGGAGGTGGTAATTGGCGATTGGAGAGATTGCTCGACGGTCGAGTGGGAATGTTGTTGTGATAGCCGTTGCTCAGGTTGCTCGACGGCCTCGGGGGCGGTGGAGGCAGGAAGCGGTCTTGGGGCGAGGGCAGATACCGCAGATGCTGATGAGGCAACGTCTGGGTGAGGGTCTGCGGAGTGGACATGACTGTGCGGAGGGGGTTAACGGGTCATGGAGCAGGTTACTGGATTGTCCGGTGGAGCGGAGCGGAGCAGGGGAGGGAGGGTATGTGGGCGTAGGTGGTGTCAGTGGTGCCGGGTGAAGTCGTCGGCCTGCGATGTCTGGTAATACGACCGCAGCGGCGAGCCTGCGTGCTGGGCGGACAAGGGGTGCCCGAGCAGGCGGTGGACAGGTCCAATTCGGTGTGCTGATGCTTCCTGGGTGTTGACGTGAGGGCGGAGGAAGCTGGAGAGGCGAAAATGGGCGGGTGGGCGATGTCCTCGACGACGCTTGGATCAGCAGCAGTGTGCTCTAGCCGCGCTGGGATGGACAAGAGCAGCGGAGCGGGCAATGATGTGGTGGTGGTGGTGGTAAGGGTACAGGGGAGAGACAATGCTGCTGGAAGAGTTGCTGGGCGAGAGATGAGAACGTGCACCCGGAGCGTGCCTGAGCTTGCCGTCGCCGTGAGGCAGAAGAGAAGTGGTGGTGCTTGTACTGGTGTGCTTGGGACATCCGGGTGTCGTTCGTCGCTAAGCCAGCACGCGCTCGTCACCGGCTCAACGCACTCAGGCACTTTATTTTCATTCACTGCCCTCTGCTCCTGCCATTTCTAAAGACTACCTGCACATGCCTACATGTTACTTCCAACAACTTCGCCGCAGAAATTGCGTGTTCTCGAGATATACCGGCTTACATGTGGAGGAGGAGTCGAGGTGGATCCTGCATGTCGTGGCGTGCTGTAGTGCTGTAGCTGTATCGCTACTACTGTGCCTCTTCCCTTAACCCTTTACCTCAATACTACTACGTCTCACAGCTTGGCGTGGCCACTGTGGTGCATAGATAATACTTCGTCATTCCTCTTTGATTGGTGCTCTCCTGAACCAGTCCTCCATCCTTGTCACCGAGTGGCGCTCCGGCGCCTTCTCATACCACGGCCGCCCTGAAACTCTCCGCGTGCCTAGCGTTTGACAGCCCATCATTCAGACATCCAGGCTAGGTCCAAGACATCTCGAGACAATTGACATCGAGCATATGACTTCAGTCGACTGCATGGCGGAGAAGAATATCTCGGCCTCTCCTTAACGGGAAATCAACATGCTGTTGAGCCTAAGTATAGCTCTATGTCCGAGTGAATGTGTTCGAGATGTGCCACTTTTGGACACAGCCTGCAACTTGACAGCAGCGACGAGACGAGCATCAGTCTTGCCCCAGCTATACTTCATCCAAGAAGAACACTCATGATGTCTCAAAATGCTGTTTCTGATGATTTTTTGGGGTTCTCTAATAGGCTGCTTTTCGCCATTGTATCCCAATCTCCAATCCCTCCTTACTTTCATACCTTCAGAGTCAACAATGCTCCTTTCTGCCACTACCCAAGCATTCGCATGAAGGGTGTGTAGATCGCTTCATCTCCCATGTCTTCTCGTTTATCAATTCCCCAACAATTTATGTCTTCCCTCCATAATGTATTTCAATCAGCATCTCGCGGGATTCGAAGCTTTGCTGATTTCCGTCCAAGCAGATTCAAAGCCTCGTTTGATCTCCTTGTACGACACAACAAAGATGTTCTGTTCGTCGCGACTGATGAGCTGTATCTTCTCGTCGATTCCTGCATCGAGCTTGTTAAGACATGTGACCATGTGCCCAAGGTCGAGCACTGGTCGGCCGTCGTGATCGACCTGATGGAAGACGTAGTCGCGGAAAAGCTTGAGGTAGTATCTCTCGCCCGTCTCAGACCACGATGATGACATTTGGTTGAGCAGAACTGGGTTGCTGGTGGAATTGGGCGTACTCCCAGTATCTGGTCGTTCCAGAATGACGTTCATCTTGGCCAATAGTCGTACCAAACGACCATTCTCAAGCTCTCGCATGGTGATTGACGTCGACTCGTCTTTAGCGTGTAGCGTGCTGTCAAAAGCCGAGACCACCTTGTCTGCGATGTTGTTGAGGAAGGTGTGGATGTTGTGTTCTGTGCTCGACGCCGATGTTGACGCGTCCACTTGCAGAGTCGTCTCCTGTCCTGGTGGAGCTATGAGCCAGGCAATGCAGCTACGCAGTCGCTCACTGTACGACCGACCGACAAGTACCAATGCTTTCGCGGCGTTCTCGTGTGCTATCTGGTTTCGTGCTGCAATGCCCAAGATGAGGCGTCCCAATGCCTGCAAATCGGCTCTTTGGAGCTCATGGGCCGGCTTCCGTTGTTCATAATTGAGCACATCGAAGATACCGCATCCGTTCAGACGAAGACGATTTTTCGACGTAATCAGCACCTTGGAGGGAATTACGGTCTGCGACGCCATTCCTCCCTCGTGAATCGTCTTGAGTGCACTCGCGATTTGCACAATGTAGCCCCAGAGCTCGTTCTCCGGCATTATTTGGCCACCCGGCCTGTGTGGGTTCCGGCTAACAGCAAAGTGCTTTTCTGCGAGTGTTTTGGAGAGTGGGTGGTAATCGGTCGCGATGATCAGTGAACTGTCGCCAAACCATCGGCCGGTGAAGGCATCATGGACCTGGACCATGCTGGCATTATTCATGCGCTTCCACGCGTTGATAGTCTTGATCGCTGCCTCGCTTGTCAAACGATATCCTTCGATGCGCCGTAGAGCATATGTGTGGCCATCTCTGCTGGAGATGGCTTTGTAGACCCAAGTCGGATACCCAAACGTCGGCTGGCTTTTGGATGTATTTGTATCAATCGCAACAAGAGAATGAAAGTACTCCACGCTTAGCGGAAGTGTGCTGTTAGCAAAAGTCTGCAGAGTGGCCTCCGATTTCCGTTGAAGGTCTTCGCGAAGTTCGTCGGGAATGAAGAAGTCTGTTGTGCTTCGCTGGAATGCCATCAGGTTTTCTCGTCTGGGTCCGATGGAAGAGTAAAGATGGTAATTAAGCGGGTGCATAAAACCTGTAGCATCTTGAAAGAAATGCTGGTTCGCAACAGAAGTCGCTTGCTGCGTGTAAGGATTTATTTGCGCTTGAGTTGCGTCAAGCCCAGCCATGCCCTGCTGAGACAGAAAGGGATCTCCAAAGGTACTCAATTGCTGCTGTAGCTGAGGCTGTTGAGGATCCATCTAGCCAACGTCAGCTTTTATTTGAAGGTGGCACTCAATGACTACTGACTTGAGGCGACGACAAATACGACGACCCTGGGACGAACTCCTGGTATTGCTGCTGTGCCGTCCGCAACACATGCTGCGGGAAGAATTCTATGGATGGCTCTTTCGAATGTGAGTTTGTTGCTGGCGTTGCGGCGCCTGTCATCGTCAGTGAACGTGTTACCTCGAGATCATGGTATTTAGCTTGCCTGAGCCGCGTGGAGTAAAGGCCGCCGCCGTGACCGCCTTGGGCGATATGCCGAGCCTGGCAGGTTGTGCATTTCCAGTCTTGGGTGTAAAAGCCGGGGACTCGACATTCAGAGACCTCTTTGCGCTGTCTTGGCTCAATATGCCGTCCACGGTGTAACTCATGACGGGCAACGCCGATGGACTGTTGAATCCGTTCGGTGCCATAGAGGCGAAGTCGTGATTGTAGCCGCAAGTGCCTAGGGAGAAAAGTTTAGAAGCAGTACTCAGCGTCAAAAGCACAACTGGGATACGGACCCTCTTGAAACTTCCTACATTGTGGTCCATTCCTACATAGTACTGTACTCATTGGAGGCCGGTTCTCGAATCGATTCGGCCTCCTGGCATCCCCGGACGTTCGAAATGGCACAGTGGCCATATCATTACTGCTTTTAATCAGAAATTTGCCCGACTTCACTGAAGCTGGTCTGAAAGGATTCTCATGCGGTTCCAAGTTCAGAACGACGCCACTATCCCGAGAGTCCTTCCGCGATGCTGCGTTCGGAGCAGCCTGTTCAAGAATAACCTTGTTTGGTGATGGCGTGATCGGCAACTCGAATTGAAACTCTTCTGGCTTTTCAAGCCTGGCTGCGTCTTTGTCGTGCTCGGCGAATATGTCGAGTCGCAAGGCTAAAGTTCCAGAAGACTTGATAGAGCTGCCAGTACAGGATACGATGCTCGACGACTCTTCGATCTGAGTAAAATCGTAACAGGCCCTCTCGTTGTTGACTTCGGATCGGCTCGCGACCGCCGGAGAGCACGCACGCCCAGTTTCAGGCCACTCGAGCTTCTTTGCCCCCGGGAGAATTTGGTCCTGCCGCTCGTGAAGCTCTTGGAGCTCTGCTGCGGTACGAGGTGGCCCAGAGCAATCTCTCTTGGGGCGCTCCGACGTACGGCGTTCTGGTGCTGGAGGCGCGAAGCGAGAGGCGAATGGGTGCGTGAATGATCGTGACTGGTCTCTGCGGCGTGGTATTAGTACGTCTGCGTCCTCACAAGCCTCCGCCTCGCTCAGTGAGATCCATTTCTTTTTCTTCCGTGCTGGCTGTGCCATGACTGCGCAGTACAGCCGGTTGGGGTGCGCCGATGTGTGGGTGTGTATGTGCTTCCAGCGAGCGAGGTCAAAGCAAAAGCCCATGAGATCTTTCCATACCTTTAGGATAACAAGTCACACGGGCAGTCGCGTGCCGTGCGGTCACGTAGCAGTTACGAGTCGGAGGGCGTCAGCAGGCGGGTGTCGAGACTGAGAGGAGGCCACCCGTCCATTATCCTGAAGACACGAGCTCCACATCCACGTCCAGGTCAGGACGGCGGCAATTCGGAATTGGGGGTGCGCTCAAAGAGAAGACCCAGTCTCCCTAGCGGAAATGCGATGCGAGGCAATGCGAGGCGACGCAGGGGAAGAGATGAAGGGAAAGAATGCTGCACTGCACAGCTGAGACCGACCTGCTGTCTAAAGGGTGCAGCAAGAGACGATGTCGGGCTCGGCTTCCGCACGGGCCGATGCCGAGTTTGGTCCGATCCGGACTCTTCACCGGCCCCGATCCACGTTGCTTCCACGTCTGCTTTGATATATATTGACCTTCGTCGCACTCTCGCCAACTCAACAACCACCTCCTCAAATCCCGGTTCACGGTCTTTACAGGTATGGCGTCCTCCACAGACCTGTCCGCGCTTAGCGAAGAGCAGCAGCTCGCCCTCCAGCAATTCACATCCGTCACGGACCAGGACCTCGACAGCGCGGTGCCGCTCCTCCAGAAGTGCCAGTGGAACGCGCAGATAGCAATCACGCGCTTCTTCGACGGCGATGCCGATACCATAGACCCTGTCGCGGAAGCAGCGCGTGCGCCTCCACAGCAGAACACTCGGAGAACGGAGACGCTGATGGACAGCATATCCTCACAACCTTCCTCACGATCGAGACGAACAGCGGGCCCAGAAGCTGCACCGAGAGTCGTTCCTACCCCAGAGAACCAGCTCTCCCAGCCGCTACCCTTCCCGCTTTCAGTCATAGTCCTCCCCTTTAACCTCACATACGCCATCTTCCAGCGACTGTTCGGCGCCGTCGGCTATCTCTTTCCCTTCCTGCCGCGATTACTGGCTCGATTCTGGTCAGGACGAGCTTCGCAGCCTTCAAGAGATGCGCGACGAAGACCACTGGGACCACGAGACACGGCGGCGCGATTCATAAGGGAGTTCGAGGAAGAATATGGCGTTACATCTGGAACACTTCCCTTCCACGAAGGAGGCTACGCTCAAGCATTCGATATTGCGAAACGCGACCTCAAATTTCTTCTCGTGGTCCTGCTCTCTCCTGAGCACGACGACATTTCGTTGTTCGTGCGAGAGACGCTGCTCGCTCCCGAGTTCACCACTTTCGTAAGCAACCCCAGCAACAACATCGTGATGTGGGCAGGTACAGTACAAGATGCCGAGGCATACCAAGTCGGTACTGCACTCAACGTCTCTAAATTCCCTCATGTGTCGTTGATCGTCCACACACCCTCGGTGTCATCAACCGCCATGTCCAAGGTAGTGACTTCCTCCGGACCAGTTGTGGCACAAGATCTCATCTCGAAGCTTCAGACAGCTATGCAGACTCAGAATGCAGAACTAGCGAGAGTGCGAAGTCAGCGACAGGAGCAGCAAGCCACGAGGAATCTACGGCAAGAGCAAGAAAGCGCATACGAGCGATCGCTGGCGCAAGACAGGGAGAAGGCTAGGCGAAGGAAGGAGGAAGAAGCGGCCAAAGAGAAGGTAGAGCGCGAGCAACAAGAGCTAGCGGAGCAGAAAGCAAACGAGGCGCGAAAGCTTGGGCAATGGCGAAAATGGAGAGCGCAGAGCATACCCGATGAGCCGGCCAGCGACGCGGTACGAATGAGCATTCGCATGCCATCAGGAGAGCGTGTGATACGGTCATTCAGACCGGAGGCCGATCTGGAAGAGCTCTATGCTTTTGTCGAGTGCTACAATGAAATCCAGGAAGTATCCGAGAAGCAGGTCTCGGAGCCGGACAACTACGAGCACACATACAAGTTTCAACTGGTATCGCCGATGCCACGAGAAGTGTACGATATCGAGAAGGCCGGCAGCCTACGTGCGAGGATTGGAAGAAGTGGAAATCTCATTGTCGAGAAAGTCGTTGGCGAAGAGGATGAGGAAGAGGGCGACGAAGACGACGAATGATAATGAGACTTTAGAAGTTTTGAATGAGGTAGAACTGGTCAGTTCAGCAGTTGGCCCACCATTGGCATGACTAGCAGCTTCCAGATCCTCCATCCTGACCATCATCCTTCCGTCCTTTTTGAGCACGCGCCTCACGCTCAGCTCGGTGTTGAGCTGTGTTCTGCTGCACTCGTCTCTTATACTCGTAGTGGCGGAAACTCAGCATAGGCTCCAGGGTCGACCGGCTCATCTGGGTCGACGCTCGGAGTGTATTGTCCGCGAAAAATGGCGACGTAGTCTCTCGATGCGGGATCTGGCATGAGACATCCGGTCAGCGGGTTGGTGATCCAGTCTGGGCTCGCCTAGCCGCGATGTGCTTGGGGTAGCCGCGGAGGCGCTTGAATTGGGGGCGCTTGGTTTGGGACTTCCTATAAAGGAGACGTCTGAGCTTGTGATCTGGTCTCTCCGAGCGATTATTGCGCATCCATCTCTCCTCCATCGTCTACGTCTTCCTCTCCAACATTTTATCCATTCCCTTCTTCAACCCCATCTTCGTCTCGGTCCCCAACCCTGTCCCCTTCCCGCTCAGCCCTTGTCCTCTCCCTCGCCCGACGAAGCCTATCCCGCTCACGCCTCTTCAGCTTTTTTGCAACGTCTCTTTCGATGCCTTCCCACTCAATTGGACTTACAGGGAAAGCTAAGACCCGAGAATTGGGCCTTCACCGTCATAGATGGTGCGACTGACGCTGATGGTCCCTCGGCGACCCCACGAGCGAGTGGTGTTGCTTTTCTGGCCCTTCGGAGTGGCCGCTTTTGGTGTTGAAGCTGCCCCCTTAGTCGGGGAGTCGGCCATGTGGCGAGTGGTATATTGTCAAAACGAGAAGCTAGAATGCCGGCTCTTGAAATATTGCATTCGATCTCCCTTCAGTGTTTGCTGTGAATCGATCGCAACCCTGGCGAATGGTTTCTAGTGTAGACAAAAAATCCATTGCATCGTGTAGATTGCTGCAGTAAGTACAGATTATGAGAAAGATGGGATCATCACATTTCAACCGAATCTCGTGTCATAGATCATCTGTCGCTCTCGTTTCAGAAACAGCCCTGTCACTTTGCACAACATACGACCTCTCCTCCTGACTGTACATACTCGACCCTTCCATGAGCTTCCTCTGCCGCAAATTCTCATTGAACTTCTGCTGCACACCAATAACATCCCAAAGGTGCTGCGTCGTCAGCTTCGACTTTTCGTCGTCTGCAATGGCCTTGGCAGTGCGAACAGCGTATGAGATCACACGTCCATTGAGAGGAACCTCAGCAATCTTGCCGAGATCATTTCCAACCTCGATAGCGACCTGGTCAGAAGGGAAGCGTTTCAGAGCATTTGTCCAGATCTCTTTGCGCATCCAGGGCTCCAACTCTGGGTAGCTGAGGGCCAAATGGATGCGACTGATGAAGGCTGAGTCGAATTGTTCGACGCGGTTAGTGGTGAGCATCAGTATCCCCTCGAAATATTCAAGGCGGCGTAAGAATACTGAGGGAGGTCGTTAGTATTGTGAAGAAATTGAGAGGGAGATTCCTACCTGCAACGAAGTTGTTTCGAACAATGTCATGCGCGCTTCGCTCTTCCAAAAAGACGTCGGCTTCGTCGATGAGAATCACAGCTTTCCACAACATGGAGAGCTCAAGAATCTCTCCGGGAGACTTTTCGACCTCTTGTGGTGTGACACCAAGCTCCCCGCCGCTAACAATGAACAAAGGTCTCTTCAAGGATTCAGTCACCGACTCGGCCGTCAGTGTTTTGCCGGTACCAGGAGCGCCACTGTGAAGAAGTCAGCAGGTATTTCCAGCGTTCAAATATGCGCTCCCATACTGTAGCAACATGACCAGGCCCTTGCCCTTCCAGCCAATGACGTCTCCCTGTACGCCCTCTGTGAAGACAGGAGAGCTAATCAAGCTTGACAAGACCTTCTTTTGTCTCACATCAAGCACAAGGCCGTCGATAGCATCAGTAGACCAGGCGATCTCGCTGAGGTCGTCCACTTTCATCAGTGTCCATTTGTGAGAGGCCAGAGTAAACCCAAGGACTTTGGACGAGCACAGCAACAGTTCATTGTCTTTGATCTCTCGAACTTGGTGATCGTAGTCTTCTACTTTCTCCTCAACGGCGTTGCGACAGACTGCGCAGCGACACTTGCACTCCTCATAAACAACTATACCTTTCTTTTCGGAGTCTGGTATTTCGTCGTCACCGGGCAAAACACGGCGAAGGCAGGTCTTGGCATCGACCATCACCCGTCCTTTGCTCTTATGTTGCACGTTGTGAATACCGCGAAGTTGCATAAAACGTCTCGCCCTCTCCTTCAACATGGACTTGAGGTCTTCGGCATCTGTGCAGAGCTCAAGCGGGCGGACGAGCAAGGTGTTGATATCGCGTGGATTGCCGAAACTTTTGATGGTCAGGGTTCGTTTAACTTTGCCGAGCCTTTCGCCGTCGTAGTCCACATAATGACACTCTATCACGTATGCTGGGCCACAAGCTGTATTGGTGTAGACTCCTTTCTCGAAGAAGTACAGCTGCTGCGTCTCATGTGCATAGATGAAAGTTCCGGGCTTGTAGAGCATCTGAAGATGAGCAAAATTGACCATCCCAATTGAGAGCATGGTTTCGTATTGAACGATGGCATCCCCCAGGAGTGAATTGAGGAAGCCCAGGAGATAGTCGATCTGGATCTTCAAGTGTTTGTTCGTGTGTGGTGCATTTCGATGATCGGATAATTCTGTGCGATGGTGATATAGGAGCATGGGAGGGTCTTTGCCTAAAAGAGGAGGCTTAAAGCGTCAGGAAGTGCCTCAAACATGGGATTGGCTTCCCGCCTTTGCTATACTTGCATTGAATGGTGTCACCAACCCGGAACGTGCTGTCCATCCAGAATTTAACAACGGAGCGCAACAGCTGAATGAGACCCGGCGACTGGATTTCAGCGATAGTCTCCAGTAGTATACCCTCAGGACCGAAGCGGCGGGTAATGACGACACAATACGGGTCGAGGATCGATTCGGCTTTCTTCTGCTTTTTGGCATCTTGCTTCAAATCGAACAGTTCGTCACCCTTGACGAGTACCCATTGGCCTTTCTTGTCTTTCCGAGCGTCCACAGTAATGCATTCGTCTCGATGTCCAAGCGAGGTGTTGAGTACGGCCTTCCGGTTGAGGTTATATGGAGTAATAGGATCGCTTCCGTGTTCGTTTCCATCATCAGAGCTCTGATGTTGAATTTCCTTTAGGAAAAACCCGAAAGATACATCCTGGGAGGAAACCGAGGGGCGTGTCTCGAACTTGGCCTTCCAAGCCTCCTGGAGTCTGAGAGCAATGCCGACACGCATTCTGAAGTGTGGAGTGGTCAAAGAAGACAAAAATTGGACATGTCATGTAATATTCTTGCAAGCTGGAGGGAAGCGATCGAGTATACATACCCATACTATTGCAGCCTGCCGAGTTGCTGCCTTTGGCTATGTGTGCCTCAGGCCCAACCTTTAAATGCCTCCAAGAGGCTCGAGGCAGTGCAGTGAGGAATCGCAGCCAGTCACGAAGCTCCACGAGATGCCCGTTTCACTGATGCCGCCAGATCCATCAACTCTTCCTCGTTTGGCCACTCACATCCCCGCCCCGGAGTCGAGGCTGAGCAGTACCAATGCTCTCGTCTTGTCGTTACCTTCTCAGCCACAAATGAGAGGCCTGGGAAATTGAGCCGAAGCAGTGGCTGGGAGCTGTGTGAAGTGACATCGCGATTGTGATAGCATGTGCACATGATGCAAGGAGACGGTGATTTTGAACGGAGGATGGAGGATGGAAAGGTGAAAGTGGAGAACGAAGTGTAGTCGGAGAGATGCGGTAGCCTATATTCAAGGTGTTACTTTGTCTCTTTTAGGCCACCGGACAGAACAGAAACAGAAACGAGGGGTCTCTGTTTGATTCTCTCCTCCCCACCGCTTCACACACACCGGAAACCTTCCGATTTCGAGCAAACACCAACGTCGAACTCTTGGACATTCCTGGTCGCCACTCCGAAAACTACACCTCTACACACAAGCGCTCACGCCCAACCGCAATTATGGCTGATGAAGACAAGAAGGTGGATGCCACCAAGCCTGAGGAGAAGACGGTAACTGAGAAGGCTGCCGAGACTGCATCCGCGGTGAAGGAGAACGTCTTCAGCATGTTTGGAGGAGGTCCAAAGAAGGAGAACAAGCAAGAGGCTGACGAGGAGAACGATCGCTCCGGCAGCTCGAAGGCGCAGAAGGATAAGGAGGCAGCTGAGAAGGGCGACGAGGACGAGAAGGCAGAGGAAGAAGAAGCCGATGTCCACTTCGAGCCTGTTGTGCATCTCACAAAGGAGATCGAGACCAAGACCAACGAGGAGCTTGAGGAGCAGATGTTCAAGATGCGCGCCAAGCTGTTCAAGTTCGATCGTGACAGCAGAGAGTGGAAGGAGCGAGGCACCGGCGACGTGAGACTGCTGAAGCACAAGGAGAACGGCAAGACTCGATTGGTTATGCGACGAGACAAGACCCTCAAGGTCTGCGCTAACCACTATGGTATGTTCGATGTCTACTCTGTCGTTCCGAGGAGGTAAAAGCTGATTTGATATTGCAGTCGTGCCGGACATGAAGCTCTCGCCAAACGTTGGTAGCGACCGCAGCTGGGTGTGGAATGCTGCTGCTGACGTCTCCGAGGGCGAGCCAGAGGCCTCGACCCTTGCCATTCGTTTCGCCAACGCCGAGAGTAAGTGAAGAATCATGACGAGCTGTAGGACACCGATGCTGACTATCGACAGACGCCAATCTCTTCAAGGAGGCATTCATCAAGGCTCAGCAGGAGAATGAGGCGATTTTCGGCAAGACTGAGTAAGCCTTGCAATTCGAGAACGAGACCATCAACGCCCGGCCCGCTGCACACACAGCGTAGCTTCGCGCTCCTCAACGTTGATCACGACAAAATCCAGAGTGTGGGATGGGCACGACTGGCCAACGGGCATGACGAAGACGAAGAAAAGCATGAAGAAGACATCTCCACCAACAGCATTCTGGGCGTTCCGTTTTGCACCTCCACCACCATCACCGAACCCTATCCGTTGCACAATACCCTCGCACCAGCACGGCATCCGTTGCACAAGCAGAGTGTGCCTGCTGCATGTCGAGGCGACCCCAAGTAGTCGTGTTGCAACCACTGTCCCGCGTGGCAGGTACTTAGATAGACACCCAAATGGAAGACTCATCAACCCAGCACTTCTCCAGCCGTTGTGGCACTCACTGTGGATGTGTGCATTGCGGTCTGTATCGAAGACCGTGATCGACGCTTTCGACGCTTTCGACGTCCGATATCCTACGATATCCTACGATTGGTCTTAAAGCTATTGTAATATCGCCTTGAATTATAGCAGCTGCGAGAGATTATGGTAGGTTGGGGGCGATGAGGGGCCAGCCACCGTCCGACGTCGACGTCCTGTCTTCCACACCACCCAAGTTCCAACGCGTATTATTGCTTGCCTTTGACCACCCACCGCTCTCCCACACATCGACGCCGGCCGCCCACTGCACGCACCCGCTTCGCCTCCCTCACGCGACCTCAGTTTACCGGCTCTGCCGCAGCCGCGACGACGGGATAAAGAGAAGGACGGCTCGCGACTGCATGCGCAGCGCGCCAACAACAATTGCTTGTGACAATACGCACAATTACCATTATATCCATTGAGCGCCATGCCTGATGTGAGTTTCCTCACTAGCCCATCGTCACATGCGTCTTCACAATTCGCTACATATGGCAAAATCTTCCAATTCTTCCTACACCATCCATTTACACCACCTGCAACACCCTTTGGACACACTCCCCGATCACCACAATGCCACCCAAGCGCGGAGCCACCGCTGATGCCAAGCAGATCAAGAGAACCGTCAAGCTGGTCACCACCCAGCGCGTCATGTAAGCGAGCCTTCAATTCCCCAGTTGCTCCCAGCTGCAACTGACTGAGGCCCCAGCGATGATCCTCCGGAAGTCGAGGGTTTCCCTATGCGTCAATGGGACATCTCGATCTACCTCGTTGGCCCAGATGGCGACGACATTCCCGCGACCTGCTACGACAAGGCAACCTACCTCCTCCACGAGTCCTTTGGCAAGAGAGCGAAGCAGAGTATGTGAACATGGACATTGGCTCGCTCAGTAGCGGCTGTAGAAATCGCGCGAAGACTGACGGGCGAACAGCGATCAAGGCACCGCCGTTCTTGATCAGAGAGAAGGGATGGGGAGAATTTGACATGACCATCACTCTGACGCCAGTCGGCAGTCCCAAGGGAGGAGACCAGGTTCTGCAGCACGACCTCAATTTCCAGCAAGAGAGATACGAGAGCACACACGGAGTGGTATGATGCGATCATTACATGAAACGTGTTAGGAGTGGAAGATGGCTGACTTGTGCGCAGACCTTCCGCAATCCCAAAGAACTGCTTCTCGAGCGCCTGAAGGAGTCTGGGCCTGCTGGCGAGGCCGTCAACGGCGCAGCACCCAAGCCGGAGAAGAAGAGAAACAAGGGCAACCGCAATGTCGACATGGAGAAGCTCGCCGAGGCCCTCCCACAGCTCCCAGAGGACGACCTCCTTCAAGTCGTGCAAATGGTACATGACAACAAATCCGAGGACACATACACCAAGAACGATGTCGACAGTCAGTTCCCCCTTTTTCCTTGACTTTCAACTGATTATGTCGTTCTACCCCAGATTCGCGAGCATGCTAACATTCGCAATTACAAAGATGGAGAATTTCACGTCGACCTCTACACCCTGCCGGACCAGCTCATCAAGATGCTATGGGACTTCACCGAAAAGCGAGTCGATATGAGCGTGATCTCCTAGCTGGAGAGAACGATTCGATCCACATGAAGCTTAAGAAGGGTCAGCAGCATTCGTGTATTGATACCAGCGGAGTTTGCTTTGCAAATTTGTGGCATATGGAAAGGCTATGGAGCGAGGCGTTTCAGGTGTGGTTCGCATGCTATGCTTGCTGGAGCTGGGAGGAGCGACTCGTGAAGCGAGGGAAGGATTTCATTTCAGGGCGATTATTTCAAGTTGGGTTTCTGAAAGTTTTGCTGGAATGAGATCCGATACGAATTGCTACATGACTTCCTCAGCGATACAATTCATTCGATCCATCACATGCCTCAAAAATCAGAGAGATGACAGTCCAATCATAACAGAATTGCTTTCCGCTTTCCAAGATCCGGTGGGCCTTGACCAACGCTGGAGATTGACGGCTTCTCCGCGTCTGCCGTCCGACAATCCTTCATGCTTCATGCTCAACAATAAACTCACCGTCTCGTCTGATGACCGGGTCATTTCCACGGAAGTGACGGAGATTTGGAAGCATGGGTCGCCCAGAATCAACGTCTTACGACTTGCCAGAGTCCGAGGTTCCGTTATGCAACTCAGAGCGGCGCTGTTGGTGTCTGCTGTGGCAGTCGGAAGCACACTGAAAATTGGATGTTGCCAGTCGCGCTTGCCGATGGCTTCGATGATGAGGTCCGCGAGGGCTGTCGGCGCTGATACTTGTGTGGCGCGGGAGAGGTGAAGATTATGTGAGACCCTATTGGGGGAAGTTGAGGGCGGGTTGGAAGGCATTGCACTTTTTTTTTCTGTCTGGTTTGTGTACACGTGACATGTGCCCATTGATATTATCAAACGAGACTACTTTACTGACGAATCCTTCGAAAGTGCCGGCTGCTGCTCGATGCGGTAGTACGAAATTCAGCCTCAGCTCGCAGTCCGGCACTGTATGAGTCAAAATGGGCAACCTCTTTTCCGTCAATCCTCCCAACTGCAGCTCTCAGGTTGACTTCCTCGCAACGAAAACCATCTGCTGAGCGTTGATGAAAGCTCCTTTGCTGCACTCATCTCGAGATTGCTTGAACAAGTCGATATACGACTCCCGTGAGATGGTCTCTGGCAAGCCTTCGATCTTTGGCAATGGCACTGGCTCTTCGGGATAGAAAGGAATCGCGCTCATGAACGATGTCAGCATGTTGTCGCACCAGGCTCGCTGCAGTTCCTTTTTGGGTATCACTTTCTCTTCCGCAAGCATCTTGCAGCCCCTATCTGTGATAGTCGATGACAGCTGGTAGACCCAGTCGGGGTACAGTTTGGCGCTTGCTTGCATCTGAGTCCGGAAGAGAAGGATAAGTGCTCTGCTTGCTTCGCCCGTGGTCCTGCTGTTTTCCGCAACGTGTGCTGAGATGGTTGTGGCGTCGCCTTCGTCCCATTGTAGGTATCTGGTTGAGCAACGCCGATTAATACTGATTCTCCCGTTGGAGTAAAAACGATTACCTTACCCGCCTGGCTTGAGCATCTTGATCAAGTTGTCGACCAGCGGCTCGACTTTGTTGTTGACGACCGCGGTATAGATAGTTCGAACATGAACAATGTCGAACGCGCCAATGAACTCTTTCGAGAGGTCTTCGAAGGCATTCCAGACGTGATAGTTGAAGTTTGAGGGTTTCCATTCCTCGGCTGGAAAGGAACTGGAGGAGATGTCGAAACCATCAAAGGTTGCCTTTGGCAGCTCACGAAAGGCGTCGAGCATCCAGGCGCCGTTGCCGCATGCTATATCCGCAATTCGGATGGATTCATTCTTGGGGATGTCGACCTGAGGATGGAGAACGTAGCCGAGTTGATAGTTCCAGATCCAGTTTTGGAGGTGTAGCCTGTGAGCTCATTGTTAGAGGCAGAGACTCAAGCGTTGGTGCTGAGACAGTACCTTGCAGAGTTCTGAAAGTCCTGTTCTCTCCAGTATCCTACTATTTCGGCCTGTGTGAGGGATGACATGTTAGCTGTTTGATAATGACAGAATGTCTCGATGAGGATGGTGGGTTGATGAGGGCATCGAGGCCGTTCATATATGCCGCAAAGCAGTTCCAGATCTCCATTTGAGTAGCCAGAGGTCGTGCTGCTCTTGTCCGCTTTGAATGCGAACTATGCCAATCGCTCTTATTGGCGCAGTATCGTAACGAGGCGTGACAAACTGCGATGTTCCATGCTCAAATTTTCCAATAAGACTGAGTGCAGATTCGCATTCGGTACGACAGTGACTGGTGCAAACTTTCGAGTGCATAGGAACAGTCTCTGCCCACGTCCAGTCGCATCAAGGCACCGTCCGGATCTGGTGAAAGATAGAAGCTCCTTCCCGCATATGCTTCGCGGCCGCTTATTCGCCTGGACGTGGGGAGGCATCGCGAGGTCGCCGCCACATGCAAGAGGTTCGTCGAGACACACAGATTGCACGTGAAGACACAAGTCGATTGAAGCCGTGATAAAAGTGATGGAGAGGAACGAAAGGTGTTTGATTCAATTTCACTTTGATGGCGGCCTAATAATAAAGAGGCTCGCGTACCTCGGCAAATCCCAAAATTTAAACGAAACTTCCACTTGCCAACTTCATCGTCACGCAAACGACCAAATACTACTATACATTACCGACCACCATACAGCTATACGCGATAAAACGAAGATGGTCTTGCAGACGATATATGTCGTCAGACACGGCGTAAGTGAATCTCCTCTGTTTATTTCTTCCCTCTGCAGCGCGCTTGATCCTGGCAAACGGGCACGGCATGGCATGGCATGGCACGACACAGCACGAGAAAGGCGCATTCGAATGCAGCCATTCTATTCGGACACCATGAAATAGGGAGTATATGTGGCAGGAGACCTGCAGGAGACCTGGCACACAAGGTATCCCTTACTGGCAGGCCTCCGCGATTTTGGACCGCAAACCTCAGATCCACAATCCAGCAGCAAACATTCTGATCACGCGAACCAGTTCCGCTCAAACTGGGTTGTCGACCCCACGACTGGCACCTACAGCTCAAATGTACCCTCACCAACCGGAATCGTCGCGGACCCAGCCCTCGCAGGCTACGGCGTCAAGCAGGCTAACCAACTCGGAGAACATCTCATGAAAGTCGACCCTCCCGTGGACCTCGTCTACAGCTCTCCCTTCTACCGCTGTCTTCAGACTCTCCTTCCCTTCGTTAACAGCCGTGCCGAGCGCGATGGCAAGGACACCATTCAGGTTTTCGTCGAGCCCGGTGTTGGCGAGTTCTACGGCCTCGCACGATTCGACCACCCCTCGCCTGCCCCCATCGACGAGCTGAACCGGCATTTCGACCACCTACAAGTCGTCCAGCCGTCCACCATTGTGCCGTCCACCAAGGGCGAGAGCATCCCGCAGCTTCACGATCGTCTCGCATACTGCTTGCAGCATCTCATCGCACGTGCAGACGCTGATCCGAGCGGTCCGAAGTCACTTCTCATCTGCACGCACGCTGCGGCCATGATCGCCATCGGCCGAGCGCTCACAGGAAACATGCCTAAAGATGAAGGCGAAGAAGATTTCAAGTGCTTCACATGCAGCTTCAGCAAGTACAAGCGTCGGAACGCAGATCCTCAGCTCGGCAAGGCCTCGACCCTCAACTCATCCTGGAAGCCGGAGGCCCCGGACGACATCCCAGACATTAAGTGGCGAGGCGGCAACGGCGTCGGTGGCGGCTGGGACTGCGAAGTCAACGGTGACTGCTCGTTCCTGGCTGGTGGCGAAGAGAGAGGCTGGTAAGTTCGCATTCCATTTCCACGATTTCCCCTTCGCTCTTCTCGCTTTACATGGACCATGCCATGTTTGTTTTTGGATGCACTTACAAGTATTTGGGGAATATGTAGGACTTTTGAGATGGAGAAGGAGCAAGCTGGCAAGATCACTGGCGCAGATGTTTGATCAGCAACTTCATTCAGCAACACTCACTTACTTGCTTTGGCCGGCACAGGCATTTCTCTGGCGACGAGAGCTTTCTAAACGACCCGAACGCATTCAACGATGCGGCGAACAATGCACTGGCATCGAAGGGCAATTTGAACTCAATGCCACACAGCGAAGGCGTTGGAGTTGGAAATGGAGATAGAAATAGAAACTCGCGGTTATGAGGCTTGGCGTTGGTGCGTGATTCGAATCTTTGCATTCCGCCCAAGCTGGGCGCTGCGAATACAGGGCAGTTGGCTATAGACTCAACTGGCATCATGCGTTTGCAAGTCATAACCATTCCGTCGCCTCTGCGAACAAAAACCTTGCGCCATACCATCCGTTGAGTGCTGAAGCTCAAAATTCCAGTCCACTCTACTGCGATGGGGTGAGAGTGAGGAACTTGCGGGTGCGCTGGGCACGCTGTCGCGAGTTCAAGTGCTTTGGAGCGGTAGCATCGGAAGCCTTCTGGACGGTCTCCTCGGCCTCGGTGAGGATCATCTCAATGTGGCAGGGGTTCGACATGTATGGGTTGATCTGCGGTGCTATTAGGATGACTTCAAGTGTTTCGTAACATCATGAGACTTACACGACCGTGAGCACGGTATGTGCGGCGGCGCTGCTTGGGTGCCTGGTTGACCTGGATGTGCTTGACAATCAGGTTGCTGGTGTCCAGGCCCTTGGTATCGGCGTTGGCCTCGGCGTTCTTGAGCAGACTCAGAAGGAACTCGGCCGACTTGACGGGCCACCGAGCCTTGGAGACGCCAAATTGCTTGCCTGTAGCAGAATTCGTCTCAGTATGTGTTATTTTATCCATCTATGCATCCTCGCACATGGCGCCTCATCTCTCAACGATGGGCTGCGTACGCACCTTGGGCAGTACGGCCAGTGCTCCCGGCATATCGTCGCATGGGGACGGCCTCGCTCTTGGTCTGGACGTTTTCGAGGTAGCGGACGGCGCGTTCGAGCTTCCAGCCGTTGATGGCCTGGGCGGTCTCGCGGGTGTTCTTGAAGGAGACACGGAGGTAGGAGCCGCGAGCTGCATCGAGTGTTTCCGTTAGCATGCGCATTCGCGCTCATTCGGAGGGGCAGTATCGTACCGCGAGCGCTCTTGGCGGAGTCAATGTGCTCAGCGGCGTAGCGGACCATGTTGACGGGTGCTGGGGCGACTTGACAATGTGGTGGTGCAGCGACCTTGTAAAGCCAAGTCTCTCAGAGGTCGTAACTTCCCCAATCCAAAATTCGCAGGTGCGACGGATACTTCCGTGATACGCTAAATGTAATTAGGACTAGCGTTTTATCCAAGCGAGCGAAGCTCGAAAATATTCAAAGTTCTACACGCATTGTACGCATTTGCGACCTATTACCCTCCACAGTACACCACATCCATACGAAACAGAAACATGGCCTTTACACCAAGAGGAGGCCGTGGTGGCGGCGACCGTGGCGGTGACCGAGGCAGAGGAGGATTTCGAGGCGGTCGCGGTGGTGATCGCGGCGGCAGAGGTGGTGGACGAGGTAGGCACACGACAGAACTTCGCAGTCTATTGGAAGGCGCTGATATGTTGCAGGCGGGTTTGGCGGTGGCGATAGAGGTCGAGGAGGAGGTCGAGGATTCGGAAGGGGAGCTCCACGCGGCGGCGGCAGGGGCGGTGCACGCGGTGGCAGAGGCGGCGGGCCTGGCGCAAAGGTGCGACATCAGACAAGACGACGAACAACGTTGAAGGATGTGGTCTAACATACTGCAGGGCGGCGTGAAAGTCGTCATCGAGCCTCACAGACATGCTGGTGTCTTCATTGCGCGCGGCAAGGAAGATCTGCTCGTCACCAAGAACTTGACTCCTGGTGAAGCTGTCTATGGCGAGAAGCGCATTGCCATCGAAACTCCCTCGACCGGTGATGCGACCAACGGTGACACGCCAATTGCGACTAAGACCGAGTACCGTGTGTGGAATCCTTTCCGTTCCAAGTTGGCAGCAGGTATCCTCGGTGGTATGGACAACATCTACATGAAGCCTGGCAGCAAGGTCCTCTACCTTGGAGCTGCTTCAGGTACTTCCGTCTCACACGTTGCCGACATCGTAGGCCCAACTGGTACCGTCTTCGCCGTGGAGTTCTCCCACCGATCAGGTCGCGATCTTATCAACATGGCCACCCACCGCACAAATGTCATTCCGATCATCGAGGACGCCCGTCACCCGCTCAAGTACCGCATGCTCGTCAGCATGGTCGACTGTATCTTCGCCGACGTTGCCCAGCCCGATCAAGCACGTATCGTGGGTCTGAACGCTCATCAGTTCCTCAAGGTTGGCGGTGGTGTTGTCGTATCGATCAAAGCCAACTGTATCGACAGCACAGCTGCGCCAGAGGCCGTCTTTGCAAGAGAAGTCACAAAACTGCGAGAAGAGAGAATCAAGCCAAAGGAGCAACTTACTCTGGAGCCCTTTGAGAGAGATCACGCAATGGTTGCCGGTGTGTACCAGCGGTCAACTTAAGAGCAGGTTTGCAGTGGTCGTGTAAGTGACAAACAGAGTTGGCATTGGATGTTGGCGTTCTATGGTGTTCGAGGCGCATGGAAATACGGCTCGGTGGCAAATGAGGCTCTGAGTTCCTGGCTTCGATACGAATGTAAAGAATATTACCTTTTTAAATGAAGCCTCATACCACGTGCTGATTTGAGTGAAGTTAAGATTGCAGGGAAATGTTGGGCGAAAATGATTGAACAAAGCAATAACTTTCGATACATGTGGTTTGCTGTACAACTTGTTGGGCGACGACATAATGTTTACAGGGTACGAGAACATTAACATTCAGACAAAGCAAAAACATTACAAAATTAATACATTACCGTTCAATTTGGACTCGGGGCTAGTCCTTGTTCTATGCGATCCTGACGCTCTTGCGTCTCCCAGATGGCGAAACGATGCTGCCGGAGCTGGACTGACTGCTCTTCTTGGACTTTGTTGGGCTCTTGCTCACTCGCTCTTCTGGCGAACCGTCGAGGAAATTAGCGAAATCCAAATCCGTGCCGTCCTGGTACATATTCCTGAAGTCGACGTCCGGGAACAAGTCACCCATATCGTAATTGAAGGCGTTGGACAGGTTGGGCGTTTGAGAGCGAGAGCAGGTACTGCGTGCTGGGGAATTGGATTGTGGGGCTGGAGTGGTAGTGGTGATGGGGGATTGACAACGGCCTGGTAAGGTGATATAGAGACCTGTGCCCGACTGCAAATGGACGGGGGGAGTGGTTGCTCGAACTGTTGGAGTGGGTTAGAAGATGGGGCTTACAAGAGTGAAGTGTCAATGAAGTCGATGTAGGCACCTGTATTGTACACGTCTTGATCTCCGAAGAGATCGTCCTCGTTCGGATGGAGCGACTCGGTCACTTCAGGCGTCTCGGTGTAGTTTGCTGATGACTGGTTGCGAGTATTACGTGACGAGCGTCTCACGGCGATCGGCTGTTCCTGAGGCTCAGGCATATGCTTGCGCTTGTTGAAGCCTTGCATCATATCTAGAGCAGTCATCTGGCCATAAGTTGAGATGGGCGCGGCGACGAAGCTGGGTTCGAATTGAGGGAGATCCTCGGCGTCGTCCTGGCTTACAGAAGTACGAGTCTTCTTGTTGTAAGGGCGGGTAGGAGCCTGTCCAATTTCCTTCTGTCTCGCATGCTCCAAGTTGGCCTCGTACGCGCCACAAACGCAAGTCTCGTCCCCAAACGCCGCGGCCTTAGCCTTCTGCGGAGCATACTTATATCCTGGATACTTTAGATGATGAGCTGCCGCTTCCGCATCGGCCTGTGCCTTCCACTTAGCCTTCTCTGAAGCAGGTTCCAATGCCCACTGCGCGGCAATGTTCTTGGAGAGGTCATTCTGCTTGACCTTCTCCGTCTCGAGCCCTTCTCGCATCATCTGATTGTGCATATCAGTGTACTTAGATTGCCAATAAGCTCGGTAACACATCCATGAGTTCTTTGGGCGAGGAATCTTTTCTTGCTTCGACTGTGGTACCTTACAGGTGCAGGTTTGCTTGATGCTGACCTTTTGCCTTGGTTGCGAGACATATTTGCGTCTAGGTTTGGCCGGGCCACGATATGGTAGAGTGACAAGGTGCTGAGGAGGAACCATTGTGAGAGCGCCGAATACGCCCTGCTGGGAGGGTCCAAAGTTGAAACCTCCCTGTTGCTGTTGGGTGGACATCGGGGTAATAGCATAGCAGGGGTCTTGCGGTTGTTGCGTTGCTGGCGGGCCATACATGCTAGGTGGAGCTTGGGGCTGAGCGAAATCCATTTGTTCGTTGACTGGTGTAGAGATGCCGGAAGTCATAGCAGACGGATTGCTAGGGTCAGCAACACGGAAATACCAGCCAATTGACTTGTGGAACCAAGCCCCTGGTGCTCCTGGGGCAGCCTCATTATACCAGCCGATCTCGGGACTAAAGCCATCTCCAGGAGGCGCTGCTGGGGCAGTTTGTATTGACTGTTGTGGTTTTACCGGCTGAGGCTCGAATAGATCCTGAGCTGGGGTATCCTCGCTAAGGTCCACGTCTTCGTGCTCCATACCAGCGGCTAGCATAGCGATGAGCTGCTCAGGGGTGAACTCCTCGTGCGATCCATTACCTTCAGGGTAATTGCACATCGCGACGGTGTTCTTGGGGATTGTTCGTAGTGAGTTCGCTGTAGTCTCCTGTATGATTGCGAAGCGTACCAGACGCTTTGAAGTGCTATTGGGAGATGTTGCGAAAGATGGTGGTCAGTAGTTTGAATGGAGATAGTGATGAGAGTGGACGACCAAGTTGCTCTCCTTCTCTTGTACTTATTATAAAGTGCCGGATCGAGGCATATCATTATCCTGAAGCTTCACCCTCATTTCCACCTATTTCGAGTCTTTGACTGTTTGATTGACAAAGGAAAGGTCGATGGACCAAAGGACACACTGCAGGGAAGAGGAACAAGTCCTTTTTTCTTGCTCAAGAAGATGATCCTTTGATAGTGGCAAGTCCTTGTATTCGATCAAAGAAGGCAAGTCTTCGAGGGAGGCGTAGCATTGGAATTCCGCGTCCCGAGAGATGAGCAGGCGAAGCATTAAGCCAAAGGCCGTGAACCCATGGTCCTGTTTATCTCGTTGATTTGGCTCTAGCTTGTCCGTCAGCTCCACGCAGCATGTCCGCTGTGTTCAAAGAGACTCTCGCACAATCGAAAGGCATGCTCCATGGCGAAGCTTTTTTCCATGGAAGCCTCTGGACTGCATTTAATCCTCCTTCTTCTTCTCTCCCATTTCAATGCCCAACTCCTCTAGATACTCTCCAACAACCTGTACAATAACCCCATGATCCTGCTCTTGCTTCAACCCGCTCACAACAATGACTGCCACCACACCCTCAACACCCGTCACCCTAACCGGCCACCCTCCGCCATGGATCGCAAACTCGCCAGCTCTTTGACCAAGCGAAAACTTGACTCCAAAAGCAGCCTCGTCGCCTTGGAATTTGTTGTGCATCCACCACGTGGAGCTGCCGAACCTCAACACTGTGTTCCGCTTTCTGGCCACCCAGACATCGTTGTCGGGTGCTGTCCCTGAGTGCGTGGTGGCATGGAAGAGACAGTGGTTTGAGTTGGCAAGAGTTATGTCGATGACGGTGGGTTTTGAGAAGGCGAGGAGGCGAGTGCGTAGACGTGTGCCCAGCTGCCAGGCGACGTCTGAAGTGAAGGTGGGGAAGCTGAGCGAGTTGTCGATGATCTGGATCTCTTCAAGTTCGCGTGGCGGGCTTGGGATGATTGGTTCGGTCGCCATGCTCGAGCGTATTCCGAGTTCTGAGTGATGATGTTATTCAATGGGTTTGGGTGTGTTGAGAGGGTGTTGAAGTATTGTCGGAGAGTTCAAGTCTTTGTTCGACGGGTGAAGTGGCAGGCGTCGGCTCCACCACACATTGCCAATGGCACGGCCAAGCTGTTCGGCCGTACTATGGTACACTGCACACATCGTACACAAACGAAAGCTCTTGCATATCTCTCGCCAGCTACAAGCTATTGGTTCGCACTCAACCGTGTTACCTAAGTGGATACCAATCCCGATGCATTATCTATCTTATATCCGGCTCGGCCAGCATCAAGAGTTTCCACCCGTTCCCCTCAATGTCCTCTTCTGATAACAGGGTACTTTATTTCTTTCTCCACTTCCTCTCGCTTCTCAATTTCGGCTGTCGTACTCGTTCGAGCTGAAAGTGAGGCAAACAACATGATCAATTTCGAAGAACTCGAATTCCCTTACAAAGCTGGCGGGCAAGAGCTCAAGACGTTCTACTTGGCTGCTGGACCGATAGATGCGCCATTGTTGATCTTCGTTCATGGTACTCTTATTCCGTCGGACGTGCTCGATGGTGCCTAATGCGATTTTGTAGGCTGGCCGGCTATTGCAAAGACATGGAAGCACCAGCTTCGGACCTTTGCTGGGCTTGGTTTTCGAGTCGTAGCTCCAGATATGATCGGTTATGGTCATTCGTCAGCACCGAAGAAACACGAATCGTACTCCATGGAGAACATTAACCTCAGCATGGTTGCTCTCCTCAAACATCTCGGACGGGAAGAAGCAGTGTGGATCGGACATGATTGGGGCTGTGGAGCTGTCTGGGTATTTCACGTCCTCCACTCTCCGGGAATTGCACCGCTGATAGATTTGGCCTTAGAGCTTTGCGGAACAGTACCCAGAGAAATGCGTTGGCGTGTGTGGCATGGCTGTACCAGCGCGGGTGCTTGAGCTTGGCCTGGAGGAAGAAATGAAGTATGTTAACCGAGAAGTGTATCCGGCCGACAAGTTCCCCAATGCCCAGTGGGACTATCAAAAGTTTTACGAGCTTGACTTTGAAAAAGCGACGGCCTGGTTTGACAGCAATCCTGCGGCGTTCTTGCGAATGTCTTACTCCCGAGGAAGACCAGAGAGACTGGGAAAACCAGCTTTCACATCGCAGGTTGTTTCCGTTGGTATGAATTGACACTCTCGCCTTCCAGAAATTGGATGCTTATCGACAACTTTGGCAGGCGGATGGTTTGGCGGCGTTCCCGAGCCAGATCCCAAGTGGAAAGCAATTCCCATCGACGACACCTGCCTTGACGAGGAGCTCTATGCCGAATTAGTCCACGCCATGGAAAAGACTGGCTTCTTCGGTGCCGACAGCTGGTATATGAACCACGCACGAAACCGAGATTACTTTTTCGAAAAGGCCAAGAACGACGGATACCTGCGCATGCCGGTTTTATTCATCGAAGCCAAATACGACACGATCTGCGACACTGTGAACTCAAGATTAGCAGAGCCGCAGAGGAAGTACTGCACCAATTTGACGGTATTTATAGTGTTGGAATATTTTCTGTTGATACTGATAATGCAGCAGGAAACGAGTATTGACTGTGGCCATTGGCTTCCGCAAGAGAAGCCAGAGGAAGTCTCGGGCGCTGTTGCGAGGTGGCTGGTCGAATCGTGCAAGGAGTACTGGCCCGGATATTGGTCCAGAGGATTCGTCAAGTCGACTAATGGGTAGCATAGCCAAGTTCCAAGTCTTTGGGTGCAGATCCTTTGGGTAGACCGTGTCTAGATCGAAGTGGCGCATCTCGGGAACAATCTCTGGGAGGATGCTACGTATGCTGGGTGCACGGCGTAGTTCAATGTTACCGCTGTTGGAGAACAGCAGATCAGTCCCTCCCTTTGACAAAGCAGTTCCATGCTACCGAGCCCGACGACAGATCTGTCACCTGCTGTATACTCTGGAGATGTGCCACGTTAGCTCTGAGGCAGCCCGAGGACGGCTGTTTCGGGTGAAGACCGGACTCGCAGAAAGCGCATAGGAGCTGAACGAGGCATGCCTGAAAGCGGTTGAGGGCATAGAGCTGCCGTACGAGCGTATTAACCGATGAAATAATGCAAGTTGAGAGACAAGTGATGACGCGAGGACGTGAGTGAATAGATTCTGGTTGTCACATGCAATTTCCGAGTTGGCAAGCGCCGACGGCCCTGGACGCCACTGCCACAAGCACCACGCAGAAGGAGCGAGGCTGTGCACCTTCCGTTACGTCGTCATGGCACGTGGGGCAAGGCATCAACACCTTCTTATTCTCCTCGATCCGCACCCGTCCTCCTTCTCCACCTCACACAACAGTACGCACCCGCAATGGCAGACTACGCGCCTCCCACGGGCCCACCGCCCCCCAAAGTCCCAGAGGTACGGCCTCCGCGATCCACTGCAGCGCATGTCGTGCGAGGAAGTGCCCCGCTTTTGCAGACGATACTGATTGCTGGCGCAGGGCTGGAAAGCTGTCTGGAACGATCAGTACAAAGAATGGTTCTATGTCAATACCTTCACCAAAGCATCGCAATGGGACAAGCCCACGGAACCTGTCTACGGGCACTCTGATGGAGCTCCCCCAGGCCCCCCGCCCGGCTACGATCATTCGCAGAGCAAGCCCACTACCGAGAAGGGTGGTTTCGGAAGCAACAACCCCTACAACGGTGCTGGAGCTGGTCAGGGCAGTTTGAGTGACGACGAGAAGCTTGCGCGACAACTTCAAGCCGAGGAAGAGCAAAGAGCCAGATCGTCAGGTGCGGACAGAGGCGCTTCGGACAGCTATTACCAAGCTGGAGGAGCTTATGGTCAGCAAGGCCAGGGTGTGTATGGTGGGCAAGGCCAAAGTCCGTACGGCCAGCAGCAATCGTCAATGTCGCCTTCACCCTCGGATCAGACGAAGAGTAAAGGCGGCTTCTTCAGCAAGATATCGAACAAGTTGGGAGGGGGAAGCTCTTCGAGGCCTCCGCAGTATAATCAAGGTTACCCACAACAGAATTATGGACAACAGTACCCACCACAGCAATACGGCGGTGGGTACGGACAACCTCAGGGATACTACCCGCCCCAGCAATATGGCGGTGGGTATGGACAGCCTCCACGCAAGTCGGGCGGCCTTGGAGCAGGAGGCGGCGCTTTGTTGGGAGCAGGTGCTGGCCTCGTCGGTGGCGCTCTTTTGATGGACGCAATTGACGACAACGATCAACAGTCGTACCAAGAAGGTTACGAGGACGGCGGAGGAGGGGACGACTATGGCGGCGACGATGGCGGCGATTTCTGAGCCAGCCGACAGCTACCACAACAACGAACAAGTATGAATGATGAATAGTGTGTACATACCCGAGAGCCAAAATTTGATTCCTGTCCCGCAAACGAAAGAAAAGGCATGACCCTTGTTGACAAATAGGTGAAAGTATCATATGAATACTGCGCTCAACTCCTTGTTGCTGAAGATTTCGTTCGTGTCTCATCTACCAAGCTCCTCTCTTGGTAATGCGAACAAGGAAAATAATGATATGAAATCGATTATGAGGTGCCTGGGTAATCGCGACGACGAGTGCTGGTTCTCAAAGCCCATTCAAGTTGGACGAACAAGCAGACAACCTTTCATTCATCTTCTACCTTGCTATAAACGAGGATGTACTGGTCAAATGGACTTTGAAAGGAAGTAGGCACCTGCATCTCCCTGAATATCCCTGTCCATGCTCCGTAGGTCCAATTTCCACGTTATCATTGATCGAAATGAATGTGCCTTTCGGTCCCTTGCTCCTCACGGCCACGGTGTAATGCCCGCTTCGAGTCGATTTGCCTCCGTGCGCAATGACCGAGTCCAAATGATATTCAAGAGGAGCTTGATCTAAAAGGCGAAGGGCGAAATGTCAGTGAGTGACTTGGACAAGCGGATATACCTTCTCTTCCCCTTACCTAGAGTATAATCGTCGAGCTTGAGATACTTGTCGAATTTAATCCCGCTCCTAGGTTTGTAGTCTATTGGCTGGCCAGCGTCGTTGAACCTTCCACGCCCTGCTCTGTCGACTCTTTGCGCGAAGATTTTCAATCTTAAGATGAGCACCTGTTACAGGAATTGACGAGATGTCGGCGAGTGACTGAGGTAGTGGATAATTTTCCACGTTGAAGTCTTACCTCAGGGACTTCTACGAGCGTCCTACTCCAGTCAAGCTTCGGTCCATCCCGAGCTTCTTTGACCTCTTTCGGATACTTGATCTTGCACGGGCGGGGTTCCTCGTAGTGAATGGGCCGTATCTCATGCAGCGCGATTTCCAAGTACTCATTGAAGCTGAAGTGCTTTGGGTCTGTGGTGTCGACATCCGTAGCGGGACTGCATGCGTTGAAGTCTTCATGGAGGCGCAGGGTGGCGTGCTGAAAGGAGCATTCCTCGCATGTCTATAGAGGGTCAGTAAGTCTCTCGAGCAGAAGAGTAGCTCTCCGCCTTCGTCCTACTTACTCAGCGATCTTCCATCATCAAGTCGAAAACATGCGCGAACGGGATCGTATCTGTCGGTAGTTCCTTGTCACGAATCTGTTCGAACAAAAAGTAGGTGAGATCTCCGGGTTCTGAAAGGGGACAGTGGAGTCAGCAAGTGCCTCAGATAGTGGGTAGGTCCTCCACTCTAGTTTTGCTTACCGCTCTGAGCTTTAGCTATAAAATCTGCGAGCAAGGCTGGAAGCTCGCAAAGATTTTCGAGAAAGGCGAGGTTGAACAGCTTCCGGGCTCTGTGAGGTCTATCCTTTTCGGTTGGAGCTCTCATCTCTTTCCAGTGAAAGTACGTCAAGGCTTGCAGGGCGCACACGACACACTCAGAGACATTTGTCGATCGCAGTCTCTGTGCACTTTGCCATATATCGGTAAAATCCAGGAATGTGTAATAAAGCCTGAAGCTAGAAGTGCAAGGCGACTGGTAAGCAAATGTCTGAGACATATAGGAGGACCTTTCAGCCTTCACTTTACGTACGGTGGCTATGCAGTAGCGAAAGTTTCCCGGGTTAGTGAGGCCACGCGGTTCGGTCCTGGAAGCTTCGGCCATACACTATAAGCCTTGTCGTCGGCGATATCGTCTCACATGACCTGATATCCCATTTCGACGTTACGCCCATCCCGCTTAACAAGCCCATCGTCTGGGTCCTCGGCGGTCTGCTTTTGAGACAGTTCGCCTTCTTGGATGGAGAGCTGCCCTCATTCTCTGGCGTCAAGGACCTCGTCCCTGGTTTAGAGGGCTTTTTCTCCTGGCTTGGAGGACTTTTTCTCGGGCTTGGAGGACTTTTTCTCGGGCTTAGAGGATTTCTTCTCTGGCTCAGAGGATTGATTCTCTTCCAGGGAGGACTTCTCTGTCGCTGTAGAGAGCCTTCTGAGTAGTTTTGGAGCTCCCTTTCTCTCCCGCGATGTTCTTTTTCGCTGGCGAAGAGTCTTTCGGAGTAGGCTTCGGCTTCTCTGGGAGATGATCCTTCCTCCTTCCAGGTTTTCCTGCCCTCTGAGTGGGTTTCGGCTTCTCTGGAGCTATTGTAGGCTGCTTTCGAACTTCCTTCGTCTTCTTCGGTGTCTGCGGAGGCTTCAGGCTATCCACTCGAGTCTGCTTCGTTCAGCGCCCTCCACCAATGCCACGCTTTCGTTTGGATTGCATCTCGGTGAGCTCTATTGTTGTGTTTGAACGGCAAAAGTCAGAAATTGCAACGACAGAATAAGAACGAATCGTGTTCGAAGGTGTCTGAGCTTCTGAGTGAGCATGCAGTTTACCCATGAAGTCGCTGTGAACAATGGAAATTGCCGCATTGGGCAGCGAAAGCAAAGGCCAAGGGCGATATTCCCGGGACGCATTGAACAAAGAAGAATTTTCGCTTTGTCCGGCAGCATCATAGTATGATGGTTGAATGTCGACGACATTCTCCTATATCCTGAATTTCTGCCACCTGTAGATGTTAGCATTGGTTTGGGAAAAAGGGGTGCCTTCCAGAATTTGCTCACAAGAACTCCTTCACCTGCGCGTTGCCGCCCTTTCCAACACCATCGCCAAGCGCAATGACTTTCAGACCATCTAGACCACGAGCTCTCGAGAGAGCCACCTAAAGCAAAAGGGGCAAAGTCAGCAAGTGTCTCAGACAATGGGATGAATTGTTCGCGTTGCTCACGTATTCTTGGCCCTCCTCGAACGACTTTCCAAGATCCATGATTACCTAATTCAATGTCATTCCCTGAGACCTGTGGCAAGTCATCGCCCCTAAACATCATCGTCAGCATATATGTCTTCACTGAGTCAGGCATTCTCAGACTCACAGGCAGCAATCAGCGGAATCTGAGTCCTCGCCAATAGCGTATACGGTCGCTCATCTTCCGATTCGTTGATCTGGCAGTCGGCGTAAAGGGTTCTCTTGGCGCCGTTATCAAATTCAACGACAGGCCACATCTTCGACTTGTTTCGCGGGTGATGTATGAAGTGCCGAATTTGGCCTTCGCGAATGCCAGCGTACTCTCCCCGAAGCTCACCCTGCGCCGAGGGACCGTCAGGCTCCGTAGACCCATCACGGTCCTTGCGGCTTTGAGAAGATTTGGAAAGCCTCAATCTGCCGCGACTTGAGCTGCTGTTCTCATTTGGCTCTCCTCTAGCTTTGGGCAGCTTCGCCGGATCGAAGGACTCGAAGTCGACAGTGCGACCTTGGCTCCCGTTGACCAGGCCACTACCGGATTCCAGGTTGACCAGCAAAACGACAAGCATGCCTTTCTTGAATTTTACGAAGGTGTCTTTTGAAAAAGGGTTCTTGGCAGAGCATATAGTTTGTTGTAGATGTCTAGGAAGCTACTGTACAGTTGAGTTATCCTATACCAAGGTCACTAGTTTTCCACGTGCACACACTAACTTCCAACAGTGTCGAGCCTGTGTTCTCGCAGGGCATCCAGTGGGTCGTTGAATGGGGACTTTTTCCCTTTCGACTCTATGTGGGGTTCAGTCTCGCTCTACGAGAAAGAGTCTAAGCATGTGTAGCTATGCTTCAGAGAAGTGAGTCGATCCGTCTGATTGATGCGCTTGACTTGATCGCGAGTCGGGAAGAGCTTGACCGCATTGTCGACGTTGCAAGGATGATCGAGTAGTAATTGCCGGTCGGAAGTCGTCAGCGGATTGCCTACCCGCAACTTTTAAAGAATTGTGATAAATGCTTGGTCGGATTGCCGATGAATCGTAGTGAGATTGATGTGGCGAAAATCGCATTCCTCCCACGCCCTACTCCTGAAAGCCCATTTGTCTTCGTCGCGGCAGTCGCCGTGTTGAGGGCAACGATACACAGTCAGTCAATCGGCGCCCATACGTTGGGGCTGTTCCTTGCCGCATGTCATGCAGTATTGGAAAGGCTTCAGGAAGTTGGCGGAAGTTGGCGGAAGTCTCCTGTCACGCTCAATTGCAGGCCACCAAAAGCGCGCTTGTCTCCTCGGGCTTCCTTCATGATGGCATTCAGCCGTTCAAACAAATGGTTCTCCACCATAGAGACTTCGTCAATTACCAGGACATCTGTGCGGCGCCGTCTCGCGTTGACGAACTTTCCATGAGCAGCCTTCTTAGCTCATCCAGCGGTCTCTTCATATGCAATGGCGTCCATCTAGCGAATGTCCAGGTAGTCGACCCGTTGATATCAAGTACCGCCTTACCCGTTGACGCTATGATCCGTACAGTGTAACCCTTCTCGCGCAGCTTGGGAAAAAATGTTTTCAGAACAGTAGACTTGCCGCAGCCTGTAGATCCAGTATAGAAGACGTTCTTTCCCGCTACTATGAGGTCCGCAACATCTTGCTTTTCCGAACATAGGAGCAGCCCAGTGGGCTTCGGGTCCAGTGTGGTGGCTTCATTCCTCGATGGCGAGCTCGACGCAAGATCTACGACCGGCTGCCGCCTCGCTGGGTCTGGGCGGGTCGATGCAGGCATTTGCTGTCGGGATTGCTGTTGCGGAAGGGAGTTGGACACTTGCGATTTGATGATTTCTTGCCGTAGAAGTGGCTGGGGAATCATGGCTGTCGGGACGAAGTGAATATCGACGAAGCCGTGCTGACGCAGAGTTGTATGTCTAATACGTTCCTCCAGGTCGACCTTCTGTCCATTCAGCTTCACATAGACCTGTCGGTCTTCTGGAATAGCCCAGTGCTTCTTAGCCGTACTGATGATCTTGGCGAAGTGGCTGTCCGTCGAGACGTTCAGCTTCAGACTTGCTCTGCCTGCCATCTGGATTTTGATAGTGACAGGGGAAACTGCGGTAGTTCCGTCTATTGCTACTTTGTTCTGTGGTCGACGTTACCCAGTTGATGACACGGATCTCAGCAGTGGCGGCGCTGCTTGGCGGTTCATCACCCCTCCCGTAAGCTGCGAAGACGCCGATGCCACCATGACTCCTGAGCCCACTGCTTTGGTCACTTATGCCTTCTTCCTCGGCATCAGTTGGTCTTCGTGAGCAGTCCTGTCCCGTATGGCTGCGATTTTAGCGTTCAGCATGTCGACCTGCTCTTGTAACTCTTCCTCCTCATCTTCATGTTCTGATGAACAGGTGTCGATTATGTCGGCCATCTTCCCACTCGGGGGTAAGGGCGCTTCCTCTTCAAATTGCTTAACTCTGTCGGCTCGATTTTGACATTCACAGGAATAGGTTCTAGCGGGGCTCGTAGAGGTGGATCTGATGCTATCGGGGCTCGCGGAAGTGGTTCGGATGCCATGGTCTGCTTGACAGGAGCGGGAGATGCAGCCACAACGGGTAGAGCTAGGCTGCAGCGTTGAGCCAATTCGATCGCTCTGTCTCGGGTTAAAAGGCCGAGAAGATCAGTTCGTATCTTCCGAATGTGGGTAATTTGCTGTCGAAAGAGCTCGATGAGTCTCTAAAGCGCTGAACTTGGTCCAGATACGGCTGACGCTCCTGTGGCGTGTGCAGAGTCGTTGAACTTGGAAAAGCCCGACTGCTTACGAGGAAGGTCTCTAGGTCGGGTAGTTAAGCCTCTCGTAGGTGCAGATCCTGAGTAAGGCAGACAAATTGTTCATCAAGACCCAGCCGTGGATAGTGCTCGAGTATAGAAAGGGCTAGTTGAAGTCCCTCTGTGAAGGAGATGTTCGGTGTTCCACAGACAGTGTTGAGGTATCCGAGCATTCTTCCTTGTACGCTTTGAGAAATTAATCCAGTGCTGGCGAAGTGACCAGATTGGACGGCATCCTGTCGCATCACTCTGCTGCACGCAGCTTGGTACCAGGAATAATAATGATCTACACCGGCGGCATCCTGAATGATAACTACCGCGCCTGTGTGCATCGGCATGCCTTCCCGTGCCGGAATCCAGATCTGGTCGAATGCAAGTGCGCTCGCCTGCAGTTGGCTTGTTCTTGCAGACTGCGACTGCTCGAGGGCGCCATTGGCGGCATTGCTTGTTATGGTAATTGCGCGTTTCGAGGAGAATAGCCTGCGGAGAAGTTTCGATCAATATCCTGGAGTGCTCGAGGCCCGAGGTCTTACATGCATTTAAATATGCATAACGTAGAATGTGCGTGGGATCAATGGTGGAATCGAGGTGAAGTCAAGACCGAAAGAACGGGGGACGCGATCGGACGCGACCAAGCGCGGCCAAACGCGAAAACTTTGTGGTCTGGAGAGAGAATGGGATACATGTTTATAGTCGATACAGAGTCTCATTTGGGCTCTACGAAATTCTAAAATACTTTGATATCCCATACAACGCCATACGACCGGCCTGATGCATGCGGCTGTGCTGTACACCCATATACATACTGCTCAAGTCTAACTTTGGGTATCCAAATCGTAAACTCATCAATCATGAGCGAGAGCAACAGCTGTGCCGCCTCTAGTAGTCTAGCCGTAGCTTCTCGACAACTCTGAGCACGCTGATACTAAAGCAGAGCAACCAAGCAACGAGAGAAACCAGTAGAACTCCGGTCAACGCTCGCTGGCGATAGCAAATGTCGTTGTTGTTGGGGCAGGTTTTCCCGATGGTAATAATCTCGTTGCCGACTTGTTGTGTTGCCTGATCAAAGCAGGCCCAGCTATCGTCCAGAAGCGCACTCATGGCGAGGGAGAGATTGCTGGCAGAGAAGACGATGAAATAAAGATCGCAGAGGAGAAGTAGTGTCTTGGTTGCGACAGAACGGAGGCCAAGTCTGAGCACAGTCAGTACATCATATCGCTCGGTTCGTTTGCTCCACGTACGGTTTGCTCATGTATTCGTCCCATGTGACGTATCCGACGTATGGTATCGCAATAGTGCTGACGATGATGCCCATATAGGTGGATGCTCGCGGCGCACACTGGTTGTATTCGTCATTATCGTGATTGACATCTTGCACCTTTTCGTAGATCTTGGCTGAAACTCCCAGAGCGGCGGCGGAAAATGTGAGAACTGTGATTCGGAAGAGCAGCGGTACGAAAGCATTCTTCAGCAAGAGTCGCTGCAGTAATCTGTCAGTACTGTGTCTCGAACGGCTAGCAAAACGTCCCGATGCACCGGCGCGTAGCTGTACTCACCCAGAACAACCGGACTGTCTTCTCTTGTCTCTCAGGGCTGATGAGCCATTTTCCTCTGAATATTATGCCCTTGAACCCGCCTGGTATCCTTGTAGCAGCTTCTGGATCTCGCTCGTCCTCTTCTTTCCACGGCCTGCTGGAGACAGGTACATTGTCTGCCATCCACTGTGCACTCATGACTCTCCCTTCACCGCGATACTCCAGTGGGTTGGGACCCGATCGCATGAACGGGGCCCATCGCGTCTGGTGATCGGCAATGGGCGCAGACAGCATTCCCGGCTCCGCGCTGCGTTGACTATCCCACTTGCGACCGAGTTCATATTTGCGCGGCGGCGGCTTGTAATGTCTGGTGTTCGGGACTGCCGGCTCTGGCTCCAGAAACGGCGCCTTTTCATCGCTGTCGTTGATGTGTACCCACGGAGGGATAGAACCGGGAGCCTGCGGATCGTGGCTGTCTGACGAGTCTGGGGTTGGCGCTGCGTCCTGACGCGACATCGCGGGTTCTTGGAGCTCCTCCTCCTCCTCTTCCTCAAGACGACGGCACCGCGAGACGTCCCCGATTAGCAACTGCAGGTGCAGGAGGAGGAATGTTGATGGGACGGAGTGCGATCGGCTGGAGATCTCAGCTAATTGCGATGGATCCACAAGTGGGTCTGCCATGTGAACGATGACGCCAGTGCGCTTATATTTACTTCAGCGCTGCCTTTTCCAAGTCTTCGGGGCCTGTGAAAGCATCACCTCCTCACCCCGCATACCTTCTGGGGACTCACTCCTGCATGTGTCCCCGACACCACCACGAGCGATGGCTTACGTACACTACTGCAGGCTACGTAACCGTTGCCAGCTGCCACGAAGACCGAAGAGAATGGGATTCCGACGCTCAGCCTGGCGAAAGATGCCCAATTCAATCTTATGAATGTAGGTGATGAATGGCACCCAGATGTTATCAAGAAAAAATTTCCGAAGATTTCGGACGATCTCCTTCAATTCCAGTGTGCCGAGCCTAGTAGCGCCTGACAACAAAGGATCTCATGTCGGCAGAGTCTGCAGTTGTCCAGTAGCTCCAAGACATTTCCACGACCGAATTTGGTGTCGTGACACCCTGCTACCATGGCAACGAGGATCAAACTCAGAACGCATGAAACATCATTAGTGATCATCAATACACTATCCTGTCACACTCACCCCCAGTCAAAGGGAAGAAAAATATCAGTATTGCGATCCTCGACCATCCAACACCTTCGTTTACCTTCGCCTTAGAGGTCCACGATGTCTCTGCTGGTCTGGTTATTGACAAGATTCTTGTTATGGCCAAGACGTAAAAGATGAACTGCTGAACTTGCAAGGGCATCTGCTCGAAAGCCAAAGAAACCCGCGCTTGGAGACGCTTTCAAGAAGGGGTTACGACTCCTTGTTGAACAGGAGAACATCTTCCTTCTCGATTAAGGAGAGGCGAGTCGAGATCTCTTCTTCTCGACCTTCACCTCAGTTCGCAGCCTGACGGTCTAGGCTAGTGGGAGTTCCTAACCTAGAAATACGAGAACCTGGCCCAATGTCACAATTTAAGCAGGCAGTCACCAGCTTTCTCCGGGTCTCAGCCAACGATGTCTGGACCGTCCCTTCCAAATATATTGATCGCTTGAAGATGATAACATGAGGGCCTAGAAGACCCGCTTGTATTTTAGCGAGGACGTTGAGGTCTTCATCAAGTACGACGAAACGGAATGATCAGTAGGTACCTCAGTTTCTTGATCATTCTTCGTAAAGTCTCACGTAAGATCCAACCTCCGTTGAGGTTTTCTAGGATCTGGCGTATCCAATTTGCCGCCATCTTGTTGTCCTTCACTTACTAATGAAGGCGGGTTGATTGTGGCTCGAGTCTCAATGTCAATCCCGTTTGCCGGGCGAAAGCTTAGTAGACAGGGAAAAGGAACTGTTCAAGTTGTCCGCAATCACTCCTCTCTCATGCATTTCAGTGCTTTTTGGACGATTGCCCCTATCACATACAGTACAACGCACGACCATGGTTTACTCATAGGCAGCACTTGCACTATAACATTGTGTGTTATACAGTCCTTTCGCGCCGTGTCCCACCATAGCCATGCCAATGCTCGAACGCAAAACAAAATCAATCGTTGGCTCGTTCAAGGCCGTTCCAGGGGGATGTCGGCGGTCGCCACAGGTCGAGTGTTCATACCATGAGAGGAGCTAGGCTTGCAGACTCGACCTACGAGCGTGCAGCGCCTGCGTCTCCGCCTCCGCGAGGGCCACCCCGACCACGGCCACCGCGGAAACCACTACGAGACTCACCGTCTCCACGCGAGTTTCTGAAGCCGCCGCGCTTAGACTCTCCATCTCCACGACCTCCTCTGAAATTCCCCTATCCAATGTCAGTTCAGTCTTGGGCGTATCGAAATAGAGGCAAACTCACCCTACGGCCTCCGCGTCCGCGACCTCTGCCACGATTGCGGCCCGCTACCTCCTGGAAACCGTTCTCACCAGTTGGCGCAGCATCGGCGGCGCTATCACCCCATCCACTAGTCGATGCAGGCTGCTCGGCACCCCAGGAGCTATCCTTCTCTTCACCAGGAGCCTTGGTATCCCAACTCTCACCGGCCTTGTTTCCCGTGCCCCCCGTGCCGACTGCCTCGTAGGCCGGAGGCTCGTCAGCCCAGCTTCTGCTCTGAGGTTCCTTTGTGGTGGCTGTCGAAGCCTCAGGTGGAACGTCGACCTCGTCAGAGGGACGAGGAATGATCTCGTAGCTCTCCTCCAGACCGCTCTTCTCAGCACCTGCCGAAGTCCCAGCAGCATCGGTATCCCAGCGCTCTCCGGCCAGGTTGCCGACATCGCCGGACGAGATGGGAGCTGCGGAGACATGCTCTGCAACAGTCTGCGTAGAAGTGCCGTTGGGTATTGGTGCCTCGAGCTCAGTGAGGCCGGCGTGGGTGATTGTAGGGTCGGTTCCGGCGGCGATGAGGTCTGGGTCCGCATGGACTTCACCACTCGTGGCCTCAGCAACGTCGTTTGCCCATGCTTCTTCAGTCTGGAATGGGCCATGGTCGATTGAGGCCTGCTTGACCTGTGCGTCTACAATTAAGTCAGTATGTGAACGAACGGAAAAGAGAACAGCGAACGGGAAAAATTGGGAAGAGACAGAACTCACATGTGACAGGAAGCTCGTCACCCTCAATGCTGGGGACCTGCTCCTTCGAACCCTCAATCAAGCTGATAGCAGTGTCGACGGCCTTCTGATCGCCGCCATACACAAGCAGCAAGGCTCCCTCGAATGCTCTGCTCTCATTGGTACTTGCATCTTCCTCAACAGTGCGCTTAGCAGCAGCAGCACGCAAAAATTGCGAGAACGTGAGCAGTTTCTCGCGCAGCTCATTCGAGCTGGAACCGACAGCCTCTGCCCTCGTCTCTTCCCGAACCTTGTCTAGCTCTTGGCGATGCTGGGAGGTGAGCTCGTCTCGCTGCTTGCTGAATTTGAGCTGATAATCTGAGTCAAACTTGCGGTAGTGCTCCTGACGCTCTTCTAGGTCGGCAAGCTGACTGAGCAGCTGAGGCTTCTTCTGAATGGCGGCCCGCTGATCTTGGTTGATCTTGCGCTTGGCGACGAGGGCATCGAGTGACACATTGGGATTCTCCGCAATCACAGCATCGAGCTTCTGCAAAGCACTGAGCTTCTTGTTGACGTTTCGAATCTGCTTCTGAAGCTCCTTGAGGTATGGGTGCTCGCCAGAGCCGTTTTCAGCGTCTGCCACGGTGGAGTCGTCCTTGGCCTGCACATCCGGAACAGCAATGGCAGCATGGTTGGCGGTGCCATTAACGCCTGCGGCATCGGCTTTGGCCTTCTTCTTGCGGGCGCTCTTGGACTCGCCGGTGAGGGCTGCGGGAGGGTTCTCGACGGCTGCAGCCATGGTGTTCACGTATTTGTGGGGTGATGGTTGGGAGTCTATTTCGACAGTGTCAGAAGGGAGAAGTGGAAGGATGAAAGCTGGCAGGCGGTGGTCTGGCAGGCAGGCGTGTTGTGGTGTGGAGGTTGATGTTGATGTTCAGTCGATGGTGGAGGGCGATCGTCAAAGTGTCGTGTGTTTCATCACTTGTCAAATCTTAGCGTGCTTGAGCTCTCGTCAAATTCTGATAGAGCACCTATGAAATAAAAGCTCTCACATTGATAGGTTTATCAGGGGCCTCGCAGTTCATTACTTCACACCCCCTCGTTCACGAGGGGGTGCGGCCGACTTTATCATATCGGCTGAGACAACTACTTACTTTATAATATTACACTATACTCTATTAATTAGAATAATAAGATATATTGTTTAATTATAATATAATAGTTTTATTCTAATTCTTACTTATTATAGATAATAAATAGTAGAGTTACCTCGCTAGAGGTATAGATACTCTAGATTACTATTACCTGTTTATAGTCGCTAGGCTAGATAAGCTAAGGCTATACACGTCGCTCTAAGCTAGTAACAACTTTTATAGATCTAATAATACCTATTTAAAAGCTAGTCTCGTTAAAATTATAGATATTATTATTATATATACTGTACTACTCTTTCGTCTAGCTAACTAGCTTAAACTACGTGTTAATTATCTCTAGATCTTCCTAAAGTATTCTCTACTAATCCTTTATACGATTAAAGGCCGTTTTAAGCTCCTCTAAGCGCGTTATAAATCTCTTAGTCTAATTCTTACCTACTAGCTCTCTACCTTAGGTACTAAGTAGTTTATCTACTATATCTACTACCTCGTATAAATAGGATATAAATCCTCGGGAATTAAGGTCGAGAATATATTAGATAATTATCTACTCCTTAGTTATAGTAAGCTTATATTATATAGAGTAGCTCTTAGAGTAATAGGTAATTCTATAGTATTAGTAAGTTATTATTATAGGAGGTATATTATATACTTCTATAGTAGGTTAGAGGCTTCGAAATTAGCGCTAGTAGTAGGTAGAGAGGGTAAGAATAATTCTACCTTCTTAATAAGACGAGTCTATCTTAGATAGTTAAGATATTATATATAAATTGAAAAATTAGATATACTAAGGAATTTTAACCTAATAAGTATTATAACCTACTTAGTAGTACTTTACGTTAATATAAAATAGTCTAATATAACTTCCCTCGACTAGTCTAGATATACTACTCTCGCTTATTTGTTTAATAGTTAATTTAAGTCTAATTAAAGGCTTAACTATATTAGAGCTAAGCTATAATTAAGATATAAACTAGTTACTTCCTTACTATATTTAGTAGTGTTTTACTAGTTAGCTAATAATACCTATATTTAACGCTTAATACGTTTTTTTAATACTCTTAGGCTTTTACTTAGATACTATTTTTAATAGATATAATAAGAAAGAAGGAAATATAATATTTAGAAATCCTTTAAAGAACTTTAAAAAATATATAATGCGATAAGTTGGTAAGACATAAGGTTGTGAGGATACTATAGAGTTAGCGGTTATGTTTGACTCATATGCTAAGATAGCCGCGCCCCCTCGTTTATGAGGAGCTGAAGTACTGAATTGCGAAACCCCAAATATTCTGAGGCACGCTCCACCGCGTTAACTGAGCTTACACCTTCCACCAGCAACGAGAATGCCTCACAGGAAGCGACAGCGACACTCACAAGCCGGCTCTCCAGCTCCCGACTCGCACGCAAAGTTGTCCAGCCCAGCGGTCAATGCCGCCGCCGCCGACAATGACGCTGCGATCCTCAGTGATCCATGGACCGACGACGAGGAGATTGGCCTGTTCAAGGCTCTGATGCGCTGGAAGCCCACTGGCGTTCATAAAAACTTCCACTTACTAGCCTTGCACGCTTGGCTGCTCGAGAATGGCTACATCCACCCCAAGGCTGAGCACACTCGTCCAAAGGGCATCTGGAAAAAGCTCAGCACGCTCTACGACCTCGCCGCGCTAGATGCTAGGGAAGACGCAAGACAACTCGATCCGCTGCATACTACGGCCGAGGAAGAAGACGACGGCGACGAGGATGGTGACGATGCGGACGTCTACAGCTTGGCAGCCAACAAGATCGAGAACGACGAATTCGACCTGTCTGCGATCGGCGACGGCTTCGACGAGATGATATGGAAGGCACGCTTTGCTCAAGAACAGGACGACAGCGACGCCGAACTGGCCGACCTGAACTTTGCAAGAGAGCCACCTGTGAGATTCACACCAAGCTTCTGTATCGAACCCAGCGAGGCAGCTACTCCCGGCCCGCGGAGAAGCAAAGCCGCTATAACTAGAGCACGAGGAGGGAGAGGCGGAACTAAGACGACCGCGAGAAGAAGTACAAGGAACACGGAGAGCGTACAAGATAAAGAAGAAGAAGAGGGCGCACAAGACGAAGGTGAAGATGAAAGCGAAGAGGAAGACTCCAGCGAAGAAGAAGATGAGGACGAAGAGAGTGAAGAGGGAGAACCCAGCCCGAGACGAGGTCGGTCCAGAGCGAAACCCACAGGTCGAGTGAGAGCTCGTGGCCGTGGGAGGAATTAGGTGAACGTCGCTCGTACCAAGTCATCACAGAAGGCTGGCTACAATAGAACATGGCAGAGCATTGGACAACATCCGGCGCAGCAGTATCTTGTCGGCTCCCATCAGACCCTTATCCGTCTATCCAGACCACTATCCCGAAAACACCAATTGGACACCATTGACTATGTCATTCTACCTGCGCGGATGCCAGCCTGTATAGTCGGAGTTCTCGAGAGCATATATCTTCACCTGGTATCCCGACCATTCAAACAGTTTCCGTATCACGCTTGCTGGCTGCGACAGCAGCGCTGGTCATGATACTCGGGTAAGTGTTTTACGAGAAGGAAAGGCAATCATGGCCAGATGATGAACGCGAGTGATCAATGGCATCTCGAATTTGAGACCAGCATATCTATTGATTCTTGAGCTGTGCTACATGCCACCGTATGCCACAATAGCCATTTGGATACCTAGGAAAAGTGGAAGATCAGCAAATGTTCAAGACAGAGGCATGAAATTGCGGTGGTCGGAGTAACGAACCATTTTGAAGAGCAGTCAAATCTGCGATACCCTGGGTGAACACAGAAGAGTCCAGCTTGGCTGCCAGCGCGTACCCAAGACTGTTTTGGTCTAACTTCAAGGCGTACCTAAAGAGCGGAAGGGCAGAAAGTCAGCAGAAATTTCAGACTCATGGGCGGATCCTCCATACAGGTTGGCCAGGACGACAGGTGCAAGACCGCCGAATGTTGCATTTTGGCTAATGGTGTCTTTGAGAGTCTGGTTGGCCTGCGATGTCACCGTATTGATGCTGGTAATGATCTTCTGGCTGTCGCTGGCGGAGAACTTGGATGCCGCGTTGACGTCTGCCGTTGTCTTCTGGATGATGTTGTCGACTGAAACGGTGTCTACCCCGACCTGCAGAGCTTGGCTGATGCCCGTGATTCCGGATTGCACCTTCTTCACATCGGTGTCCAAAGTTTGGAGATTCGAGGTCAGATTTTGAAAATCCGCGACCACTGTGTTGACGTCTGCCGCTACCACCAGGGCCGCAGTGGAGAGGATAGCGAGGATGATTGAGCGCATGTTGGGTAGTCAAGCAAGAGATCTGGAAAAAGGCGCAACTGGAATGAAGAGGAGGATGGAATATTCGCTGGACGAGGTCTGGGAGAAGTGATGTCCCAGCATCCACGCTTCCAACTGCTCTCCGCACGACCTGAAAGCATATTATGTTAGTCGCTCTCTTGTGAACGGTTTGAGGGCAGCATCGGCTCGCTTGCACCGTTTCGGAGGCCCGAGGGGTCAACTCCGAGGAGCAAAGCAGCAAAAAGCTTCGGTATCGCGCGTTGCAAGCTTTGCGGCGTCTGGGGCCCCACAAAACGCCTTAGAAATTTAGGGGATGGTTGCGGAGTCGCAATAATCGTCAAGACATGCGATCTGCATGATCGACGGCTAGCGCTGCAATGAGAAGATCGAATGGACGACTCAGAGCACTCGAATACGTCTGCATTAATAAAAAGTGGAGGAGAACACCCCCTTGCAGCGGTTTGCAACGACCTCGGAGAGTTATGTGCGGTTCTGGTTCCTGAACCTTCGCAGCGGCAGATGTGCCGCTGACTTGTCACATGGACCTGCTAAAAACGCACGCCATCTGTCGCTCCAAAGCGAACAGGCAATGCAAGGCGATCATCACGTCCGAGGCAATGTTATCATATTGCTATTCTTTCACACGGATATGGCGCTCCCCTCTCCGGCCCTTCGGATGATCGCACGAGCAGGACACCCCTAATCGAACGACTACTACCTTCACGCCGCCCTCCTCCACTTGGGCATAGTTGACTGCTCGCTCCCTCCCAGCACCACAGTTGCCGGACCTCATCTCGCACTTCACGATGCGGTATTCAAGCGTTATTGCCATCGCCTTGGCGGTGATCAGTGAGGTGGCTGCTCAAGCTCCAAGTAAACATTTCAACCTACTGCTTTCAGTCTTGAGAAGGACATTGCTAACCAAGTCTTGCAGTCAGCCAAGCCACTTTCAACAATGTAATCCAGTATACGCGCTTCTCTCGCGGCGCATATGCTGTGCAAGGCTGCACTACTCCTCCAAACAGCTCGGTCGTGCTCCAGACCATCGATGATCCCGTCAACGACGGACATGCGACAATTTTCAGATGGGATTCTGCCAAGCAGATCATTCTTGCATTCCGTGGAACCGACACTCCTCAAAACTGGAACACGGACTTGGACTTCGCCGCAACTGCCTTAAACAGTGAGTGCATTTTCTCGTGCATTCCGCAGAAAAAAACATGAAACTAATCATCAACCCTTAAAAGTCCCCGGCACGAGCTGCTCCAATTGCAATGTCCACGAAGGCTTCCAAAAAGTCTACAACGGCCTCGCAGCCAATGTCCTCGCGGGCGTCAAATCCGCCATGGCCGCAAACCCAAGCTACTCCCTCATCCTGACCGGCCACTCTCTTGGTGGCGCCCTCGCCTCCCTCAGCAGCGTAGCTCTTGGCGCGAACGGCGTCAAGATCGCCTATGTCTACACCTACGGCGAGCCACGCAACGGCGACACCAACTTCGGCAGCTACGTCTACAAATTCGTCCCGCTGGCGAACTACTTCCGCGTAACCCATGCCAACGATGGCGTCCCGCAAGTCCCCCCAACAATCCTTGGATACCAGCATCACGGCAATGAATACTGGCAGAAGGCGACTGGATACAACAACACTGTGTCGACTACGGTTATGTGCCCGCCTCTCGGATCGATGGAGAATCCTAGCTGCAATTTCGGACAGAGCAACACAATTTTCATTAATCATGCTCATGTGACGTACTCGAACGACGTCATTGGAAATGTGCTGCATATTCATGACTGTGGCGCTCCTTACCCGTAGATGGGGGATATGTCGTGGTTTGGAAGACAGTCAAGAAATGTAACGTAAATGACAAAAAACTCTATGTTCGGTTCATTTGCACTTCTTTGATCAGAGCTGTCGATTTTATGCTATGTGACCTCTGGAGAATAGTTGAAATGCTCCTTTGGAGCAGGCAGGCTCGTTGAATAGTAGAGAGACTCGGGTACTGAGGTGCAGTCGCTGAATAATCTTCACATCGACATCTCTACTTCCTTCGGCTTATTCAGGGACCAGGAATCATCACTGGAGTGAGACTACGTGATTTGGTGAGATGGGATAGCACTCTTTGACTCAGCTCAGACGAGAAGTCACCGCGACGGGGTTAATGTGGTGGGCATAAATACAGTCCTTGTGCACATTATCAAGACTACGTACTGCCTGCTCGCTAAAAGACAACGCTCTACCTGCCAACCTATGCTTCGCGGCCGACTGTATCGCAGTGTCGATAATGGATTTTCCCACTGTCTGTGCGGCCGGCAGACAATGCCATTGCAATACATGCTCGATCGAGGCAGATATTGGATCAGCAGCGGAAGTCCCACCTCGAATCGGCGTTGCGGCCGGCCTCGAATACCGAAGGGATGTGGCAGGCGCTGAATAGATTTGGCCGACTGTGGTCGGCAGGTAGAAGTTGGTCCTGAGGTGTTGCCCGAAGTGTCGGCTGGTGAGGGGGACCAGTAGATGTTGTCTAGAGTGCTGGGCTGGTGCGAAATATATGCTGCATTCCAAGGATCTACTTCCGATAAAGAACAGACGACCGTGTCCGTAATTCGTGAATGATGATGTGGTATGATGTGGTGCGTGTAGCGAGAGTTAGATTAGATCCAAGATCCGAAGCAAGTCGTCGTTCATTCTTCCTCCAAGATGTGCAAAGGTTGTCGATATCCATACGCCGGCACCGACGCCACAGGATGAAATTCCTTGGTTGGAGAGCCATTGTCGGAACTCTCTTGTCGTCGGGCAGCAGGGGGAGCACGTCTGCGTCTCGAATTGCGCGAGGAACTCTCCCAGCCGGGTGGATACTGAGGTGTTACAACACCGCTGACCTTCCTGGAGAGTCCAGATCCGTTGCTTTTGATCTTCTCGATGCTATTGGTCGAATTGGTCGACGAGACAGAGCCCCAGGTAGTCTGTCGAGATAGGTTGGAGGACTGCTGTCTGGGCATGTTGTCGGGCTTCGACTGATGGCAATGTTTCTTTAGGCCTTTAACATTGGCAACCATATCGATGAAGGAGACCATGATGGCGGTAGTGGTTTGTGAAATCTCAATTTGGGTGTGTTGATTGCCGGGGGTAGTTCAGGAAGCCGATGTGGAAGGATCAATAAGGTAGAGAATAAGACGTCAAGCTGATTTTACGTGCAGCGGAAGAGCAGCACAGCTTTTCAATGAGCTGGTACGTACCTCCTATAGGTATGTATGACAGACGGGAAACAATCAAACCTGTTTGTGGACAGATAAGATGATAGGCACTGTAGGGTCCAAAAACGCTCCGGTGTTCGATCGCATTGCGTGTTCTTGTTAGGTCTCATTCTGAGTCGTTCGTTCATCGGTGCGAAGTCAGTAGTGGCGAAGAAATTCTCAACAAGCTGGAGACGGTGGGATCGACTGATGTGATTGGGTCGAGAAGGGCGAAACGGGCGTGTCCGAAGAGTCCAACTTCTCAACATCCCACAATAATCCCACTCTCGATGAGTCGGAGCGGAAGATGTGGGTTTGCGGTTGGCGAAGATGTGCGATGCTTTGCGCTATCACTTGCACTGACTCCAAGCGTTCCGTCGGGGTTGCGTTAGACTGGTATGTGAGGCATTTTCTGTCCGGACCCTCTCGTAGTCAAGCGGAGGTCGTCTTTTAGGAAAGAGTCGAATGCGTCAAAGTCACCAGCCGTACGGCGCACGGGTTCGAAGTATCCAAGATAATCTTCTACTGCAGTTTTTCGTGGTGGGATGGGGATGAAGTGACCATGGTACCTTCGTACCCCTTCCTTTCCGTCATCCGGCAACCGGAACCGGCAAGGCTGCACGCTTCCCGATCGCCGCTTCGTCGATCACATCATCATTCGATCTGCCTGCTGCAGGTGCGAGGGTGCTTATTGTTCCTGATGATGCGAGCAACATGATGAAGACATGAAAATAGATGCGAACGACATCGAACCACGATTGCGACTTGGACGTCGTGCTCGTCCCAGCCTCCACTACCTACCTTGTACGAATTTCCTCGAGTCCGCTCTTCAAAATCCGAACCTCCCGCGCGGATGAAGTTGATCAAGATGCTGCAACACGTCGCCAGCTTACCAAGACATGCTCCCACGCCAGTTCTGGTCCGTAGCAGTGCTTCAACCGTGACCACCATCCTTGGAGTCCTGCTAGACAGCGAAAAGCTGATGTAATCCGGTCTGACTATTCTCTTTCCTGGTGAAGTCATCAACTGCATTAAAGCAGCAGGGCCGGTCGCTTCCTAGAAGATTCTTTTCAGGATTGACAATGACCGCAGATATATGTGGTGGAGTCTTCATCCTGGCCACGACGTCCGTTCTCGTTTTCTTTCCGGGAGCTCGTACTGGCTGACTTCAGGGTTGAAAGACCGCGAAGGTCAGATTTCAACGGTGTCGTTGTCTCTTACAACTACCGATCCGCGTGTTGGTAAAGTCCGCCATGAGTTTTGCCATCCTGAAGACGCTGTAGTTGCGTGCCTCAAGCTCCTTCTCCCGTCACCGTGGTCCTCGCGGCCTGACGGTTGCGCTCCGGAGTGAAATGTGGTCCATTGTGTCCAGCAAACCGGCATGTAGGCAGAGTCGCGTGAATATCCAGCGGAAGTTGAATGAAGCATGATGGAGTATCGCGTTCTTCACGAGCGTGACACGAGTTCGGTTGTGATTCTTCACTGGCACAGCTGGCAGTTCGAACTCCAGTGGATTTCGAGTGTGTGCCTGAGGTTGCATTTTGCCCCGCGACCCTCGAATGGGAAAAGCGATGACTCCAAAGAACTTCACACGACCACATACCACGCCCAAATATACATCTTTCGCCTCACACGACACAATCGCACGAGCACCACCACTACCCTCCCCGTCCAGCACCTTTCATACCACTACCGCCATCATGTCGCTTACCAACTGCCGCTTCTACGAGGAAAAGTACCCCGAAATCGACTCGTTCGTCATGGTCAACGTCAAGCAAATTGCAGAAATGGGTGCCTACGTCAAGCTGCTCGAATACGACAACATCGACGGCATGATCCTGCTCTCCGAACTGTCGCGACGCCGTATTCGCTCCATCCAGAAGCTCATCCGCGTTGGGCGCAACGAGGTCGTCGTGGTGCTGCGTGTGGACAAGGAGAAGGGCTACATCGATCTGAGCAAGCGACGAGTCTCGCCCGAGGACATCATTAAGTGTGAGGAGCGCTACAACAAGAGTAAGATGGTCCACAGTATCATGCGCCACGTCGCCGAGAAGACCGGCACCCCCATCGAGGAGCTGTACCAGGACATTGGCTGGCCGCTGAACAAAAAGTACGGCCACGCGGTGGATGCCTTCAAGCTGTCCATCACCAACCCAGACGTGTGGAACGAGGTCACCTTCAAGAACGATGTCATCCGTGACGAGCTGTATTTATACATTGGCAAGCGTCTCACTCCCCAGCCCACGAAGGTGCGCGCCGACGTCGAGGTTACTTGTTTCGGCTACGAGGGCATCGATGCGGTCAAGGCGGCTCTGAGGAAAGCAGAAGAGAAGAACACGGCTGAGACGCAGGTCAAGGTCAAGCTGGTCAGTCCGCCGCTGTACGTGCTCACTAGCCAGACCATCGACAAGAACAACGGCATCGAAGTCCTTACCGAGGCCATCAAGGAGATTGACACCTCAATTCGCGCTGCGAATGGAAGCTGTGTGGTCAAGATGGCGCCCAAGGCTGTCACTGAGAACGATGATGCCGAACTGCAAGCTCTGATGGAACGCAGAGAAAAGGAGAACCAGGAGATTTCCGGAGACGAGGACGATAGTGAGAGTGACGAGGGCATTGTAGCCGCCAACGATTAAAAGGACATTACGCAGGAGTATGGAGTCGCGGTGCTGGAAGACCAAAATGGAGGCGTTCTGTGTGGAATTCATTTGAATTGCATAGACTGGCGCCTAGTTAGCGAGGTGTAAACGACCGTAGCATGATGGGAAAGCATTGAAGTTGATGGATCGAAACCTGGCCACGAGATTCGATATGCAAACGTTAATTTAACACTGTCCCCCATGATCACTCGAGTTATGCGGCACCCATCAAGAACGCATCTACACCCGCAAAACTATCCGCCACCATCCGATCAAAACTACCCTTCTCAAGCTTCTCCTCGGAAATATACACCTTCCGATTACTCTTCACCCACTTCGGCGCCTTCCCCCACTTAGGATCAACCTGCAGACCTGCGACACCCTGCCCAGCGGCATAGAACTCCCATCCACTCAGTGAAGCAGGCGAGTACTTCCCACTCCCACTCTTGTCCGTCGTCATCTTCGCCACGCCTCGCCCAAACCTCTCACGATACCTCACAGAGGGATGGATGAACTCGCAAGTATTCTGCAGCAGTTCGGGGAGATCTTCTCCGGTATTGGGGTTGGTGAGGTGGTATTCGCCCGGCGTACGAACGGATTTGCCGAGCATGAAGTTTAGAAAGCCTGTGTCGGAGGGCTTGATGAGTCCTAGGCCGTAGCCTCGCTCGTCAGTTGGGGTGTTCTTTTGAGTGTAGAGTTGCTGGTTGAGGTCGAGCTGGCGTTGAAGGTAGGCTGGGTCGAATTCGAGGTGCTTGGAGAGTTGGGTCATCATCCAGCCGAGGGTGAGGTTGCTGTGGAGGTCAGTATGTTGATGGAACGTGCGAGACTGTCATGACATACCTAATACTCGTATCTTGAAAACCGCCTCCCACGCTGGTGTGCACGCCTGGGAACCAACACTGCCGTAGCTCGGCCAAAATCGACTTCTTGCCCGAGCGAGGGGACTCCCACACAGTCGGCGGGAAGGCTTCACGATGCTCGTCCAGCGCCAGAGCCTGGTAAGCGTTCTCGACGTTGGGAGCTACCTGAGTGTTGATGAAAGAGTACTCCGCCTTCGATGATTTGTACAGAGACCAACCCAACGGCTTGACATCTGGAACTCCCAGTGTTCCAACCGTATCGAAGACGGCAATTGCTTTGATGGAAATGTGTGGACGTGTGAGCTGGTTCTTCACAAGGCCATTGAGATACTCCGGAGCCTTGATTTTCGGGCGTCCTGACACTGGCCAAACAGCAGTACCATACCCAGGTTTGTACGTCGGAATATTCTGATTCTCCCAGTCCATGAAAATCGGATAAAACGACTCCATGCCGAGTTTTGTAAGGAGTCCAACGTCGGCAATCAGCCCGCCCACGGAACGAGCAGTGAACCCTCCTCTTGAGAATCCAATTATGAAGATCTCATCGCCGTCCTCGTAGTTGTTGGCCAGGAATCCGTATGCTTCACGGATGGCTTCGTCGATCCCTGCGCCCAGATAGCCACCGACAGCGAATGAGTACCAGTTACCCTCGCTGCCCAGACCGCCTTGGTAGTGGACGATCTGCTCAATGTTGTCGCAAGATCTGGGGACAAGAGCTCGACAGAGACGGCTTACGTTGGACGGCGCAGCAAGATTTCCAGCTTCAGCAGGCCCAAGAATCGATGGATCATATCCATTGTCGGAGTTGACCCATGTGCCGTCAATCGCTAGAATGAGTCTCTTGACCATTGCTTCGTTGATGGTGGTAATGCTTCGATGGGTTTGGGAAGTGCAAGTTATGTGCGAGAGTTTCGAAAGGCAAACGGAGGATACCTGAAAGAGATTGACAGCTACGCCCTCATGTCTTCTTATATCAATTGTACCATCTCTCGAGGCTGTCAGCCGTGTGATATATTACCACGTGGATTCTTAAGTGCCGTTTGCCCCAAGAGGCAACCTGGCGTGCGACTGTGGGGTTATAAACTCGCTGAGGCAACGCCACCAGACGGGGATGACCGTCGTGGCGTCCCGGACATCAGCTGAGATCAGCCATGTATTGAAAACTTCGTGTTCTGTGAGACAGCTCCCAAGTTGTCGACGAAGATATCCTTTGGGCACGTGCGTTGGGAAATCGTAGCCAGGAGAGAGCGCCTTGGATGAGTGAAGATACCGACCATCAAGGTTGGACCATCAATGTCACCCACCATGGCCGAATATCTTTGTGACCTCAGTTGCGGAAAGTGGTCTGCAGCAACAATCCGCAACAATGTCGCATGATACGGTCTTCTACTCTCGGTCGCGTACATACGGAAAGGGCTCTCGGGGATGGTAAGTGAACCAATGCGAAAACCCAGCTCAAAAGCTCACCAGTTGATAGCCGTGTTACCGGTGACAAGAAGAAGTCTGGAGTCATTCGAAAATACGGATTGAACATGTCCCGTCAAGCTTTTCGTGAGAAGGCAGGGGAGATTGGGTTTCACAAGGTAGGATGAGCTTGTACTCATGGACAGCTGTTCAAGCTGACAGTGAGATCCACAGTACCGATAAATGCTCTATACCGGACTCGGTACGAAACGGCCAGAAGGGAAGGAGTAGCGTCCAGCATGGTGGGATTCAGGGGCTAGGGAGGTCGCACGCTGAGGATATGCACTGGAATTGAATATTGGTTCGCGATCGCAGTCAGGGGCGATCTCGTTTGATGGAAGCATCATGTCAGAGAACCTGGGTGCGAAGCGACAACTGTGATTTGAAGCTTGTCGTTATTTGCTCAAAGTAAAGAATATCCTTTGATCCAAAGAAACGCGATATTAGCGAGCACACTCGTCACGGCAAAGGCCAGGTCCAGTTCCATGACAGCGTAAACCCACAGCGTCCCAAGAGGGGGCGCCTGCTTCATGACGGCAAAGTAGCCATGCATATTCGCAGCATGTATGAGATAGCTTCCTGCTACTATCGCGGTAGCGAGGAATAGCAGCTGTCGTGGAAGCCACATGCGTTTGGCCAAGTGTGATCGCAACATGTAGATGATCAGGAACAGAATTGGAAAGATGGTTCCAGAACGCTGAAATATGGCATTCCACCGGATTTCTTGAGCATATTGGCTGTAGACCAGCACGTCCAAGGTGAAGTGGAACATGGCCAGACAAACAGACCAGAAGATGGCATCGCCCACTGGCCCAAGAGGCTCGCCGTCGCCAAGGCCGGCCTCGAGGATGTTGCCACTCTCGCCATGAGGGAAGCCGTCTTCGTATTTGTTGTCGAAAGGCTGTCCTTTGTCGAGAAACTCTTTCTTCTCGTCGTAGATGTCTAGGAGTGTTTTGCTTTGCGGCTTGGATCGGTCCGGTTGAGCAAGCTTCATCTTGGGGGTGTTTTTGGGAGGCTCGATGGGTCTGCCGGTCTCTTTCGCAGCGGCACGCCTCTCTTTGCGGTTCCTGGGCTGGTCGTCGTCGGCCATGATGGGTTGGAGTGGAGAATTAGTGGTGATGAAGCAGGGGAAGAGTCTTGCAAATGTGCTCGCACCTGAAGATCGCCCAGTCGCCTAAATTTAGATTGCTCTAGCGCTGTCGCTGGTGCAACGCTCGTGTCGAACGGGGAAGTCACTCCTCTCGTCCTCTTTGATGTGGAAGCCTGACCACAGCATTCATACACCCACCCTCGCCGACTTGTTGCTGTCGTCGCCTACCGTACGGCAGATATCTCCGCCGTTACCCACGCTCGCTACTTTCACCAACGTCGACTTCGACTGCTTCCGCTCCCTCCGCTGCGCGCGCCCGCGCCCCTACCCCTTCTCCAACTTCGCCTCCGTGTCGCCTTCATCATGGCCTTCGGAGACTTCACTTCGATATGCGCAAAGACGCCGCTACCACTATGCCCTCTCGTCGGGCCCAACTCGCCCATCACCGGCTCCCACTTCACCCAGGCCGACTGCTATGCGCGATCCATCGAGCTCGCCAACACAATCATCTTTGAAGGCGCGGCTGGCTTTGCGCACATCATCGCCTTGGCTATGACGGTTATTATGATCCTGCACGTCAGGAGCAAATTCACAGCAGTCGGTATGTTGAGATTGGGGTCAATAGACAACGAAGAAAGGAAGAGCTGACAACGAGACAGGCCGCAAGGAAATTACTTCATTCTTCTACGCATACGCCCTCCTCACCATGTGCTCCCTCGTCATCGACTGCGGCGTTGTACCTCCAGCCAGCGGAACCTACCCATACTTCGTTGCCGTGCAATGCGGTCTGGTCTCCGCGACTTGCATTTGCCTGATGATCAACGGATTTGTCGGATTCCAGTTATACGAGGACGGCACGACTCTCTCTGTCTGGCTACTTCGAACCTGCAGCTTGGCCATGTTCCTGATATCTTTTGCCGTCGCACTGCTGACATTCAAGAGCTGGGGAGGACTGGGGCCGGAGAACACCGTTGGACTATTCGTGGTGGTATACATTTTCAGCGCCATATTCCTGTTCGTCTACATCGTTATGCAGATCGTCCTGGTCCTTGGTACTCTGGAAGAGAGATGGCCTATGTGGCACATTGCTTTCGGCATTGCGTCGTTTGTTATTGGACAAGTCCTGCTGTATGCCCTCAGCAAGACGATCTGCGAGAATGTGGAGCATTACCTGGATGGCCTCTTCTTCGCAACACTTCTCAACCTGCTGGCGGTCATGATGGTGTACAAGGTGAGTAGCTATGGATTCCGCTCTTGGTTGATGGCAGCGCTGACTTGTCATAGTACTGGGACTCCATCACCAAGGAAGACCTGGAGTTCTCTGTTGGCCAAAGACAAAACAACTGGGAGGTCAGGGATGTGGCGGCATACGACGACTACGACAAACGAGGCACGGTCTACCAAGACAGCGACTACGGCAGCACCGCGCACTTCGCGCAAGGAGGCCAGCGACGTGGCTCTGAATCTGTGTATTAGGATTATGTTGGAATATGGCGTTTGGGATCTTGAATGATGTCGAGGAAATTTGCATGGCGCGAGTGAAAAGCGACAGACAGAAACCAGTCTTCTAATCCGATCTAATGATATAGTCGTCCCGAGGATGCATATCTTTACAAGACTCGCCTTCATTCAGAAGCCTTTCTGCTTCACCAAATCATTGATGACCATGTACCTTGAAATGCAAATCCATCCCCATCTGAACCAGCGCATTTGACTTTTATGCGCCGTCGTCATGGCCAGTTGCGCCTTTCTGACATCCTGAGGCAAGCTCACTGCAAGCAAAGGCGTCGGAAACTCTCCCTTCTCCTTCCTCCTAAAGATACAGGTCACAATCGTAAAGACCGAGTCCAGCACACTGCTATACTTCCGCAGCACATTCGTCGAAGTTAAAGTGTACAGCTTGACAGGACATTCCCACCCAGCGCGACCTTGCATCATGCCATTGAGGAACGCCAAAGCTCCATAGTACAGTGACTTGTGATTCGGATGTCCCGACACACCGCCCTGATCAAACGTAAGAATCACATCAATCCGAGCCGTAGGCGCCGCAGTCTTGGACGTAGTCGCCAGATCCGGCGCAAAATACCGCGTGAGGCTCTGCGCAATCAATTTCGCATCCCAGGTCGCCGCCATTGAGTCTGGAAAGTTTTTCGAGTCTTCGATCACGACGACGTGTTCTGAGGAGCGGAGGCCGAGTACGAGTGCGCTTTTGGCGAGCTCTGCTTTGCGGATGTGGCCTAGGCCGTCGGCGTCGCCGCTGCTGAAGCACAGGATCACGAGTTGGTTGCCGAGTTCAGGGCGCGTTAGGGCGCGCAGGGTGGGTGCGAAGAACATGGCTTCGTCGTCCGGGTGGGCGATTAGGAGACATATCCGTTTGCCGGTGAGGATGGGGAAGCCTTTCGTCATGTAGGCTGTGAAGATCCAGAGGGCGAGGGAGAGGAGGGGGAGCTGGACGGCGATTGTCCAGTTCATTTTGGTTGTTGTCAGATAGGAGTTTCGGACCGGTTTGGTTCATGTTATCTCTCTCATTCTTGGGAAGGTGATTCCAATGCGTGTGGCATTGAAAAGCTTGGTGGCGGTGATGAAGTATGAAAGTGTCGACGCTCGGCCGGACGGCAATTTTGAGCCGGTGAAATGGAACGCGTGATATCTTGGTATTTTGGAGGGAGTGAAAGCAGCTCCTCCAAGTTGATATCTGAAACTGGAAGCTACCATTATGGGAAAGAGCCATACATGCTGGTTGTTCTTGCCGACCTCCTGTGTTGCTTCCTTCCTCCATTGGTCCCTCCATCTTTCTTTTCGATTGACAATCGAAATAACAACTCAAGCCCGGAGTGAGAAACACTATAAGGGCCTATCCGGTTCGATATGCGATCTTCTAAATATACTGGCTAGTAGGTTCGTTTCGGTACTGTACGTGCTATAGGAGTTAGACCTATTATTTCTAGCTACTAAAATTAGTATAGTTTAAAGCTAGGATTACTTTATTCATAGGTTATAAGTAGCGTCTTAGTAGTATCTAGTTTAAGCTAAAGGTAGTTTCTCAATTATATAACCTCGTATAGCTCGTATAGTAGCCTTAGCTTAATACTTCCTATTATAACCTAGGATATATAATATTACTCTAATATATCTACTACTATTATTCTACTATAAGGTAATATCTATACTATACCTCTAAAAGGTACCTTAGTATTATAGGTAGGACTTAGGTTATAGGTATAGTTACTTTAGAATTAGATATAAGGACTACCTATTACTAGTACATAGTATTATAATCTCGATGTTTATACCTTTCGAACTTCGTACTTTTATATACTTATTAATACCTAAGGTATATAGGTACTCTAGGTATCTTAGGAGCGTCGTTTATTAAAGGGGATATCTCTTTACTTTTATCTCGTCTCTTCTTAGACTCTTTATACTTTGTTAATTTAGAATATTTAGTTAATTCTTAATAAATAAGTAGGCTAATAAGTAGGATATAGTATAAAAAGCTATAAAGGAGAATATAGTATATATCTCCTAAAGTTAGAGGTATAATATATTCTACTACGAAGCTAGTTATACTACAAAGCTAGTTAAATCTCTTAGTACTATAAACGTAAGTTTAAGATACTACTAGTAGGATAACGCCTACTAAGTTGTACTAGAGGAGCTTTAGCTAGAAGTATTACTTCTATAGTAAGCTTATATCACAAATAGGTACAAAGTGCACGTATTCGGGAAATAACAAGACGTTCGATATAGGTCTAAGAAGAGCGCGAGGAGCGCGTTGTAGAAGTAGGCAAAGCTAGCGCGCTAGCGGCCCGCTAGCGCGTCATATGTATGCCGAGCTGCGGCTAGAAGCCGCGAGCCCGGGGATTGAGTGAATGTTGTGAGCGCTGCTAGTACCGTGACACTACCCCCCCCTTTATATCGCTACTGTCCGTAGTAGCCAGACCTATCTACACACCCTGTGTGCGTAGTATTACCCTCGCAAAGGCCTCGTCTTCTTTCATGTCTGCTTCTTCATCATTCAACTCTACTATTCTTGTGCTCGAAGTCTGCGTCGCGTCGTTAGTCGTCCGCTCCAGTTCCTTGCCAAGCGTCGAAGTCGTGGGCAGTCCGCTATAATACGGCTTACCGTCAAACGATAACCATCTAGTCGCAGTAACTTCTCGCTGACTCGCCTTCGAGCCAAGCTAGTCGGTTCGCTGTACTGAAGCTACTGCGCTAGTATTACCGTTGCGCGTACCTGCAGCTATATATATGCAAACCCCCGGGGCACACGGGCACTCTATATTAGTCGTCGTTACCGCTGAAGCCAAGCTTGCAGATGGCGCGCCTCTTACTACTAGCACCTAGCGATCTTCTCGTTGCCGAGCGAGTCGCATGCCTATTGGAACACCCTTAAAGGGTACCTAGTCTTGTGGCGGCTTGAAGTTGGCTAGTATTAGCTTGTCTGGTTGCTAGGAATGAAAGTCCGCGGCAGAGGCGGCAGTACTGTCTACGACATTCTCAGCAGGCTCCTATGTCTTGTCCTAGTAGCCCTTCCATTTCACCAGATACTGAACTTTCTTCTAGCAGCCATATATGCGGCTGTTAGTAATAGCCTTAACTTCCTAATACTCTTGTTCCTTACTGTCTTCTTCGATCGTAATAGGCGGCGGTTCTGCGAAGCGCTGCCATTCGGCGATAGGCTCGTACGCGGGTTTAAGGAGGTTAGCGTAGAAGACATCGTATTTGGCTCGCAGGCTAGTAGGGAGTTTGATTCGATATACGTCGTAAGGAAGAACTTTAAGAATTGCGTACGGGCCTGCGAATTTGATGTCAAGTTTCTTAGCCGGACGGTCCGTGCTCCAGTTCTGCGTGTTAACGTAGACCCGGTCACCTGACTGATATGCTGGGGGTACCGTTCGGTTTTCATTCGCGTTCTTAGCGTACGTAGTTTGCGCGAGGTAGAGGCTCTCCTTTAGTATCTTCGAGATCTCCTTAAGGCGCTTAGCGAAGGCGTCTACAGATTCTGTATCAAGCGTTCGTTAGCGCGGCATCAATTCCTTAGGCAAATCGACATCAATGTCAGCCTCTGAGAACCTCGGGTGCAGCCCTCGATTAGCGTAAAAAGGCGTGACTCTAGTGCTAGCAGATACTGTATTGTTCGTAGTGAACTCAGCAAGGGGGAGCTAGTCCACCCAGTTATCCTAAGCCTGATTGCAGAACGTACGAAGGTACTGTTCCATAATCTTGTTCATATTCTCGGATTGTCCGTCGGTCTGTAGGTGGTAGGCGGTCGAGAGCTTCCTCTTTATGCCTAGAAGGTCATAAAGACGCTTCTAGAAAGCAGAGACCCATTATGTACCTCGATCTGAGACAATGCTATTAGGGACCCCATGATGCTTAAAGATGTACTTCAGATACACAAGAGCGCAGTTTTCGGCGTCCATTGAATCCATCTCGATCAGGTGGCGTTCTTTGCCTAGGCGGTCCGTAACAGTAAGAATGTTAGCATACTTCTAGTAGTCTAGCGAGCTCTACGAGGCAGGCAGATTTACGACGAGGTCTATAGCTACGTCAGTCCACATCGCGGGCGGCAGTAGTAAGGGGTATAACAATCCTAGGTACTGAAGCTGAGAGGACTTATTAAGGTAGCACTTATAGCAGGCGTTTGTATACGCCTGGATCGTTCTTATCATTTTGGGCCAAACATAGTTGTAGCAGACGAGCTCTAACGTCTTGCTAGGGCTAAAGTGTCTAGCAGCTAGTACGTCGTAGTAAGCCCGGATAATGCAGAATCGCATAGGCTCTTCTTCTTCGAGTTCTACTTCATGCTCGTCTTTCGGTACAAAGAGGCTATAGGTGCCGAATTCATTCTTGAGGTAGATTAGTCCCCTAAGGGCGACGGCGCTACGGTCGTCAATCCGAGACTTTCTGAGCAACTGATAGCGTTTACTAGCAGTAAGTTGTCGTAGAGCCTCTACTACCTCTTCCTAGTCGTATAGCTTGCGGACAGCCGTTGTGATTAGTGTTTCCACCCGTACCTCATTCATACTGATGTTCAGGATTCGGTCTGGTCCAAGAATAATCTGTTCTTAATGCTTCTTCCACGCATCGTCGTAGCCTCTTAGAAGGTCCTAGGAGCGCCGAGTTAAGCTGTCGGGCTTCGTGCCTTGTACGCCTAGTCTATAAACCACCTTAAAGAAGAACTGCGAAAGGAACTCAGCCTAGCGGGCTTGCCGGCGGTTCAGTTGCTTTGTAGTTATGAAATACTCCAGGTTTTTGTGGTTAGAATAGACTATCGTCGGCTTTTCCGCGTCCTGCCTAGGGAGGTTCTCAAATTCTTCGTCATATTCTGCAGCCGTGAGTTCGGGGCGCCATTCCTCAAAGGCCTGAACAATAGCCAGTAGCTCCTTGTCATAAATGTCGTAATTGCATTCCTGTGGGGACATCTTTTTTGACATGAAGGCGATAGGGTGCAACACGCCTGCTTCATCTCGCTGTAACAGTACTGCCGTAGTAACATAGTCGCTCGCATCTGTTTCGAGTATTATCTCTCGTCTAGGGACAAAGTACGCTAATGTAGGCGCCTGGAGGAAAGCTTGTTTCAGTGCCTCGAAGGCTGCTTAGCACTCGTCGGTCTAGAGCCATTTCGCATACTTGGCTTCAGTAGTTCTTGTTAAGTTCGTAAGGGGTTTCGCGATGCGCGAGAAGCCCTCAATAAACTGTCGGTAGAAGTTGGCAAACCTAAGGAATGCTAGTATATCCTTCATATTGCTTAGTATGTTCCAATCTTACACTACCTGAACTTTCTTCGGATCTATACGTATGCCTTAGTTAGTGATAATAATGCTGAGATAAGTCGTTTCTGCCTTAAAGAACTCGCATTTGTCGATATCGAGCTGAAGTCCCGCCTCTCGGAGTTTTTGCAAAACTTTTCTCATATGCTGAATGTGCTCCTCACGGGTCTTGCTAAAGAATAATGCATCGTCCAAGTAGGCTGATACAAAGTCGTCGAGATACTGTCGTAGGCTGTAGTTAATGTAGGACTGAAACGTTCCAGGGGCATTGTATAGCCCAAAGGGCATTACTATACATTCGAACTGTCTATAACGCGTAGTAAAGGCTGTCTTCCATTCGTCACCTTCCGCAATCCGTATGCGATTGAAGGCTACGATCACGTCGAGCTTCGTAAAGAACTTGGCACCTCCGATCCGATTGACGGTATCTTAGAACAACGGTATCGGATATCGTGATTTTGTAGTAAGGGCATTGAGAGCCCTAAAGTCCTAGCACACTCGCAAGCCTCCTAACGGCTTCTTCACTACTATTATAGGGGCTACTGCAGGGGAATTGCTGTCTCGGATGAAGCCCTTCTCGAGCTGTTCGTCGAGCTACTTCTTTATCACCTTATTCTCTTGAAGTGACATCGGGTATAGACGGCAGAAGGGCGGCTATTGTCCTTCCTTGAGATCGATCTTGTGATCTAGGCCTGGTCGATGCGGTGGCAGCGTGTCGGCTGCCTGCCGGCTGAAGACGTCTGCAAAGTCCCGGAATTCTGGTAGCAACAAGCTAGCAACGTCTAAGCCTTTGTCCTTTCCTTCCATAAACTTCTGAAAGTCCTTAGCGGCAATAGCACTAGCGTTTAGGCTACCTGTAGAGAGTATAGGTTAGTTCGGGCTCTGTTTCTCATAAACTACTATAGCGCAGGCGGTGGCCGGATTAGTGCTGTTTACGGGCTTGATTCGCATACTAAAGGCCTTTAGCGCGCACGCTATCAAGCTATTAGAAGCTATTTTGCGGTTGTGGTTGGAGTCCTTTAGGTCGAACATCTACATCATATAGACCTCATATCCCTTTCTTCTCGCCAAGCGCTGAATTACGGCAGCGCTTACGGAGCGAATCTCTATCTCTGGTTCTTTGCTATTAGAATCCAGTGTCGATGGCGGTACGTTGTCCGGGGGGTCCAAGGCGAGCTTAGCAAGGCTGATCTCGTAGACGGTAACTGCCTTGCCGTGAGTATAGTGTTTCATACAGTGTCCGGAGTTGAAGGTAACTGTCCCTTCTGCCCAATTGATCGCCGGGGCGTGTTTGTTATGCTATAGCCTGCCGAGAGTAATATTATACTCGAGTTTAGTAACCTAGCAAAGCATCGTTTCCTAGTGTTTGCTAATACTAATATCGATAGCCGTTATGTGTGTAACGGTCTGTTGTATTACGCCGTCGAAGCCTGTGACGACTATCGGGTCTTGGAGTTCGTAGAGCGGAAGTTTCATATTGTGCGCGAAAGATGTATCAATATAACAAGAATTGGCCCTACTGTCTAGTAATGTAATTGCTTCTTTACTATTGACTCGGGCGGACACTAAGAGATGTGAAGCTATCTCTAGTGTGCCGCTCTCTATCTTTAGTCTATCTAGGGGTACTAGTTCTTCGTAGTCTTCTTCTTGTTCGTCTAACACATAGGGCTGTCTACTACTGTTCGCGCTTAAGCAGTAGACGCCACATTTCCCGAGCTGTTAGTAGCGTTTGCGGTTGACGAGCTGTTGTTGGCTCGAGGTTGAATGCGGAAGCCCGGAGCTAGCGGGCGGCGAGCGTAGTCGAACAACGGGCAGGCATCGTCGTAGCAGCGGTGTCCTTGCTGCTTACACTTCGTGCAACGGTCTTCGCGCTGCAGGCACTCGAAAATCTCCTTGTTGAGCGGTTGAAGTGCTTTATGAGCTGCTAGTCGGTCATTCTAGGGCTTCTTGCCTTCATCTGGATTGGGGCGGTTGTTACACTAGCTCCTATTGCCACTACTAGAGGCGTTGTTCATAGTCTTGTTAGTCGGCTTCTTAGTACCATCCTTGTCCTTACTATCCTCATTCTTCTTGAAACGTCGATCATGCGTCTCGAAGTCGTTCTCGAGCTCGGTGCAGCAATCCACCAGGTCTCGCAATAAGCGAAGGCGCTCCCTAATCAACTTGCTAGAGTAGCGCGCATTTAGGCAGTTCTTAAGCATCTCACGCTCCATGTCTTCTTGCAGGCCCACTTTAGCAGCCTGATTGCGCTACATCAGATAGAACTCAGTGAACTTCTGATCTTTCTCCTACTTAAGGTGCTCAAGTGACGAAAAGGCCTTGCTCTTAACCTCACGCTCTCTGAAGCGATCGATCAGGTCCTTCACAAAGTCGTCAAATAATGCGTACGGGGACTTCTTAGTAGGATTGGATACAGACGGGATCTTGTTGCTGACGTAGTCTCGGGCTGGGCCCTTGAGCTAGCCCTACACGTGTCGAAGTGCTGCGTTCTTGTTACGGAAGACAGTCGTGTCGAGCTTGTTCTCGGCATTAGTAAGCTATACGCGAAACTCGATGCCCTTGCTGTCTCCACTGAAGGATTCAGGCGTGCGTGTGTCCCGGCTGGACTCTACTCCCTTGCGGAGGTGCGGATCAAAGGTCGTGTACTTAGAGGTCTCGACTTCAGAGTCGAGGACGGTAGAAGCCTCGCTTCGAGCGGTATAGGGCATAGGGGTCTTCTTAGTCCGACGCGGACGCTTATCGAGGTCATCCTCGTCGCTGCTAGAGTCGGGGTCGTTATTCTCAGGAACGTCCTTAATATAGGCTTTTCGCGGAGCCTGCTTTAGTCGTGACGTAGGGGCACGGCGGCGCTCTACGGATTCGGATGAGGCAGAGCGGCAGGCTACTAGAGTCTTTTCGACAGGGCGGCCTCGATCCTTGCTCGCTAGTTGCTGCTGAAGGGCTATAACCTGGGCGCTAAGCTCGTTACGCTCCTTCTCTACATTCTTGGTATGCTCTTAGTACTCGTTCGCGCGGGTCTTATACTTAGCGGCATCGAGCTAAGCAGCCTTCAAATCTCCTTGAATGCCCTAGAGCTCGTCTTCTGCGACAGCTTAGGCGGTGTTCGCTTCTTCGGTTATATCTACTAGCTTGCGCAGGTTCAGACGATTGGCCTCCTCAGCTGTAGTAGCATTATACACAGTCGTCTCATAACTGTAGCAGATGTTTTGCAGGACAACTACCATAGCTTCTAGGTATCCGTTCACTAAGGCTTTCAAGCCTAAACTATCCAGCTTCTTCATTAAGGACAAAGGAATGTCGGTCTGTCGCTTATCTCCATTCTTCTAGTATTCCACTGAGACTACCGGCTCTTTTCCGTCTTCTTGGCTAATGAAATTAGCGTGGATGAACTTCGTGAGATCGAGTGGTGCCTAATCGTATTTGGGTACGTCAGGCGCGTAGTAGTTGACAATATCGCGTTCTTCTGTAGTCAACTCGAGGGGCGGCTGTTCGCGGAAGGTCTAAGTGCCTTCGTCGGTTTCTTCGTCGATAGTCTGAGGGACGCGAAATAGAGAATCGCGGTCAATAGTATATCGCTCAGAGATGCGATAGCGCACCTCCTTTACTCGGGTCTTCTACTCTATTGCGCGCGCTTCGCGCGCCTAGTCTGCGTCTTGTGCTATATTAAAGGCGAAGACGGGCACTTACTGGTCTGTCGCAGTTCGAGTGGGGCTCGCGCTGCTGATTTTCTAGTCTCTCGCACCTACGGTAGTGCGGCTTCAGAGTTATTTTAGGGATCGAACGTAGTGTTACAAACAGGTACAAAGTGCACGTATTCGGGAAATAACAAGACGTTCGATATAGGTCTAAGAAGAGCGCGAGGAGCGCGTTGTAGAAGTAGGCAAAGCTAGCGCGCTAGCGGCCCGCTAGCGCGTTATATGTATACCGAGCTGCGGCTAGAAGCCGCGAGCCCGGGGATTGAGTGAATGTTGTGAGCGCTGCTAGTACCGTAACAGCTTAGGATAATAGTTATCTCTCTCTATAGGTTTAATATTATTATACTAGTATTTTGCGATATAGTTTTAGAGGGGTATTAGTAACGGATAGTTAAGGATACCTACGCTACTTTAGAGAATAGGTATTAAAGACCTTATAGTATATATATTTAGAGAATAGGTATTAAAGGCCTTATAGTATATATGTATTATACTATTTAAAAGTTATTATTTATTATAGTTAATTAAAGATAACGCCTTTAAAGTCTACCCTTTAAGAGCTAGAAGCATTACTAAGAGGTTAGGATTTAACTCTAATAGTATTATAAGAGCGTTTTTTATTAAAGGGGATATCTCTTCGCTTTTATCTTATCTCTTCTTAGACTCTTTATATTTTATTAATTTAGAATATTTATTTAATTATTAATATCGTAAAGGTCTAAACGTTTTTAAATTAAGCTAGACCTTATCTCTAATCCTAAGCTATAGTATTACTTCTCTTATTCTACTAGGATAGTACTCCTAGGTCTACTAGTAAACTATAAGTATAGACTTAATAAAGTCTTAGACTTTAGCTAGTTCCTCTATTATTAATAGTATTAGCTTATAAATAAGGCTTTTTTTTTTAGAGAGTAGTTATATTAGAGTCTTCTAGTAGTAAGTTATCTTTAGTATTATATCTATAACTTAGAAAGAATAGGCTAATCTATCTAGAGGTAGCTAGCTTATTATCTATTGATATTTATACTATTAGTAATATATTTCAAAGAAAGAAGGTAGTTATAAATCGAACTAGATAGGATGTAATTTTCTTCTTTAAATAGTCGATTAATTATAATAAGCATATCCTACTTTTTCCCTCGTATATAGTATATTTGACTTATCCTATATATTTAGCTAAATCCCTCTCCTATGATATTACCCTATAATCGATATAGGAGTTAGGGTACCTTAATAATCTTAAAGGCTCCTAGACTAAAAATAGCTTTCCTATAGTATCTCTTAGATAGGTTTAATAGGATTTATAGGTTACCTAGGTATAGCCTTTTAGATATAGCCTAGATTAATTTGGATACTCTATCTATTGCGATTTCGCATATCGCCTATAGTATATTAGTATATATTCGATTGTATCGAGGACTCGAGACTCACCCTGATCGCAGTGGCTCTTTCAGCCTTTAGATCACTGTTTGCAATCCTCTTACACATATCATCCATAATCACACGCCGACTGCGTCTATTGACAAAGACCACATAACGCAACCCAGGAAACTTCTTCTCATACTCTTCATTCAGCCCGCGGAGCTGCTCCGTCTCTTCAGCATTTCCTTGAAGTTGCGCCTGCTCGGCCTGCGACTGTGCACTCTCAACCTTCTTGGCGCCGAGTCTGGGATGCGATCCCAATATGCTGTCCAGCCATTCTGTGTCCGAGACAGAAGGCGACTCAGCTAGCTCTGAGAGTTGTGATCCGACCGCGGCAATCAGATCTGGATAGGAGTCGAATTTCTTCTCGTGTAATAGGGACACGGAGAGTGTGTGAAGTTGAATGCTGGGCTCGAAGAGAAGATCTAGAAGAGCCGCTCGTTGTTCGGTGGAGAGAGCCTGGACAGAAGCGATTGGCGGGAGGGATCTGGACGACGCCATCGTTGCAGTAGCCTTGGCCAAATTGCGAGGTCAAAGTTTGAAGAAGAAACGTTCCCTGCAGAAGAACGACTTTGATTTCGTAAAAGGTGGTTGGTGGTGACGTTGCCTCGGTGGTGTTCCCCAGCAGATCGGTGTAGAAAAAAAGAAAGCGAAGAATTTATCTGCAGTAGTGACAAAGGGTTGGACTGATAGGATGTTCATGTATGTTCTTGACGTTCCATTCGGGAGAAGAAGATCGGACGGCGCCTGCCGAAGGAAGCCTTCGGTAGTGGAGCCCGTACCAAAAATCACGAACAGCGGCAGAGGCACGGCATACGTGGGAGGCACGACGCAGGCCGGCGATGTGCATGTACCCTCGCTGCGGAATAAGGATGATAATGAGGATGATGATACTGTAAGAATGAATAATTATTTCTGCAGAAGTGATACGTACGTATTAGGCATTCACACACCTGCTTTCGGATATGACAGTGCCGAAAAGGACATTTTGTGGCTTCCAGAGTGGCTGGATTGTTGGGGTAGAAGATGCACGACTGTCCAGTGCACATGCTTCTTCTCAAGTGCAGCGAGATGTGCGTCTTGGACTCTTGAACGAGGACGAGGAAGAAAAAAGACACTCCCAACATCGGTTGATATATGTAGCGACGGCAGTGGACGGGTTGTGGTAAGGTATCTGGTACCTTCGCAGCGCTCTCGCGGCGCCGATGATGTTTGATTGCCCCCTGGAAGGCCTGGATGCCCGGGTCTGTGAGTCGTTGCTTGGAGATTTATATGAATGGGATCTTTGCGGTGTTGAGCGGAGTGTGGGAGTACGGCATCATTACACGGCCTGCTGCCGTTGCTATATGTCTGTATGTCGTCGCTGACATGGCAGTAGAGACGCGTGTGGGTGTGTGGTGATTGCACTATGTTTGATCTTCGCTGGGAGGCCGTTGCAGCAGCCCAAACAGGTGACTTCCCGTCTCGATCCACCGCGCGGCCCGGTGATTGGTCGTTGCGGGCTCTCTAGCGCGGTGAGGAGTGAACTACTGCGCTGCTGTCTGCGAGACCCTCGGACGGATGTGTGGGCGAGGAGAGAGCGCATCGTGCTGCAGTTCCAGTTTGAACTCTGTCAACGCGGCCGGCAACATGCCAACCACCCACCTAGAGTCGCACGACATCCGCCAGCACTTCATTTCCTGTCGCCATCACCGCCATCGCCGCTCCTGATCACCCTGAACACCCCTTCCACCGCCGCCGACCCGCCGGCCGTCGTGCTTCTCGTCCATGGAACGCTTCTCCCCGATTGACACCCCCATTGGCCGCTTGTAGAGCCCTCGCCGTTCGCAAATATGAGCTTGAACAACCTAGATGCGCCGCCAGTCCTCGACGCATACCAGACGGCCGTCGCCGAGTCTGCCGGCTGGTGAGTTTCAGATAGACATTTCGTTCATGCGCCATCATGGCTGACCGCGATTCCCCAGGTTTCTCCTAAAGTACACCTCCCGCGATGCAGTTGACCTGCTGGCCCGCGGCAAGAGCGGAGTCGTTGAGGCTCGCGATGCTATCAAAGCCTACACCGAGCCCTCGCCACTGTACGGCTTGATCATATACCGCAGGCGCAAGATCCTTATCAAATACGTCCCAGAAGGCACCTCGCGATTGTTGCAAGGTGTGCAGCGGCTTTCATTTCTACACCATAGGCATTCACTTGCTAAGTATGATCGCAGCACGCACAACTGTTCACTTCCAAACCGTCCTCGAGCGCTACTCCCCCTACGAAACCGTCCTCGAGATCTCCTCTGCCGATACCCTCAATGACACCTCGCTCGCTGCCTCATTCCAGCTACATACAGCATCACCGTCGCCCTCCGCTAGTCGATTGGACGAGATTCGCGAAGATGGCGAGGACAGCGGTCCAGGTGCTACGCGCCAGGCTCCGAGCGCCAGGAGTTCGTCATTGTCTGCTGCACAGAAATACAAAGCCGAGCGAAGGATAGACCAACTGAAACGCAAAGGCGAATCGACAGAGATACCTACGTCGCCGTTGCGGACTGGAGGTACCTCTCAAGCGCTGTCGCAAGATTCGGCGCCTCCCCCACCCCCGCCGAAGTCCAAACCGTCCATGTCACAATATCTGGTGCATGAGGAGCAAGGACAAACATCGATTACACGTTTGGAATCGCCCTTGTCAACTAGGTCCATGACGGAAGACGGCGTGTCTGTCGCATCGACGAAGAGTGAAGATTCGAGAACAGCAAACATACCTGACTCTGCGTCGCAAACCACTCTTGATGCAGGTGAGTCTCCGAAAGTGACAGGAGCGCCGACTTCACCCGAGGTCTCTCAATCGGGACATTCCAGAGCTGTCAGTCCTCTCGATCGCGAACTTCCAGACCTGCCCTCTGTTCCGCGCCTGAGTTATGAAAAGGGTGTGAGCGGCATGGGCGACCGAATCCCCAAAACTTCCCTCGACGATCCGTACGATTTAAGCAAGTACGATGAATGGTTCAAACCGAAAGTGAAGCTCGGTCCAAGACCCGTGAATCCCTCTGAAAACAAGAAAGCGAGAGTGTCAGCACTGCCTGCCAATTTCAAACCGGCAGCGAAGAAGCAGGACCCGGCTCGGGCGTCATCATACATGCCAAAGAGCGTTACTCCTTCTGCACCCATTGCAGCACCTCCGCAAGCAACAGCACCCCCACCCCTGCTCGCATCGTTCAATTATGCGCCTCCTCCGATCCCAGAAACGCCGGAGTATGATCCAAGACCAGTCTCTCGTGGAAGTGTGAAATCGACACCCTCGCACAAGTCGACCATGATGACACCAGACAAGTTGCGGTTGATGAAGGCAATCGAGCACAGAAAAAAGCAGATGCGAAAGTCTAGAGACCAGCAATCCATGAAACCTCCGACCTCAGACGATGTACCTGAAGTCCCGGCATTACCACCCCAGGAAGCTCATGAGGAAGCTGCAGACGTAAAAGCAGCACAAGCGCTTGGCGATAAACAGCCCCAATCAAGTAAGGCAGATTCGGGTATCGAGCTGCACTATGAGAAAGCAGCACAGCACGAGGACCAGGGGTCTGGACGTTCATCAGATGAACCAGGAACTGAACAAGCCGGGCCAGGGAAGTCGGCCATACTGAGTCAAGAATCGACAGGGGAATCTGCACTCCCACCCAATGGTGATGATCTTAATGAACAGGAGGAGAGTTCCAACGGGGAAAAATCGAAAGGTCCGCAAGAAGACACATGGTCATCTTCCAACAACCAAACGCCTACTCAGGACCACAAGACTACTGAGCGTAGCGGTAGTGATGCGACGGTAGTACCCACTATCGTTATGGCGGATGGCTCTCGTCCTTTGTCACCTGGAGGTCAGATTCAGAGTACAGCAGACGACACCACAAGCGACTCGGATGAAGAGCGAATAATATTAATGGACGATGAACAGTCTACCAGCGGTACACTGGATGCACCCATTTCGCCCAGGCGACAGAACAGCGACCTGGCCAAACGAAGAAGAGGGTTCGTGGAGCCCCTTCAAATTGAAGTGAGCTCTGGCAACCCCGACGATTTCGGATCGGACGACGATGAATTCCTGGACGAATTGCACAGCGCCACATTCCAGCAGGCCAAGCCTATCATGGTTTCACGATCACCTATCAACGCCTCATTTCCCCACCGTAGGCCCAGTGCAGACACTGTCAATTCTGTGAGGTCTGTCAACATCACAAGGACTGCACAATCGGACAAAATGGCTGCAACAGCGGATGGTGCTTCGCTGGAGCCAATGAAGAGCCAGAGTTCCTCGACAACAATAACTCCGCCTTTGGAGAAGAATGACTCTCTCGCATCCATGTCGCGCAATGTGTCCTCGGGAATTTCCAAGCGTATACAGCTTTTGGCAGAGATGACGAACCGGGAAATCAACCCTGCCATCAACCTGCAGTCAAGGCCACTGACGCCTGAGCACTCTCCTAACGCCTTCATTCAGCAAGATCAAAGGGGAAGAAAGGCAAATGCTCCCAGGGCGCGGCCGAAATCGTTCAGAAGACATAGTAGCCATCGTAGCGCTCAAAGCACTGCCACGGCGACTCCCACGAACGAGAATGCGCCGGTCTGGAGTGTTCAGCATGATCCCGCAACCAACAGGAACTCGGTTTCCGTAACAGCACGCATTGTCCGACCAAATGTCATCGATGAGTTGAACGACGAATCAGAGGCTTTTGCACACACATCCGATGTATCGCTCAACGAACAACCCAACTCAGCCGTGGACGAACTCCCCCCCCTGAACACGACCACATCGCAGTCGAACATGTCCTCGCCCGCAATGTCACCGACTACTTCACGCTTCTCTGCAGACATACGAACTTTGCACTCAGCAGCAAGCCGTTTTGGTCGACACAGACAAAATTCATCTTCTGTTGTCGATGATTTCCCTGCTCCGCCTGGAGCTTCGGTCGACGAAAATGTCGCTCCTAAGGATGGCGGCAGGACAAGTCGATTCTTCAAGCGCTTGACCTTTGGTGGAGGCAAACGGAAAAGCGGTGCTCAAAACACCCCGAGCAATGCGAGCATCACTAGCATCACGAGCTCTGCGACGATTACCGGCGCAGATGACAACTCTGGAATCCACAACAGCCAGAACAACAAGGCCTCCCAGCGGATGAGTATGGCTGCTGACACGCCACCTGCGGTGGTTGTAGGTGATCTGAACGTCCAATTCCCAGACTCCCTGGTAAGTTTTGAGCTCGAACCACTTAACAGAAGAAGCTAACTTATCTCCTCCAGCTTTGGAAACGACGGATAGTCACCATCGACGAGGCGGGCAACCTCCAATTTGCCATCGCCCATGCAATGGAGATACACAAGGGCGTAGCACAGAAGCGCTATCCTCTAGCAGACTTCCGTGCGCCCTACGCACCAGACCTCGACAGCCAGGAACTGGCGCACTCGGTTGTCTTGGAGCTCCACGATGGGACCGCACTCCAAGCCGCATGTGAAGACGCCATGACGCAACGCCAAGTCCTCCACCTGCTGAGGATGTACTGGGGTGCATGGAGATCGATATAGCTCCTCGAGCTCGGCGACACACATTTTTTCTCCTTTGGATATTTCATCACGGTCTGATACCCCTTTCTGTTTCTCGCGTCGGACTGCTGTTCTTTTTTTTCGTTTTTTATTACTCGGAATGCCAACGAAATTTTTACTTGATCTGATTTCTGATGTCTGTACTATTGCTGCTGTAGCAAGGTTTCATAGTGTGTAAATACCAGACAGAACTGCCTCTGATGCGCAGAGGGTGGGAACGGGCCGAGATGGAAAAGAGGGACTGGACAAGGGAAGCAGGAAGATGAACCTCGTTCTTAGCGTTCAATATTGTACCATCATAGCCATGGAGAGGGGATAGCGAGATGGTGGAATGAATGCCATTGATCTTGTGATCACATATCTTCTACTTTCCTCATTCCTCCGCCTTTTTGGTTATCCGGAAGTCGAGATATCTTGACTCATCACCATTTCCCTCCCATACCCATAATACATGATGCCGACTCGCAGCGACTTGTTAAAACGCTCTTTTCGCCACGCTTGAACGCACCAATCGTATCTCTCTCCTTCACTGCTGAGCCCAAGATCTGTTCGCAGGCTCCTAGGCCATGTCGGGATCAGGCAGCCACATCATCATCTCTTTATCCGCACTTGCCAGCAGATTGTGCCGCGGGTTGTATGCGACCACTTTCGCTGGTCTCTGGCTTGGAAGGTCTGCGGTCGGCTCTAATTGTGCTACTCCTCCTCTGTCCTTGGTCTGAGGTGTTTCTGTGTCCCATACGACCAGACCTATCTGGTTTCCGTTTCCGCCTACGACGTATCTTCCGTCGGGCGAGAAGCAGGCGGACGATTGGACGTATGAGGGTGTATTCGATTCAGCGGAGAGAGGTGTCGGGAGGTTGTCGCCAGGAGCAGGATGTGAGGAGTCGACGCCCGCAGGTCTGTGGAGGTAGTGTTGCAAGTCGCCGCTGAAGGCGTCGAGGAGGTAATGGCCTGGTCCCTTAGTGGAGACAAGCAGCCATTTGCCGTTATTGCTGAACTCGATGCCCGTCCAATCCTCTCCTACGCGCTGACCGCGCTGGGCCAGGCTCTTCTCCATTTCGAGGAGATCGAAGACTGCAAATGGGGGCTTATCGAAGTTGCGCAGATCGTACAAACATACGGTCGAGGCAGGCGGACTAGCAATCGCGATGACGCTGGCGCTTGGATCGTACGCCGACAGCCACGGCGACTCAAAGTTGAGCTGGCCAGAGGCGTTCGGCGAGCGGAGATCCCACAACTTGACTGTGTTATCCAAACTCGAGCTCATGAACTGATCATTACTAGGGTTCATGGACAGGCTCGTGACACGGCCGCTGTGGCCTCGGAAGTAGCGGATAAAGCTGTTATCGTGCATTGACAGGTATCGCAGGCCATCGTCGACCTTGGTTGAGGCGTAGACGATGGAGGTGCTATGGTGCGTGAAACGGGCCAGGGCATTGCCGTACTTCTGCGACTTCAGCTCTTTTGCATGTGCGCCGGCCTTTGTGTTATATAGTTGAACGGTGTCGTCGGTGCGCGAGAGGAGGAGGAATTCGCCGCTGTCGTCGAAGTCGATTGAAGTAAATGCGCTTCCGCCGGGAGCCTTGAACAGGCGGGTAGGTCGGAAGGTGGAGACCACATCGGAGACCTTGGCGACCTGCGGACCCGGCGCTTCTCCTGGCATCTTGGGCCGATTAGGAGGTGAGATGAGATGAGGCGAATGAAGGTCGAATGATTGTTAAAGAAAGAAGAAACACGATAGGCACGCGATCGAAGTCGCATGTGAAATGCAAGGATCCCCACTAGCACCGAAAGCTTGTCGGGTCGCCGCTGCCGGAGTAGCTTACAACGCACACCGATGCATGTGCATCGTCGAAGTAAAAACACATTCACTTCTGATATCCTCGATCTAAGACACAGTCATACATCAAGCTTATTGTCACTCACTCGCTCTCTTCCTCGAATCTCACGACAACCAATACCACCGCGACATCCAGCATTTTTCTCTACACCGCATGATCACCCCACAACAGCGCCGAGGGAAACGGGAAAGAGCAGAGGTTGAGAAGTCGCAGAGCCGGCCGCCATGTCGACAACCATTGGCTCCTTCATAGCTGGAGGTATTGCCGCATGCGGCGCCGTGACGGTCACACACTCCTTCGAAACGGTCAAGATCAGACTACAATTGCAAGGTGAATTGAAGGCGAGGAAAGATGCACCGCGAATGTATAAGGGTGTCCTACATGGCGTGAGGGCCATATACGCCAATGAAGGCCTCAAAGGACTGTTAAGAGGTCTTGGATGTGCTGTGAGTCTTTGCTTTGTCCTGTCCAAGTAAGATGCTGTGCTCATTTGTGATTCAGTACGTATACCAAATGACTCTCAACGGCTGTCGTCTGGGCTTCTACGATCCTATCCGAATGTCTGTCAACTCCCTCGTGCTCACGCGATCACCTGTGAATATCGCAGATCCCAAAGTGAAGCAATATCAAAGCTTACCCATCAACATCTTCTCTGGTGCTACCTCGGGTATCCTCGGCGCATTCCTAGGCTCGCCTTTCTTCCTTGTCAAGACCAGGTTACAATCATACTCGCCTTTCCTCCCGGTAGGGACTCAACATCAATATCGAAATGCAGCGGACGGTATGAAGCAAATCTACGGAGCGGAGGGGATCAGAGGGCTCTGGCGAGGTGTCGGCCCAGCCATGGTTCGCACTGGCTTCGGATCCTCTGTCCAGCTACCTACGTACTTCTTCGCCAAGCGGCTATTGCAGCGGAACTTTAATATCAAGGACGGTGCACCCTTGCACTTGATGTCTTCCACTGCATCAGGATTCGTGGTCTGCGTAGTCATGCATCCTCCGGACACAGTCATGAGCAGAATGTACAACCAGACCGGCAATCTTTACTCCGGTGCCTTGGACTGCCTGTTCAGGACTGTCAAGACTGAAGGGATATTGGCCGTCTACAAGGGATTCTTCGCACATCTGGCCCGGATTCTGCCGCACACGATTCTGACATTGAGCTTGGCTGAGCAGACGAACAAGCTCATGCGGAAATTCGAGGACCGCGTATTGCCAAACTCAGTTAAGGAAAAGCTGTGAAAAGGGCAGTCACGATAGAGAGCCTGGCAGGCTCAAAATGTATATAATGCCCATCTCCTCGAGAACACCTGGGGATGATACAAACTTTTTGGTCGAATAAGCCGATGTCGACAACCAGATAAACGCGACGCCGAATTCGAGCGTCCGTGCTCCATCTTCGAAAAGAGGACGTCTTTCAAAGATTTCTGTGTGCCATTGAGGCAAGAGCGACATCATTCTCTGCCTCAATTTCAGCAATCTCACTACCATGTGAAGGAGAACAAAATGATGAAACTGAGATCACAAAAGCTCGCTAATTTAGTGGAAGGATGCACCAGAGAATTAGTGCCTTACGTGGCGCCTCTTTGCCGCTGACCAATTAACACAGGCGAGACAACTGGGAGAAAGCGTCTCACTTCAGTTCGAACTCAGAATTCACCATCATTTTCTATCTAATTTTCACGTCTCGCGACAGAACGATTTGCGGAGAACAGCACGCTTCCTTTTATTCCTCCTGAGATGATCGCAGGCTCTACTTTGCGCAACACGTGCATCCTACTGGGCTGTCTGGCACTGTCCCTTTTCGTAGCAGAAGTCCTATTCGGACAGTCATTCGGCCTGCCCCTACTGTATCGGTTTCGGCAACCACTAGGCTGGCAAAAGGAACCCGAAGAATCGACGCCGGAGACGACACTTGGTTCCACACGACCGCTTGGGACATCTCAGTCTGCCGAGCATTCAGAAATCGAATCGTTGCCTATTGTCGCTCTGGTCGCGGCGAGCCAGTCTAGTGACAACACGGAATGGCTGAAAGATGTCTTCCCTGACTGGGAGAAGCACATCTATGTCACAGACGATTCCTGGGCTAAATTGACTGTACCAATGAATAAAGGAAGGGAGGGCATGGTATACCTGACGTACGTATTGATCAAGCCCACAAGACACACTCCGCTGACATGTTTAGGTATATCATTGACAACTACGATCAATTACCGGAAATTGTGCTCTTCCGCCATGCTGAAAGATATCAATGGCACAGCGACGATCCTCTATTCGACGGGCTACGACTTCTATCCCGGATCCAGCTGCCATATATCCGACAGCAAGGCTACACGAGTCTTCGATGCGGTTGGATACTGACTTGCCCAGCATCAGTCCGGCCATACGACAACGCTCTCGAAGCCGATAATAACCCTAGTGACGCGAATGCACAGGCCTATTACAAGGCAGCTTACGAAGTGCTATTCCCTGATCAAACTGTCCCTCAAGAAGTCGGTGGCCCATGCTGTGCGCAGTTCGCAGTCACGGGCGATAGAATCCGTCGACGACCAAAAAGCGACTACGAGAGGTTTCGCACATGGCTCATGGAGACAACACTCGATGATGATCTTAGCGGCAGAGTCATGGAGTATTCATGGCATAGTAAGCACCCTATCACTTCTCGTGTAAAAGCTTGCTAATGCATGTGACAGTCGTGTTCGGAGAAGCCGCCGTCTCCTGCCCACCTGCAGCTGAGTGTTACTGCGGCCTTTACGGAATCTGTGATCTGAAATGCCAAGACGAAGGTGATTGTCCCGAGCAGTACACCATGCCGACATACTCGACTCTTCCCGAAGGCTGGCCTGATATCGGATGGGATGAGGAGTGGCGTAATATTACGGAGATGCGGCTGGAGTACGATGAGAAGCATCCTGTGATTGCGGCCACTTCTTCTTGATCATTACGATACTCCCGCTTTTGAGCATCAGTACCGATGATGGGATATCTGCTCCGTTCCGCAACCTCTCATCAAAAGCTTCAGTTCGCCTCTCGCAACACTCCGGAACGCAGCTGCTTCACCGGTCCCGCCTTTGATCGCTTCGATATTGTGGACCAGGATGCAGACTGCTCCATGGCAACTTGAAACCGTCCTTGATGGTGAAGCCGGACGAAGAAAAGAGCGGACGAAGAAAAGAGCATCCCAGAGATTCTGCACGCTCCATACTTGGCCTCGGACAGCAGCGATGCCACCAAATATGGCAAACAGTACGATAGATGACGAACTCATCAGGTCCCAGAAAGAAGCTCGCGCGAAGACGAGTTGCGTGAGGATCGAAACTTTAGCCATCTCCAGACTGATTAATGATGCGCGATGCTTCGGAAAGGCCTCCAGACACGGGCCAAGAAATGGCGATGTGGTGTAGCAGCAGCGAAGTTTGAGTGGAGTGTTTCCGTGTGTTCACATGTTCGGGAGCAGTTCTCGGTAGCGAAATGTCAATCCAAAATAACGAGATGCCGATTGGTGGCCTTATCACTACCGTCGCTACTGAGAGCGCCACGGTCGCAATTGGGATATGATCGCCAAGAACGTGCAGACATTAAGTAGGATATTGCTCAATCCTCCAGGATTACGCAAGCCCCAGTATCTCAACCACTGTGCCCCTTGCGAAATGCTGTCCATAGCGACTCATCAGACCCTTTTCTTACACCCCCAGCTCCAATAATCGACCCCGGCATCTCTCGCAGAGTGTCATGTGGGCCGCCCCGCCCGTGGACGCAGCGTCGCCGTCGCCATCATGATGAACTTTCCCACCAAGCGCGTCAGGTACTTCCTGGCGGCCGTCTTGTTCTTCTTCGTCTTCTACATCTTACCGGAGCTGACCAAGCAAGGTGAGGCTCTGTGGATATTCGTACATCAAAAATCGCTAACAAGGTTTTCTAGGCGCGTCCAGCACTACTACAACGACCGCCAATGGCAAGCAAGCTCCAGCCAATTTGAATTCGAAGCCGACTACGACAACAGCCGCTCTTGGTCAAGTGACTGCTGCTGTAGCTCCAGCTCCTCCTGATGTACAACCGCCGGCTCAGGCACCGCTGCTCAAACCTGCGCCTGAGAAGACCACTCCAGAGGAACAATTCAAGCACGAAAAGGAGTTCTTCCAGCAGGACGCCTACGAGTACGAAAATCCAAAGTTTGATGTGGCAAAGCTTGCTCGCTATGCGCCACATCTCTACAAAGAGCCTGGAGGTCCAACATTCGCTACCTATCTGGCCACGAGGGGTGGTACCATGATGGACCCCTACTTCCTGGCAGCGCAACAAATGGCCTACAGACTACTATGGGACCCACGAAGCAAGTCCGAATACGCACCGCTGACCGTCTTCGTTGGTGAGTTCGTCCGTGACTAGTAGTGCTCCTGGTGTCTCAGATCTGGGAGTAACGATGCTAACCACGTACGAAAGCCCCTCATATCCCGGAGGTTCAACGCGAAATGCTCAGGGCCGCCGGTGCTATCGTGACTGAGCTGCCGCTCATCGAATGGCATCCAACCCACCCGACCAGCGAGCGATGGCGCGACCTCTTCTCAAAACTGAACCTATGGAATCAAACGCAATACAGCAAAATTATTTTCTTCGACGCCGACGCTTTTGCGCTGAAGAATATCGACTTCATGTTCAACGAAGACTTTGTCGGCGAGCAGATGTGTAACGCCGAACTCCTAGACCCAGAGGACAAGCCGCATCAGAAATATATCTGCCCTTACACCTTTGGCGTCACAGATACGTATTGGGGCGACATCAACGTGGGCGTGGTCGTCTTCGCCCCAAACCTGGATATGCATCGAAGCCTGATCCGCAAAACGCAAGAAAAGGACAAGTATGACGACTCGATGGCCGAGCAAGCGTTTTTGAACTACGTTTTCCGTCCTGATGGTCCGTTCCCATACGCAAAGGTAACGCCTCCTATCATCTCAAACCATATACTCCCACAAACTGACACCTCCACAGTTCGACAAAATTTTCAACCACTTCGACACCAAGCCAGAAGACGGACAAGACATGTACGTCTTGCACGAAAAGCTTTGGGCGCAGTGGTTCGCGGACGATATGCCCTGGACCAAGAGCCTATTCGGCGACACCTGGAGAGACATGATAGCTCTCTACGAAAGCCCACAATTCGAAGCGATGCGTGCCAAGGATGGTCCTCGACAAGATCTGTAAAATAAGTGTACACACGATAGATACTCATGATTTAGACATAGACTCGGGTGTAACAGTGGAGATACGGTACCAAAGGAGCGGGAGATCTTTTCCAGAGGATCGATCAGATGTTCGACAGATTACATAGACATTGTAAGGAGTTACGTCCGCGAACCGCTCCTTGGTTGCGGGAGACCATGCCCCTGCCATTGCTGCAATCGTACCCCTTCTCTCTTCCAATATGCTTCAGTCCGGCATGCTGCCTTTGAAGCGCCTTCTCGAGCCTTGCTCAAGTCTAAGCTACACTAACCGTTGCCGTTGGGAGGACCAAAGTCAAGCTGCCGTTCGTGGAAATGCACTTGGCTCCATTGCCGTAGTCGTGTGCAGGGTTACAGGCATATGTAGTTGTTGGACCCACAAGGGTAAGGGAGCCGTTGACCTCAGTGCAAGTCTGGCCCTCAGGATATTGATGAGCTGGATTGCAAGCCTGTCGTAGGAGGTCAGCATATAATCGGGTTTGTTACGAAGGAGGCGTCATCTCACATATGTCGTTGTCAGGGTCGTGGGAGCTGCGACTGGGTATTGAGGAGGGGGAGTAGTGGTCGTGCATGGCGAGGTGGTTGGCGCGGGTGGCTGGTTCATGGTTAGGAGATTGGATTTCCTGTAATATAGGGCGTGGTTATCATACTGGAGGAGGAGGTGGCGGAACGTATGTCGCCGGTGGGGGAGGCTGCATCGATATCAGTTAAGATGAATGGAAAATTTGTCCTTTGGAACGTACTGGAGGTGGTGGCTATCAAGGGCGTCAGTAAGTCCTCTACATTTCAAGTTTATCATTTGATGAAACTTACAGGAGGAGGCGGCACGTAAGTAGCTGGTGGTGGTGGCTATAAAGGATATCAATACGCGCTGACATTAACATTGTGTTCCTCGAACGTACTGGTGGAGGAGGTGGCTAGAGATCGTGTCAGCGAGGCATCCACTGGTGTCTTGAGTGAAAACTTACTGGAGGTGGGGCATGAGTCGGCGGTGGCGCAACGTAGACTGGCGTAGTTGAGAGAGGAGGAGGAGCAACATAGGTTGGGGGAGGTGGAGGTGGAGCTTGGTGGGGAGCAGGCGGAGCAGGCGGTGGTGGTGGTGGTGGTGGCTGTTAATTATCAGAATCGGCTGGGTCGGCTGGGTCTTCACATATTGTCATACTGGAGGAGCGGCGGCGCACTTGCCACCGGTGCTCAGAGTGATCTGAACACACTTCTTCTGGTCTGGCACTGGGACGGTGTAGACTGAGACACGAAGTCAGCTTTCAATCTTTCCTTCATCGAAGGTACCCAAACTCACTGTTGTACTCGGTCTCAGTGGCAGGGCAGGCCCAGAACTGAGGGTTGCCGTTGGACAGAACTTGTCCCTGGGCGCTGATGGAGAATCCGTAAGTTGGCGTAGCACCAACGTCGCACTGGAACTGCGAGCTTGGTGGAGTGAGGATACAGCCACGGCCCTGACCGTCGGTAATACCGCCGTTGTTGATGCAGTAGGTGCCCGTTGGGTAGCCGCCGCCAACTCGGTTCTGTCCATCGCCGAGCTGTCCGACGATGCCAGAGACGCCGCCGGAGGCAGTGATCTGGAAGCAGCACTGATCGCGCTCAATGAGAGAGCCAGATGCAACGGCCAAGAGGCCGACGCCGGTAATGGAGTACTTCATTGCAAAGGAGGCAGAGTAAAACGAGAGAAGTGGTAGGAAATCGAAAAGACAGGAGCTGAGCGGCGTCTGGTCTCTTGTACTGCCTCGTCCGTATGCATTTGAAGGCCATAATAGAGAATTGGGTCCAAGGTGGATCTTCTACAATGTTACTCCTCAGTTGTGCCAGACGATGTCCAGAAGCTCGTGTGTCTCCGCAGAGAATCGGGTATGTCGATGATCATATTGACTCCAACTGGACAAACGAGGGGCTGAGAAGGGCCTGTAGGCCCCGTTGTCCACAATTCAGACCGTGGATGTAGAAGTCGGTAAAACGCGTGTACTTCAAGATAGAAGCTCTTTTCTGGTTCAAATTGTGTTCTCTTGGGTGCGGAGGTGTAGGCAAGCAGGAGAAGAAAGCCTGGCGCCAAGGAGTAAAAGGTGGTAGCTGAAAAGTTTCAAAGTCTCGATGGATGACCCTCACTTTGATGCTAAAAGTGCAGCGTATAGCAAACAAGGTGTGCCGATGACTTGTGATGGTTCGGTTTCGACGGCCAATATAAGAATTTTGTAGTGCAGGTTCCGCACCAAAGCGACTCGCCAAGGGACTTGGAAAGTGGTCAGCATGGAGCAATTTTAATACCAAATGACCCGACATCGGAGTACGAAGAACATTATTTTCTTCATCGATGTGTGCGTCTCGCTCTCGCAGCGAACATGCTGGAGGGGGAACACTTGGCTTGTCACAGATTCATGGAACCGGCATGCTCCGTGGCCATCGCTATGGCCCAATCCAGCGGCTCAGGCATCATCTGCGTGATCACAATATTCTTCGAAGGCCAGTGTTCTTCATTCGAAGTCGCTCTGGGGATTTGGAGGGGCGTACCCTCGCCGTAGAAGAAACCCAGAGAGACCTTTTTCGATGCGCGATAGCTGACGAGGTCAGTCGTAGCTCTTCACAGGACCTTCGTAGAACTTACTAAACCGTGATCTGCGACAGTGCCGTCTTTGATCCAAATGCCATGTGATCCCATCATGTTGGCCATCATCATATCGGTGAACAATCTATCTCCAACTATAGCAACCTGCGACTCGTTCGTGACACCAGTGTCCGGTCTGCTGCGAAAGTACTCCATGATCTCCGCGTGGCAACCAGGCTTCTTGGTGGTATGTCGTAACACGGTGACTCCAGTGTTGCGTTCAAGAAGCTGGGCATCGGTATACCCCTCGTCTGATGCAGTGCCTGATGAGTTGGACACAATGAGGAGTCTAGATCCAGGGTAGGCTTTTTGTAGTTCATCAAACTTGGACTGATAGGGCGCGTGTACTTGATTCTGCTTTGGAAGTGCAAAGCAATTGTCCTTGTCGAGCACTACGGCTCTAATATCAGGCTTTCGCTCGCCATTGCGATGGGCGAAGGCGGCGGAGAGCGGGACGGGCAGCTGGTCGAAGGTGGCAATGGTGTGATGCGGCAGACACAGGGCTGGGTTGGCGAAGAGGCGCAGGAAGTTGATAGTCCCTGATAGATTCATTGGAAGAGAAGTTGATGATGTACATATCGTTCTAGTAGTGAAGGAAGCTGCCACGAGCAAAGGGCCTGGTCCGTGCCACAGCGCGCTACTGAGAATGCGAACTTGATGGACCTTTCTACTTCTCGAGCACACGACCAACATTCCAGCTTTTCTACCACCTCGACTACCGCCGCACACTCCGCTCGATACTCTTCTGATTCCCCCAATCGCGAAGACTACGCTGCAACCATGACCTCAACCATCGGCATCCCGATCAAGCTTCTTAACGAGGCCACTGTGAGTGCTTCCCACCCACGCGCTCCCCTCATGGCCAACGCACTTACACCTGAATGTCATGTAGCTGACCTTGCGCCTGCTCTCTAGGGTCATCAAGTGACAGTGGAGATCGACTCCGGCCAGACATACCGCGGAAAGCTCGTCGAAGCCGAAGACAACATGAACTGCCAACTGGAGAATATCAACGTCACCCAGCGAGACGGCCGCGTCACCCACCTGGACCGCGTCTACATCCGCGGCTCACACGTGCGACTCTTCATTGTGCCGGACATGCTGCGGAATGCGCCCATGTTCAGATCCAAGGGCATAAGAGGTAGAGGTGTTGGTCTTGCGAGAGGTCGGGCTACGGTGAATCGCGCACGAGGATCGCGTGGAGGCAGATAAAGACAAGAGGATCGCTGGACGTGGAAGACTGGCAGGGGCGATACGGCTCTGGCTGTGGAGTATGGGATATATTTCGCACACTAGAGCTTCCTGCGGCGCGGGAATCTGCTGCTCGAGGACTGCTGCGATACAGCCAAGCCAGCCGCAAGCATGCTTTCAATGTAGATTGGGATAAGATGGTCAAGCAAGGCGTCAGGCGTGTAATGGTCCCCAGAAAAGGCTGAAGCTTCGACATGAGCAAAAAGTCTGCCTTTCATCGCGGTGGGACATCGATATGTTCTTGGGGAGAGCGACGCAATCAACGATATTGAACTCCCTACGCTCTTTCATATCTGGTCGCGCATTTGCATCTATCCCAGAGACTACCACGGTTTTGCACCCACGTGATGTCACAAGGAATTTCCGCCCGCACTTCGACTTCACCATCCCAGTCCTCTTCAACTGCTCAATAAGCACAATGTAGTCAACTCTCCACCACCATCTCCACGATGGACATCAAACACTCCCGACGCATCCTAATCCTCGGCCCACGCGAGGCTGGCGCCCTGGATATCGTCAAAGGTCAGACACAAAAATCCCCGCTCCCCAATTCAGCATCTAACACGCAAAAGATCTCACAGGATCAGCACCTCTCCCAGACATGAACGGCTCAACAGCAGGCCTAACTCATGAGTGGAACGCCGAAACGGCCTACTACAACGCCAAAGTACCCATCTGGATCGACGAAGTACCCGACATCGAGCCCTGGAAGATCGAGTTCCTCAAGGACGATGCCGCAGAAGTTGTCGAAGCGGTCGGAGCATGGATCTACTGTTTCAAAAAGAGTGCGGATGGCAGTGTCAGTCCTCAAGTGGAAGAGGCGATGAAGAGCATTGAAGAGGTCATGCAGCAGCACGCGGCTGGGTCGGATGTTGTCTTGCTCGCAGTGGCTAGGGCGGGCGATAAGGAGACACCAAAAGAGTCAGAGCGGGAGGAGCAGGATGATATGTGCGTACAGTATGGCTTTGAATACATCGACTACAGCGCCACGGGCAAGGATGAATTTGGAGAGAAGCAGGGATTTGAGCGGCTAAAGGAGGCCCTGGAAGCTAATGAATGGGCTGAGGAGGCTGGCAACGATGATCTGGACTTCCTAGACGAACTGGGTCTCGACGCGGACGACGAAGACATTAGTAGCTTCCACCGAGAGGAAGCAGAGATGACCGACGAGCTTTTTGGGACGAAGGCTGCGCTCAACTTTGAGGATGGCGAGCCTGGTTTTGAGCCTGCAGCGGAAGATCTGATGAGCTCAATGCAGCCCGCAGTTCAAGTTGACGACCTAAATAAGATGCTCGGCAAGCTGCTAGCCATCAAGGAGCAGAGTGCTAGCCTGCCTGAACAGCAACGGAAGCGAATGGCAGCACAGGCTGTCCGCGACATCATGAAGGACAATCCGAACATTTGATGTCAGCTCTCATCTCAACTGTCTCCAAGACCTCCATCAGTACGGCAGTGAGATAAGCCAACGATCCCAACATAGAAGCAATGTCAGGATTACCCCGATTGGAATACGGAAGGACTGTCTACTTGTGGCAACCGCCCACCTCCCCGGGAACGACTTATGCCTGCGTCAAAGTGAAACTGGACACCGTGAATACACCATTGGACCCGGTGAAAGCCTCGGTTCCTGCTTCTGTAACGAGGAGATACTGGCTGCTGTCGAAACTCTCGTTGTCGATCAGGTAGTTCCAGAAGTCCATCATGTCGCCAGAGTAGAAAGTCTTCTCATTCGTAGCCACGTATGAGTAGACTGTCTGTGCTCCATTCGATCTATTGAATGTGTCAGCTGACGTATCTCTGCAGATGCACGATGCTTTCGCTTACCCCTTGTACAGGCTGAATGAGATGCCGCCGATAGTAGGAGTGGCGATCGGTGTTGGGAGGCCATCGGATCCCTGTTTCAGACTGTGTCAATTGCTGAGCATTGCTTTGGCACAAGATCAAGAAAACTCACATATTCGCTGGAAATCGGACCAGCTCCGCCAAATGCCGCCAACCAAACCATGACCTCGAACTCCTTGTTGTCGGTGTTGGTGGTGGACCCAGTGAACATGTCGTACGCAACATCGGCTACGAGGTCGTCTCCGGTGTAGCTCCACGACCAGGTCGATGGCAGCGAGTTGATGTCGTAGAGATGTTGGACGGCAAGATCGGCCTCGGCGTTGGAATACGACTTGACCTGGTCTGTGCCGCCGCCCCAGGACCACCTAAGCAAGAAGACGAGTTATATGCTGTAGCAAGATATCAGCTGGTGGGGAGACTTACGTCGCGGACCATGAGAGCACGCCGTTGGTGAGACTGTTGAAGGTGATGCACTGATCGCCCGAGGCCGCGGATTCGGCGTTCCACACGTCGTTGTTGACTCTGTAGCCATCGGCATCGATGTAGTCGTAGTGGTCACAGACCTCCTCGGATCTCTTGATGTTCGAGGGGTGCGCAGCCGCGGGGACGACGAGGAGTGCGGAGATGGTGGCTGTGATCTTCATCTTGTCTTGAGTGTGTTGGTAGTAGAGTTGATGTTTGGAGGATATCGAGTTGATATCGAGTTGAGAGAACGCGTGTAGTTTCGATCTTGAAGAAAGAGTGTTGGAGAGACAAACACTGCAAGCTCGACCCTTACATGCTTAGCGCCAAATCTTGAATCCGAGAATTCATGTGCAGCACCGAGTCTACCCTGTGCACATGGAACTTTCAAAGACGGACATGGGTGAAGTAAATTGGAAGCGCCATTGACTTCTGCTGTAACGCTTAACAATTTTGGTAGCCAGTGTCGAAGCGATGAGACTAAGGGATCATGAAACATGGTCAGCTGTGGTCACTCCATAATGACCAGGAACAGGGCTGCTCGAGCAAATGATGTGCTGCTTGGATTTTGCCGCCAATGAGGTACTTCACCAAACTGTAGATCCACCCTCGACTGTAAACTGGGAGGGGAGATTCTCCGTGGCATGTTGTAGCGCTTGTGAGCTCTCCTGCCAACTTGAGACATCGCCTTTATTGAATTTACACCTACTGGCCACGAGGTATTCCAATTGTCCGGCGAAGCGATGCATCGTCGGTGATGCCTCAAACCAACATATCATCTGTTCAGCCTGCTATGCGCAGCTTGCATGCGTAGAGTGGCCTCCGGCTAGGGTGTGCGCTGTGCCAGCGAGAGACCGTGGGGTGCGGATGGGACAGAGGTCGCCTTAGAGATTCTCCTGCACCTGCCCGACGTCGCTTCCAGATCAGGCTAGAAAAGCCTACAGCTCGTTGGCAAAGGTGCGGTACGGTGTGGGTTCACGCATATGTGAAGATGCACGTGGTGTAAGACCAATTCGTGGTTGAAAATATCGTTGACAGGCTCGTAGCACTGTGGAACCAGTGGGAGCTCCTTTCAGAATGTCGTATCAGGCGTAGTAGTCGTCGCGCATGCCCTCCAGCAATGCGGCCATGTCAATCATAGTCGTCAATCGTGGATTCTCATTCCTTCTTGCTCCCCGTCTCCGCGCCGCTGGTAGCTTGAGCAATAGCTTCAATGCCTTCCAGCTCATCGCGGCCCATCCTCCTACCAGCGGCAATAGACATCCCTCCCGCGAATTCCGGATCGATACCTTTCCTCTCCAGAGCGCGCCGACTTTGAAGGCTCAAATACCGTCTCCTCCTCCCCTCAGCCGAATCATCATCGTCGCGCCTAGAGTTCCGAGCAGTAGGTATCGTCGACATCGCATCCTTCAATTGCACCAGCAACTGCTGCAACGCCGGTATCTGCTCCAGCGCACTTTGTGTATCTTGCGTCAAATTCTGCGATTGAGCGCCCAAACTCGACCGAAGGAAAGCGAAAGGCGCCTCGCTGCCCGACTCATCCTTCGCATCTGCTCCGATGAGAGCGCTCAACTGCGACAAGATAGCCGCATTCTTCGCCTCCTCCACCTTCAGCATCGTATTCAGCTTCGCCGTCTCATGCAGCTTGCGCCTCTGCAATTGTACTTGTTCCGGTGTAGGCACATCCTCCGCTTTCACCATATCCACGCCTTTGTAGTGGTCCAATCGCACCCAATTCGCCAGATCATCCTCGTCGTGTCCCACAGCCAAGATGTTCCTCAATGTGTATATCTCAAACTTGTCAAAGTCCTTATCTACGGTCGCATTGAGCAGACTCTCGAGTTTGACGATACCGTTGTCGATCTCGTTCGTCTTCAGTTCTGCGAGGGCTTCGCGACGGGCGGTGTCGTTTGCGAGGGCTTGCGCGGTCGCATCATCGAGTTGGAAACCGAGCTGTTCTGCTGTGGTGCCGCCGAGTCCCTCTTCGATTGCGTTGACGGCGCGGAATACGAGTTCGTTGACGGTATTGATGATGTCGTCGAGGAGGGTGAGCGGGGTGTATCGAAAGTGTTCGGTTAGGAGAGCGGTCTTCGTCTGTGTCGCGGCCATAATTTCGTGTGAGTCGTATGTGAGCCTCGCAGGCAAGTACAGGAGGTAATGTTTGAAATAGAAGAGGGTGGTATGAAGCGCGTAGGAGGACGCGAAGTACACAAACACGAAAGCCTGGGCCCCAAACGGGAATTCGCAGCCTCATTCGATTTGAGATTCACATAAAAACATGCTGGTTCAAAGAATCTGAATATCTCATGTACCTCAGCTATCTCTGGTCAGACATTCGTTGACCGAATACAGTACATCTACAAGTAATTATGCATGCTATTAAAATATATTGTTGCTCTAGCCTTTACTTGTATGCCCCCGCAGAGAGCCAGCTGGGCCGATGCCGCCGCTGAAATACAATTGCTTCTGAAACTCGCCTATGCTTCTGAGTGGTGCCGATAAGAGAAGTCGACAATCACATTCCTTTCTTCCCAGCATCGAGCCTCTGAACCGTGGAAATAGCAGCTGCCGTTCGCATGGTGCTTTGATAGATCAGAGCTAGCATTGATCGTCAGTGCGTCTCTAGCGAGAATTCGAGAATCCCGAGACTTACCTCCAGGAATCACGATCCAGAAGAAGTTCATAAGAACAAAGTAGAACCAGAAGTAGAACGCCTCCGGTCTCGAGTACGTGACGCCCATCACGTAGTGATCGAAGAAACTCGTCGCGTAGTACAGCGCGTCGCCATAGAATTGTCCCATAGACACGATCATCTGCAACGGGTAACGCATCGGGTGACGATACATGATCATAGCCGCAACAATGATGCAGCCAGGACCCCAGCACACCGCCGTGATCGTCTCCATGCACAGCACAAAAGCATTGTTCGTCAGGTACCGCGAATCCGAGAAGGCATACTCCTTCCACATCTGTCCGATGAGCGTCTGCTTGCTGCCCAGAGTCGCGAAGTTGGCAGCGTAGTAGCCCTCGAAGAAAATGTGAATCGCCCCGGAGAGAACGAACCACATGATGATGATGAGTTCATTGTTTGTGAGTGTCGGTTGGGTTCGCTTGGCCACGACATATGTCGCAGAGAAGAGGATCGTGCAGACGCCGAAGAAGACGCCGAGAAGTGCAGGGACGCTCCATTCGTTGGCTGCGTAGTTCGCGATGTAGGAGCCGATGGGGTAGTACGGATTGAATGCTTCTGCAGCGATGCGGGTCGCGTTCCCTGCGACTTCCATTGCTTAAGGTGCTTGACGTCGGGAGGTAAACTTGGGAGGCTGTCGTGTCGTTGATGTTCGAGAATTGTTTGCAAGGATGTTTGGGAAGTGGTGACGATGGCGTTTGTACCTGCATTGCGGCTAACTAGAAGATTCGCCGGATGTAGCCGCAGAAACGTAAGCTTGCACGTGCTTTCACTTTCACGTGTCGGAAGGACGGAAGTTGCTGCCCAACCCCAACGGCAGATCAGCAAGAGGCCCAAATGAACAGCAGAGCCGCTCTGCGCAATGCAATGATATTATGATTCAATCAATTAAGGTGCAGATAGTTCAAGTCGTAACCACTTTTCCGACAGCGCCAATGCAAGCGGCCGCTGCGATAAGATAGTATTGAATACACAGCTCGAAGAGGTATTCATGTCGTCGTAAGGAAATGCATCCGTGAGCCTAGAGCTTTCACCAAGTATTTCTTACCAATCGTAAGCATCAGAAAGAACCGTCCATGCCCTTTCGTGGCTTCCAATCCGTTCCCAAAACCAACTCCTCGCCAAGATTCAAAGACACAAGCAACCAATGGCGGACAATAGCAATTACTCCACCTTCACCTCGGAAGTCGCAGCGGTGGATGGGCGTTCACCGGCGAAGTTCGTAGGTGGGCTTGTCAGCGGAGACACCGTGCTTGATGACGGGCTACCCCCAAGGTCCGATATTTGCCTTTCTAGTAACAACCAGTCAGTAAACGCAAATGTATAACTGATAGGAATGGAAAATCGTACCCAGCTCCCGTATCCGCAGCTTCAGCATTTGATTCTCTCTGGTCAACATCTGAGTCTCTGCTTGGTAGAATGCGCTCTCGTCTCGTGTGCCGCCCAGTAAAAAGTCTTCTGTGAGTGGTCCTAGACTACCCGATTGAGGCCGTAGAGCTGGAGAGTTTCCTACAACGTGTCAGTAAATGAGGGTTCGCGGGTGGATGACTGGTTTCTACCTCTGCTATTTCCCTGAACGGACACTCTTGTGGATGATTGTCGAGACAGCGAATGCGGGCGATTGAAATGTCCGTGGGACAAAGAGACTGAGCGTGGAGATGATTGCTCCGTCATTGCGGTACTGGCAGGTGTAGCCAGGGCTGAATGTGGGAAGTTGGTGTGTTCTGAAAATGTTGGTGACGACTCCTGATTCTGCCGTTGGATTGCGGCCAGCTGATCTTGTTGTAGGCGAATCATATGCAGCAAACGATTCACTTGAGCTTCCTGTTCGTTCTCCAACTCTTGATGGAGCTCGCCGAGGCTTGGATGTCGAGAGTGGTTGGGATCTGCGGTAGCCAGCGCGATCGATCTCCTATTGAGTCGCGGGCTACCAGAATTGCCAGTATGTGTTGTCTGAAGCTCGCCAGGGCCTGGCATTGTGGGATCGTTGAGGTTGGTCAGATTGTTCATGAGTGACGATCGACGGCGCTCAAGACTAGGTGACGGGCGACTGGGAGAGCGGTGGAGGCCGGCATTGATCGTAGCAGCTGCCTGGAGTGAGGACAGAGCTGGAGATCGCGGAGAAGGCGGGCTGGGACGGGAGGAGTCCGCGGCACTGATTGATATCCTTCGAGGACGCTGCGAAAGCGGAGAGGCGGGCATGGAGTCGGGTCTCGAGGTGGGTAGGCTGTTCAGGTCGGGCGGCATGGTGGACGGCGGCGGTATTGAGGAGTAGGTCAGTAGTTGTTGTTGTTTGTGCAAAGGGTGTGAGATGGGGAATAAGGTGGGATTGCTTGCGCGACCTACTTGTCGACAATGACAAGAACAGAACAATGGCAGTGCGTGGAGTGTAGGAGTGAAGCGGAGGCCACTAGTGCGGGAGCCAGCGGAGCGGGACGGCCCTTTCCCCCTCCCTTTTGCTCGGGCTCATGTCGATCAGCAGCGCACGCATGCTGCTCGCCAAAAAGCAGACACATGCTGTGCATACATGGACACTACAACTACGGCTATGAGTAAGTACCGCAGAGAGTTTGCGGTAGCAGCAGCAGCGCGAGACCTCCCTTTCTATGCTCCCACTCACCGTCATTTCGCTCATTTGGGGGAAGAAAGGCCTCCTTTAACCCCTTGAGACACGACACCCCTGCAGACCGTTGGCGAACTGATGAAGGGGCCGCTGATGTTTGGCCCACAACGCCTCAGCCACCGCCAAATAACACGAAAGCACCGCGTACACGAACACACGACACGAGAAGACAAGACAAGACCAGAGAAGATAACAACAAGCACCCGCCTGTTGTTACTGTGTGATGCTGGTGCTGGCTGGGCACAATCAACCTCATTGGCGCTGCGAAAAATCATAGTGCTAGCGACTCCCCGCTACTGCTCCCATCACGCAACATCACGGCCTCCATCACACCGACCCGACGCCCATTGAGACCATCAGATTATCCTCCCCACCGTACGCCGCATGTCCTCCTGCGCAAGAACATACCGCCTATGCTCTGCACGCTGCATGCAAGTCTTACTGCTGCTTTTCGCCACCTTTCTCAGCCCGTCGCGGCCCAAGCAGCTGGCCCCTCTTCTCTCCGCCAGCTCCTACAGCATACAGCTCGACACACCACTATATACAGCTTGACAAACACTCCCAAGCACTGTTGCTTAGGGCTCCTGCAGGTACCGTGCTAACTGGCAACAGGCATCGCGTTGCCGTTCCCCGTCTCTTCCGCGGCAACTGTCCTCCCTCCCATCTGGCATGGCGTCTAACAGTAACGCTGATCCGCTAGTGCTCCTTTCTGTCGATTGGGCCCGTCTGCGTTTAATCTTTAGTAGTCTACCGCTTGTTCGGTCCTGGGCCTGGCGCTCAACCTCCAGCTGCCCACTTCCACACCTCCTCGTTTTCATGCCTCACTCAATTGATAATTCCTTCTCCTTCGTACCACCCCGCGACTCCTTCTTCTCTAGGCCATTTCGCTGTGCTCCCGCACCTCCGTGTCTGCCGGAATTCGCTCTCAATGATTCGTCTCGGCTCTCCATTTGTTTGAAGCAAGTCACCGTCCAGCTCGACTCCGTGTGTACGCTGCTGGAGTGGAGGAGGTAGTACGTACCGGCTAGCAACACGGAAGCTGGAACGCGAGTCGCTACCCATCGGGCCTGAATCTGCGAACGCGCTGCACTGTCGTGCTAGGCTCGCAGCCCTATCCTTTTACATGGATACGCCCGGCAGCCCACATCTCGAGGCCTCTTCCCATTCCAACGATGACCCGGCCAAACTACCCGAGTTATCACGATCGCAATCAACCTTAGACGGAACACCCTCACCCAGCTTGAAGAAACGCAAGAGCCAACGGACGCGCCCCACGGACTTGCTCGAAAACCAACATGCCGCGCCGCCTGCGCCTTTGAAAACTCAACCCGCTCGCCAGCCCGAAGTAGTGCGGCCGCGGCCATCCAAAATGTCGCTTTTCAATCTCTTCAGCAAGCCAAAGGTTGAAAAGCTGCGTGGCTACGCTGAACAGGGTCTCAATGTTCCCGTGGCGCTGCAGCATACCTTTTCAAACAGCGAGGCAACTGGCTCGAAGCAGAATGTCGCTGTGCGAGTGGAGAATCTTGATGTCGACCGAGGTCAAGCCAGACCTAACACTTCGAGGTCCTACAGCGCAAGGGCAGCGAAATTCATGTCCAAAGATACTCCACCGCCTGTCACACCGAGCGTACCGAGCGATCGAAAACCACGAGCCTTCGACCCCCCACCTTTATTCCAGGTGTGGCCGCAGGCCACCAAGCATGGGACATTCGAAGTACCCTCTACACCCTTCGAGACAGTCTTGCAGAAGCCAAAGAGTCGTACAAACGCGGTTTTGTTTATGCCGGGCGGAGAGACTCCATCACTCAATGTTCCCGGTAACAGAGGCAGCGTTGAGTCTAGAATGACAGCCAAGACAACGGTCCGTCATACGAGATCTAGCAGCAATCTCCTCATGTCGCCCCCGAAAAAGCTATTTGTGCTCACGACTACTGGCTTTCTCCTGCAATACGCCGAGAACGGAATCAACGAAAGACTGCCCGAGAAGATTCTTCGCCTTGGCAAAGACTCTGCCGCTTACGCATCTGACTTGGTACCTGGGAAGCACCATGTCCTTCAAGTCGCGCAAGCTGTTGACCAGCACGGCAACATCGTCGGAGACTCTCAGTCAATATTTTCGAGATTTGGCATGCGCGGCCAACCCAAGAAAATCTCATCGAGCTTTCTGATTGTCATGCCAAATGCCGAAGAAATGGGAGTGTGGATGAGGGCGATTCGAAAAGAAATTGAACTTCGGGGCGGCCGTCGAGTACGTTCAGATTCGAACACGACGCCCACATCCGGGAAGTCAGTGCTCGATTTGAAGAAGACGCCAAGCGTGAGCCATCGATATCAAGTCAAGCGGGATCCGAATGGCCCGTCCAACGTTGGCACTCCAACATCTGAAACGTTTCCGACTCCACCAGCAGTTGAAGGCGATGAATATGACATGCTTCGGAAGAAGAAAGAGGAAATACCACCACACGAGAGCGAAGATGAGTCACGAAAACAGGAGGACACGCCAATGAACAGACCACGAGCGCCATCCGACACACCTTCGATCGGCTCGTCTGCTGCTACGTCAGTCGACCAGCAGCAGCAGCAGCTTGACAAGCTTCGCAATAGCACGCGTATGTCACGCACCTCCACTGTCGCCACCAGTGTGACTGCGGCCTCTCGAACAAACTCAATGGCATCTTCGCCCTCGGATCAATCCAACGAAAGCTACGAAGCTGGGAAAGACACCGTCCACGCCATGTCCTCGTATCGCAGTCTATCATCATTCACACTCGCCAAGCGCAGATCTGCCACCCCGTTGTGTATCAAAGATCCACCTCGCCCCGACACCGGTAGTTTCCTCTCTTTGCAACATAATCACTTGCAAGAGATGATCCATTCTCCAGTGGTTGGCTATTCTTCTCCAATCCTCGAGCCTAGGCCGTCATCGAAGAGCAATCGGCTTTCGACAGCCCAGAGCGCGCCCAATCTCAAGTCTATCGCAGAGCCGGCGTCATCCAGTCTGCCATTCCCTTTGAGCACTCCGGAAGAAAGGCCAGAATCGTTCCTTGCAGATTTGCCGGACCCAAGCACGTGGGCAAACAAGCACTCGCCCAGTCATAGAAGCTCAGTCATTCCTTTCCCGCCACTCCTAGAGACGCAAGCGACGGAGTTCCATCTGCCCGCCTCGAAGGTTTCTAATTCCCGCCCTCCCCTTACATCACGGCCGGTCAGGAACAGTAGTAACTCTTTCAGTCTACCTCTCCGAGTGAACCCCATTGAGCCTGCATCTCCCAAGTCTCCCAAGACGTCCAAATCGCCGGATCCTCCAGGTCGTCCTTCATTCGGCGAACAAGAAGAGCGCGTTAGTTCGCCTGTACCGGCGGTTACCACTCTGGAAGCGAAAGTCGACATTGTCAAAAGGACCACTATAGATGTTTCTCACATTCCGCCCCGAAAGTCATCCACCTCCGGTTCACCGCCGAGAGATCTGCCTACCAAGCGGAATGCGTCGAAATTGTCACTGTTCCCGACCGCAACGCCAATGCCGCCACCTCTCATTGTTCAGAAGAACATGCGGACTCGCTCGCCGTCAGCAGCAGCGATGAGCACCTTCACGCCGTCTCCAATAACGCCTAGCACTACGAGGCTTGCCCGACCTGCCAGCTTACAAGTGCGCTCTGACCACGCACCTTTCCTGTCTTCAATGCGCAGAGCTGAGACAGATGGTCCTCCTCGCTCGGTAACGACCGTGCCCATTCGCAGTCTTAAGCCTTCGCGCTCAGCCGGCAACATGGTCGCTCGGGCTGCAGCTCCTTCGGACCAATTCAACTTCTTCAACGTGCAAAAGCCAACCAGTGATGGCGAGGCGTCGGATCACATCACACCACTCGTCGACACTCTTCACTCGCCGCTGATCCTGGGCAGTATAGCTCGACAGACATCCGGCACGAGGAAGGGCCCTCGAGTTCGAGCATCCATGCCAGACATGGATATCACAGCCCTGGGGCCGCCTGCGCCGCCTCCGTCAACACCTTTACCTGCTACGCCAAGCGTTGCGCAGCAAGCTCGTCTTTCCATTATCAGGACTGGCACGCCTATCGGTATAGCCATCGGAGAAGCCCTCCACGAAGTTCGAGGCGAGAGCCCGACAAAGTCACAAATGACCATGGGCCTGGGAATCCAGGTCGGCGGCAACTCATGAACACCACGTCCCACGACCATGTACGATACGAAGTTCGGTTCGACTACTGTCTTTTCACCTGTTTGTGCAAACTTTCTCTTGGAAGGATGGGGCTCGTCAGTTTCCTGGCCAAATCTCATTGTTGTATCTGCATATAGCGAGCCTCATCAGCGGCATTTTCCTTGGGTGTTTGTAAGATGGAAGAGGAGTTGGGAGGGGGTTTTGTGTTTTATCACGACCTTACCGGCCGGAGAGTTTTCTTTATTTTGGTCGAAGCACGATACCCACTGCTGAAAGCTGAGAAGGAAAGCACGCAAGTGAAAGAAGGAGCACAGGACGTTCATCGTCCCTACTTTAGATTTAGTATGTAATCTGGTGTAAGATGAGGAATGAATGATCAAGAGGCCTCCCTGTTAACTCTCCGCTTCGTCCTTCCCTCCGAAGCACGAAGTTGTGAGTGGAAAGTACGCTGGCAGATCTGACAGCTCGCAGCACCAGAGCATCAACACTCATCAAAAAATCAATATATCATCATCTTCAGCAAGCACTCACCATCGCTAGCCGTGCAGCACTATACTCGCATCACAATCAGCATCGGAAGCCTCTAGCAGTCGCTGCCACCATCTCGAGCATATCACACCTTTGTTGCACCAACCCGTTCACTTCCCCTGACTTCATCATGGCACGGAAACCTCTTGTCAATATGAGTTCTTCATGGAAGGAGGTGGATGGACTGGCACTACCACCAGCAGATTCCGAACGCACCATAGCGAAGGCTGCAGTCCCGGACGGCAATATCACCGAGACTCCTTGGGATTCGGTGGACGGACAGACATCAGCAGAAGTCGGGCAGCCTGCGACTCCCCGGTTTGAGCCTGTTGCAGTCCGGAATGAAGCCTCGCTCGATACTCGTGGAAAGGGTTCCGCGCACAAGACTCACGACCACCCGCCCATTATTCTATGTTTCGGCCAATTGGAAATCGGAAGAATGCCATACTCTACTTTCCTCAGTCTGTCAAAATTCGACGAGCTCTCAACCTTCCACTTCAAACCCAAGCTCACAACCCTCGAGGCGGCCAGACATGTCCTGGACTGGATGCTACAATATGCCGAACACGACCAGAGTGAGCGTTTGCCAAGTCCCGGAGACTTTGCTCAGTGTGTGAATGTGTATCAGGCTTGTGATCAGCTTCGCTTGAAGCGAGAGCCCAGGGGTGGGGTCTTTAGAAAAGCAATGATTGATCACATGTGCGCTACACGACTGACACCGGATGAATTCAAGATGATCATGGAGAAGTGCTCCTTCGATGGAGGTTTGAAGCATGTTGCCAAATGCAAGACAAAATTCCGGTATTGGTCGGAGCAGATGGGGGAAGAATGGGCTCGGATTCAGAGCTATGTTTCGCCCACTGGAGACACCATCTGGGCTGCGTCGCTCGAGCGTGACGATTGAAGTCGATGGCATCGGGCAACTCGAAAGAAGGCTGCGCAGGCTCGCGGAAAAGGAGATGTCTACAAGCTGTAAACTTATGGACACGACCATCCACTATGCATACGGATTATCGTCGTCAAACTTTGGTTGCCACAGGCCTTTTCTCTCTTTCGCCTTCAGCTGTATTCCCCTCAAGAAACCATAGATGGTTCGTAGAGTCGGCGTCGCAACTCCAACTTTCTCTGCCTCTTTCAAAGGTTCGCCAACAATATTCTCCATCTCGACGAAATTTCCCTGTCCATCGTCAGCATTCTTTTCGTATCTATCAAGATTGGGAGCTTACCTTTGCAGCATCCTGTCCCATTGAGGGAACGAACGCAGTATCGGTCGGATCAACACGAACCATGAAATCATCGATTCCATCTGGCAACTCAACTCCAACACCTTTCGCAATGGCAATGATTTCAAGCATCGCAGGCCGTATCAAATCATCGATGACGCTCTTTGACATCCTCATCCTCGCTGTGTCAATTCCTATCACTGCCGAGACCGAGTTGAAGGACGAATTGTACACGAGTTTTCTCCAACGAGTGAACTTGACATCATCATCAAACGTCCAATTTACCTTGCCACAAGCCATATACAGATCGATGAAGTCTTTTGCTGCTTTCACTGCGCGTTCAGGAGAGACAGTTTGACCGGGGAAGGGACCGAGTTTCGCTGTATCGGAATCGTCGTGTCTGATTACACCATGTGATACCTCGGTGGCTCCGATGAGCGATACCCCCGAGAGAACGACATTCTTTGGGAAATTGTCGATGACTGATTTCTCAATATTCAGCCCATTCTGCAGCATGACGATGGTCGTGTATCTTGGCGTGACGGCCGGCGAGATAACATCCAGAACATTGGGTCGCACATCGGGGATGTTCTTTGTGGTGACGACGAGATATTCAAATGGCTCGACGGATTTGTCTTCCTGGACGTTCGGCACTGAGTTGAGGATGTGTGTTGGACGGAATCCGATAATCCGTTTTCCATGTTCTAGAGAGTCGATGGAGAAACCTGATGTTTTGACTGCATTGTAGTTTGAGCGACAGACTACTGTCACTTCGGCCCGTCCGCCGGTCTCTAAGGCGTAAGCTGCCATGGTGCCGACGGAGCCGGATCCGATGAGGAGGACTCGGGTTTTCTGGGATGAGCCCATGCTGATGGGAAGATTTTCTGGAGCAGGATGAAGCAACCTTGTGCTCGAGCGAGAAGAGCAATTCGTTCTGAGAGTACAAGTGAAGTGACTGTGAGCTCAACGGCAAGTTTCTTCCTTGCCCTATCAATGCCCGAACCCAGCTTCCAGCTCTAGAGAGCCAAGTGAAGGAGATGTGCAGCTCGCAACTTGCGTTTCATCTGGATCCACGAATCTCCTCGTTTAGTTCGTCTGTCTTCGTCTGTCTTCGTCTGTCTTCGTTCGAACTTTAGTCGCCTTCATTCAATATTCGTTCGTCTTTGTATGTCTTCATTCGTCGTAGTATATCTTCGTCCGTCTTTATACATTTTCGTTCGAACTTTAGTCGCCTTCGTTCAATCTTCGTCTATCTTTATATATCTTCGTTCGTCTCTACATGTCTTCGTTCGTATGCGTTCGATCTTAGAGGGTCTTTGTTCGATCTCAGGAGGTCTCCGTATATCTTCGTACGTCTTCGTTCGATCTTCGCAATGTAGAAGTCTTGCAGTTTTCAACTCATCTTTTCTCTCGTGTAAGGCATCGAATATTCAGCCGCGAGAAAAGAGAGAGATCCCAAATACAGCTATTTTGGTTCAACGTCATAACTATGAATGTAGAAATTGTGCGAGCCTGCCGCGTGTTCGAGCTTCTGACCAATGCTCTGACTGCTCGACAAAGTGAAGTGAATTGTTGGCCGAATATGATAAATAGGGCGACAATGACCTCTGGAGAGAGACTTGTATAACGAGTCGACATGCCTAAGAGAAGACTCAACAATGCGCTTCCACACTTTTCTCAGCCCTTTGATCATCTACCAAGTCCTTTCCCTCAACTACGCTCAAGTCAAGCCTTCTGCCGGCCGGACCGAGCAACGTCCTCTTTAGCGGCAACGGGACGACAGTATATGTCAACCATATATTCGACGCCGTCCTGAGCGTCATCGATGTCCCGACAAGAAAGGTTCTGTTCAACATCACTGGTCTCACGTACGCCTTCTCGTCCGATATGATGACATCTGCCGACGGCCAGATCTTGTGGGCAGCTCGCAAACTGGGGGGAATAGTATCCGTGATCGACTTGGCGCAGCGCAGAGTCAGTTCGATCCTGTATACAGGAACCGAAACAAACCATCCCAACTTCGCTGTCATCATGCGAACCAATCATGCCTTTGTCACTGTAGCTGCGATAAATGCAACAAGAGTCTACCGTCAGGCTTGCCCAGAAGACATTCCAGTCTTGATCAAGACAATCCGGAACTCTGGAATTCAGCCACATGGCATCTGGCCCAGCCCCGACAATACTCGGATATATGTCGTCAATCAGCATAGCGACTCCGTCGACGTGATAGACACCAATACGCTTGAAGTCATCGACACTATGCGAGTCGGCCAGGACGGTCAAGCATTGATATACGTCTCCATTACGGTGCCAGAGGGGTCGAACGGGACTGAAAATCTCGGAACACAAGGATTGGGGCTGCAAATTGAGAATATGTTGATTCATTTGGATTTCCACTCATCCTCATGCTAACATATGACCGTGTCCGTATGGAAATGAGCCCCTAGCGCTGATTACAATTCGAGAGACCAGCGGATTGGACATGTTCCAAGTCATCGGGCGAGACTTGATACCAAACGGGACATACACGACTTCGGCGCTTTGTCATACTTGCTCCGAAAAGGAGCGAACGCCGATCGTATCGTTCAAGGCAAGCGCGTTGACCAACAAAATGCCGGGTCGTGGTGGGAATGAAGAGGTCTTGGCGTTTCTCAAATTTTTCGAGGGGTATCGAGTGGACAGTGTTAGAGTCGAGGAAGTTGAAGGCCGGTGAAACGGACACCATACACTGTTGTATCCGACCGACCGATTGATTCAAGTGTTTGAACTCTCAGATCTTGAAAGTCCTAAGATTGTCGCAGAATGCTGCGACCTGCAGTCCCCATGCCTCCTCTTCCTCGATTCCGGTTCCAAGGCTGCAGAATGGGCTAATGTGATTTTGGCCAGGCATGATATCCACAGCAAGCATGTTTCTACTTTCTGTGCTTTCCATATTAAGCCACTGCCGGACAAAGTCATCCCTCGGAATCATAATCTCATCACGCGGATCCAGTTCCCCATTCAGAATAAGCACTTTCAGACCAGACTGCAAGATCGACAGACTGCCTCGTTCTTGGAAAGATTTCAGCAGACCCAGAGGACAATTTCCCTCAATATCGCCAAAGTATGCTTTCAATATGTCGGCGCGGTCAGCACTGGCCAGTTGAAAATGAAATGGGACTGACAATAGGATGGCTCCTCTCAATCGCAGTTTCCCTGCACCCGAGACCTTGGATGTCGTTTCGGTGAATGTTTGGTCCAGTAGGAACGTGCTGACATGAACTCCACCAGCCGAATTGCCCATGATGAATAAATCGACGGGCTCTGCACCTAGAACAGTGTTCGCGTTGGCCAAGATCCATTCGACGACGAGCGCCACATCTTCTCCTCCGGTCGGAAACTTTGCGTCGTGGGAGTTGACTAGACGATAGTCTGCAACAATGAAGTTGTAGCCGCAGTTCAAGGCAAAGAAAGCTGCCATATTCGCATGGCACAACCCGTCGGCGTATCCGGGGAGGGTCTTGTGTCCTTCAACCAGTCCGCCACCATAAAGAAAGAGCATGACAGGCTGCCTCCCATGTTTCAGACTGCGCATCGGGGCCAGGTATACATCCAGTTGCTGTCGTTCGGTCGCTCCATATCGATACGTTTTTGGTTTCGAAACAGAGTGTATTGTATCTGCGTTCGCGCGTAAGAGAGGCTCGTAAACCTTGAGGGTCGGGGCGACTGTGCTGCTGATTTGCGTGCCAAGCACTCGTAGTTGCTCCATATTGATGAATCCGATAGGTGGAGAGAAGGGCCCGAATAGATCTGGGCAGGAGCGATGTTTTGATCGCAGTTGCTAGATATTGATGCTTCCTGACGGGACACGGAAAATCCGGGAGCCGGAGTGAACGACATCACTGTCGCTGTAACAGTAGGTTGTCCCTGGTGCAAAAGGAATACGGATCTCGGAGACGGCATCTTTGGAGATGGAGAAGTGGGCGAGTCGGGATGGAAGGAAGCGAAAAGTGGACATCGGCCGAGCAGAAAGGACTTTCTCGGTACATCGGATGCGAGCCCTGAATCGTCCCGCCCGCTAGCATGCATGCTCGCGAGTTAGGGCTTTGGCCATTCTTCCGGACACTTCTCCTTCCCGGCCGCTGTGTGTCCTGTTGTCTGGGAGTTGCCTCCGTCACTCGCCATCCCGCGATTCGCCTGGATGAACCCAGGGCCGGCGGCCATCCCTCAAGTTATATCTACCTTGTTCCCATCCTCTGCCGCCATGGCTCTCCACGTCCTATCCCAAATCCTTTGCTACACTCAGATCGAACATGGTTAACGTCAATGGTCACTCTCAAGCGAACGGTAACGTTCTGCATACCACAACAACTCCACCTGGGAAGCTTGGCCAGCCTTATGTCATTTCCACTCAAGATGGAGAGATCATCTACATTCCTCTCTCCAGGTCGGCAACTAGACTGCTGGTTACAGGGAAGGAGAGCGAAAATGCTTTCGCCGTAGTAGGTAGCAGCGGGAGCCAAGGAGACCCAATCGGCTTCCACTATCATCGAGAAGCCCATGATGTATTTCTCTGTCTCAAGGGCAATGTCAATATATGGGCAGGCGAGAAGTGCCGGACGATGGAACCAGGCGACTTTGCCAGTGTACCTCCCGTATGTTGCCAGAAGTAGTCAGTCATATAGCATACTGACGATAGTAGGGCACCATCCATCAATACCAGATCCTCGGCAACCACTCCGAATTCGTTGGTCTCATTGTACCTGGAGGCTGGGAAGAATTCTTTCGCTTCATCGGAGAGCCCTACGCCGGACCGCTCTGGCCAGTCGACGACCAACGCAATATCTTTGAAGTCCTGATTCCGAAGTTGAAAGCAGCAGCCGAGAAGTTCGATATGGTACCTCTTCCACAGCATAAGCAATTTGGACCTTCGCCTTGGCAAGACGACGAAAACAAGCTACCAGGCGCACTCGAGCCCTACTTCCTCAAGAATGGCACCGGACCTGCATACCTTGCTGGCGGCACGGTATGCAGACCACTCGTAACCACAGCGGAGTCGAATGGCAAATTCGTCATTGGCAGCATCGAAGGATCTTCGCATCATGACGAACAAGACCTGTTCGCACATGGCAGGAGGCTGAAGTTTGCATCCACCCACCACGCTTTTCAGGTCGTTGAGGGTGCGGTGGACTTCACCTTGGGATCCTCTTCTCCGGCGACTCTACGTGCTGGAGAGCTCGTCTATGTTCCGAGTGGGACCAAATTGGCCATACAGTTCCGATCGAAGTATGCCAAGATGTACGAATTTGCGAGTGGGAAAGGCCTCGTGGAGCTGTTGTGTAAAGTTGGAGAGCCGTTTCACGCACCGGTCCCTCCAGAGAAAGCAAAGGAGCTGTCATTTGACGCGGTACAGGCGGCGGCGTCAGAGGGTGGATTTGAGGTAGTATAAACATTTCCGTTTCGAGACTTATCCACAGCAGATCTTTTTCAGGTGCGGTGTCGTTGAGGTAGATATATTGTGGCCAAATGGAGCTGTTTCGGCGATGATACTGCAAATCGCACAAACTTTCACTTCAAATTGAAGAACCCCCTATCTTTACAGCACGATCTCTACAGAGACATCTTCGACTGCGGCACTCAGGACGCAGCGCGACGGTTCTCTAGCTAAAAAAATTTCCAAGGTGAACCTAGAAATCACATGCAAATCGGACATCACAATAGAGAGAACCTCTTATCTTTACAGCATCATCTCTACGGAAACGTATTCGACTGCGGCACTCAAGACGCAAAGCGACTATACTCGAACAAGCGAAGCTATGAGATAGACACACCTCTGTACAAAGTCTACACCTTCACTAAAGGGCACATCACCCATCCAAAATTTCCAGCATCTCCTCTACACTCCTACACTTTTCTCTCGTCTTCCCCTTCTCCTGCCCTCTTCGTACCTCCTCAGCATCAATCTTCTCCCAATCTTGCCAAGTAACAACACGAAGGTTGCGCTTCTCCACCTCCTTCTTCACCTCATCCCATCCCGTCTTTTGCGGACCCACACCTTGGTTGAAAGGGACTTTGTTCTTCCAGTCACTCACGATGATGTCTGCAGTGGTGAAAGCGTCGTCGAGAGTAGATGCGATGACTCCTGTCGGTCCACGCTTGACCCAGCCCGCGCAGTACATTCCTGAGACATGGCTAGCAGTCAAATCACCTCCCAGGCCTCGGTCGGGATCTAGGATGCGTCCGTAGCGGTCGTTGGGGATTATACCTCTTGTGGTATCGAAAGGTATACCCAATGCTTCGAAGCCAGGCAGAGCTTCTGATTCGTAGCCGATGGACTGAAAGGCTAGAGACGCAGAGACCATCGTTTTCTGTCCCGTGCCTTTGACCCTTGCAGTCCGGAGCGCGTTGAGGTCTGTTTGAGGCTCGTCAGTCAGCAATTGGGACAAAGTTGTGGCATACTCTTGCATCTCGAAGCCGACGGCTTGCAAGTCATTCCCATTGGCAGATAGGAACTCAATTGGTGATCTGAGATAGCCCAGCTGCCACGCCTTGTCCGCTTGGTCAACCGCCGTCTTGGATCCTTTCAGCAGTAGCTCTGTTATCCGTTTGAGTTGTCGGGGTAATCTCTTGACATCGACTTGAAGTAGGTCCTCCCATTTTTCTGGAGGCGGCGCAAATGCAAGACCAGGCAGATTCATCAGCTCGCGGATCTCCTTTATCGTATATGGAGCTTGGAGCGGTCCTCTCCGTCCGATGACCTTGATATCGCGGACTTTACTCTTGCTGAGCGCTTTCAACGCATGCTCTGAGATGTCTGTCTTCCGCAAGTCTTCGAGTGGCATAAAAAGAATGCGCGTCACGTCCAACGCGACATTTCCCTGGCCGATGACAACAGCCGTATCTCCCGCTTGCAAATCGGGATTCAGATCCGCGTACTCGGGCAGACCGTTGTACCAACCAACGAAGGCTCGCGCTGAGTATACACCTCGCAAGTCCTCACCAGGTACGCCCAATCTCTTATCCTTGGAAGCCCCATATGCGAATAGGACGGCGTCGTAATGGGGACTTATGGCAGTGAGAGGCAGCTGGCCAGGGCCGTCTCCAATGGGCACGTTTCCAATGAAGTTAAAGCCCTCGTTTTTAGCGACATCGGGAAGAGTTTCTGCACATTTCTACTGCGCGATACACATCAGCGCTCGCTGTATACTAGACTTGACTGGGCAGTATCATACTTTGGCTTCCGGATGATCTGGGGCAATTCCAAAGCGCACCAAACCGTACGGCGAGGGCAGCTGCTCATACATATCGACCCGCGCATCTGGCAGGTCTTTCAGCAGCCTGTATGCCGAGTAGAAGCCCGCAGGTCCCGATCCGATGATGGCCAGGCGGATGGGATGCTGTCGCGCGGGCGCTGTTGTGTATTCTCGCCATCTATTCCTCTTCGAGGCGACATTTTTGCGCTGCACTTGTCGACACGTGCGACAGATGTATGCCGTCGTCGTGAGCCCGCGCATCTGATGGGATTAATGAGAAGGCCGGGAGAGATGTTACCGCAGAAATATGCTCGAGGGCCGTGGAAGGTAGTGACTTCCGGTTTCGCTGGCTTATCGATAATTTCTATGGCAACTGCTACCCCAGCTCCTGCCAAACACAGACGGCGACACAGCATCATCCTCGCAGCACATCCAGCCCGCTCCAACCTCGCCCTCACCAGCATCCATGTACTTCTCCCATTGAGGCCGATCTGGCATCTGTCTCTCACTCAAACTCACATATCTCACGGCTCTCTCACTATCCACCGCACATCACAATCGAAGCAATCGCTACACTCCATCATAATGGGTGGCTCCGATCAGCCATACCTCTACGACAGGCCCAACAACCGCACCAGCCAGATCACGTATCCATACTCCGACTTCAACCCCCGAGCTGCCACGCAGGCCCATTATGCGGCCCTCACCGAGCGCGCTGAGCGCCAGAAGCACCGAGCCGCCCAGGAAGGCAAGCCGCTCATCAACTTCAACCAGCATCCCGACAGCTACATGATCGTTGGCCAGCCCACCGTCCACTACGAACCGATGGCTCCAAGCACAAAGAAGATGATCATCGCCATGAGATGGGTGCAATTTGCATTGAGGTTGTTGCAAGAGATTGGTGCTTTGGGCATCCTCGTATGCGTCATCTGCTTGAAGATGAAGAACGATGGGCCAGGCTGGATCATAAGGGTCGCTGTGAGTCTATAATATACATCATGATGAGAGGACGGTGTTGAATAACTGAACTGACATGCACGTTTCAGCCTGCTTGGGACTCAGTGATTACCCTCTATGCCATCTACCATCTGGTCCGGCCGGCAAGAGGTCGCACTCCTTCGAGCTCCGCCAGCTATCACTTCTTTGCCCTGTTCATGGACACCGGCTTGATTCCATTCTATATATTCATCGCCCTGTACGCCAACCAGAATTGGAACGAACAAGTTGGTGTCGATGGCCGATGGACAAGCTTCTTCAGCACCAACTTCGCCACGACGACAGTCATTTACATAACATACATCGCCAGTATCGTCGTTGGTGCTCTTCACCTGACGAGTACCACCCTTGATCTCTACCTGATCGTGAAGTTCAGGAAGATCGCGCAGCTTCCACCCGACATGAACCCGTTGGAAGACAACCTCACAGGCAGCACACGAGCAGCGCAGCGTAGGTCACAGAAACACAAGCATAAGAATAGTGAGATCAGCGTGGCTTCTGCGTCCACAGATATGACCGAGAAGAAGGCTGGTTACTTGAGCGGAAGTACCCTCTCCGTCAACGAGTCAAGTCTATCGACAGCAAAAGCGCCGGAGGCCAGAACAATGCCATTCGGACACAGTCGAATGGATTCCAGCAATAGCTACTCTCCCCACAACCCAGACTCAGCACGTCTATCAAGGCAGCAATTTGACGGTATCAGCTTGTCTCAGGGTCCTCAATCTGCGTGTAGCTCGCGCGTCGAAATTACCGATGGACGAAGATCTCGCGCTGGTTCCGTCGTGATTCCCGCAAAGAACACATCTATTGTCGACTTCGGCGAGATTCCGGCACTTCCAACCATCTCCAACACCGAGCGCCCATACACGCTACCCAAGGGTTCTTTTGCCGCTGCTCGTAGTGGTTCACCCGATCGCATGCAGACCGCGCCATCGAACGCCGTGGTCAAGTCACAGCAGAAGCAAGGCCTGCTCAACGACAACTGGTATGTGCTTGACGAGGATGCCACTTCAGACTTGGGGACACCGCGTCGGAACCAGGAGACTGCTTCTGCCCGTCTCTCTGCAGAACCTACGCTGCCACAGGTGCAACTGGACCGTTACGACTCTTTCGAGCACCAGCCATTGAAGATGAACCCACCGACTCCCCCGATGGCTGCTGAAGAGTACCCAGATCCCGAAGACGTGGACGCATCGTTCCATCAATACGATCGATACCAGCCTGTAGAGACGGGAGTGGCGCGGACTCTAACTGTTGCCTCGCATGCTACGGCGTCATCAGTCTACTCGGTTGAGAGCACGCCCAGTGTCAATGGGAGACCTAACAACGGAACACCGAAGGGCAAGTACTATGGAGACCTCGCATCAGCCACTCGCAACATTCGTGGAAGTGACAAAATGGGTGCTTACGGAGTACCAACACCGCAGCCCTCTCGCACTCCCAGTCCTCAGAAGAAAGGCGGTCGTGTCATCAGCCGCAGTGGTGTGGACATTGCGGATGCCTCATTCCACAGCGCCGGGCAGTCCTTTGGGTTCAGGGGTCGCCGGGACGTCAGTGGCAAAATTGCTGAGGAGGGCCGAGGAGGCAGTTGGAGGTTAACGAATGTTTGACTCTTGTATGCTGCACATGTCGGAGTATGGAAACAGGCCAAAGCTTTGGGGTATTGCGGGCTTTGGATGGACAGAACATGGACCATGGCGGCGTTTGAGGCGAGAAAAGTTGTGAGCAATCGGTTTGATCGGTTCATATGCGTTTGAGCGTTGCAGCATATTGATTGATATAGATTTGTGCAGGTCGAACAGTCAATGATAATATCTCCTCGGCATTTTACGGATCATATTTCTCAGGCTGGGTCCAAGTCGACGTTGCACATCTCGAGATGTATCACTTGGAGGATAGCACCTTTGTGGGCTACAAAGCGTAATCGTATTCTGCTAATAGTCAGAGCATAGATATTTCATGTTGATTCTCTATGCTTGCTCATGAATCCGTGCTGCGAATATTGATAACGGACCTGTGCCGGAGCGATTATTCTCGAGATGTGCGCTTCGGTTTGGCCTCAGCCTGCTCTCATATTCAAAGTAAACCGGGAAGGTGCGTCGTTAGCGTCGAGTCTGGACGCGTGGCTGCGTCTTCGTTTGAGCAAGAGCGATCGAGGGACGTGGGAGGAGCTTGACGACATTGGGTGCCACCTTCATCATTCTTGACCTCTTCGCATGAGACTTGACTAACACAGTCGCGTGCTCAACCGACATTGTTTCACCCTACCATTTCCCCTAACATCCACCTAGGAATACCACCATGTCTTCTTCAACAACGCCAGCAGGCAAGAAACTGCCCAAGGACCACCTCGATGCCGCCGAACATGCACTCAAGACAGTCACCGAGGGTGCAGTCCCAGGAGCCGGACACGACCCGAAGGCCAACTTACATTCTCCCGCCGCACACGAGAAATCACATGCCTGGATGCGCTCCCTCTTCCCCTACGACAGTCTGGAAGACTTTGAAAGCGCGTGGCATCTTGGAAATTACGTCTTGGACCGCAAGACGGGAGAGAAGTCTTTTGAGGAAATGAGCATTTATGTTCGAGTAAGCCATTCGCAGGGTTGCCAAGTGAGAGGGAGATGAAGAATGTCTGATCTGCTGTAGCTTGGTATGCATCTGTTGTACTACGGATCTGAACAGGAGAAAGCGCTACATTGGCAGCGCACACAGGATATGCTGCGAAGTCAGAGCGTCAATATGGGCAAGCAATATGACGCTCCGGAAAGCCGGGATCATATCCAGCCCTTCATCGACAGCTTCCGTTTGGGAGGTACGCTCTCTGAACTCAAGGTTCGCGTGTTGTCGATTTGAGCACACTGGCAGTCTGGGTTGACGCTTTTCAGGAACCTGATCCAACCAAGTACAAGACATTCAATGAATTCTTCGCAAGAGAACTGAAGTCTGACGCCCGTCCCGTGGCCGAGCCCGACAACGACCGTGTCGTTTCGAGTCCAGCCGACTGTCGTCTAACAGTCTTCCCAACCGTGGATCTGGCCACCAAGTATTGGATCAAAGGCTTCGGATTCTCCCTGAGCAAGCTCATCGGCTCTGAAGACCTGGCCAAAAAGTTCGACGGCGGTGCTATCAACATCGCAAGGCTCGCACCCCAGGATTACCATCGTTGGCACGCTCCAGTATCCGGAACCGTTCAAAGCATCAAGGAGATACCGGGAACTTACTACACCGTCAACCCACAGGCTATCACCGAGGAGGGCACACTCGATGTCTTTTGCGAAAATAAACGCTCCGTCATGCTGGTCCAGCGGGCGCCAACCAAGTCTCCTGTTGCTATCATTGCCGTTGGAGCCATGCTTGTGGGCAGCATTAAATACAATCCGGGTATCGGGCCCGGAGCTGAGGTCAAGCGAGGTCAGTGTCTGGGCGCATTCCTTTATGGAGGCAGCACCGTCATTGTGTTGTATCCCAAGGGCGAAGTTGAGCTGGATCAAGATCTCGTTCAAAATTCAACGGACCAGCGATGTGAGACGTATGTCAAGGTTGGGTGGAGAGTTGGGGCGACTCCTGCTTGATCCCATTTGAATGCATGTGATTTGGGAGGATTGAAGATGAGGCAACAAAAGTCGCACTGAGATCCCTTTTTTATAAGATTAGGTCATCAATGCCAGTCCTCTGTCGAGATAGCCTGTTCATTCTGACATATTTTTCCTGATCTTCATGACTTGTCCTGCTTGTCGTGCTTCAGCGTGGCACCGTCTGGTCCAGTACTCTGCACGCCCTCCATCTCGTCGTGAGACGGAGACGACTGCTCTCCATTTCCGTCTGTCCGCACACTGCTCGCTCGACTGACTTCTGCACTCTCCGACTGAAGAGCTCGCAAACCAAGCACCTTCTTCGAACCCTCCGACTTCTCATCCGAATGCTTCCAATCCGCCGGTCGGACCTGTTTAACCTCCTCCCCTTCTTTCGGCTGATCGATAATCACACTCGGCTGCTCATCTGGCGACACCGACTTCCAAACCACCGCCAACTTATCGAAACACCGCGTGCCTTTGCGACTGCTGCCTTTTATGCCGTCCATGGCGTCGAATTCGATCTCGAAGACCCCGGAATCGTCGGCTTTGCCGTGTTGCTCTGGTCCATTGCCTTCAAAGAAGACGTTGAACCAGACGTGCGCGACGGAGGTGACCATGGTGAAGCCGCCGTATTTGGATTTGTTGCGGCGTTCAAAGTCGATGTTAATGTCGCTCGAGGGGAGGATTATGGGGTTGGAGGGTTTGAATATTACGTCGCCGCCACCTGTTGAGTCGGAGAGATCGAAGCTCATGTGGCCGGATGCTGCTTTTGGGGGGGTTTCTGTTTCGTCCTCTACTTTTCCTGCTTGCTTAATTTGTTCTCTGGCATCTGCGGTCTTTTTCCTGCCCATGATTTCCAGAGCAACGTCGCTGAATCCGTTGTCTTTGCGAATCCCTCCGCGAACGACTTGTCGTTCTGATTTCTGAAATGTGTGAAATGCTTTGATGACTTTGCCTTCATCCACGTAGCTCTCGACGGCTATTTTGACGCCGTTGCGAAGACCCCAGACATGCACCTCGACGACTTCCACGGCTCGCTCGACAAATGTCTTCCCATGCTTGGTCCAGCGGTCCACGTAGGAGATCCATCGCAGTTGGCTGGGTATACTGATACCATTGCCAAAACCCGGTCGCATTCTTCTTTCGGTGAAGCGTTGCATGGCAGCTTCTGGAGTCCAGCCTTCCTCGCTGATGAGATAGCTGCAGCTCATCGTACCGCTTCTGCCCTTTCCTGCTTTGCAATGCACAACAGCAACCCTCCCTTTCCCATCAGCATCAGTGCCGTGCAGCCAATTCCGCATGGACGCCATAATCAGCGGCACGAGATTGAAGGGTGGCGGGTGGTGGTCTGGCCATGGGTAGTGCCGTATGCGATTGTACACATCCTCATCCGGATAGCCTGTTCCTTCGGCGCGAAACTCCCAGATGGCCCAGTTCTCGCCGTGTTTGGAGTCCAGAAATTTGACGACATCTTTGAGTGGGTTCCGATATGCGACTTGGGGGTATGAGGCACCAGGACCTGATGTGACGATGATGTTGTCGACGACGTAGCACAGATCCAGGCCGGCTTCGGGGTGTCGAGCGCGCGGACTAGCGACGATCTGGCGGAGAAGATCCATGGCTGCGAGGCGCAGGGGATGTCGCGGACGAAGGCGGTAGTAGGAAAGGCTTTTAGCAGTCGAATGTGCTCTTCATGGCTGTCGTCTACCTGTAAGTTATGATGCAAACAGGGATCATAAGAGCGTCATGAAAACATTGAATGTTATTGCACAGGTGCCTGTGGAACAGTTGAAGGTGAAGTCGGTTTCTGTCCCATGACGATGACGTCGATGCTTTCCAAGGTCGTGCTTGGCGCCGTAAGGAGACGTCTGTTGCAGCGCATGTGAAAAGCAGCGTTGATGAATGACCAAATGTCAGCCTGCCACCTGTACTCTACCAAACCTGGTGAGGCATGGCGCTTAGCTTCCTCAATCAGTAACGACTCTTTCAAACATTCACCATGGTCTGTCCCCACCGCCAAAATCCCCTCCTGTCGCGTAGTGTCTAATGTGTCTAGAGCGCGCTCTACAACTCAGCTCTCCGCCAGTCCAAGGCCATCCGCGCCGACCTCGATGCCCTCTCCTCCAGCGCTGCTGCCAATCCAGTCGCCCTCCAAGGCCAGATCACCACCTCCATAACCTCCTTCTCGCGCACCCTCGATGACTACCAGCGCGCCGTTACAGACGAACTCGTCCCTGAGAAGGCGGAAAAGGGCCGCGAACGCATCTCCAACTTCCGATCCGAACTCCTCGAACTACGAAGTCGCTTTGCAGAGCTCAAGCATGAACGAGAAGAGCAGCAGCAGCTCCAGAATAGGAGCGAGTTGCTAGGAAGGAGGCCACATGCTGCTCAGACACCCGAGAATCCGTACGCCGATGCTGCAATGGCATCCGGTGCAGGGCGTGGGGAGAATGTAAATCCTCTCTTCCGGACCAATAACCCCGACTTTGTCCCTGGCGCTAGCGGGACAAACAGCTACAGCTCATACCAGAGTCCATACGGCTTGGGTACAGATCAGGGAAGAGAGGGGCATGCTTTGAAGGAGAACAGCTTCTTCTCACAAGGCAACCAGGCGCTGGACGAGTTTTTAGAACGAGGCAGAGCGGTCCTGAGCGACTTGGGTGATCAGCGAGAGATGCTCAAGGGTACCCAGCGCAAGCTCTATAACATTGGCAACACTCTGGGCGTCTCGGGCGACACTATCCGTATGGTTGAGAGGAGAGCCAAGCAGGACAAGTTCATCTTCTGGGGTGGTGTTGTCGTCTTTATCATCTTTGTGTATTTTGTATTGAGGTGGTTCAGATGATGGGTTTGAGGCACGATTCAGTCGCCCACTGGTCTTGAGTTTAGCAGGGCGTATGGAGTTTGCGGAGATGGTATCGTGTCATGGGGCATTAAGCCGCGTCTAGCGATACCGAGAAATGGTGTGTCGGGGTCGCGGCCGATATTCAGTAGATGGCCATCAATTTGAGAAGTACGACGGTGCGTCGGCATCTGTCACATGAGCGCAAGCTGTGGATTTGAGTGAATGGAGAGGGAATTGCATGTGACAGAGCGGAACAGAAACCCAGCTACCACCGCGAACATACACCAACCGCCAAACACCAACCACCTCCACCAGCGACCGGCGCCGTTCTGAAGATATGGCAGCCACTCAAACGACCAACGAGGACACACTTGGGTAAGGGTGGACCATTAACAAAGTCACGGGTCGGCCAATGCCTGATCCAAAATCGACAAACTATTTGGCCATCTTCAGAGAGACGTACCACACCGGCGATGAAGACTCGCACTCAACCTTTTTCGACCACAGTGCCTATTCGCCGTCTCTTCGCCCTGACCAGATGCACTTCGCATACGACTACAGCCACCTAAATCGCCTCTCTCACAAGGGTCTGAAGGTAGTTGGTCTTGGTAGTCCCGGCTTGACTCGCCAATCCAAGTTCGTTCTCGGCCAAGCAGCTGCTCGAAAGCGGATGAGGAACGCACTGGCGGCGAAGAACGCCAGGCAAAGTCCGCCATGTGAAGAGATGCCGACAGAGAAAGTTTCCGCCAAGAGTGGAGTTGCAGAGGAAGGAAATCAAGATTTAGGGAAAATGCACAAGGAGTCCGCAGAAATCTCACCATCGGTGCTCAAACGGAGGAGGTCAACAAGAGTGCCATGCGAGGTGCAGACAACTATCACGCAAGATGCCGATGAGACGCGAAGCGAGGAAAACTATGTATTGGAGGAAACGGTAATAAAGAAGCCAAAGCCTAGTTTGGGCCCATCTGCTCTCAAGAGAAAACACCGGCCCAGCCAGAGGTCCAAGGTCAGCCCAAGTTGTGAGGAGGCTGAGCAACGGCGTTTGAGGTAAGCAGACAATTCGTGGGGTTACCCTCGAAGGAACAATACTCGCCCCAAAGAAAACGCCACCAGCCCACTAGAAGAGAAGACAGGCTACTGAGTAGAAGTCACGGAAAGGGGATGATGCCCTTGGGAACAAAACAATCAATTGAAATTCAGGGTATCATAAAATCATCAAAAAGGGTCATCAGAGGAACGTCGTTAAAACATGACCACTGTCTCACGGACAGTAAACAACCTTGAAGTCCGTCTTGCCCTTGTAGCAGACAGTATCCGCCGGGGACCCAATGTTAATCTGGTCTGGGTTCGTCCAGCACTGCGATGCCTCTGGCGCCCACGGGAAACAAGTCTTGCTCTCGCAAGACGCACTGCCTTGACCATTGGGGATAGGATATGCGCCCATTCCAACATCCATATCGCTACCAGCCATCAGGGAGAGGTCGTAAGCCGTTCCTTCGACTCCGCCATAGGAACTATATCCGAATTCGAAAAGGGCTTGAGGTTTCCACTGGCCGTCAAGGCCCCATTCAGCGTGTCCGGAAAGTCGCAGACCGACGGCTTTGTATGGCACGGCAAGCACGGTGTTGCCGCCGGCATTGATGGTTGTTGGTGTAACGTAAGATTCCATTTGGAAGGTGCTCGAAACGCCGTAGACGCCGACTTCCTTTGGGAATTTGCAATTGTTGTAGACGTGGATGTTGAAGGTGTCGTCACGTGTCTCCAGAGCGGCGGCGCTGTAGAAGTCGGTGGGAGCAGCGCTGGCTGTGAGCGCAAGGAGCGAGGTGATGATCAGGTCGGTGGTATACATTGTTGGAAGAGAGTGTTGGTTATGCTACGCGCAGCGTTACAAGTTCTGGTGTACAGCTTTTGGGGGTATAGATGTAGAGATCGTGCTTCTTCGTCTCAGGAGCATATCCCGATGGGAATCTGGCTGAGTATATAATCGCCCATTATGCCAACATGCTGTCTCTCCCCGACAACATAAAAGCCACGTTGTAAGGACCAAGACAAAGATCCAATGACAATGTTCTTCTTCTCGCCTTTCTTCCCGATTTAGGCCATCAACAGGATCAAAGGAAGCACAACGGCTTGCTGATGAGTTGGCATGCACGGCACCAAAGAATAACGCCAGAGAGATAGAGAGCGGGTGAGCCTTGTTGCGCTGCAGACAATTAACGCCCCCACGTTGGCTCCTGCTGTGGCGTTTCCTCCACGTGCGAAGGAGGATGCACTACGGAGTCCGATAGCCAGATTCGTCCAAGAAGGCTGAGAAGATGAAACGATGGAACAGGCACATTCAGGCACAGAAGTCAAAATCCGACGGCACTGTAAGCTGGAAAATCCCGCTGATCCTTCACGACAAGGCGGCTCCAGCCTTCACAGCCGTGACGACTTGCTCCAGCAGCGTTAGGTTTGCTACCGCAGCCGAAAAGAGGCCGGAGGTCACTGTCCGATCGCAGTCATCATGTTCAGCCACTGACGACGACGAGTCGCTTCGCTTCGCCATTCTCGACTTTCGGAAATTGATGCCAGGAGTTACTGCCTACAGTGATCGAAGGGCGGGAGGTTAGCGAATTCTTAAGAAATTTGGGAGTCCGGTGCTCACGATGCAGTTATACTGTGCTTCCCCAGCTCGCAGCTGGCAAATCTCATCCGCAATGCAGGTACCCGTGCAAGTCGAAGGATCGTAGCCGCGGCTCTTGCGAGCAAAATAAGCCCGAAAAGCCGTGTCGTTGGACTCGAACACCTCGGTCACGTTGTGCCAGAAAGCTGGCGACATCTCAGCTGCAGGTTCTATCAGTGGCGGATTCAGGAGCGAGCCGTAAGCCTCCTTCGCCGAATAGTACGCTTCCCACGTAGGGCCTTGCTGGAATCCCACGGCAGAGAGGTTGGCAATGTATTCGGTGTAGTCCAAGATGCCGAACGTCACTGGGTCGACGCTGTATACCCGGAAGGATGGATTGCCAGACGTGGGAGTCATCGCGGGAGCGATGTAAGACATGGCGATGGCATTGGCGAAATTTTGGTTATTGTAATCGCTGTAAGAGATCTCGAATTCGTCCTTGTGAGTGTGGCCGAAGAACATCGCAGCGATTGTTGCTGAGTATCGATCGACGATTTGCTGAAAGTAATTCGACCCGTCGTGCAGAGCGCTTGAAGAACCCATGGGCATATGCGCAATCAGATACACATTCTGGCCATTGTCCTCCGAATTCTGGAGCTCCGAGACAAGCCAAGCCAGTTGGCCATCAGGGTCGTATTGCATTGTCGCTTCGAATAACCAAAAGTTCTGGGTATAATAGAAGTTGGAATTCATAGATATGACCTTCAACGCAGAAGAGTAGTTGACGGCGTAGGCTCCGTACTGGTCTGCAACGCTGGCAGCTGCAGAACCAATCCAACTCTCCCAGCTTGAAGACAATGCGTCGTATACCCACTGGCTGGATATCGTGGTGTCAATGGTGCTCGGAGGGAATGAGTTGACCGGCGCTGCTTCGTGATTGCCAGCGGCGCCATAGAGTAACGGAAACGAGTTCTTCATCCGATTTTGGTAGGCGTCGTTGATGTCGCCAGTGTTTTCGGCCTCGGTGACAAGCCAGACAGCACCCTCGACAACATCTCCTGTGAAGATCGCGAATGAAGCATTCGGGGCGATGTCTTGAATAGCGGCATACATACTTTCCTCCAGAGAAAGTGGAGAGTCGCAAGTGGTCTCGCCGTACGCGCCAGCGGGATAGCTATTGTTACCAGGAGCATCTGCAGAGGTATATGGACGGCAGCAGATCGGCTTCGTGCAGTTATAACTCGCTCCCACCTCGTATGACAAATCGACATGAATATCGCTGAAATGCACAATCGTAATAGGATCCTGGCCACTAGGACTCGGTCTCACCGTATTCGCCGGTTTGGCAGACGGAAACGTGACATTGTACTCTCGGACAGCTGGATAGTCGCAAAGACCGAAAAGCGTGGTACAGAATAGCTCTGCCGTGTGCGTTCCAATCGTCATCCCGCGAAGGTCGTGAGCAAGGATAGGCCCTTGCTCACCGACGGCGCCCTGGCAAACGTCTGCGTCCTCAAAACCAGCGAGTGTGCAGAGTTCGATTATGACATTGTCGAAATTATCGTTGCCGGTATGTGCGAGTGCTTGCAGGAGGACGAGCAATGCCTGTTGTTGTGTCAGAATTGAACGTTTGAGAGATGAGATGAAAATTTCTGGACTGACCTCACAAGCCGTGCAGCTGGCAGCATTCTGGATATCGTCCCATATCAATTCGGCGGTGATGTTGGAGGTACTCTGTGCGGTAGTGGTAGCCACAAAGAACAGGCTGGCAAGAGTAAACAGCTTCATGCTGGTTTCGATTTTTGTATGACCAAGGGACCGCGTAATAATCTTTTGAAGCAGACTTGGACGATGTCTTTCCATCCGGTAGCTTGCCAAAAATATATTGCGCAGTCGATGCCGGATTTCAATTTCTCTCTTCGCTTGGCGGGGCAATCCAATGATCATCCCTCGGCGTCAGTGTCGTATTTCGTATACTGCAAAACCCATGCCACGCGATCCACGCGAGGCCACGTGCTTGGACCTTGTATTTGAATGGGCTTGAACATATTAAGAAGCAATCAATTTTGCGACGCTCCACAGTAACGACCTGCCTATTTCAGTTTTTTGACCGATGCATCCGATAGGCCAATAGAGGAGCCTGTCCGGTGCGAAGCAAAAAGTTCGCGACAAAGTACAATCCGTTCGACATCATTTCCAGACCTTGGTTTCATACATCTGCATGTTATGGCATTAGCGGTCGATGTTAGCAGCAGCGCTGGCCAAGGGTTTGTACCTTACCATAGCGTAGGGGGCAACAGTCCTTGGTTCCAAGGTCAATTTTCAGTCTGATGTTGAAATTTGAACCTGATCACCAGCTGACATCCAGAAAGGCCCCAATGTCTTCGAAATAGAACCCGATGTTCCACACGGATGCAGCGTCGATACCGCAGCTTTTGTGTCCCGTCACGGTTCCAGGTGAGATCCTCAGTCCAAAGTAGGAATCCAAATGTTGACAACGAAGGTAGATATCCAGATGCCGGGGCATACGCGCAGTGGACAACTCTGGCCACCAAAATCAAGTCGTCCAACTATACCGCCAGCGGCGTCTGGTCTTTCTTGCCGACATGGACTCCAGCTCTTCCGTATCCAGCTCAGGAGATAACGCAAATCTCAATTGGGGGCTACAGAGAGCTTTACGACATGGGCATGTATTTCCGCTTCAAGTATAGACACCTGTACGAAGACAACACGGTCTTTGAAGCATTCGCAAACCAGTATCCTGCTTCTCCGCGGGTGATTGACTCTGCTCGGTCAGTAACCCTGAACCAGGATGACCAAGGTATTTGCTGAATTGGTTCCCGAACAGTCTGTTTATGCGCGGATTCATGGGCCCAAACTCGACTCTCGGAAACGTACACGTTCTTCCATCGACCGATCCTCTCGCAGTAGCCAACTCTCTCGCTCCATCAGACTCGTGCCCAACGTACGCGGATAACGGTGGTGGCGAGGAGCTTGCCGCGTGGCAAGAGATGTACCTGCCACCAATCACAGAACGCATCAATCATCAGCTTGGGGGAAATATCAACTTCAGCACAACTGATGTATCAATATTCCCGTACCTGTGTGGATTTGAGACTCAGATCCAAGGGTTCGAGAGTCCTTGGTGCAACACCTTTTCTAGGGAGGAGTTCCGAGAATGTGAGCAAAGCGAACGGGAGAGACTGTCTACATGTCCGAAGATCATACTGACCTTTCATCCATGGCTTTCAGACGAGTATGCCCAAGATTTGAGATATTGGTAAGTCATCTCCGCCATGAAGCGCTGCGGACGCTGACAACCCGTGCGTTAGGTACGGATCCGGTGAGACTTCCAGTGCATATCAACTGGCCGCCAAGGAAAGCCAAAAGATACTCATACCTTTGTAGGTCCCGGCAGCGGGAGAAATTCCACACTAATGCTGCCTGTCCTCAAGGCCATAATGCAGCGGCTCCAGAATGGGCCAAATCATACATACTATAATTCCGCTGGGCAGCTCTGGAAGCCTAGCCCTCTGATTGCGATGTTCACGAACGATGGACAGATCAACCAACTCGCTTCGGTCATTGGTGTCTTCGACGAGCAGGACCCCCTTCCCGCAACGTATATTCTCGAGGATAGAATCTATGTTGCAAGTCGTTTTGTGCCAATGAAAGGCACCGTCGGCTTTGAGCGCCTATCCTGTGGAGGCGAGGTCTTTGTGCGGATTCTGCTCAACAATGTGGTTTATCGTAAGCCGAACGACGAGATGCTGTCTGATTAGATTTTTCCGCTAACGATGCTCAGCTGTGCCATCGTGTCAAAGCGGTCCGGGACGATCATGCCCTTTGACGCAGTACGCTTCACTCATCGAGAAGAAGATGAAGACGGCCGGCAGCTTTGCTCAAGTGTGCGATCTGAACGAGACCGCCAATATCACCGGCCAGGCGACGTTCTTAGTCGACAATGCATTACCGTTCGAATATGTTGTCAAGCCCTAGATTGGAATTGGGCTGTGACCCTTGAGAATTTCGAGATTTCCAGCAGAGAGAGTCGCGGTAGAATAGTTACTCGTTCAAGCATGTAGGATGCCTCGAAGAGACACTCAAGGAGCGATCCCCAGTCGAGCTTGATACTGGGCAAGCCTTTTGTGCACGCTAGATCCATTCCAGTGTTCTTCGCTTCCCGGATTTTGCTGCAGATTAGGCATCCCAACCTGCTCGATACAGAAGCTGGCAGTCACACCACCCCACATGGCAGAGTGGAGGAGATCAAACTCAGTGCGGACCAACCCAACAGATAAGCCTCCCAGGAAGCCGTTTCCTCCTCCGGTAGGGTCTATCACCTCGGAAGGGGCCTGGTGATAAGCGGGAAGCCAGCAGTTGAGCGTAGAAGAAAGGACATAGCAGCCTTCAGCACCAGCGCGAACGACAACAGCACCCTTGCCGGCAGGCCCAACACCCGAATCGAGCAGTGCCCGAGCATGCTTCTCGACCATAAATTTTGACACGCCGTCGGTATGGACATACGAAAATAGCGAAGCCATTTCCTCGTGATTGGGGCTTATCACGTCGACGTGTTTGAGTGCATGCAACGTGTTGTCTAGCTCTTCCGGAACGCAAAGATCAGGGACAGGCTCCCAGATAAAGAGTGGAGGCGACACGTCTTGACCACAAGTCTCTTTCCGCCGGCTCAAAGTAGTGGTGACCTGATCAATGCATCTCGAAGGAGAACAAATGAGATGAAAGCTTTTGGAGGCGAGCAAAGCCGGAGTCAAATCTTCAGCGGTCAGCCGCTTCTTCTCGGTCAAATACTTGAAAGCACGATGCTGATTGCCACTGTAGCCATTCCAGCCTCGTGTGGTTGCATCTGGTCGAGGCCTGAGAAGCATGCCAGTGTCCCAAGACTCCAGGAGGGTACGAAGAGCGGAAGGGAACTCAGGACCAGCGTCCACGATCCAGCCAACGGTACGAGACAGCGGCGGAGGAGAAAACAGTCGGGCTCCAAGCGCACTGTAGGTACCTGCTCCGCCGCAGACATTGAGCTGAGGTGTCTGATCTTTAGCATCGGGCGGTGGGTATATGTCGTCGACAATGACTGGCGAGATAGGTCGTCAACAAACACGCCATCTGCAGGGTCGATTGGCGTACGTACACATGCCGAGCGTGACAAAGTCGATCCCGGGTTGGTGCGCCATATCGGGGCGTGTTCGTGTGTATGTGATGTGTCGATCGAGGAGAAACGTGGAAAGCGACGGCTATTCTATTTTTGACTAGCGTGGAGTGCCTAAGGCGGAACGCAACGACAGCATCCGACTGAGCAGGCAAGACATAGGTTAGAGAACAACGCAACTAAAATCATCCTCATCGTCGCCTGCAACCAGCCGCCCCTCCGGCGATTGCCCATCTCCGCCCCCATCTCCGCTCCGCCGAAATTTTATTAGCTGTGTCATCAAAGCGGCCATCAAGAGCCACCGAAAGCGACCCCTGCAACGGGAGTGAGCAGGTGTCTTATACGAGACCGCGTGCTGGAACAGCTCCGTTCACTGCTGAAGTCACCATGTCGCAGATGAACTCCTTGTCCACCCTCATCAAGAGGTATGTCGTCCGCTCCATTCCTCCGTTGCCCTCCCACCCGCCCCCTTCCTTCTGCAATGGCAGACAAGCTCCGCTACAGCACCACCGCGCCCACCCTCCCGTCCTCCTCCGCCTCCACCAGCCCCGTCTCCACCGTTCCCACGAAAAGTGTGCTCACCTCGCTCATCCGTAGACTTGAGGCCGCAACTTCGCGCCTAGAAGACATTGCCTCGTCCGCATTTGAACCCGCATCTAGCGCCCATGGCTCCGTCAGCGGAGTTGCGACCGCCGCCACGACCAAGGCCTCGTCCAGCGCACCGGACCTGCCCACCATCGCTCAGGTCGACAGCCAGCAGACCGTAAAGGCCGTTGCCGATCCTCTCCCGCCTGCGATCTCCGACATGGACGCCATCATCGACAGCGAGGTCAAGGCATTTATGGATTCGAGCAAAGGGATCAATCCTTTGGTCGAAGAGCAGGCTGCTGCTGTCGCCAAGGGCTTTGCGGATCAGCGACGCTTTCTCGTGGTCACCACCAAGGCCAAGAGACCAGACCCTTCGTCACAGACATTCATGGACCTCTTGAAAGATCTACAGCAAGATTTGGGATCCGCGGGTGATATCAAGGACAGTAATCGTGGGTCGCCCATGAAAGAGCATTTGGCCATGGTAGCCGAGGGTATCAGCACCTTGCAATGGCTTCTCGTGGACGGCAAGCCTGGTGACCTTGTTGGCGACATCATTGGAGGTGCCCAGATGTACGGCAATCGTGTTTTGAAGGCCTACAAAGAAGGGTAAGTTGTCAGCACACGGCCCTCTTCGGTGACTAAGCTGAAATTGTTTACAGCGATCAAACACATGTCCTGTTCGTGCGAGCATACTATAGCCTCCTCAAGGCCCTGCAAGCATACATCAAAAAGCACTACCCTACAGGCGTGACATGGAATGCCAACGGTGTCGATGCTGCACAGGCGATGCGGGAAGTTCAGGACACACCAACAACGAATGGTGTCCATGCGCCGCCCCCTTCAGGCGGTGCACCACCTCCCCCGCCTCCACCTTTGCCCAACTTTGACAATGTCCCGGCACCCCCGCCGCCGCCACCTGGCGCAGCACCCAAGGCTTCGTGTGGTAGTGACATGGGCGCGGTTTTCGACCAGCTGAACAGAGGAGAGGCTGTTACTGCAGGCCTACGGAAAGTTGACAAGAGCGAGATGACGCATAAGAATCCGTCGTTGCGCGCAAGTTCAGCAGCAGACAAAGGCGCCGATATCAACCGCAGCCGAAGCCCAGGGCCCGAAATCAAGCCCAAGCCACCGAGCATGCGGCAGAGCAGTACCGCATCGACCATCAAAAAGGAAGGTCGAAAGGAGCTCGACGGCAACAAGTGGTTGATCGAAAACTTCGAGTCTCCCGGCGCGCCAATCGAAGTTGAAGTCACGTTGACACAATCCATCCTCATTACTAAATGCAAAAACACAACCATAATCCTCAAGGGCAAGGCCAACGCAATTTCCATCGACAACTCACCCCGAACACAAATACTCGTTGAGACGCTGGTATCTTCCGTCGATGTCATCAAGAGCGCCAACTTCGCCATCCAAATCACCGGAGCTGTCCCTACCATCATGTTGGATCAGGTAGACGGCGCGAGTATATACCTAGGCGCCGAGAGCCTCGCAACGGAAATTTTCACGAGCAAATGCAGCTCGATCAATGTCGTCTTGCCACCGGAGAAGGAGGAAGACGACAGCAAGGAATGTCCGCTGCCAGAACAAATTAGAACCTATATCAAGGGTGGCAAGCTTGTGAGCGAGATTGTCGAGCACGCTGGTTGAAGTTGAAGTGGTGTTGTAGGATCATGTAAAACTAGATGGATGGGCTGTTGTCTCGATCGGCAAACTGGATAGAGAGACGCCCTTGTGATAATATATCCATTGTCTGTCTACTACCCAATTGTGCTTCGGGTGTTTCCAGGTTTCGTTATGCGCTGCTTGCGCGACTTGTTGTTTGTCATTCTCCAGACGCGACTGCAGTTTGTGGTGCGTCGATTCTTTCGGGCGGCTTAAGTCTTGGTCTCCTCGCTGGAGCTGCCTGCGCCTTGTTGCTCAGATACGGTGCCTGACGAGTGGCGGCCTGTTTGACAGCCGCAAAACATCCATCACTGGCCGGTCTATGCCTCGCTCCCTTTCTCCGCATTCGCTACGTCAGGCGTCACCGCTTCCGTCGTCGGCGTAGCATTCAATGATTCGCTGCTCCTCACTACCCTCGCCCTATCTTCCGTAGGAGACGTCGGGGTCGTCTTGCCCCAACCCCCTTTTCTTCTATCAGAAGCCCACGATCCCCAAGAGCTAAAATACGCCCCAGCTCTCTGCCCTGCCGCAGCAACACTCGCCTGCGCATCCGAAAGCCTCGTAGTACTGGCACCTGGGCCCGCACCTGGCTTCTCACCAGCCACCTTCGCATCTTCAGCTCGTTTCCTTTGCGCCTCCCGCATGGTCTCGATATCTGCCCAGACCTTGTTGAAAGCAGATGTCATTTGGACCCTCCCATCTGCGAGACGCTTGCCTACGACTTCGCGGGTCTGGTTGAAGCGCTCGTCGAGGTGGAGTTCAGCGACTTGGGTTGCTAGTCGTCGCTGTACGTCTTCGATCGTCAAGCCGCCGGCACAGGGGTGACGCGGCTCCACGATGTCGAAGAGCTGGTCGTCTGTCGTTCTGTTCCATAGCTTGTAGTTTTCTGACTGTCCCCAAGCATTGATAAAGGCATTCGAAAACTCGGATGATGGATCGCCTTCGACGTCCGCGAGTAAAGCTTTGGGGTCGCCGTTCTTGTGCGTTGCTAGGTATTGATGATATTTGGTAGCTGATAGGAGAGCTATCAGATACTCCTCGAACTGAAGACGAATGAACTCTTCGCTTCCCGCGTAGCCGTGTGTACTTGGCCGTGATGGGTCATTCTCATCCCATGTATCGTTCACGGCTGTCATGACGAAGTCGATCCATCGTCTATCACCTACGGACAGCGACAGCGGAGCCTTCAAATTGGACGAAAGTATGGAGACGGAATCCTCGTCCAAGTTGACTAGTACATCACAATAGCGCTCCCTCTGCTGAAGGAGCAGACTATTCGTGCTCCCAAGAACATAACTTTTCGTTTGCAAGTCGGTGATAAGATCCAATTGCTGTAGTGGAGTATATGGCCCGAAAATTGACCCCTTCCCAAAGAGTTGCAATGGGAGGCCAATGTATGCCAGCAAAGACGCCCTGTCGCTGGTTCGTACGGAGTCCTGTTTTCGCAAAGTTTCGGCGTATCGATCCATTTGAGGATCCGCGCAGTCACGTAGGCTGCGGACCAGGCCCGGTATGAGTGAGATAAGGGAAAACTGGACTTGACATACTCGTTCGCATTGAGAGCCGTAGAAGAGGATCTATCGATATGATTAATCTCTCACAATCGATATTCAGATCGAAGGAGACCTACCTTCCGCTGCAGTAGCATGCACTTCAGCAGAACCAGTATTTGCCATTTGAAAGTGTGAATGAGCTCCCGCAGACTGAGGCCGAAGTACTGATCCCGTTCGTCCTCATGGCTGCTGCCCTCCCTGACCAAGCTCTCCTGGAAGCGCTGTCCCACACATCAGCACTTGACGCCTCGCCGTCTCCTGCAAGCTCGCGTGCCGCAGTGTCGTTGCGAGATCACTGACCCACCTGCAAGATATCGATGTCCCTGAAGTCTTTCTGCGCAAACCACGCACTCGTGACCGCACTCAACTTTTCCCTCAGTGCACTAAAGCTCTGCGGTCGGTCTGTGATGGCTACCACGGCCTTTTGCACTGCACTGCGTGTGACGTCTTCAGGGCGGAAGAGCAACTCAGAGCTGTCGATCTGGTGCATGCAACTGATCCCAAAGACGGATGTGGCCTCGACATCCTGACCCGCTTTGGCCTTGTGCAAGAGGGTGAAGTAGCTGAACTCCTCCTCGGACTGGTGGGCGCCGTCTGGCAGAGCACACCAGGGGATCAACTGCCACTCATTCTCGGCCGCTGGGTCGCTGCTCTCGGAGCCTACCCAGTGCTCAATCTCAGGACCCCGCTGGTGGTGGAAGTCGACGACGCAGACCAGAGGCTGGAATTTGGACATGGCGTGGTGCAGCGAGGAAGCGAGCAAGGCGAGGTTTGATGGCGGAGGGCGGTGGAGGAGAAAAGGACGGAGGGCTTGCACTAGCTGTAGGCGCGGACGAGCATGATGAGGATACCGAGGAGGAGAAAGGAATATACGGATGAGATCCAAGCACGATGTTCATTACCATCAGCAGATGTGGTTATGTGCATGCACGTACAGCACATCGATGCAAGAGGTAACGGAGTCCTTCGTCCAGGCACCTTCCCTCCTTGGCGCTGATCTTTGTGAGTAGACTCGTCTCACATTTCACAAGTACTCACAAACGGCATATGCACCTTGTTTGCAGGGCTGGTGTGCGACTGTGGCATTGGGATTGGCTCATATGTGAATTTCACAGACCATGGATTGCCATCTGGACACTCATCTATGCCTCCATGATATACAATGCCGCGTCCGTCCACCATCTACGCACTCTTCAATTTCTCAGTAAGCTCGGGCACCTTGTCAAACAAATCTCCAACCAGTCCAACGTCTGCCACCTGGAAAATGGGCGCATCCGGATCCTTATTGATGGCCGCAATCACCTTGGAATCCTTCATACCTGCCAAATGCTGGATAGCTCCCGAGATGCCTGCGCATAGGTACAGCTGTGGTGCAACATTCTTCCCCGTCTGGCCGACCTGCAGCGAGTTGTCTGCAAAACCAGAGTCCACCGCCGCGCGCGAAGCACCAATCGCAGCGCCCAGAGCGTCTGCGAGAGGCGGCATCAAACGATCGAACTCCTCCTTCGACTTCAGTCCTCGTCCGCCTGACACAACCTTCTCTGCCGTCGCAAGATCCGGCCTATCACTCTTTGCAAGATCTTCGCTCACCCATTCTGTCGGGCACTCCGCCTTGGGATCTACGCCCTCCTCGGTGCTCGCACTGCCTCCTTCCGCCGCCGCAGATGGGAAAGCCGTCCCTCTCACAGTGACGATCTTGGGCGAGTCTTCCGATTGTACAGTAAGGATAGCATTGCCCGCATATATCGGCCTCACAAACGTGTCCTCACTTTCGATATCTGTGATGTCCGAGATTTGTTGAACGTCCAGCAACGCAGCCACTCTGGGCATCAGGTTCTTCCCAAACGCAGAGTGTCCCGCCATAACGTGTGTATAGCCTCCTTTTTTGATGTTTTCCACGAGTAGGGGCGCCCAGTTCTCGGGCAGTCCCTTGTCGTATGCGCCGTTCTCGATGAAGAGGACTTTCTCCAAGCCCTCCACCTTGGCTGCTTCATCTGCCACACCTTTGATGTTGGAGCCCGCGACGAGACCATGTACGCTGCCGCCAACTTTCTGTGCTGCCAGTACTGACGCGAGCGACGACATGTTCAATTTGCCTTCTCTTTGCTCCAGCACGGCCAGCGTAGACGCCAGTCTCCGGAGGGCTTCGCGGGACATTAGTCGCACGGGTGTTGTTCGCTGCTGTCGCAGAAATGTTGCCGCCTGTTGCAGCAGACCATGTTTTAGAGAACCAGGCATGATTGTGGATATACTCGAAGTGGGAGGTTGTCGATTAAGGCATTGTTTGGTAGTGGGAGGAAGCTCTGGAGGAGCGATCACGGAGTGGCTTGCCAACGAACGCCGAGGCAGAGACGTTTCACGGCTATTCAGACCACCCAACTTCACTTCACTGCCAGTTTCCAGAGATTGATCAGTATGAGAGTAAAAACTTCGGGGATGTCATTGAAAATGGATATGCAAAGGGGCCCGCCTGCCCCGACGCTGCGTGCGACAATAATCTCCCGTCTGCACCGCTTGCTGATGCTCTACCCAGCATCCAATTTCATGACCAGTCGTGTATCTTATGTCTACGGCCCAGGTTGCGCCACAACTGGGACGCGATCAATCAGCTAAACTTTGCAAAACTTCCCCCGGGTGATGGCTGGCAATGAGCTGTGTTGGCACTTGAACCGCCATTACATCGATATCGTATGTGGCTGCAAGTCGCATGATTATGCTGCGCCATTCTCTCCGAGACCTGCTCCTACTCCTGCGGCGGCGGCTGCTGCTCCTTCAGCGTTCGCCGAATCGATGTTGTGGTAGTCTAGAATCTCAGAATACCTAAAAATGTCGAGTCAGTAAAAGCGCTAGAGATGCAGGGAGAAATACGAAATCCATACATCATGATCTTCCATGTATCCACAGGTAGATCGGCATCGTTGAAGGACCAGTCGAATTTCTCCTCAGCTTCTGGCTCATCGGTAGGGTCGTGATAAGGGGCGAGGTATGGATCGGCGAGAGCCTCGCCAGCCTTGACACGTTTTCGTGGATCGAAGACAAGCATGCGTTCGAGAAGTTCGATGGCTGACATGTGTTAGCCATTCCGAGCTTGACATTATCGTTCCAGAACTCACCCTGTGGGTCCGCGTTCTTGAACTTGTTCTTAAGCGGCTGTCGCTCACGCTTTGGTAGAGACTGTACGAATCGGAGGGTCTATTTCGCGATGCAATCAGTGTCCAATACCCATCCGTATGGAGCAGGGTAGACTCACGTTCTCACTGCAGATTGTGGCAATAACATCATCTGGCGGTGTGCCCAGCAGCTCGGTGATGATGGAGAACTGGTTGACGTGATCCTTGCCAGGGAAAAGTGGCTTGCCCTCGAGCATCTCCGCAAAGATACAGCCTGCACTCCAAATGTCCACTTCGACGTCGTATTTCTGCCATGTGAGCATAATCTCTGGCGCTCGGTAGTATCTCGTGGACACATAGCCGGTCATTTGCGGGTCTTGGATTCGGGCCAGGCCAAAGTCGCAAATCTTGAGATCGCAGTTTTCATTCACGAGGATGTTCGAAGGCTTCAGATCACGGTGAACGACACCAGCAGAGTGGACGTATTTGAGGCCACGCTTTTGTCACACTTAGTTCGTGTTCTGTTTCTCCGACATGCTTCGGGACTTACGAGGATCTGGTAGAGGAAGTACTGGATGAACTGCTTCTCAAGCGGACGCGATGTGAGGAGGCGATGCAGATCCGTACCGAGCAGTTCGTTCACTGGAGATTTGTGAGAATATGAGGCAAGGTTTCAGTAGAAACACACTCACCAATGTACATGTCTTCCAGTGGAGAGATGAAAATATCGCTCAGACTGATCACCTGGCGGCATGTTAGTGCTGCTACGGAGACTACCGCAGAGGAGGATATCGCAGTACATTCTCGTGCTTGAGATGCTTGAGAAGTTTCAGTTCGCGGTATGTGCGCTTTGCCAGGACCGGGGTGGAGAATGGCTTCATGATCTTCTTGACAGCCACAGCTTGCCCGGTGAGCTGATCTTTAGCAGAACTGCGCAAGTTGTGAGTATCTTGTTGCGGCAGCCGTGTGATCCCGGATCAATAGACATACCAGACCAGGCCGAAAGCACCCATACCCACGGGCTGCAGATCGGTGTACCTGCGCAGGGTCAGTACGCGACACGGTCTTGCAGTAACAGCAGTACGTGTCGGCGACCGGGTGGGGTTGTGTGTGTGCTTCTTCTCTTGCGACGAACCTGCTGGTAATCTCGAAGGTGGTGCCGAAAATCTGCGCTCGCACAAACTCGGCCATGGTGACGGTGTTGACGGCGGCGAGCCTGAGCAAAAATCGGTGATGGGGCGAGCGTACGCGCGCTGAGGTTGCTGCGACAGAGGAGACTGCTCGCGATGTTGATGGAGTCGGAGGAGAAGAGGCAAAGAGGCGGCGTCGTAGAGGGGGAGTGTATTGCGGCTTAGTGGGGCAGCAGTTTGGCTGGCGGTCGCGAGACAGACGTCCACGTCCACGTGCGGCGGCAGGCGGCGAGAGGGTCGACGTGGCAAGAGCGGAGCGGAGGAGGAAGGGAGGATATCGGCGGCAGGAGGCTTGGTCGGGCTTGAAGTTGCAGAACTGCTACCTCCTACATACGATACTTGAGGCGGTGCGCTCTCAGGCACTTGCTCACTTCACGAATCACCACGCTGCTCGATCGACGATGATCGCCTCTCAGAAAAGCGTGGACCGGTCCGGGATCCGTGTGTAGTCAGTGCAAGAATACCGATCGGCTCACTTCACCGCGACAACCACAACAAAGACTCGTCCTTTGCCTTCTTCATTGTGTGCGAAGCGCCGTGCGAAATACATGTTATGCACGCCGTTACCATCACTGCAAGAATCGCCGCGCCCGCACCGCCTCTATTTGCCTCTTTTCGCCTGCATCGGGACGAATGTTTCGGTAATCGGTACATATGCACGAAGGAGCTGTCTCCGTCAATGTCCTCCTGATCATCAGGTCGAGCTCCAAGCCCCACCTTCGACAATATATCGAATCTACTCATACGAAGGAGCTCGTTTTGCATGAGACAATGCGTACTCCAAAGCCCGCCTACGAACTCTGCCTCACGCTAAACGAGCTTGTCCTCCGAAACACCTCACATGGTCTAACTATAGTAGGCTTAGTTTATTTTCACGTCAACACCAGCTCCTTCAAGCCCAACCTCTTTGGTCCTTCCGACGCATCCCTCTGAAGATCTTTGCGTTGCGCTGAACCATCTCCTTTGTATTTCACAGCTCCCTACTCCCGCAGACCTGCATCAACTTTCGAGACTGACGCGATCTAAGCGCCTGTGCGCCTCCCTGACAGTCTTCCTCGGAGCGAGACTTGCTATGAGCCTCCGCATCGACCTGGACGAGCCATGCGGTAGTTGGTGATCGGGACGCTATTCTCATCGCGCAAATCCAATTCCAGTTCGTCGTGCTTCACGTCGTCCATCCAATAAAAGACTCGCTGGGCTTGGTTGTCGGACAAAAAGGCGCTCTTGTTTCTCGGAGTCCTTGGAGAGCTCATGTCCCTGCGGACTGGCAGTGGTATTCTTGGCGTCTTGGGAGTTTCTAGATCCTCGAAGTCATTATCGTCCTCCATGATCGTGCTCAGTTCCGAATCTGACCTCGTCGCCATGTTCTCTTCCTTGGTCTCGGGCTCTACACCCATTCTGTTGGGCTCACAATCGAGGATAGTCTGAAGTTGTACGCTCCACTCGACACTGCTTTCTGGATCAGAGGAGAGTGGGGAAGAAGCCTTGCTTGGACGCTCCAAGATGCCTTCCCACGCCGACTCTGAGTGCCGCCATGCTAGTGAGTGGAACGCCAGGCAGAGGAGGTCGACTGCAAAGGCGTACGCCTTCGCTGGGTGCTTGATGACCGCGGTCTCGAAAATCTGGCCAGGACCACGGTTGCTCTGCACCATTCTCCACACTGTACGAGCCCATAGCTCCTGGGTGCTCCAGGCGTAGGTGTATGTCTTCTATACGATGCATGCGGCCTTCGTATTCTCCTCTTTTAAATTATCCGGATTGCCCTCACCTAGACACAATAGAAGCATATCTTCTTGAAGGTCTACCTGGTGGTGGTAGTAGTCACCCTGCCCTTTGTTGATCCACTCCCTCCCGTCGTTGAATCGTCGTTTGCCGACGTAGCACCTGTCGCGAAGAGAACATGTCAGCTAACATATTCTGCAGTACACATGCCTCGATCGACTCGCAAGTGGTACTATAGAAGTAGATGAGGTTGTACAGTCGATGACTGCAACCAGGTTTCCAACTCGCTGCGTGACCAACCGACGACAAGAAGCCAGATACTCTCTGCCGTTGAAATCGTAGAAAGCCGCAGCTGCACGTATCGATCATCGGAGCGTCATCTTTGGAGCTGTGGACAGTGATCGAATTCAGTGAGTCTACAGCGAAGGTGGGTGTGGTAGATTCAGGAGTTTAAGAAACAGAAACCATGTGAGTGTCGGAAGGCATGAGCTCGCAATGGCGGCATGATTAGGCAGTAGCGCAGGTAAGTGAAGCTGGTGATTTTTTGACAATGGCATATGATAGCATGTGACAGGGGTTTTCTTCACTAGAATATCTCCTGCCCACGCCATAGCTCTGGTGCTCACAGGTACCTATTCTGGTCTTGTCAAGGAGAGTGTAGGGCGGGGCCACTCATGGATCTCGTTGTCGTGGCTTAGCGCCGGACCTCAAACATGACAATCATACGGCGTGACTAGAGGGCCTAAGGACATCGCTGTCAGCAGACTGAGTCGGATCAATGCGTATGATGAACAGCGGACAGGAGAGGGCACGATTCACTCAAGAAAGCACGATTTGCTCAAGGAGGCACGATGATTCACTCAATGTTTCCGTTGCAATTGATCTGCAAAATGACATGACATAACGTTGTTGTCTGTCTAGTGCTTTTGGGTATCGTATATTTCCATCATGCGGCCATTGCAATGCCTTATCATTCCCTGAACGTGGCTAAGCGATCAACGCCTGTAGCGGTACCCTTATTCAATTCCTCCTATTGTCCATCTACTTCTTAGAAGCAGCCTTGGCCAGGTCAGCGAGAGCTTCTCGGCGCTTGTACTTGGCGTCCTGGATAACGCCGGCGTCGGCATCGCTGGAGAACTGTTCGACATTGTTAGCAAAGATATCCAACAGCCAGCATGGTAGAGAACACTCACGTTGCCAGTCCACTCCACAAATGTCGAACCCTCAAGCTCTCCAGCCGTAACTGCAAAGCATCTCAGCGTACTCAGCACCGAGGTGTACGAGAGAGCGGGCTCAGAAGCCAAGACAGAGTATGTGATGTAGTGGTTGATTGTGCTGTGTTCCTCTTGCTTCACGGTGAGCACGGTCCCGTCCTTGAACGTCCACTTGACGACATCGGTCTCAGGGCTGGCGCCCTGCACGTGCTCGCTCTTGGAGATGGCGGACCAGAACTTGGAGAAGTCTTGGAGCTTGATGTGGTGCCAGACCTGGGCGAGAGGGGCCTTGATGACGGCCGATTCGACGACGGAGGTGCTAGGAGGTGATTGTCAGTTGGGCTTGAGAAAGGTGGGTGGGGTGTGTTGTGGTTTACCTGGTTGGGATGGACATGTTTGGCTGATTTTGGTGAGTTGACTGTGGTTTGGTCTTTGGAGATTGAGGAGGTCGAAGAGAACGTGGAAGCATAAGGAAGGAGGAAGGGGAGAAATCTTTGACCAACGATGGAGGTCTAGAAGCTCTCCCTCCAAGCTCCTGCAGCAGCAGCGGTTCCTGGCAGAATCGCGTTTGCAAAAGACGTCATGTCTCGTGGGGCAAAGGAGGGATTGGGGGAGGAGCCATGAAGACGCACTGGCAAGAAGCATAATGCAAGCAGAGCAGTGACAGCTATGCGTTGTACTTCTCGCTTCTCATCGAAGTTCTTGTTGCACAAGGTGACCAGCACCAGCTGAGCAGCTTGATCAGAAAGGCTGGCTCGTGAGGTTCGTATAACAGCTCAGTGATCGCTTTCACCATCGATACTCTCAGGAGGCTGCGATGAGCATATGTAAGAGGAGAGAGTGCATGTACGTGTGATAGTGTTAGGGAATCATTCTCTACACGTACGTGAAGGTCATGAAGTTCCCAGCCACGAATTTTGTGCGCTAAATTTTAAGGTTCGAGAGCCTCGTCTGTCCTCACCATCACAGGCTCATACATCTCCCCAAGAACAAAGTATGGCTCATATCAGACTCTGCAACATTTTCAGCTGTGAGGACACCATCTAGCGACCCAAATTTGACGCGCGACGAAAATGGCCTCCGCTGACGCCGCAAAACACACCAATGGCCACACCGCTGTCGACCAAGAAAAAGCCGTGGGCATTTCAGTCTACGTCCGACCAGATGCGCCTGGCTTCACCTGCACGCTCAAGCATCGATACACGGACTTCCTCGTCAACGAGATCCTCCCCAATGGCCAGGTCTTGCACCTGAACAATGACTCCGCCATCTCCGACAAGAAGAGGAAGCGAGACGAGGAAGAGGCAGCCTCGATTAAAAAGCAGCGAGCACATGGCCCGGACGACTCTGCACCGAGCGTCGATGCTGAGGTCAAGACGGAGGGAGATGACACGTCTGCTGCACCAATAAAATCCGAGGCCCTTGAAGATGTTTCAACAGCAGCGACCTCAACGTCGATTGCTGCCGTCAAGGCGGAAGCCATTGCGAGCATATCAGACGCGGATAAGGCAGTTTTGGCAAATGTCTTCGGCAATGACACAACTTCCGCCATTCTCAATCTCTATGCTGCTGTCGTTGCACATCCCAACCGCAAAGCTCGAGATCATGATACAGTCAGGTCAGAGCCTCTCGCGGAGAAATCGAAGCGGACTGAAGCTCACTTGTGTGTGCGCCGCATCTTCGCATCAAAGCTCGAGACTTTGACTATCCAGGACCAAGATCGTCAGTCCGGCCCTGGTACCATAATATCCATCAAAGCTGCATCTCCAATGTCTGCGGCGAAGCCCAACAACGACAACAGAGGTGCAGGAGTGCAAAGAGGTAAGGAAGCCTGGTCTGAACTTGGTGGCGAGTACCTTCACTTTACCCTCTACAAGGAGAACAAAGACACCATGGAGGTACTCTATTTCCTTGCCTCTCAGCTCAAGATGCAAATCAACAAGTTCAGCTTTGCTGGAACCAAAGATCGCAGAGCCGTGACTGTGCAGCGAGTCGCCATCCACAGACATCGTCGAGATCGCATCGAAGCTCTCAATCGCATGTCGAGGGGTTGGCGAATCGGGGGCCCGTGGGAGTATAGGAAAAATCCCCTTGAATTGGGCTTGCTGGGCGGTAACGAATTCCTCCTGACCCTTCGCGACGCTGCCTTCGAAGACCAAGAACCGGACTGGGACATGGAGCAAAAGTTGCAGCATGCCAAGGATCTCGCCCAGACTGCAGCTAAGAGCTTGAGTGAATCGGGCTTCCTGAACTACTACGGCCTGCAGCGGTTTGGCACGTACAGTGTTGGTACGCACATCGTTGGCAAGAGGATGCTTAAGGGCGATCTGAAAGGCGCCGTAGATGCGATCCTTTCCTATGACCCCGCTCTTCTGGAGGAGAATCAGCCCGACGAAGGCGAGGCACGAAACGTCCCTCAAGATGATGTTAACCGTGCCACAGCCATCCATGAATTCTATCAGAATTGGAACTCCAGCAAGGCCTTGTCTCGTCTTCCGATTCGCTTTTCTGCTGAGCGGGGGATCGTCACCCATCTCGGTAAACGTGATCGCAATACCGGCCGACGGGATAACGAAAACGACTTCCAAGGAGCCTTGATGCTTATCCAGCGGAATCTCAGGCTGATGTATGTCCATGCATACCAGAGTTATGTGTGGAATACCATCGCCGGAAAGCGCTTCGAGCAGTTTGGGGTCCAGGTAATGGAGGGAGATCTCATCGTCGTTGGCGAGAAGGATCGCCAAGAGGGGACTACAAGCACTGCTGCAGTGGCGGACGAAGTTGACGAGGATGGCGATCCGATCATCCATCCTTCTGCTGTTGCTGCTGCCGGAACCGACGACGCCGCCAACGCATCACCAACACTGGACGCCCCTGAAGACCTTTTTGTCCGCGCTCGCCCTCTCACCAAGGCGGAGGCTGAGAGCGGTAGGTATACCATTTTTGACCTGGTCCTGCCGCTTCCTGGCTTCGATGTTTTATACCCTAGCAACGGCATTGGCAAGCTGTATGAAGAATTCATGGCGTCTGAGCAGGGTGGCGGTCTTGATCCACACAATATGCGCCGCGCTTGGAAGGACGTCTCGTTGCCAGGCGGCTATCGCAAGATGATGGCGCGGCCATTGGGTAGTGGCGTAGAAGTCGATGTTCAAGCGTATAGCGGACCCGAGGATCAGATGGTGGAGACTGACTTGGAGAAGCTGATTCGTCTCGCCGGTAAGGGTCGTTCGTCGACTGCGAACGGCAGTGGCGGCGAGAAGGACAAGATCGCTGTGGTGCTTAAGTTGCAGCTGGGAAGCAGTCAGTATGCGACAATGGCGCTGAGGGAGCTCACCAAGGGTGGTGCGGTAGGGCATGTGCCAAAGTACTCTGCTGCCAACCGGTAGGAGGTAGGTAGGTCGGAGGAGAGCAATCAAGTTCAAGTGTAAATGTCTCCGTTTTCTCGCTCTTTTGTCAACGTTGTGATGGGTTGGGTGGTCGTACTGATCCGGGAGGCAGTTGAAGCATTGAAGCAGCTGTATCGCTTTGGCGATAACAAGCCTTGCCCTGCTCATACTGTTCATTATGAACGGTCCCCCGGAGCTCTGGTGAAGCCTTCGCGGGAATGTCGATCGGACCTGGATATCTCTATCAAGACTAAAAAGCTCCAATTCGACCAGGACTCACATCCATTGTGCACTACAGCTCTGGCAATCCTCACGGGCGCTTGCTTGGCTGATACTCCCTTCTTCTTATTGCTGTCGACGTCGCTCTTGAATCCTCGTCGGCACGTTGGTGGTCTTGAGGCTGCGGTGGAGGTGTGGTGATGAATGATCATGTCGATATATCAGCAGCGACTGCAAGCAAGATGCCTTGCTATCGAAGAGCCTCTCACCGCCGTCGCCGTACGTCCTCCCAAGCTCATCGCTGGTGCGCCATGCCCTCCCGGAAGTCTAATGTCCTACGCTCCGCCTTGGCCTTGCCTCGCCCTGAACCCACCTCCTCCGCCGTGAGGGCCTCTCAGGACACCGCGTTGGTCACGATGAAGATCGCCTAGTGTCTGTGAAGGATGGCTCGGTTGTTGCGGAACAACAGCTCGTCGTGGGAGGCAATGTGGGATCGTGGTAGGTGGAAGCGCAGCAGTCCTCACATCAAAACAGTGGAAGGCTACGGCGGGAGCCATACCTTTCTCCTGCTGGCAGGCTCTTCTTGAGGCCCCACGACGCACTTCCATATATACACAGTTCTCGCTCGTAGGTCCTTTTCCCATCGCCCCCTTTCCGCTCTTTCCCACCTTCACTTTCTGCTCGATAGCCTCTACAGCGCCCCAATCGACTTCACATTAGCGACAAAAACATACACACGATATGGAATCCGGTCCACTCGAATGGCTGAACGAGCCTGAGAAGTTCGGGTTTGGCGATATCGTGACCCACATGAACTTCTCCCAATCGCAGGGGGCGGCCCCTGAGGTGAGCGCGATCACGGCAGTCGCGAGCCAGCCGTCTCCTAAGCACCTCGCCGCACCTGCCTTGCTATACTCATCCAATGCCCTAGAATTGGCGACTGCGGATGAGAGCAGCGTTTTTTCCTCTCCGGAGGAAGAGGCTACCCCACCACAAGCGGCGCCCGAAGTTGCCAAGAACGACGCTGACGAGAACAACGCTGGCACGACCCCGTCCGTATTCTCTTTCCTCGTCTCCATGACTACGGCACAGCGAAGCTCAATGGCGTACCCACCGTCGGATGAATTCTTGAGAACTTCGGCCAGATTAGTTTGTTCACTCGAGATCACGTGGCTAATTTGTTTGCAGCTCAAACCCTGAAGAGAAAGCCGTATTGGTGTGGAAATGTCGATAATGCTGTGAACAGGGCTTTAGCAGAACTGAGGCCCTCAAAAACCATGTTCAGGTCGTGCACAACCTCGTTCGTATGTAAGATACTCTCATAGTTATCGTTGTCATCCCTTAGAGCTGACTTAACACATGCTAGGTAACGACCCAGAACCTAACAGATGCCACTTGGGGAAAGGAAATGGACGGAAAAGTGTAAAGTCAATTCAGGTTGTCGGAAAAACTTGGAAGGCAAGTCTTCGCACCCAGTAGATATCCGCCACAGCGCTGATACGTATGTCTTTAGCTTGTCGACAGCGTAGGGAAGACCAGAGAAAATTATGGAGGGAACACCTCCAAACCGCCCAAGACATCACCGACCCGTTCGGCTCGACGTACCAAGGCGTTCAACCCTCTTCCGACTACAAGAAGTCAGTAAATGATGCGGCATGGGCGCAGTTCAAACGCGCGCAGAACAAACCAAGCCCACGGAAGAACTTGAAGACAAAAGCTTCAAGCATCGATCTTACCGGAGATGACGGTACGTGAACTCCATACGCTCTCATCGAAGACCTCCCTGCTCCGACGGCTCTACGGCGGTCTACAGTCGTGGTAGCTGTCGGTTCTGCTGAGATGCGGTCGTGCCTATTCGTATTGTGAGAACTATATTGATTCATTATAAATGAGAATGGCCCCACAGCAGAAAGCTCCCATACGAGAGAAAGGAAAGCGGATACGCATCTCCAGGAAAACGAGCTGCTCTAGGCCAAGGCAGCTCGCCATCGACCTACACTATGGGCGAGACTGGCAGAGATGTGCCTGTGGTTGCACTATATCACCCCCCGGGCCAGCAGCCCCAGTACGGCGGTGAGGTCGCCCACGCTATGGACTTGAGGGGAGGAATCCAGCCTGCCATAGCATCTCAAAGTAATCACGGCGCTCCAAGCCACGGCGCCGTTGCATCTACCGATGTCGCCGGCTTGGAGACTGGAGAGTGGTGTGGTGTGATCCCCGATCACCACTCTGTCTACATCGGTGAAATTGACTGGCGAACTCATGGCAATGCTCAGGGCCTACAGGACACGCGTAGACGCATTTACGGCCGCTTATTCCGACTTGCTGGATACGACTTTGCTGAGCTAGAATATCTCGCTATCGTCCAGAGGATCAAACTCCACTGGTTCTTGCACAGCCTTCCGCTTCTCCCTGAACGTGTCATTAAGTCCACCAGCCTCTGTGTCCTCCATATCCATCTCCAAGTCGACCATTTCAGTATAAGTCTTGGGTGGCAGAGGCATCCTGCCGGAGAGGATGTCGAGCAAGGAGTCCTCGCTATGTCCTTCTTCGAAAGAATCGTCGATATACATCTGCGCGGCGCGTGGGATCGGATCTGAAACTTTGTCTTGACCTTCGGGATAGAGGACGTCAAAGTCGTTTATGGCTTTCGTCAGGACTGCAAGTTTGGAATCAGGTGGCGTTGGAATCCAAGATAGGAGTGATCTTGTCGGCAACTTGAGGTTGATTGGCAAAGAAATAGGAGGCTCTAACGAACGGATATCGAATATACGCGCTATACCCTCTGCACAGTCTATCAAGAGCGTACCCGGTCGAGACGGGTGCCAAGTGAGACTTCGCACGTCGCTGTGTTGGATGATGACGGCATGCGCGGCGAGTGTGGCCATGTTCCACAGCCAAACGGTGTTGAGCAGTCGACAATCTCGCGTGGCTAGGAAGCTGCCGTTACCGCTGAAACAGAGTTCCGCAATACCGAGATCCTTCGGCTCGGTCGCTGCTTTCGCCTTTGACAATGGAAGGTGGACTGGCTGCGGTTGGACTGTGTACGTTCGCGTACCAGTCGCCGAGACACTCTCCTGCCAGACTTTGGCCTGATCTTCGGCTGGAAGTGCGCTCTGGTCAATAGTGGTGTTGTGCTCAATCACAGCGAAAGGGGAGAACGTCCTGGTGTTCAAGAGCTCAATCTGGCCGTCGTATTTCGCCAAAGCCAGTATGCTGCCGTTGGAGGACCATGAGATATTCTTGATTCCGAGAGAGTGATTGGCCTCTTTCGCCGAAGGGTATGAACGGAAGAGGTATCCGTCTGGGGTAAAGACATGCAAGCTCTGACTCGCCGTCGGCACGTCGAGCACTGCCAGCCATCTTCCATCTGGCGACCAAGAGAGGGATTGAGCGTCGACAGTAGAAAGCTTGATGGGCTCAAATTGCTGGTTCAAAGACGGGAATTGTAGAACCAGGTGGTCGTCCGCGGCAATCCTGGCAAGCACAGCGAAAAGAGGTGGGGTGCTCTTCCCCGGGCGCAGCTGCCACGAGCGTCCGGAGTTGGTAGTCTTGATATCAGGAAGATCAACGGGTTTGCCGCTGTTCAAATGCCAGAGTTTAGTCTTGCCAAATTCCCATGATACGAAGACGTGGTCGTTTCCGATAAAGTCGGCAGATGCGATTTTTCCGAGGCCACCACTGCCGTTGCTGATGATGACTCTTTCGTCTCTGTCGTGGCTGCTCATGACGTGCACGGCGCGGTCATAGACGACGAGGATCTGGCTCGCGTCGCTGGACCATTTGAGGGATGTGGTCTTGGTGTCTTGAGATGGAAGTTCTGTTCGGCTCGCGTATGTCGCATAGGTCTGGTGGACATCGCGGAGCAGTACGTGTTTGTGATTGTGCACGTACGCTACGCAGTCACCGAAGGGAGATGGACTTGCGTTCGAGTATGTGGTCGACATGATATGACATTGAAAAAGTTGGTGTTGACTGCAATGTTTACAAGACGTCGTCAAGGGCCTTCTTTGCCTCTATGCATGTGTGCCTCAGGACATGATCGGCATTTGAGTTCGACCATTTCCAAGCCAATCATCAAGTGAATTGCGATGCTCATGCCCGAGGTTAAGCTCGACTGATGATCGCAGTTGGACACGGCGCGCAGAGGGCCATCAACCCGCGTGAAACGAAACGAGCAAACCGAGTTGTTAATCGCCTCGGTGCCTTTTCTCCGTAACTATAAGACCTGTTGCGACCTCCCACTTCGCAGATGTCAGACCCGGCGATCCATCCTACAGCTGCCGGAGCCAAGGACGTCGCTTCCACACCTCAGAAACCCGCCGTAGCAGCAGCACCGAAGAAGACGACGATGTCTAAAGCAGTCGGCCAGTTGGCCAAGTCCGATCAGATCATTTTGCGCTTGAACAAGTAAGATACGTCGCAGTACTCTGCCGTCATCGTTGACAAGGGATCCAGGCTGCTAGCTGCTCCCGGCGGCCTGAGCACCTTCCTCTCGACGTTCAACTATACCCTATACATCCTCGCCCACATCGAGACCCAGAGCGCTCCTCTGCGCAACCGACTTCTCCTCCTCCTCAACCGTAATGGCGCCGCATTCACTCCAGTCGCCCCGGCAGGCTCGTCTGCGATCGCAAAGCTCGGCTCCCTCATCTCGCAAGCGCGCACGACTCTTCGTCTCTTCGGATTGATCCCAATGTACGCGTGGGCACGGCAGCTAGCACAAGGCCGCAAGCCAGGCCAAGACTCGATTCTCTATGCGACCGCAGTGACACAATGCACATTGTACGCCATGTACCAGTTCCTCGAGAACGTATGCTACCTCACCGACACCGGTGTTATATCCCCAGCCTTCCTCGCGAGATGGACGAAAGATGGTGGAAAGACCGCAAACGTATATCTGGTCGCGTATCGTGCGTGGTGTCTGGGCATCGCTTGCGACTTTGTGCGGTTGGCTCGTGAGGCTCAATTGGAACGCAATAAGCGTGAGAAGCGTACGGCTGCGGAAGCGAAGGATATCGACAACTATCATGCGGACAAAGCGGCGGACGCGAAGTGGAGGAATGATTTTGTTATCCCAGCGGCGTGGTTTCCCATGGGTTATCACTTTGCCCAGTGGAATGAGGGCGGTTTCCCTGGCTTCAACCTTGGGGTGATGGGTGCCTGTGGAGCTGTCGCAGGTTGGGCGAAGTTCAAGATGCTGTGGGATGCCACGGCGGATGCTTAGGAGGTATCATCGAAGGGATATTGCGAGGTTTCAGAATTGCGAGTTAGATGGGAGAGGTCATCGAAGAACTATGGCTCGGAGGATAATCATTCGCGGCTCTGAGAGCCTTGAATCTATGGATGTTGTGTGGGACGCGACCTAACCAATGTGTTGATAGCTTTTGCTAAGCGGTCCCCGGGACAGGCTCCAAAATTGTATACCATCTCTTTTCACCCACTCGGTGACGGCATCGTTCGGAGGTATAATGTAAGGCCTGGTTTTGGTAGTACGCGTTCCTTGGTTATGGGTATAGATGGTCTTCGTCGGTCGTGCGTTCGTTGGTCGTCGTCGGTCTTGGTCGTTGCACATGGTCGTTGCTGCCTCATGCGGCTCAGCTTGTGCCAAGGACTCCACCTCGACATCCCTCGAGTCTGATGAGCATACAGTACTCCATATTCACACACGCAACGAGGATTGCATAAATCGGCCGGGACATCATCGGACCTTCTTCACAACCCACGCACGTCACGACCTCACCCCTACTCCCGGCGCAATGGACGGTTGGCGCGAAAGCGTCCTTTCCACTCGCTCTCTGTCGTACGTCTCACACGCCGGCAGCATGGCCTCTGCCTCTCCTACCGTGAACAGATCAGGCAGCACCTACTTCCGAGCACCTCATCACCACAACACAGCCCAGAGCGACATCTCTGAGGACGAGCACCTGGAAATGGCTGTGCCAATTCACACAATGGATCCCCTGAACGATATCCCCGAGTTACCAGACAGTGTGGCACATTCGCTGCTCTTCGAACTGCCTCGCGAGATAAGAGATCGAATATATTCGTTGTGTCTCACAGCCACCGACGGGCTCCCGGTAGAGTGGCCGCGCCCACTGGACATTACAGGCAGTTATGGGCTGCAACCACAGTTGCTGAGGACTTGTAGAATTGTGCACGACGAGTCTGCGCTGCTATTGTACACTCTGAACAACTTCACGTTCCACCACCCATCTGACGCCAACATGTTTGTTCATGCCTTTGCCGCGTCCCCAATGTATGGCAGGCAGATCACCAATCTAAGTCTCCATATTAAGGCCCAGGACATGCGCATCTGGATGGGCTACTTGACCTCTGCGGACGAGAGTCGAAGCCTCAAAGCAGATTATCCAAACTTGAAGGAGCTAGGGGTACGGTTCAGGAGCAACAAATGGAAGCACGAGGTTACACCCGAAGCCAATTTGAGGGTGTGGTATGAGGACAATCGGCTGGAGGAATTGATGGATGGGCTGCGACATGCCTTCATATCTGGCAACTCACCAGACCGACTACCTATCTCCGAACGAGAGCTTCATGCATATCTCGCCCGCAATCCAGCCATCGCCCCCGATGAGGAGGAAACTCCACGATTTCGCAAACGCTTGATCGAATTGCAAAAGCTCCGCGCCGGCCATAGCGCTGCTACTCAACTCGATGCACCCACCATTCGCGTCTGCGTAGCATGCAGAGTACACGCAACACACTTCAACGCCATCACCACTCCTTCGACCACCCGCAGAAACAGTGGAGAACCCCCAGCGCCCGTCGTAGAAGGCGAGCCGTTCCGAGGATTCACAGCCGTGGATCTGCAGCACGGGATCAAGAGACTCATTGATCCAGATCTCGGCTCGGCTAATGTGGCGCGCACGTTTTACGCTTTCAAGCAGGGTATCATGCTCGCACTAGAGATACATTGTTTGGATCCTAAAGCTGTAGGGAGAGCGTCTTGACTAGACGGATGACTGGATGTCCTATTCGACGGCTGCGAGAGATGTGGCCAAGTCTATATCTCTTGGAAAAGGCCAGCCGAGCGACCCGCTGTGGTGGAGAACTGCCCCTGTGTAAAACTCCTTGGACCTCAGGGTCCGATATGTTGCTAAGATACTGAAATGGACACAATCGTGGCTTGGGAACAAAATTGACGCACTGCATACGATTTGGCTACATATCAGCTGCGCCGAACGATTTGTTTTCGGTCCATGCAGGCTCGCTCAGCTGCACGCCACTCCACCACTTCTCGATGAACTCTTCGCACGTAACAGCCTTGACATCAGGGAAGGCCTGGTTCAGCTCATCACCGACAAGCAAACCTCCGCGCTGTGCAGAAATGCGTGCCTGGTTGTAGAATCGCTTGTCCGGATCTAACGCAGCTTCAATCTCCAAGTCTTCAATAGTGTTCTCTCGGACGAGATACTTGCGACCCGAGACCTTCTCCAATATCGATATAACCTCACGAAACGACTTGACATCGCCTCTCATCCCGAGCTGCTCCGGCCAATGATTCAATTCCAGCGCACGCCAGACGAAATGTGCGATATCGCGCATATCAGTAAACGTAATCGGTCCATTATTCCCATCTCCGGCCCAGTCCGCCGTTCCAGCAGGAATATTGACAACGAAATTCCAAGGCCGCATTCCAGATAGAGCCTCTTCCTCGCCTGTCTTTGCACCTTCTCGAATCCCGACTTCCGTGGGCGGCTTCGGGGTACCCGTCGCCAAGGCAGACATGAACAAGCCGCACGCAAACCGGGTATATTCGAGCCCAGACTTCTTCGTGGCCTCCCAAACAGCGGCTTTAGGCGCGTACAACTCAATCCCTTCGTAGTTGCTGCCGGCATACTCGCTGGGCGCGAAGCGTTTGATGCCTGCTTCTTTGGATGCTTCGATGAGAGCGAGTTGGGCTGAGAGGCCGTTGCCGCCGATGAGGGAAAGGACGGTGTGGACGCATTCCAGGGACTTGACGAGTTGAGCGTGGTTAGTATAGTCGACTGGGCGGACGTCGACGCCTTGGGCTGCGAAGTGAGGTTGCTCTGAGCGGGAGAGGAGCACGATTTTGTGTTGCTGGTTCTTGTTGAGCTGCAGGAATGTATGGAGCATGGTGAGGCCGAAGCCTGAAGTGGCGCCTGCGAGAGCTACTGTGACCATTGTGAAGGTTAGGAAGTGAATAGATGAGCTGTGTGTGAGTAAGGGAGAGACGATGAGTTGGATTTGTATTCGTTTATATACCGTATGCTACGCTCTGCCATCATTCTTATTTCGGGGAATTACTTTTGTAACATTCTTACAAAGTTGATCTCTATTGCGAAGCGGTTGCTGTTGAAAGATCCTGCGGCTGGTCTATTTGTCCGCTCGTCACGTGCTGTGAGCAAGTTTTCGGGAGCGCCCGCTTGAATGAATGGAAGTGAAGACTGGCCGGTGGTAGAGTTGATGATACGGAGATGATCTTTGGTCGGAAGGCTTTGTACTTACAGCTGACGCCGCGCTAAAAATGCATACAAGTATAGTACATACGAGAACACGACAACATTTCATCTTCGCCGCAGGTACCAGTTGAATCCCAGTCCCATCGTCTCTGCTGAGAAAGGCGTCGGTACTTCCGCGAGACCAGGCCTTGCTACCGGATGGCGAAGATATACGGCTGAGCAGATGTTCTGGTTGACTTCCAAGTATCTCGGAATGAAGGCGAACGCACTCATGTAGTCTCGTGGTCGCCAGGGTGTGGCATAGGGTTTTGTGACATCGATCGGGTTCTCACGAGCTCGTTCCAAGGCGGCGGCTAAGAGCTCTGCATCCTTGCGAGCTCTGTACTGATCAGTTGTTGATTTGTCTTGCATCTGAGGATTTGCTGATGTCTGCTGTTTGGGGGATGCTTCTTCGGCTTGTGGTGCGGCGTCTCCTGGGACTTTGGTGAGGATTTCTGCCAGCATTCTCTCGAAGCTGTCGACGCTTTCTACGACCTGTGACTCTTCCATGCCGCGGATTTTGGCAAAGGTGGACTTCACTTCTTTGCTGAAGTTTCGCAGTTCGCGTTGTCGTTTTCCAGAGAGCTCGCGTTTCGAGTCTTCCAGGATGGCTTTTGCTCGTTTCATCAGAGTTTTGAGTTCTTTGACAGGCTTCGCCTTCTCGTCTCCTTCGAACCCTTCCTCGGCAGCTTTCGGCACTGCTGGCTCGCTCTCTTGTTCTGCGGGCTCTGCCACGCCCTTGATGGCTCGATCTTCCTCCTGCCTTTCTTTCTGCTGCTTCCTTGCCTCCTTAGCCTCGGCTCTTTCCCTCACATCCTGGTTTGAAGTTGGCTTGTTCGCCTTGAGCTTTCGTGCGCCGGTCGCGAACATGACTCTCTCGGGATCTACGCTGAACATATCGCCTGGGTTGAGCGCATATCCTGGGTATCTCATCTTCTTGCCATTGACTTTCACCCATCCGTGAACAACGAATTGCCGCGCCTGTCGCACTGAGCTAGCAAATAGCGCTCTGAAGATGGAAGTGTCCAGCCTCCTCTCCAGCGGAAAGAAGGTCATGTGCATGTAAGGCGTCTTTTCTATCCTCTTCTCCATCATCTGATCTCTTCGTTGCGGATTCCCCCTCTCAGGTGCTTTTTCTACGCCCATGCCTCTTCCGCCTGCCATCTCACTGCCATCGTGTGCCGCAAGATAGCGATGATCCATTGGCACTACCGCGGGTAACCGCCTATCAAACATTCGCGTCCAGGTGCCTTCGCGGACATCAGGGCTGTGATATGATCGGAGCATGGATTTGGCCAGCCATTTCTGCTGGAAGAAGGTCTTGTTGGCGGCGGGAGGAGTGGTGACGCGCGAGAGGTTGTAGAGGTTCCATTTCGACCAGTCCTGTCGTAATTTCTAAGGGCACTATCAGCATTTAATTCGGCTTGGGAATGGATGTACGACAGACAGGTCGCTTTAGCGCATGCAAGCGCTTCGTACGTGGCATCTCAATGGAAGGAGTGATGGATGAAGAGCATCTGGTCTCGTGCTTTCAAAATATCGAAGGAGATCGCCTTCCCTCTGCGGACTCGGGGGTTCGATGTCCAGGATTGGGCAAGTGTGCCGAGTCATCAATATTTCATGGCGTAATCATTCCATCAATCTTGACTTACTGCGCCCTCATTCTGAATAACGATTTCATGAAAGTGCGATAATCAGAAGGGACCATCAGTCATATGCGAGTCGCATATCAATTGTCGGTGCTGTCACAATACCAAGTCGCTTCAATTGGTTGTTGTATTGTCATATGGCGCCAAGCTCATGCGGGCTAGCGAGTGTCTAGCGCGGGGAAGATTGACTCCATCCAAAATTTCAAGCTTGTGCTGCACTTCTCTCTTCTCACACTCCTCTCACACTCCTCTCACACTCATACTCTCCAATATCACTCACCGCTGGTGACTCCTCCATTCCTACAACCTTCGTTGACTCACACTACACTCTTCGCATAACAGCACACTCACTTCCACTGAACTTCCAAGAACATCATCCCACACCATGGCCGAAGCTGTGGCCGAGTCGCAGACCGCTGCTGCAAGCGAGAATGTCAAGCCCACCGGAGCTACCAATGGCTCCGACAGCAAGCCCACTGAGGTAGCTGCCAATGGTAAGAGTGACGAGAAGAACTCCAAGATCTCCAATGGCGACAAGGGTGGCGGCGACGACGAAGACAACTATGAGCGTTACGACACCGACAAGCGAGAGCGCCGTGACAAGAGCGACTTCAAGAGACGTGACTTCGATGACCGTGATCGCCGAGAGCAAAATGACCGCGGCGGCAGGGGAGGCCGTGGCCGTGGCCGAGGAGGACGCGGCGATCGCGATCGCGGGCGTGGACGTGGTGGTGGCCGAGGTGGTCGAGGCGGCTTCGAGAACCGCAACGGCGATTACAACGAACGCCGCTACAATCGCAAGGAGAATATCCGCACTCGCTTCGAGCGCCAGGAGGAAAGCAGCGATGCCGCTGAGATTCGTCGACAAGTCGAGTTCTACTTCTCCGACTCCAACCTGCCCATTGACAAGTTCTTGCTCGAGGAGACTGGTGGTCCGGAGAACAAGCCGTTTCCTCTCAAGACCATCCACAACTTCAAGCGCATGCGTCATTTCCAGCCCTTCAGCGCCGTGGTTGAGGCCGTGAAGGGTAGCCACATGCTCAACGTCAACGACCAAGATGAGGTTTACCGCAAAGAGCCTCTCGACAGCAAGTTCACTCTCGATGTCAAGGAGAACGGCGAGCTTCTGACCACCGACACGATGCTCCGCAGCATCTATGCCAAGGGCTTCGGCGAAGAGAAGGAGAAGACTGCATTTGACATTGAGGAGTTCGTGACAGCCCAAGTCCCTGCCTCTCTTCAGCCTTGCTAATCAATCCCATAGATTCTTCGCACCCTACGGTGTCACGAGTGTCCGTCTCCGACGCGCCAAGGATGGCACTTTCAAGGGATCGTGCTTCGTTGAGTTCGAGAATGAGGAGGCCGCCCAGCAGTTCCTCGAGATGGACGAGAAGCCAAAGTTCGAAGACAACGAGCTCAAGATCATGAGCAAGAAGGAATACGTCGACATGAAGATGGAGGGCATCCTCGATGGCACCGTCAAGCCGAACTCGCCAACCCGCCGCTACGCCAGTAGCCACCGCGGTGGCAAGAACTTCAACGATCGCGGTCGCCGTGGCAGCTTCAGCGGCGGCTATAACAAGCGCAAGCGTGACGGCGATGGCGACAATGACGAGGTCGATAACGATAACTGGCGCGAGCGTCGGGAGCGCTTCCAGCGGGATCGAGACGACCGTCGCGGCCGCAAGGACGAGCGTGAGGACGATCGCTCTCCATCTCGGAGCCGTAGCCCGTACCGCGAGAACAAGAAGCGCCCACGTTCTACCAGCCCGGAGAAGGAGGCTCCTGCGAATGCCGAGAGCGAGCAAAAGGAGGCTCCCGCAGAAGCTGAGGGCGAGGAGAAGGCTGACGAGTCGGCCGCATAGGATGCGGACGCTCGCTCGACCAAGAAGCCGAAGCTTGGACACGTCGACGATGAGAAAATGGCCGCCGGCGTCAAGACTTTGGCTGCCGCCGATATGAAGGTTGATCAAGCGAAGGCCGAAGAGGATGCTCCGACCAAGGCTGAGAAGAGCCACGGCGTTAAGCGTAAACACGAGGACGATGGCGAGGGCAAAGCCACCAGCGACGAGAAGGACGCCCTCAAAGCCCAAGGCGTTCCCGACATCGAGGTCTCCGCCTAAAGGTGTCTTGGTACCGCTTTAACGCAGCGATGAGGCATGACTTTTCTATATGCATGCATACGGCAAAGGCGTTTCGGGAACTCAACGGCGTTATTGGGAGAGGCGAAGAACGCTCTTGCGAGAATTTCAGCATCACTCCGGAACTGCTCGGTCCTTTTTGTAACATACTGCAACAAAAGCGACTAGCGAAAGGAGGTGAAATTTTTTTTGGCTTCTGTTCCGATGATGGGGCATCTGCGGTAGACGTCTGAGCAGATGAAAGCGAAAAATCATTCTTCATTGAGAACTGACAGTATCTCTTCCATATGATGATATACACGTGAGCAAGTCCATTCTGGCAAAGATTTAATCTAACAGTCGTTCAGAGATCCTTCATCAGCTCTGCCAGCGTCAACGGCTTCCTCACAGCATTCGAGTATCCCTCATTATAAGTAACCCACACACTAGGCCCAGTCTTCTCCTTCGCCTTGGACTTCCGCGCCTCGTCCTCTGTAGGGATAGCCATTGGCCGACCAAAGAAGTCTCGCGCAATCTTGGGAGCTGGAAATCCGTCCTCGAGTCCACCACTGCTCTGCTTGGACATCAAACAAGGAGGCACATTTGATGTACCAAAACGCGCGAGTCTCGCTCCTTCAGCCAGTCTCATCTCTTCCTTTCTCCACTCTTGATCAAGCACCTGACGCACAGCGTAACGAGTCTTGCCCGAACCCTCGCCGAAATTCTTGCCGCCTGTTTGGAAGGTGCAGAGGGTGTCGAGGGGAGGCTCGATGCGGTAGATATATTGATTGTTGCCGTAGGATGGGCCGGAGTCGTCTAGAGAGACTCTGACGCGGTCGAAGCGCACGCCGCTTGCGCCCATGGCGTTCACGGCTCGCTGGACGAGGGTCTGCTCGGAGGCTTTCCGGACGGATGCGGTGCCCTTCTCTTTGCCGCTCCCGCCTACGACGATGGGGTTGACGTTAGGGGAGAGCATGCGGTAGAGATAGGGTTGGAGATCGGTGGCGATGTCTGCGGTTGAGCTGAAGAGGCGGGTGAGCGGTAGGGATAATGAGGATTGCAAGGACTGGAGATGGGAGCTGTTTTGCTTCTCGGCCTCGTGGGCTGCCCATGATGCACCTGGTCCAGAGAAGGGATGGGCGGCCGTGGTGTCGTCGTCTGCTGCTTCGTCGGCACGTGTTTGATATTGTGCTCGAGTTGGGGAGGCGAAGAGATGGTGAAAGGCCAGGACTGGTGTGCTGAGATAGGGCGCCAACTCCCACTCGCTGCTGCTGAAGACCGCGCCTGAGAGGCGATCGTGGAAGTTCAGCCATTCGTAGGCTGCGTCGGGTTTTGAGAGCAAGGTATCATCTTGAAATGGATGGTCGGCGTAACTCGAAAAGCAATCAGTCATGATACGATCCGTTTCGCCATGAGTATCGACTAGCTCTCGCAGACGTGTAGTTGCTGTCCGTCGAAGACCTTCAGCAACTCCCTTTACAGAATCAATCTTGCTCGTGCCGTGCTGCGGTGTTACCAGAGTGGCTTGTTTGGGAAATCCAGCGTTCTCCTGGAAAACTCGTTCAACGATCTCCTTTGGCCCGCCTCGACCGAGTCCTCTCGATGCGCCACCTCCATGCTGCAAGTCGTTGAGAACGTTCTGTTCAATCCATTTGCGAGTCAACCGTGCATCGTCAGTGCCAGAAGCACGCAATTTGCCGGCCACCCATTCTCCCACCACCAAGATTCCTCGCATATCGCCTTCTCCGGCTCCGCGATTCCTTCGATCCTCCTTTCGGTTACTCACTCCCCAGGTGGCTTCGCAAAGCCTTCGCACACCATCGCTTTCACAAGGAACACCTTCTTTCTGAAAGATGTTTTGCAAACGATTGACAAGACTCTCGACGGGTGGTTTCCGAACGTGTATGATCTCCGCAACGGAACTTTGTCGCAGAGGTCGTAAGGCTGGGTGGTACACATCGTTGCAGATCAAGATGATCGGTCGGAGCAGTCTGAAACGATCGCCTTTCTTCTTCCTCGTCGGCACCTGCTGTAGCGTCCCAAGAGCGGTGGAGTTCTTTTGGTCGAGCATGATCAAGTCGATGAGAGCCTTGATGAAGCCACCTTCGCCTCCACTACCGCTTCCCCCAACCACACCATCCACTTCGTCGACAATGACACAGACGGGTTTGGCAACTTTGCGTTTCAAGCCATCCGCAGACGTTGAATCAACACCTTTGACGTTCTCAGTGCCGACCACATCTCGAATGCGACCTTTGACAACGGTGCTGCTTCTCTCGTCGCTCGCGTTGATTTCTTGCACCTCGTAACCAGCCTGTTTAGCACACACATGCGCCAGAGTAGTCTTGCCCAGTCCAGGAGGCCCGGTAAGCATCAAGATCTTCCGATGTGCCTTTTCCTCGAATGCGCCATCGCCAGAGGCCTTCGTGTTCAGTCTCGGCCGGGCTGAACCAGGAAAGACTATCTGGTCCCATCTCTTCATCCAATGCATCACAGCACGATGTGTACGTTCATCTCCAATCAGGTCTATGAACTTCTTTGCACGATATTTCTCGGTCCACAGCAACGAAGGCTTCTTGGAAGCATGTCTGGAAGGCAGGTCCGGTATGGCTCGGGCCGTCTTGGGAACAGAAGCCTCAGCTTGAGCTTCTTCCAAAAGCTGGTGGATGTTGATGCCGAAGAATATCTTCTGCGCTTTCGCGGGACGGGATAACACGCTTTGACCGAGATCGAGCTCAGCAATCTTCCTCTTCTTGCGGGGCGAAGGCGTGGGCGGCGGAGAGGAAGACATGGTGGGCAGCTGGACGGGAGAAGAGCCGGGTTGATGGGGTTCGCTGTGGAAGACGTCCGAGATCTTCCAGCTGCGATGCTGGACGGGATTTCCTTGGGTGCTCTGGACGCGTTTCGCCTCGATTTGGACTTCGTGCAGCGCGTTGAGATCGTCAGAAAAGGTTGTTGGACTGGTCGACGAGCTGTTGAGGTTGTCGGCAGAAGTGTACAACTCCGCCCACTCGTCGGAGGTGGCTTCGTGTGGCGAGCTCATGTTGAAGCGGGAAGCATTCACTTGCATTGACGCTGAAGTGGGATCCAACAGAAAGTGGACGCGACGCGAAAGCGCGTTGCCGGGCCAGATAACTTCCCGCTACTTTTGGCACGCTATCTTGGATCTGCATCTCTGCTCCAGCACAACCTCAATTCTTCTCGACGTCAATTGAATCGTACAGCATTGCAACTACGAAAGGCGTGTACTACTGCTGTTGCTCGCTCATCGATCGGTGAGGCAAGTGCGCGTCTCCTCCCATCACTCCTTCCTTTCGATGCTGGTTTTAGGATTCACGCTATCTAATCAGGCAGCGACATGTGCCAGTACATTCAGCCCATGTCAGGTGCGAGATGATCACTTTGCCGCCCACCTGCACCGTTCACCCTTTACTCATTAAATTCTACGTCGCATCATCAACTTCTGCCCTTCTCGCCCTGCTTCTTCCCATTCATGCGTCCTGGTATTCTTCCGCCGTGTCGTCGGCATGAGGCTCCTCTTTGCGACCCTCCTCCTCCTCTCCGCTAAAGCTGGCCTGTCCGCCGCCGAGCAGACCAAGCCCAAAGCTCTTCCCAAGATCAAGCTGCCGTGGGGCACTTGGCAAGCCTCATACTACGATGAAGAGGGAGACGTACATCATATCTGTAAACACATATGTATCACGCTGCTGACACAGCTTAGTTCTTCACCTTCGTCAATGTTCGCTTCGGCAAAGCTCCTTTGAATGAGCTCCGGTTCCAGAAATCAGTCTTCCCGGACCCAATAGCCAATCCAGGTGATATCCAAAGGAATGAAGGGAGTCCTTGCATACAGTGCGAGCCTGACCAGTTCACTGCTCTGGAGATTCCATCGAAGCCTCGCTACCATCCATCCGAGGACTGCCTCTTTGCCGATATCTACATCCCTCAGGTCGCTCTCAACCACACACAATTCCTTCCGATTGTAGTCTGGGTTTACGGTGGTGGTTTCATCTTCGGAGCCAAAGATGCTGGGTTTGGCGACAACATGCCCTTTTACGATGGCACTGGTCTGCTCCGGGTTGCTCGAGAAGCTGGTCAGGACTTCATCTTCGTCGCAGGCAACTACCGCCTAGGTGCGTATGGCTGGCTGGCTGGACCGACCATGGAGGAACATGCAACCCCCAATGCCGGTCTGTGGGATCAACGTTTACTACTCCGGTTTGTTCATAAGTATCTTCCCCAGTTTGGAGGCAACTCTTCAGCCATCAGCTTGTGGGGAGAGTCGGCAGGCGCCGGATCGATTGTTCACCATTTAACGGCAACGCAACCGCCATTGTTTCACACCGCGCTCATGCAGAGCCCGGCATACGTATGGCAATGGGATCGAGCTCAAGATGGGTATCCCGCACGCATATTCCAGAATTTCACCAGGGATCTTGGATGCCCCTCCACTGGTCCGGAGGCAATCTCATGTCTACAGCAGGTACCAAGTGCTGTCCTCGAACAGCACAACACCAATATCGTCGTAAAAGAATTGAACGAGACCGGTCTGATCCCGTTCAATCCCGCCGTCGACGGCTTCCTGATTCTGGATCTTCCGATTGTGTCCCTGGCGCGGCGTAAGTTGACTGACAGTGAGCTATGAAGAGCCATCTGACGAGCTGTAGGTGAGATGTGGAAGAACGTATCGTCTCTCCTGATTTCACATGTGAGGGAAGAAAGTGGGAGCTTCGTTCCTCGGTACATCAACGACGACGGATCATTTGACGTCTTCCTGAACCATTTCATGCGCGGCCCTCAATACAGCGAGCAGCGTGAGGCTATTAAAAAGCAGTACCACAATATTTGGAGCTCCCGTCAACGAGCGCACGACTTAATCCAGGACTCGTGTTTCGTCTGCAATACTCGATTCGTCTACGATGCCTACTCCAATGCAACGAACAGCACTCTATACATGATGCAATACAACTTCCTAGCCAATGTCGGTGCCGCTGTACACGCGTCGGATGTGGTGCCTACCTTCTTCAGAACCGACATCAATGTCACGGCTTTTTATGACTACATGCATAAGATGAGCCCCGGAACGTGGAGTATTGAACTGAGCCTTCTCTTGCAATTAGAGCGAGGACTTTCTTCTGAATACCAACCATATCTTGCGAGTTACGGGGCACTCGGTGTACCTTGGTCAAAGAAGGGTCGCGAATGGAAGACAGCTATCGCAAGCTCCGATGACAACAAACTGAAGCAGGTCATGGAAGCCGGACTTTTGAACGGTTGGTACACAGACATGAAACCTGACACCACAGACAACCAGAACACAGAGGCCATTTGCGGGTTTTGGCGCAACATGTCCTTTTGGATCCAAGAAGCGGCCAGGGGAAGGACGCCGGATCTTCTCGTTCAAGGCGAAGAAGGGTGGAGGAACGATCTGTGATCGCAGTTCCTACTATTTCGTACCACTCCTGTCAACCTACGAAATCGCCTACAGGGATCACATGCACCATTGCGGAGACCTCCACTTCTCGAACCGAGTCTCGGACCAGCCCGTGAAACAGGGAAGTTCCCACGGTTCCCACGACTCCTAAGCGACAACCGCTCGTCACATAACTCTCGGGGAAGAAGTGTGTGCATTCCACCTAATAATGCGCCAGCTGCCTCCTTGCTTGTGCCCGAGCATTCATATTCTCGTTCGATGGGTACCATTCCGCTTTCACAGCTGAGCGCTATCTTCCCGACCACGTCGCCCTCGAAGCCACCCTCAACGAGAGATGTCGCGCCCGTAGTATACACCCGCGATTTCGCGTACGCAGATAACGGACCCATCGTCGTTCTACCCACCCGCATGGCGAGTACCGACATTCTCACGTCAAGCGCCAAGACCTTCGCCGAGTACGTCGCTCCAGCCTTTCCTACATCTTTCCTTAGACTCGCTCTGGGATGAGCGCTTCCGCCTACCTGGGCCAGTCTGCGCGGCTGCGTTTGTTGGAGTTGGGAGGGAAATCGCCAAGCTATCAAGACGTTGGTGATGACAAAGCTGAGAATTTGCGCAAAAGGTTGCTTTCCGGACCCACGGTGGACATATTCGTGGGCGCAGAGAGGAAACATTGGAGTTTGCATCGCAACCTGCTTTGCTATCATTCCACATACTTTGAGACTGAATTTGAAGGCCTTGAAGTTCTTAGAAAGAATGACCTCAGGGATAACAAGCTTGAGTTGCCGGACGATGATCCTGTGGGGTTCCAGCTGCTGGTCAAATGGCTATACCAGGGGCAACTAGAAGACACGTCTGGCATGTCGGAAGAGACGAAATATGACTATGCGGTAGCCTGCCATAAACTTTACCTGCTCTGCGACAAATTGGATATGGTTCGGCTGAAGAACAATGCGATGGATCAATACCGCCGCTGCTTGAATGAGTCGCAATTGGTCCCTGATGCCGAAGAGATCAATGAAATATACAAAGCCTCGCCTGTTGACTCGGCTTTCCGCACTCTCATGGTCAAAATCGCTGCTCGACAAATTATGGATCCGGCAGTCGAACGCGATGCCGAAACATACCGCAAGTGCTTCGAGAGCAATCCAGACTTCGCTGTCGAGATGGTCAAAGCGGTTCGATTCATGTCCGGCGGTATCCTCTTCGACGATCCGACAGAAGGCGACGTCTGCGCCTATCACGATCACAACGACGTTTCTGGGTGCCGTGTCGAGGGCAAAGGCAAGGGAAAAGCTCGTGAGCAGCAAGCTAAAGCGGGCGACCAAGGTTAGAAAGAGCGATCTGGTTATCCTCCGTACGAACGATTGCTCATACTTCTTTGAAGGTCCTGGCCCTCGAAAACCGTACATCGCGGTCCTGCCAGCCGCGGAGCTGTCGGCGGAGAAGCGCACACCGAGGAAATTGAACACGCCTAGGAAGAGGGATGCGAAGAGCTTGGATGCGGAGCCCTCGCCACCGAGTGCCAACCAGAGCGTCCCGCGGCGACCGATTTCCAAGGTCGACGGGAATGAGGAGCCAACTTTGCCTTCTCGATCGAGACCTAGGAAGCTGGAGAGTGGAATGACTCCAAGCGCTGGACAGAAGAAGACAGGTGCAGCGGCCTCAGAAACATCACCTTTTCACGCTTCTCCGTCTTCCAACCGGAAAGCGCGACTGTCCTCTCTGACTGGTAAAGACGTGAAGTCGAACCCAACAGAAGCGTCGCCATTGATGACGAAGCAACGACGGCCAACCATCAATGGCATCCCTCCCCCTCCACTATTCCATGACCAGCACGACACCCGATCAACAACCGGCACTCTCTCCACCACCGGCACAGCCGACGACAATGAAAGCGTCACTTCCGTCCCCTCACGAAAACGTAAATTCGCAGAGCGTCGGACACCTGAGCTGGCCAAAAAGCAACCCGCGGTTCGCCCTTCCCTTACCAAAACATCAAGTGCTAGCAGTGGGTCGAAGAAACTCAGTCGAGTGAGCAGTATCGCCAGGCACTTCGATAGTAGTAGCGATACCCTTAAAGTTGTGGATGCGAAGAGGTTGCCGAGCGAGGGCAGGAGAGTACCGCCGAAGTTACGTTTGGGTTCGAGGCCGATGGGGATGAGGTAAATGACGATACAACGCCTGCCGGCGGCCGAAGGTAGTGTACAATGTCTCTTTCAGGAGGCCATTGCTGCTCGAAAGTCGTACCGTGGTCGAGGGTTTTCAACAGGAAGCAGAACCTGGGCATCCTGTACGACTGGCTATTTACCTTCCGACGTTGGCAGACGCTGGAAAATAGAAATCGTACTTGATCTGATAGATTGATATTTCATTTTCAGATGTCCTCTTCACGAGACATACGAAGCCCGCAGTGGGTCAGATCTTTTCAGTTCGGTCGTTTTTGTATACTATACAAGTATCCGACATCCACCCAGTTATTATTCATCCTTCATCGCCGTCTTCCGGCGGTACCCAGAGAACTCCTATCAGCGCCTTGCCATTGATTCGTAAAGCCCCGCATCTCAGACGTAAAAAGAACAGAATGTAGAGAACGTCTACAAGTCGTGAGACGTGCGGCACGCTGTGCGCAGCGTGTCCTCGCTCGCTCGAGGAGAGACCTCGATGACGCTGCTTGTGGGGGTGTATCGAGAGGTCCGAGATGTGTTACTGCCTTCGGGGCTGTTGGAGCGAGGTGTGCTCCCAGTGAAAGCGCCGTCTTCTGATGTGGTTGTAGGTGAAGAGACAGTGAAACTATCGGCGGCGATGCTGTGGCTGCGAAGACTGCTGCTGCTACTTGCTACGTCCGTCCTTGCGTACCGAGATGTGTAGTCTGGTAAGATGTCGCTGCAGTATGACGGTAGCGTTTGCGTGCTCGCTCGCGATCGGGCCATGGGTGTGTATGGCAACGGGACCAAGGGTGGTGGTGGATCGTTGACTGCTGCGGGCATTTCATATCGATGCTCGTGGACTCGCACCATGTCTGACACGATCTGCTGAGCGTATCGCAATTCTCGAATCTCCGCTTCCATGACTTCGCCCTTCTCCGCTGCGTCGGTATCTTGCTCGAGGAGCGCGTCCTGCAAGATCAAAGCGCGCTTCTCCTCGTAGTCTTCAATCCTCTCGGGCGGGGACTTGAAGCAGTTGATAGCTGTCACGAAGGCATCCCATCGGCGCCGCATTTCTGCTCGTCGTGCAGCGCGTCGGTATGCGCGAGCGTTTCGACGCTCTTCGCGGTCAGCAAGGCGGTCCGCACGGCAGCGTACGGACATGCACTTCCGGCGAATGAAGCCGAAGAGCGCAGCCAGACCCAGTACGGTCGCAATCACAGCCAGCACTCGTAAGAGCACGTTCTGCGGGTGGACGAGCTCAATGTTCTGAATGGCAGCCGAGTGAAAATTGCTGTTCTTTGTAGAGTTGCTGGTTTTGGTCGTAGTCTCGTATATTCCGTATCCCGGCGGCTGCTTTGCAGCGCTGGAGGCCTTTTCGTCGACATCATCGACTTCGATCAATTGCTGTGAGTTCGAATCCTGGACTTGGACATATCCGACCTTGGGCAGAGTCTCTATACCCATCTTGTCGCATATCCTCTGAGCGATGACTTTGGCGGCACAAACAACACCGTCGCACTGCGAGAGAAGATGTCTGAGCGTGACGTTGTCGCGATGATCCTTGAGGCATTTCGCGATGGCATGCTTCTTCGCTGCAATGGCCGTGTGCAAGTTGCCGGCTTCGGCCTCCAAAACGAGCAGGGACTCAAGCTCGGCCTCGATATCGTAGGCATCCTCGTCATAGCCCACGGGCTCGTTAGGCGAGACATGATGCTCTTGCTTTTCGAGCATGAAGGACTCGTCGTACTGGTCGAAGTTGATGGACTGAGGAATGTGGACGGTTGTGAGTCCGAGCAATCTACGCGGGGCAGTTGGGTTTGTTGTGATTCTGAAACTCAACCCTGTTGCGAGGCCGTCTACTGAGGCAATGCTAAGTTTGATGTCCTGCGTCACATCCTCGACTGAAGAAAGGGAAGAATTGGTGAGGATTCCAGTAAGGGAGACGTCGAGAGAGTGTAAAAAGCCGAGTCTGTCTGCGGCCACGAGGGTCTGTTGTCGGGATGAAACTACGTATGACTTGGTATACTCGTCCAGTGTCCAGGCGATGTCGAGGCGCTGGTCGTTAAGGGAGATGTCGGAGGTGTGCAGGTCCGGAGTGGGATTGACCTGGAGCTCAAAGACCTGAGGCAGCGAGGGTTAGTCTGTGGTGTGTGGCCAGGATATGTATGTGTCAACACGCTCTAGCTGATGAAACAACTCCGAGAGGTCGTCTGCATGCCAAGCAGTGTTGGAGCGTGTGGTGACGCGGACTCACCAGAGGACTCGTCAGCCCATCATCCCGGATGCCTGGAGCGACCTCGAACTTGGTGAAGGCCGTATCTCTGTCTGTGGCGCATATAATAAGCATCTGCGCAGCCCGGTGCCTGGCTGGCATCGCAATGATGGGGAGAAGGGCGATGACCTACTGTATTCCAGCACTTCGAAGTCTGGCGAACTCCCACCGGAGAGCATTCTGCTATTGCTGGGAATGGGGAGGGGGAGGGCCAGCAGAGGCGCAAAGTGCAGAGCGGAGACCACCAACGACAGGTGCATCGCTGCTCGGGTTCGATGTTGTCGCCAACGCTCACATACCCAGCCGGCAGAAGTAGTTTACACTCCTAAGAAGAATGGAGGCGCGCTCAATGCCTCCAGCAGAATTAATGGAGAGCAGCCAGAACGCCGCAGAGAATGGCGAACTGACGTGAGAAGAGAGGAGATCGGGCATGCTGGAATAATGTTGGTGCCTGCTGCTCAGCCTCCCTCTCGTCGGAGTTCGCGCCCGTCCGTGGCATGTTGTCAGAAGGATCAATGCGAATGCGAATTGCAGGTCCAAGATATTTGATGAGACCCATCAATATATGACGCGGGTACATCCGGCCGAGGGGCGCTAGTATCGCACCTGCAGCAAGCACATGCTTTCATCGATCGCGACAACATAGCACTATGAATCTGTAGCCCGACAAGCCACACACATACCACACAATGGTAAGCTTCCTCCCCCATCGCCCTCACACGCCAAAGCTGTTGCTCACACGACAGGCACTAACACCTCCGGCCTCCTCTAGCTCCCTCTCGGCCTGCTCACAGCAGCCCAAGGCCACCCCATGCTGGTCGAGCTCAAGACGGGCGAAACCCTCAACGGCCATCTCGTTAGCTGCGACACCTACATGAACATCACCCTCAAGGAAGTCGTGCAGACCAGCCCCGACGGCGACAAATTCTTCAGATTACCCGAATGCTACGTCAGAGGGAACAATGTAAAAGAAGCCATGAGCGTGGATTGGGGAAGAGGATGGGATTGCTGATTTGTGTGAGACAGATCAAATACCTGCGAGTGCCTGATGAGGTAGTAGACTTGGTTAAGGACCAACAAGCGAGCCAGCAGGCACAGCGCGGCGGCAGAGGTGGAATGCAGCACAGAGGCGACCATCATGGTGGCCGTGGTGGTGATAGAGGCCGCGGCAGAGGAGGCGGTAGGGGCAGAGGGCGGGGACGAGGTGGCTGAGAGAAAATGCGGTTGGATTGAACAGATGCGACGATAATGCTACGGTCACAGCACTTTTCGCCAGTGCCCTTCATCACACTCGCAGAGATAATAACCCCTGAATCGCTCGCATTGCAGCAGTCGACAAGTGATGCTGGAACTGAGTTACGAATCGTGCAGGATTGAATACGAGCAGAAATACGAGCAGAGCCGACACAAAGTCAAGACGAAGTAAAGAATCATACGCGCGAAGTTGAATGCAGCTGGTTTCAAAGAGGTCGTCTTACAAGCCCACACTCCAAGTTTATCGCGCCAATCACATGTTAACGCAAGATCTTAAAACCTCACTATAGCACGTCCTAATCGTTATGGTGCGGGGCCTATGCAAAGCAGATATATCTCATCCACTTCGGAAATATCCTCAAGCAACAACCTTCTTATCACGACAATTTCTTCCAGCTAAATCTTCGACGACGCATCAGCGACACAAGCTCCATCACAAGCTTGTCTACCAATATATCGTCCATAACACCTCGTATCCGACCACTGCACGTGCCGCGGCGACAATGGCCAACGACAGTACTAGCAGCACTAGCGAGGACCTGCTCCTTCCGCCGTTCCATGAGCTTCTTGAATACGCGGAACAGAATGAGCTTACTAGAGCACTCGGAGATCCCTCTCTCTATCCTGAGCTGCATCGGTTGCCCCAAGACTTAGTCTTGTACTTCTTCGAGAAGGAAATGGCAGCTTCAATCTGGTAAGACCACTTTGGAATGGTCTCCTGCGGCAGCTAATTATCAATAAGACTATACTGCCATGGCCAAAGTCTGCTCTGAGCTTGAGTGCGATGCGGCTTCAGTGTATACTGTGCTTTATCGGATCAATAGAGACTTCGACATGTTGAAATATGATCTTGCATATATAATACACATCAAGTCAAGCATAAAAGCTTGGCACACTTTTTATCCAATCAACAGGTTATGAGCCCGGCTTGCGCTAAAATAGATCAAGATGGTCTAGCGGAATACAAAGCTAAAGATAAATACCATGCGAAAAGTGGAAAGGTGCCAAGATACGGGTTCGAGTCCCGCTGCGGACATATCAACAAACACTATTTCCCTACAAATGATTAAGCAAAGCATAGAAAACACATGCTACGATCATGGGGGGCTGTTGAAATATGATCTTGCATATATAATACACATCAAGTCAAGCATAAAAGCTTGGCACACTTTTTATCCAATCAACACGACATAGCCTTCAAGACGATGTTGCGGGTGGCAAAGGAACACCGAGGGGACTATCCGCGACCATATCTCATATATAGGGACAAGCCTGAGAATAAGATCAAGAAGCAAAAGACAAAGGGACTCGAGAATGAAGGCGGCGTCGGTTGGTCCTTTTCCTTCGGGTTCGGTATTCTGGCCGCTTTCGTCATTCTCGCGATCTTCAACAAGATGAAAGCCGACTACGACTTCGCCAGCCCTCCACATTACTCCAAGAAGATCCTCATCGACGATATCGACTCGACAGATTTACGAAAATGGACCCTCTGATGCCAACCTACCACCACGAACCACCGTCCTACTGGAACTGGCGATCCACGAATTCTCCCCCTCAGTAAAACAGATCGCAGAGATCAAATAGCCAAAGCTCAAAACATCCAGCCCCTTCTGAACCCCAACAAACCCAACATCAGCGAGCAGTACGCGGCCTATATTGTGACGAAACATCTCTTCACCCGGATTGTGGTAAACCGGGCGAAACTCGACGTTATGGTACTTGCTGGTTCAGGAGGGGAACAAGGAAAGACAGAATTGGCATCTCAGCGGGCCAATTGATCGGCGTCAGTAACCATCACATCGGCAACGAAATTAGCATCGAGTTTGATGCTTTCATGGCTGACTATAATGGGAAGCGGTCCGTTCATCGCTCTGGACAGCTTAGACGAGAAATCCCAACCAGAGCTGAATACCATCCTCGCATGCGTAGAAAATGGTAAAAAGCATCAAACTTCAAACCTTTCCCATCCCGCTAGAAACAACTCGCCAGGCAAATACACCGACACCAGGTCGTCCAGTATCATCGACTGCTCCCAACCCATCTGGATCCTAGTCGGCAACACAGGTGACAGAAATTATCAAGAAGTTTTTCGCGGAGGAAATGGACTCTGGACGGAATTTCTCAGCGGATATTGAGCCATTTCAGCGCGAATTGGGCCAGCGCTTTCAGAGCTTGTTTTTTTCCGGTTTTTCTTATTCCTGATTGTATTGCGCCGTACTTCTCGTTCCAAATTGAGGAGCGGATTTTGGCCGAGTCGAAGGCGAGGCAGGAGTAGATAACAAATCGGTAACTGGATTTTGAGTCTGCTCTAACTATTCGCTTGAACGCTGCATTAGATAAAGTACCACCGACTCTGAGCTCAAATTGGCCCTGCTTCTAGGCTAAGAAAGTATATTATCTTCGCTCCATGATACAGCGTCGGCCTCGAGGGTGGATCAAGACGAGGGACATAGGCCTCATCTCATCAGTCTTGAAGCCCTGTGCTGTAGAGGGCTTCAAACCGCTATCGAAAGTGCGATAGAAGTTGGCCAGGGTGAGTCGCAACTCCAATTGTGCAAAGTGCATGCCGATGCAAACTATTCGTTTCAGTCAGTACGAGCTCATTTGTCGAGAGGAGAAAATGTCTGCTCACTTCTGCTCCCACCCCCAAAAGGCAAGAAACTATCCTTCATCTCCTTCGACGGCTCATCCCATCTCGCTGGCTTAAACGTCTCCGGATCCTCAAAAACGGTAGGATCACGGTGCATCGTCCACGCGGGAATACCGATGGTGGTTCCACCCGGGATATACATGCCACAGAACTCCGCACCTTTAGGCGGTACCACTCGCGGAAGACTTTGGCCAATGGCGGATCGAAGACGCAGAGTCTCGTTGAGGACGTTGTTCAGGAAAGGCAGGGTGCGGAGCTTCTCGTCGTCGAAATCGGCAGGTAGAGCAGACATTTCTTGGATGAGTTTTTGTTCGTATTCAGGGTGTTGCGAGAGCATCCAGATGGCGTAGGCGGCTGTGACGGCGGTGGTATGTGTGCCAGCAACAATGTAGCCCGAAGCATCACGTGTCAGTTGAGCAGCTGCCAATTGTCCTTCTTCGACGGCAGTATACTCCTTTGTTAGGAGAGTCGGCTTCGTCGAGTTCGGGTTCTCGCGCAGTTGCTTCCAGTACTTCTGGATAGCCGCCTCGCCGTAGTCTTGAATACGCAGTTGGCTGCGCTGAACGTCCTTTGTCCAGCCGATAGGGATGTATTTCAGGAGAGTCGAGAGGAAGGGGAATTCCGAACGGACGGCACCGTCTCGGCCGGCACATTGAAGGTCGCTGAAGTATTGGGATTCCTGGCACGAAGTCAGTCAACGTCTAACAAGATATAAAATAGCTTGATAATCACCTTTCCGGTGTTGAGAGCATCGAAAGACTCTCCGAAGGCAGCCTCGCCAACAGCATCGTTCGCCATATACGACAACCATCTCAATATATCGGTGCTTCCGTTCATGTTTACATCCTCGTCCATTTTGTGCACAGCGAGCTGAATGTGCTTGGTAATATAAGGCTCCAAGTTCTTAATCCACTTCTCAGAGAAGCTGGCAGACACCATACGACGATGATTCGCATGATCCGTAGGGTCGATATGCGTGACAAGGTTATTGGGCGTCATCCTGCCAGTGGCAATTTGATACCATTCGTGCTTCAAGAACGGCGAGCCGACTTTGTAGAGCTGGCGAGCGGCGGAGACATCCGCGAGCGAGACCTCCCATGGCGAGATGCGGACAATGGGTCCGTACTTGTTGTGCAACTCGTGAACAAAAGTGGTCCTCTCGCCTGACAACATGGCAATCTTCAAGGGCAGATTCGACCATTTCGTGTACTCCGGTCCTGGCAATTTGTTGATGTCATGAGTGTTCACTCGATAGACCATGTGCTTGTGATCGAATCAGCATTTCACTCTTGGAAGGCATACTTATGTACTCACCGCAACCACAAGGGCCACGACAAGAAGTCCACCTATAAGCAGAGGTGAAGGCATGATCAAATGTCGATAGTAGCGTACAAGATCGATAGGAATATTGAGCGGAAACTGTGGAGAAGAAAGGACTCCAGGCTTATACTTATCGGGGACTCGAAGAGCAACGCACGTCCGTGATTTGCCTCATTAACAATACACATGAGTACCATGTAGGCATTCCTGTACGACAGAGGTGTCGAGCTCGGAGCGATTTGCGGTTACAGTCAGTGTCGCTGGCTTGCAGGAGCGAATCTCCACGAGCGCCAGTGAAGGATAAGCATCAGAGTTGACAGGAATTAGGTTAACAGACAGGTTGGCGTCGCATACCGAGAATCGGTGTCGTCGCCTCCAGGTACCGTAAGCTGCACCCCGGACGCCATTCCCGGCGACTCGGATCAACATGTGCGACGGCAAAGCAGCCGGCTGGAGCGCACAAAACGTGGCAAAAGCTATGCGGTGATGGCCCCGGAAGTACTATTCTTGTGCATGTTTGGCTCGCTGCCGATGCGAATCAGTATTCATGTGCAAGGCTTACATCCGTCTCACAGTCTAGCAACATTTGCAAGAACGACTGCTCATTGTGAAACGCTCCTCAGCCCTCAGGATCAGTAACTCCGTCATGGCTGTGGTCTCGCCAGTGTTCCATTGAAAAATCAGAGTTGCCAACCAGTTCTCAGCACAACAGCAGCAGACTGCCTCGAAAGGAGCCAAGCGGCATAAGTAGTGCCGTGGCGTCGTGGAACAGTATCGTGGATAGAAGCCTCGTGCGCGTCAATCCTTTCCAAAAATCCTTTCGAAAGACGAAGAGATGTGCAGAGGTTCGGTGCCGGAGAGATTCGTGACATCTGACGCAAGATACAGCGATGCGGTGTGTAGTATTGTGGTGGTGCTCAGTGGCAGCGTTCTTGTTGGATTCCGGTTCGGCGACCAGCCTGGCCCTTTCCTTAGCAGGGACCAAAATGCGGTAGTGCCAGACGGAGAGTGCACGCTCCTGTCGTGCGTGGCCCAACACGGCTGACGTCCAAAGGTGTGGTGCAAAGTCAGCACGTAGTTGTAGGATAGGGCTGATGAGTGCCAAATGGGCAGATATACCGCGGATCAGCTGCCGAGTTTTGATCCCTTATTTCGCAATGCAAGGCAAATACTATTGAGAAACACGACCCCGTGAATCCCAAAGTGTCGCATCTTGTCGTTCCGCTTGATGGGACGCTTGGCGCAGCATGTGTGTTCAGCTGAGGTTCAACTTGAAACTCATGCCCGGTATCCGGAGACCGAAACCTCGTTTACCAAATTTGAGTGTACTGGCGCAATATTCTCGCGTAAGGATCCCTGTGCCAGTGTCGTCGACGAATGTACGCTCATCTTTACTGCAAGCCGATCTTTCAGTATAAAAAAGACAGGAAAGTCGTGCGATCATGCTGCACTCCACGAATCGAGCCTTTCCTGCGAGTTGCTGCGAGGCATCCAGCCTCATTTCTTCCTCACGAGAGACCTGCGACACGACGGTTGCCTCGGTCAGCGGCATTCAAATCCAACTCACTTCGCTTCGGTGCAGCGAACTCTGCTGAGAGGTTGTCCAAAGTAATCGGCGGTTATTCCTCTCTCGGCATCCCGATAGATTCCTCGTAGCAAGCCGAAGTGTGCGAAGTGAAATCGAATGGCTGCGTGTAGCCTGTTGCTAACTCCGACAAGGCCGCAGACCCCATGTGCTTCCATGGCCAGCCAGAAACGTCAGATGACATGACTCCAAAGATTCCATCGAAAGAAGAATGCTCGGCCAGATGAGTCGTTTTACAAAACCCATTGGAGCGTAGTAGAACTCGCCCCTGGATCGGCCATTCGATCAAGGCCTTCGTCGCCTGTTCCATTCGGTGCGGGTCCATTTGTTCGCTCCCAGCTCTAATCGAGGTGAATTTCACTTGCATATCGGAGCATGAGGGTAGCATGTTGTCTTGTACCGGATTTGAAGTCGTTGGAGTTCCGTTCGTGACGACGAGCTAGCTCCAGGTTTTGCTTGCGGTTCCCGCCCTGAGGGAATTTGCTGTGGGTTATATAGATTGAGAGCAGGACACTTCGGCATTGCGTGATTCCAGAGAAATCGCAGCTCATGCCAGGTCCAATTCCTGCCACGGCACTAGCGTACGAGGGCCAGCCGAACTGGTAGCACTCTGACAGCACTCACCCGGAGATTGGTCTCCCGTTCTCCTTGGTAGCATGGCCAAGCTTCCAAAGAATCGGCATTGCGACATGTGTTAGTGAATTCTGAACGCATGTGTTTGAGACCGATGGGGCCTTAGCTGTGAAAGATGGCGTGTACTGCAATGAACGCATTCCCAGTCGATATCAGTGCTTTTGGCGAATACTTTCCGTTCAGGTAACGCATTGCACCTTCAGTTTTCGAATGTTTTTCCTCGTTGATCGAAATAGAGTTGCCATGTCGGACCTGTGTCTTGCATTTCGCTGTATCTCAAGTCTGGCGCGCTCCCCTAATGCCACAAACAAGCAAAAGCTGCAGAGGATATGGTACAAACGCCGGGCGGATGAGGTGCTGTGAGCGCCGCACCGCTCTATCAGGAGGCAGTGGACAACGCGGAAGAACAAAATTGCTGGTGCTGCTGAGGTACCTACAGGTTGCTGATGATCGCGTCGGCGTACTGTGTTGTGCTGGCCTTACCACCCAAATCCCCCGTCAGGGCCTGTAACGTTGTCAGTATGCAAATTCTGTGAAGATAGGCAACAACGCGAAAATATCACCTTTCCTTCCGCTAGCGTCTTGAAAATGGCCTTCTCAATTTTGCTTGCGGAGTCCGTGAGGCCCATGTGCTGCAACATCATGATTGAGCTCAGGAGCAAGGCAGTCGGGTTGGCTAAGTTCTTTCCAGCGATATCGGGTGCGGAGCCGTGAACGGCCTCGAAGATGGAGCACTCGTCACCAATGTTTCCAGAAGGTGTAAGACCAAGACCGCCAATCAGACCAGCGCAGAGATCGGAGAGAATGTCACCGTAAAGGTTGGGCATGACCAGAACCTTGTCATTGTAGGGTGTGGGATCTGTCACCATCTTCAAGCATGTGTTGTCGAGCATCTCGGCATCGAACTCGATGTTGGGGTAATCCTGTGCGATCTCCCGCGCCAAGTTGAGGAACAGACCGTCGGACATTTTCATGATGGCAGCCTTGTGGACGACACGGACCTTCTTGCGGCCAATATCCTGGGCGTATTGGAAAGCAAAGCGCAGCACCCGCTCGGAAGCCTCGCGAGTGATGAGCTTGATAGACTGGACTACGCCGTCAACCACAACGTGCTCGATTCCACTGTATTCGCCCTCAGTGTTCTCACGAATGAGAACGGTGTTAACGTTGTCATATGGAGTCTTGTAGCCATCAATGCTCTTGCAGGGTCGGACGTTGGCGAAAAGATTGAAGGTTCTTCGGAGGGTGAGGTTGAGCGAGACGTGACCTTTGCCAATGGGAGTTGCGAGAGGACCCTTGAGAGCGACGTAGTTCTTGGTAACGCTTTCGATAGCCTCATCGGGAATCACTGTCCTGCCGTCCTTGAGGGTAGGGGTCACGTCGACGGACTCCCACTTGATGGGAACGTTGGCGGCCGAGTAGATATCCTTTACTGCTTGTGAAATCTCGACACCGATACCGTCGCCTTCAATCAAAGTGACTGTGTATTTGCCCTGCGGTAGCACTCCTCGTTAGAATCGGCTGCATGCTAGCAAGCTTGTGTGTATCTTTTTTTTCCCTTTATCGGAAGGGCTGGGACGTACATCGCTGCCCTTTTGGCCCTTGAACTTGGCAACCTTCTCAGTCTGCGGCGTTGCGAAGCCCCGCGATTGCATCTGTTACTCGCTCATCAGCATGGCCCCTCCCGTCGTCGTCCTTCCTCATCTCAAGCTGACCTGGGCGAAAGCTGGCCGCGAGACCTGTCTGAAGCATTGCCGTGCCGCTGGAGCCGCCCGTGTCAAGCGGCAGGCCAGCATCGTGTCGCGTCGGCAAGTGTGAGGGATACGGCGAGAGGTTCGAGGTCGCCGGCGACTCTTGAGGAGGTGTAGAGGCCGGATGGTTGTGTGGGAGATATGGAGGGTGGTTATCAGAACGACGATCCAGCAGCAGCCACGAAGAGCTTTCCAGCGTGCAGCCCGCGCTCCGGCATCGCCGGCTCCAGCCGAAACATCGCGTGGCAGGCGGGATCCACAGGCGGCATATGGATGCGACATCAATGTTCAATTCATTCACTCACCCGACAGAACTCACGTGCAAGTGATAGGGTACCTGCCCCGATAAGTTCCAGTTGCCAATGCCTTCCGCTTGAGAGGTGTCGGTCCTCCCTTACGGACAGTTGGATGGCCGTTGCCGGCAGGACCCTTTCGCGCATCCACCTCGCATCATCATCCTCGACATAGACACGTCTGCAGGCCTGCAGCTTGCCCGCCAGCTATACAGCGATATCTCACCCATACCCTCGTCCCACCATCATTCCCCACATCGCAATGCCCATTTCCGCCGACCAGGAGCGCGAGCTGCTCAACAAGTATAAGCTCACCAATCTCTATCCAAACGAATGGCCGCACAGGGACGACGACGGCGACGACGAGTCCTCTGACGATGATGGGCCTCCGCCCACCCGGAACGGCCATGCCCGCAACCCGTCCCTCAATTCAAAGTACTCCAAGATTGATCGTCACGCGAGCCGCAAGTCGTCCGTTTCAGGCGGGCCCAATGAGGCCGGCGTGCAGAAAGATGAGCCAGACGCCCTGGGCATGGCTCCCAGTGTTGCTGCAGAGCTGCGCAAGCGAGGTCTGCCCGTGGAAGACAACCTCGCGTTGCGGAATAAGTTTATGCTGTCCTCGACCAGCTTCAGCCCGGCCTTGTACCTGTCTCAGGTCCATCAGAACGCAAGCACCGAGGACCTGCTCCGCGGCCTGAACTTCCTTAGCAAGAGCATCGAACAGAAGTCTGCAAGTCTGAAGGTGCTCGTGGAGAGCAATTTCGAGCGTTTCGTGAGGGCTAAGGCTACCATTGATACCGTGTATACCGAGATGCGTACCCAGGGCGTGGAGCCTACCCGCGTCTCGCAGATTCCTACCGGCGCTTCAAGTATGCGTCCACATTCTCGACAGACCAGCAAGAATCAGAGTCACTTTCGCAACACGAGCGGGCCGTGGGGTTCTCAGTCTAAAGTGGCTCCCGCCGACAAGAAGAAGAATGCGTTGACTAAAGAGTCGGAATACGGTGTACAGGGCATCAGAACTCCTCTTCAGGAAGTTGCAATCAAGGCCGAGGAAGTGTGGGGTCCTGCGCTGGGTGGCCGCGAAAAGGAAGAGGCTCTCAAGGCCGTCCAAAATGCGCTGGAACAGAATCGGGAGATCTTCACATTGCCTGGGACAATACATGAGAGCATCAAGACAAGTGACTACGACGGCGTTGTCAGCGCTTATAAGAAGGCAAAACAGCATGCCGACAAGGCTCGACAGATCGGCGCTATTGCGCAGGAGAATGAGGCACAACTTGGCGACCTCGACGTGCAGCAGATCATTGTGACTGCTCGAATGTGGCACGACGTAACTATGCAAATCGACGGCTTCCGGCAAGAACTCTGGAAGCGATTGAGAAACTCACATGGAAAGAGATCATTTGCTGTCACCGAGGAGACCGACAAAGAGCTCCACATGGAGCTTCTGGCCACGCTGCTGCAGTTGGGCGTCGACGAGAACCCGATTTGGGTCTGGATTCATAGCCACTACCTGTATCTCAAGGACCGTATCGCTCGTGCATTTGAAAGAAGCAGAATTGAGATGGAAATTCAGCGGCGCAGGCTGGCGAACAACTACAGGAGCGACAACATTGCTCTTGCGAGACACCTCCGGTCCGCTTCCAACGCCACCGGAACGTTGCGCTTATTCACTGATTCGACCAGAGAACTGGATACGCCTCTTATTCTTTCGTTCTGGGAACAGGTACACACATCGCTTTCCAGCCTTCTCTCGTCCCAGTCTGGTGTCGTGGCGGAGGTTGTCGAGTGGTACTCGTCGGCGCAGGACTTCATCGACAACAAGGCCCAAAAGTCTTTCCCTACTGGCGTGTTTGCCAATGGCTTCACTCACCTATCGCTTGAGCAGGAGCACATTGACGGTTTTCGGAGAGCTGCCCTGGATCTGGTCACCATCCTTCGCGAGAGTGTCAATTCGTTCTTCCAAGATGCTCCTGTCGAAGATCTCAGCGACTTGTACTCACCGATTCCGCCTACCCCAATCACTCCAGATGTTAAAACGCCATCGACACCAAGCTTCAAAAAGAGCTTCACTTTCGACCCGAACAACATTCCTCCGCCAAGTCCGAAGCGTGGAGAACCTTGGGAGAATTTCGCCTTCTGGGCTCCTGGAGCCAACTCTCTTTCTGGAGCACATTACCTGGCACGGCAGCTATCTCTTGCGGGCAGTGCTTTGGCTGAGCTCGCCAGCCTGAATGTAGTCAAGCAGTCCAAGGAAACAGAGAAGCTCAAAATTGTGCTCACAAATGCGCGAGAGAGACTGGTCACCGCGATTTCATCCAGCTGGATTTCAGATTCGGAAAAATGCCGTGTCCTCGAGTCGTGGATCCGCAGTCCTGAACGTCGCGATCTGACACTGATGCCCCCGATTTTCGAGGCCTGGGAGGAGAAAGTCCTCAGTAATGTCCAGAAAATGGCGTACATCTCCGATGCTGTGACTAGTAAGGCCGGAGTCAGTGCTGGACAGATCATCGTTCCACCATCCGCAAAGTTATTGCAAATCATCAGAAACACATTCACCAACAGTATTTACAAAGGTCTTACAGGAATGGTTGAACACGCGGAGAAGACGAAGGGCGAAAATGGAGGTGTGGGCGAGGATGCGGACCCTGACGGAATCACCATACCTGTCAAGCACGAAGTCGACAGCGAAGGAACTGGTGTCCTGGGAACCGAAGCTGTTGACGCTTCTAACAAGGTAAGTGCCATTAATTTTCTGCAGTCCTGCAGTCTAGCGGAGAACTGACTCGATTTTACAGAATGTCCGCATGCTACTCACCCTTTCGAACCTCAATCACCTGCGAAGCGAGGTCATTCCTCAGCTTATCTCGCACTTTGAAGCAGCGTTCAGCGTTAAGCTTACTGACGAAAGCACCTCGATCCGAGATGTCCTTGCCCAAATCGATGCCAAACTATTTCAGTCGTATGTCAAACCTACTGCAGAGCTACTAACGACCACCATCACGAACGGAATTACTGCGAAGGATTGGGAACCGCTTACTCCCCGACCTGTGGATGCCAAGCCATACATCTATGACGTCCTCCTCATCCTGGTGCTCGTACATTCAGAGGTGACCGGAACGACGACCAGCAGTCTGACCGGACAGATTCTGTCTTACCTGCTAGAGCAGTGTTCGATGGCGCTTATAGAAGCCTTCAAGATGCGACCTCAGTACACGCTTCCGGCACTGATGCAGGCGACATTGGATGTTGAGTTCATGGCGCAAACGCTCAATATCTACACAACCGCCAAGGCCGGCGAGATCCAGAGCCAGATCTACGTCGTGTTGGATAAGCGTACGGACGACGATGCCCGCAACAAGCTCCAGGGAGAGTTGCCCGAGATGAGAAGTATTCTCAAAAAGCTCCGAGAAGGCACAAAGGGTGAGTTCGGATGTTTCAGGAGGGAGCGAAGAGGTAGGCGTGAGGGCGGCAGCGGTGGCGGCAGCATCACGGGCGGAAGCAAGAGCTAGCGGCCTGGCACTTCTCAATCTCATGCGCATGACGGCTACTCAGGCGGCCCTACGCCGCAAGCGATACCATCGCAAGCACAGGCGCTTTTGTCAAGGCTTGGTATCGTTCTGCCGGGGCTCGAGAGGACCATGGGCGTTCTGGCAATCTTCGGGACTCAGCTTGACAATATTCCAGAGGAGAGTGCGGTATCAAGCGGGGAGTCATGGCACTCCGCCACTGGGTCCCCGGTGCTGGAGGCGATGCCAAACCGACACAACACACGGGGAAGTGGACCCAACTCGACACCTGCCGGATCTGAGCAATCTCACCGAAGCGCAGAATCAGGACTGGCAGGCCGACAAGATTCCATTCTGATGCATCAATCTCCAGAAACCGAGCAGCCTCTTTCGTCTTCGAGCGGGAATGAGATGCAAATTACTTCGAGAGCAATGTCCTCGAGGGATAAGCTTACAACAACATCAAGAGGTAGACGGGTCATTACGCTGCAAGCACCTACCTCCAGACGTTCATCGCCTGTCGATGAAGAAAACGTATCTCCCGGCGATGCACGACCGTCAGCGGCGCCCTCGAGCCCACCCTGGCTTTCACCAGAGATAAAGCGCAAAGTCGAAGCCATAAATTCCCGCGTCGCGAGATCAGCTACGACGTCCACCCCATCGTCTATTCAACGGCATCTCGCTGTCCTTCGAGCTGCGCAGACTGTTTCGCAACACTTGAACGAGCTTGATGGGGGCCCAGGCAATAATTCACCAATTCCAGACCAAGATGACAGCGCTCCCGACTCACCCGAAACCGCCGAGCCGGAACATTACGGACCTCATATCGTCCAATATGCCACACGCGTAGCTTTTCGCGCGTCACATCTAGGCCCACGCTTGATCACGCTCAAATCAGGATCGCTGCCCTCAGCCGACCGCTGGTGTGGAGTTTGCAGAAGACAAGACATGACAGCAGCCGAACTGCAAATGGAAGAGAAATCCATTTGGTCGAAGAGGGAGTGGTTGGAATTGAGGGCAAGCTTGCAGTCTGCTGTCGATCGCGGCAACGGGGATGCATGGAGAAGCGCCAATGGACTTTGTTATGGACTAGTTCACGCTCCCAAGCGGTACGATACCCTGGATGAGTTCAGTGCGGAACTTGATATGAGGACGCGGAATATTGTTGTTGAGGGTAGTTGTGCCGCTAATTGCTGAGGGAAATGGTGCTGTATATACTTTTCATTGAAGAGGCAAACTGTCACCGAAATTTCGCACGTGCAACATTCGCTTCCACTGCATGTGGGTTTTGGCGTTCACCTTCGCATGGAATCAACTGCTGCGATCTTCCAACTCGTGCTATTGAACTGACAATGAAATGGATTGGGTGGAGTTGAGATTTACGTGTTATGGTCAGAATGTGAATACACGAAGCTCGAAGCTAACGCTGTTCGCCAGAATTGTCGCCTTCTCTTAACCTTTTCTCTACCAAATCTTCAGTGTCATCGTGATTGTCGCATCAACCGTTACTCGTGACCGATCGGCTTGCCTGACTGGACCCACGCCATAGGAGCGACCGAGCCCAAGAGGAATGAAGGTGGGCCTCCGAGGTGGGGATCCTCGCCCTGTGGAAACTAAATTAGCATATCGTCCTCAGAGTGATGTTCACTTGGCTTTCACATACCACGAAGTTGTTGGGGAAGCCTGGTTCGAATGGCACGATGCTCTCGAGGTACTTGATTTGCTCAGTTGTGAGCTTGATCTCCAGCGATTTGATGTTGTCGTGGAGATGCGCAACCTTGCGGCCACCGACGATGGGGAAGACGTAGGGTGCCTTGGCCATTACATAGGCGAGAGCGATGGCGGTTGGAGACTCGAGACCGTGCTCTTTGGCAACCTTCTCGAGAGCTTCGGACATTTTCACTTCTTGCTCGTTTTGTTCACTTGAGCCCATCATGCTGCGGAGACCCTCGTTGTTCTTCTTGCGCTCCTCGAGCTGCTTCTTGGTTTGGAATTTGCCTGGTGGGGAAGTCAGCAGGTATGTTTTGCTATTCTGTACATTGTGTCCATACCTCCTCCGATGGCGTCCCACGGTGCCAAGGCCATTCCCCAGTGACGTGCCATAGGGATGATTTCGCGCTCCATATCCCGAAGCATGATATTCCACCGACCCTGGTAAATGCTGAAGGGAATCTTGCCATGAGCCTTGGCATAAGCGTTGGCATGCGAAACAATGTATGCTGGGGTGTCCGAAATTCCAAGGTAAAGAACCCTTCCACTCTTGACTACTGCATCGAGCGAATCCATCATCTCCTCGATCGAAGTCGTCCAATCCCACCAATGCACGTAGAGGATGTCCAAGTAGTCTGTCTTCAGCTTCTTCAAGCTGTCACGCAGCGAGAGGTGCAAGCTCTTCTTGTGGTTTCCGCAGCTGTTGACAGACTTGCCTTTGCCCAGAGAGTAGACGTTGTAGCCGGTGGTAAATTTGGTGGCGATGACCATTTGGTCGCGGTTCTTCTTCCTTTCCATCCATTCGCCGCTGTGATGCTGTCAGAACAACCACTCTTCGATCACAACTTTGCTCTTGTCACTCACATCCACGACTCAGATTCCTCGTTCTGGTAGTTGTTCGCAGTGTCCTGTTGTCATTCATTAGCAGCACTACACACCCAATGACTGAGCCCCGCTTATCTTCAGACACATACGATGAAGTTGCCTCCGGCATCCTCAAAGGCATCGAGAAGCTTGAAGCTGTCTTCTTTGCTCATGGCGCCCATAAAATCCTTCCACGCCTCGCCGATGCTCATGGCACCGAGTTGCAGAGGACTGACTCGCACACCAGCCGACGATGAGAGGATGCGGTAGCGACCCAGCGCCGTCTTGGGCGGTGGGGCTGGAGCAAACATATCACTCATGGCGATGATTGGCTTGTGGTTTTGTTTTGAGAAGTGGTGCAGAGAGCGGTGCTTGAAGTGTTCAGAGATGAAAAGAGAGGTGCTTGGAGTAGGGGATGCAAGAAAGAAGGAACGGAAGTCCCTAAGCCTGAAATATGTGTCTTCTGTCTGCGAGACGGAGGTAGCCGTACTACCTCCGTGATGCGTGGTGGCAGCATTGGCGGTGCGGCAACGCGGCCGCGATTTCAGATCAACACTTGACGTTGATGGTCTGATGTCACTGTGTACAGAAACGGCGCCGGGCGTGAATGCGGGGTGGGTCCCGTCTTCGTCGCTCAGACTTTCTTCGATTCGCCGTCCAAACGGAAGCACACAAGCATTGCACAGGGATCCAGTGTTCACTGTACCTTGCATAATATCAGCTTAATCATCTTAGAGCCGCCGTAAAGCCCTTATTGCCGGTTGTGAGCATGACTACTTTGCATTGTACGCGAGGTCACCAAGATGCCGTGTGCATGCCGAAGTTTCGAGGTTGGTAGGTTGTTCAACGAGGGATTTCGACAAGTGTAGCGGTATTCGTAAATCATGTACAATCTCCAACGCCTCCAAATGCACAAGTGCTGTTCAAGACGGGACGCCTTCGTAATCCCAACCATCGCTTGCACGTTTCCTGCGCCGTTTAGACGTCCGTCGATGGCCTGCGCACTTCACCAAGATGGTAAGGATAGCGAGAACAAAGATGATGACTCCGGCAACAACAGGAACCGCAATTTCCCGAGAATCCGAACTGTCCTTGTTGTCGTAGGGACAGGTTGTATTCTGCCCAATGACCCAGCAACCCGCATAATCCAGGTCGTTGAAATTGAGCCATAGCAGTGGCCCCGAATCATCGTCGTCTCTTTCTTCTCTGATATAATCCTGCCACATCGAGAGCAAGTATGTGTTCTCCAATGCGGTTCGTGGTACGTCAAAGGAGCTGCGATCATCGCACCCTAGTTCCACATTGCCGTAAGGGGCACGCGCATCGCTGATGTTCCAGGCATACGGCTGGTTGTCGTATCTGCAGGCGCAGGCATGAGAGGCACCACAGTCTTCTGCTTGCCAAAAGCCACTCGTTGCGTTCAGTACAGCACATCGAAGATCTGTAAAGTGATCCGAGGAGGAGCTGTTGGAAGGCTGATTGCTTGGAGCTCCCCATGACCATATTGTATAATTGACGAAAGTCTGGTAGATATCAAAGTTCTCATCGGCGGTAATGTTGTTGAGTGTACCATTGAGGATGGAAGAGATGCCACAGGCGGTAAGGTTGCGGACTTGAGTGAAGATCGAAGTGAGAGAAGATCCAGAAATGATGGAGCCGTTTGCCAGGCTCGCTGTCGCCCAAGATGAATTTACTGCCGCAGGGGAAGTGACATTTGGGTTGAAGAAGCATCCGTCCGTGATATACCCAGAGGAGTCCACCTGCACGGCCCTCTGAACTCCGGTGAAATTCTGCGGGAAGATCGTAGAGGCATCGCTTGAGATATTATAGTTGCCCATCTGCGGATCGACACGACCGAACTCAACGAGCAGACGCTTCCCACGCTCCATCTCGAGGTAGCTTTCGCTTGGCCACCCGTTTGTAGTAGAAACAATTCCTTTATCAGTATGAACATCAAAGAAGGCAGCTTCAGTTTGCGCAGATTGGTCCGTATCAAACCAGCCTCTGCTAGAGTTGAGATCAGACCTCTGAGTCAAAAGATTGTCGAACGTGTAGAGGTATACTGAGGCATTGTTGGAAATAATGTTGCTGAGCAGCTGATCATCGCCCGGTAAGTCATTGTCAGCGGGAGCACGGGCGCTGCCCGTGGGATCAGATGCAGAGGCGGCGGCGTGTAAGTTCAGCGTGAGCATCACTGTTGTTGCGTTGAGATCGGTCTCGGTCGCCTCTATGAAATTAGACAAGATTGATATGACCAAGTCAAAATCCGCAGTTGGGGAGCAAAGGTACGGTCCAGCTCGAATTGCGATATCATCGCTGGCTAAAACAGCAGTCGGGGTGGCAATTCCCAAGCCGGTCGGGTGCGAATTGCTGTTAGCAGTGATTGTCGTGGAGGCGCTTTGTATGGCACTTGTGCTTGAAGTGGACGTCAACGCATATCGTTGAGTAAGTCGTATTTCCCTTCCAGTCAGCGTATTGCTCGCAAGCTGAGTTTCCGTCGGCAGGTTTGATGCTGCGATGCTGATTGAAGAAGTAAGAACCGCATCTGTAGCGCCAAGTTCGACTGGACACAAGCTCCATTGGTTCCTCGTGGGATCCCAGAAGATATCTGCTTCGACTCGGCGAAACCCGACAGCCAGAAGATTGGATAGACACTTGGTGAACGCGATGTAATCGTAGATTCCGTGTGGAAAGCAGGCCGCCGATAGCACAACACCAGGATAAGTCACGTAGTTTATCGGTACTTGGTAGCTCAGATCACGTTGCGACTGGGAGTGTCAGTGATGCTGAGTATGAAATACGGGAAGTAGCATACCAGAAAAGTTGAAAACGTGTCTGGCTGTTGCAGATTGACCGAGCCGTTTGCGGGTATGTAGAATGACATGACCGCCTTGTCGCCTGCGCAGTACTATAGATCAGTGACATAGTGTGCCCGAGCATAAAGATTTCGAAGGTACAGCACAAGACGATGCAATAGACATTTCTCGATGGAATCGACGAAAGCAGCTTCGTTCCGGCGAGAGATGTCGTCGGCACTTTCCCAGCTGGCGCGTTCCACGGCATGCCTCAGGCTAGAGAAACCAACGCGTCATGTTTTCCACCACACGCCAAACCTCTTGCTCTCCTCATCATTGACTTTTACAGCATTATTCATAATCTAAGCGTCGCGTTCAGCGACATGGATACCCAGGAAAACCCGACCTCGGAAAAGAAGCAGCCTGCAACACGATCTCCTGATAGGCTTGCACTGCGCAGCAGGAAGGAACAGCAACGAGGCTCAAACCGACAAACACACTCCAAGGCGGACTCCAGACCGACGCCCTCATCGCCCGTTCTTTCCCCTGCCTGGCTATCACATCAGCCGCAAGAACTCAAAGCACGAGCAAGCAAAAGCACACAAAAGCCCAAATCTGGTAGACCACCAGACGATTAATTTCCCCATGGCCGCCCACCAACCCGTTTCGTGCAGCGCTAAAGCCAACGTTCTCCTGAACTACGCACGGGGTGATCGGGAAAGGAATTGTGCAGAGACGTTGGCAAACAGCGCCAAACGCTTATCTGCACAGATCTGTGAATGTTGCAACGGCTCTCCGAATGCTAACGTTGACCTCCTTTCGCGGTTGTCCGTGATTTAAGGTTTGTAGTGAACGGCTGGGAGGCTGGAGTGGCTGCTTTGGCTGCCAGAGAATTGCTTGCTTGCTTGCCATGCCTTGGAGGATGGAGCTATGCATAGCAACAACTCCCCTCTGTTATCGACTTGAAGGCGGGCCGACATCGACTTCTTCTTGCCTGTCGGGGCTCACAAGGTCTTGGAACGGGAGGCATATGCACACATTACAATAGTCTGGTTGGTTCTTCTGTCGAATGATCTCGCTATACAAGATGCTGGAGCTCTGTTGGTGCCTCAGTCTGTTGCTTCCTTTTCCGGTGCTCGAATGCTCAAAAGGAGAGAGACATCCTCGTCTTCTCCGCCGCTCACATGGGTATCATTCTGCCGAACGCCTCCGCCGCTGCCGCCGGCGGTTTGTACAATTAAAACAGTAAGTATGTACACAAAAGTTAATACAAGAAAGAAGAGGTCATTCATGTCGTTCAGTGGGTGAGGTTGGACAGGCTCATTTTATCCTTTGGGGAGTCGTCCAGAGTGTGCGCGTGGGACACTATTGGAGTGGTGAGACCTGGCTCGATAGTGATTCGTGGTTTATCGGTCTTTGCAATACTGGGAAGGCCGCCAATCTGAGCTGGGGTGGAGGGCATCTGGTTGATTGGATATGTCGAGTGTCGGCGCTGATTCTGGGGTGCGGGCATTGGATATCCTTGTGACATCTGGTGCTGTTGATGCAATGGGGATGGCTGTCGTGGTTGAGAGGGAAGGAAAGCTGTTGGTGTTGGTAGCTGTTGTTGTTGTTGTGGCATGAAAGGCTCCTGAAGCATTGGGGTGTGTTTCCGCATGTCTTCATATGCGTGCATATGCATCTGGGACATGGTGGCGAAGTCTGTGTCCTGGACAAACGATCCTGGGACGCCGAGTCGAAGCATTGGCGCGGACGAACGACGACGCTCATCCCTCGCGTTCGCAAGCGGTGGCAGTTCGATTGGAGAAGGGCCATTGTGCGGTGAACGACCGGCTATCGACGATCCGCAATCCGAGATGAGCGACGGTGCACCCTCCGCTGAGAGTTGTGAGAAAGCCGATGGCGAAGGGAGCGGAGTTTCCATCATCCTACCAAATGCGATGTGGTTCGGCACATTGATGTGGTGAGGCTGCTGCGGATGCTGACCGGGATACATCTGCGTGAAGTAGTGATGTGGCATCATCGGCGCGTGCTGAAATGCGGGCGGCAAAGGCTGCTGCTGGATGTGATGCGGCATGTGTTGCATCTGAGGGTGGCCTTGAGGCTGCTGGGGTTGGCGGACTTCAAACTGAGCATGACGCTGTTGAGTATTTCGTCGTCTTCGGTTCATGCCTCCGTTCCACCAATTCTTCACGGCATTGTCGCTACGTCCTCGAAGCCTTCTTGCGATCTCAGCCCACCGCTTTCCCATTTCGGCAACCATCTGCTCGATCAAGATGCCTTCCTCGGGTGTGATGGGGTCGTGGTTGAGATTGGGTTTCAGGTTCTGGTGATATCGCTCTCGGCATTGTTTTGGGGATCTGGTCTGAATGGAGGTCGATATCCGAACCCAGTTGTGAGCTCCGTGAACATTGACCAGGTGGAGGAGCAGGTTGTCCTCTTGCTGGGACCAAGGTCCACGTTTGTGCTGAGGCATGATGATGTATTGCCTCTGGGAGCGTCTCCGAATGCTTTACGGCAAAAGCTGAAGAGGCAAGTCAGCAGAAGCTCCATCGGCGGATGATGGTGAGTGTCGTTGTTTGTCAAGACGAAGACATTTGAGACTGACCTAGCAAGTGGTGGTACAGGTGGCGACAGGTGAAAGCCGTTGGATGGCGATTGGGACGATGTTATCAGAAGGGACTCGAGACGTTGAAGTTGCGCGAACGGGTCCAGAGCGAGAATACTTGTATAACGCCCGCAATTGCGTGCAGTTCTGGATGAGGTTAGGTCGGAGGAGCCAGGCAATTAGAATTGGCTTTTGCGCTAGAGACGGCAAGCGTGCAAGCGTCTGCTGGCGGGGAATGCTCAGGAGGGGCTCCGAACTACTGCTTCGTGCTGCTGCTGCTCTGCAGCAACGACGAGCGAGATGCAGATTGATGATGATTGCAATGACAATGTACGATTCTGCATCACAGCTTCGGCGCGGCAGATTGACCAGCACTCGACGAAGACCACGGATCCAAGGAACAATAACTCCAAAGTATCGTTCTCTGTACCGCGGTGGAAGTTGATAAGGACGCCATGGCCCGGCGGGCGGTGGTGATGTAGACGCTGGGCCCCAGAATCCGGCGTGCTGGGAGCCAGATGATACAGGGGCAGGGCGGGTTTGGCGTGCAGTGGGAGCAGGGAGGCCCATGCCATAGCACGATAGCCTCAGGATTCGCCCGCTGGTCTGCCAGGATGCCTCGCTTCATCACCGTCCCCTCTGTGCACATGCTTTGTTCCCACAGTTTTACGGCAACGGGACCAGTATTCGAGCACGGGACGGTTTCGGGCAAACCGTTGACCACAATATATCGTCCCAAACGTCTCTGTCGATCAGCGGAAACGTCGTTGTTGTTATCCTCGTTTCTCACGCATAGCAGCCGCCCGACTGGCTGGACATCTAGAACGCCTCTCTCGTCCTTGTATGCGAGAGGCGAGACATCTGCCACATAGAAGGAATGTGTTCGCCAGAGAAGCACGAATCGCCAGGCGTTCACACGCAGACGTCGTCGGTGGTGTCCTCGCTTCAACCTGCAGGACATCTGACCGAGTCGCACAATCAACAAGGGTCGAAGCCTCGAAGAGCACTTACCATACTTTCGCTGGTGCAGCATCTCACACGAGCCAACCATTTTTAGAGCGTTGCGATCTCCACCGTTATGCGATGGCAGAAACGTTTTGCGCGTCCAAAAGCCCTCCTGGTGCACATCTCATTTCAATTCTGCGCCTCCGATACCCGAACGGGACGGATTCAGGGAGCGTTGCGACTCAAAAGAGAAAGAAAACGGCTGAGATGGCGATCTGCCGAGACGATCCACTTTTCGACTTTCCTGCGGCTTGCATATCACAAACACTTCCTGTAGAAAGACGCCCGTCTGTGCGTATGCGTGCCGGTTCGGTGCGGGCGGGCGTGTGCGTGCGTGACTGCTGGCATCCACCTCATCGCATGTCGTCGCTTGCGTCGGCCATGTCGCTGGGTGACTTCTGCCATGTGGTACGGCGTCGCAGAGTCCCATTGATGATTCATGAGCATGGAAGGCCTGCTCTGATGTCCTATTCGACGACCACGACGGTCCCATTGTTTGACTCGCTGCCCCAGTCTGTACCCCGATGAGGTGCAGATCTTGGCCTGATTGCCTACTGCAGAGCACAGTAGTAGAGATGGCAGAAGACCGGCATGTTGGCGCTTGTCCCAGCGAGGCAAAAGCAGCAAAGCCGCCTCAACTCGTTGTGCATAGGGATCAAGGATTGAAAGTAGGCGGGAAGGCGCCATGATAATGATGAACAACGCGGGTCGTCGCTGTCAGAAAGGTGCGGCAGGAACCACAAGAAGGAAGCCAGAAAAGATCGGAGTCTGAGACATTCGCGAACCCTACCTCCTGGCCGTACTTCTCATATCTCCAGTTCCTGATTGGCTCTGCCCGAGTAGCGTCGTCACTGGAACTATTAGAATGGGCCTCTATTTCTGGCATCTGTAAGGCCCGGCAGCTGTGCTTCCCAAATATTTATCGAATCCAGACAACGAAAAAGCACGAATCATCCTGTTGAAGAGCGTCTTCTCCCAGACTCATCATGCTTGCTTGCAGCAACGAAGAAGCGGAGCCAAAGATCATCAGACTGGGTCCCACGGCTCTAGACCGCGTTGAGCGAAGTTTAGCGAAAGCCTTCCAGATCCCTGGAGTGGTGGATCTGTGATCACGACAACTACCATGCAAGCAGTGTCCAGGGGACGGAAGAGCAGGCCGGGTCTGTGATTTGCGGAAGAATCTGGGTACCGTCACTGCCATGTAGGCCGATCAAATCATCGAGTCAACATAAAGGAAGTTGCTATTCTCAACAGCATTGGAAAAGTTTGAGGACAGCGACCGTTCCACGCCTGTCGTTTTCCGGACAAGTCCCCTCTCATGAATTTCTCGCAACCTCCCTAGCAAAAGAAAAAGATATGGATGTCTTCGTTGAACAGAATCATCAACATCCCTGTGAAGGAAACCAAAACCTCGTGGTAAGTTGGTAACGAATCCGTCATCGCCTCGTCCCAACGCACGCGTTGCAGCAGGTGAGCGGCTCGCCCGTCGTGCAGCCAGGGTCCCAAAAGTCCAACGGTCTCTTGTACCAACGTCCTTGTTGCAACGACAGACGTGCGACGTTCGCTATCATGTCACCATGTGGTCCGATCGACGACATCACCACTTCACATTACTCTTCAGACCGAAGAAGTCCGTCTTCTTCTCAACGATTTGGTTGATAACCGTTGATTCCTCGACTTCCAACAAGAATGTATCTGAGATTGCCCGGGTAAACGGGACCATCGCCGCGTTCGCATCTACAATGAACATCCCTGATCCCAGCAAAATCACAAGAGCCCGCAGGGAAAATGACTCGTTTCTTCAAAAGTTTAACATGGGCCAGAAAGTCAAAACTCCCACTTCGCTTGGAGAGACGGCGCGGGGTGTTCCAAGTCGTGCGTAGTCTTGGAGCTCGTACGAGGGCGACGGTGTTGAAGAAGCGTAGGAAATGAAGCAGAAAAACATATTGGCAAGCTCTGCCATTAGTCAGTAGCAAAAAGTAAGGACGCTCTGTGGAATCCCAGCTCCACATGTGTGGGTATAGAAGACAATATGCTCCGCGAGGGATCGACTCGCTCTGCAACCCAGGATCACTCATCCCCAGAACTCCCTTTATCCCATCCCACCTCCAATACGCCTCTTCCAAGAAAATCAAGTAAAAGTCGAACAATTCCCTCGCGCCATCGCTCATGCTGCTTGAATCCTGCCTCTTGGGATCTGATCCAACCAAATATCACCTCCCTCACCAGACACCCATCGCCTCCAAGCTTCATCATAAGCATCCTCCAGATCCCGCACCCATCTCTTAGTATCAAACAACGCACTGCTCCACCTCGCATGAAATAACATCTTTCGTAACTCCTGCAGCCGTCCCTTCCCAACACCGTTTCCTTCTGGAGGATATGAAAAGTTTCTGCCGAGCGCAACGGCCTTCTCTTCGTAGTCTTCTTCATCGGTAGCGACCAATTCGAGTGCAGACCGCTTCCCTTCCTCGTTATTCGGCAGCGCGCCTTTGAGAATGCTGGCTGCCATTCGGCTGCACATCTTATAGGCGTAGCGTGGGAGCGTCAGCAGTGGCGTGCCACTCCAGAGGACATCGGCAGCTGTGGTGTGTGCGTTGCACTCGGCGGTGTCGAGTACTAAATCGCAAATTCGCGCACGGGAGATGTGGAGATGCTTAGGGGCGACGTCGGTGAAAATGACTCGAGATGCCACCTCCGCGCCAGCCCACTGTCGCGCGGTAGCGAGGAGATGCGACTCTCCTAGATCCGGGAAACGGAGGAGCCACAGGATCGAATTGGGAACGCGAGCCAGTATGCGGAGCCATGTTCGGAATGTGGTAGGTTCAATCTTGGTAATGGTCAGCATGAATGGGTAGTACTCAATGGAAGCTCAATACGTACCTTGTAGAGCTGATTGAAGTTGCCGAATATTACAGTATCGTCCGATAATTGAGGGAACAGCTCTTTTCGCATCTGCCATCGTCGCTTTTGCTCTTGCTCCCAGCTGATGTGCTTGTCTTGCGCATCTGGTGCACTCTGCTTGTGGTCGCAGCAGAAGAATGTGTCGCGGCAATAGATGATGTTCTCACCGTAGACCCACTCGCTATTCGCACCGCCGTTGTTGTCGTCTGTGAGCTGATCTTCAACGTCAACATTTCTCCGCTGAGGGCGTAGTGTATGCGTTGGAACGGCAGTTTCATCCGCCAGTAGATAGTCACACCACTCCGCACCAAGTGTACCAGCGAATCCCATAAACGACATCTGCACAGCTGCCGGACGTGCCGCAAACACCTCGTTGCGAGCGCCTCGCGTGTATCCATTGAGGTTCACAAGGATGTGAATTCCATCTTGCACAATCTGATTGACAAGGCGTTCCACAGACCACGAGCTTGCGTCGTGGAAGTGGGGAGCTTCTTTCTGGATCTGCTGGCGATGTACTGAGTTGTCGCCTGCTGTGGTGGCATAGCAGTAAGCTTCGACACGCTGGCGGTCGTGCATCCCAAAGACAGACTGCATGAGATGCGCTAGCGGGTGATTGTTGAAGTCCGATGACACGTAACCGACACGCAGGGAAGGAGCTGGCGGTTTCGGTGGCGGGTACACCTGTTTCGGGAGCCACGGAGAGCGCAGAGTCGATACTGAAATGCGCAATCCGTTTCGCTGTGAAATCAGTCGAATCTGTTTCGGCGACATAGGACAGGTGAATGTGTGGAACGGAAGGACTGTCGGCGCCGAGGGGACTGTGAGGCTAGCCGGTAGCTGTGGACGGTTGTAGCTCGAGGCAGGGCGCTGCTTCTTCTGGACAAAGGTATCGTGATACCAATGCCACGCGATTCGGCGAGTCGCACGCTCAACCAACCGCGTCACTCTTGCGCCTTCCCAACGGCGACCGGACCATGACGTTAAAGTCGCTCGCAAATTCTTCTGTCGTTCTATCACATCTTCCCGCTGCCCTTTAAGAACGACTACTTGTTGCATAAGCGCTTCAAGCACAGATGGGGCCAAGGCTCCTATGCCCCAGTTTTCGCCCTCGACCAGTTGCTTTTCGACAATGTCAACCACACGTTTGATCCAACCGGAACTGGAAGCGCCTGGTAGCCTGGCATCCAGAAGCAGTCCCTTGGAATCGACGTGCCAGGTGTCGCGTCGGCCACCGTCATCAGCGATTCCACCTCGACCTTGCCAGCCACATACCGAATTGAGAGCATTTGCAAGGCCGCAGACAGCTTCTGCAAAGTCGGGACTCACTTCGACGGCTCTTTTGTAATACAGGATGGCATCGCCGATTCTTCCCTTGTCTTTAACAGCATTCGCGAGATTGGCGAGTGCAATGTCAAATTTGCCGTCGCACTTCACGGCTCTCTCATACATGCTGATGGCAGCGTCCAGCTGACCGATATCCTTGAGCAAGCTGCCGAGATTGGTATAGAGGTGTGCATGGTGCTGGTCCAGCTGAAGGCCGTAGTTGTAGTATTGGAGGGCAAGGGCAATTCCACTGCCGGGGGTCACACCGGGTATGTCGACGCGCTGATGAGACGTTGCCGGTGCTGCAGCCTGCTGTACGCTTGCCAAGAGAATGCCGACATTGTTCGCAGTTGATGGACTGGGCTGGAGTGATAACGAGAGATAGTACAACGCGAGGATGTCGCGAACGCCATGGGCAAGTGGAGTGACTCCAGCAGATCGATGGGAGTTCGACATGCCATCCTGGAATATCTTGGCAAGCGACAGCAAAGAATTGCTTGTTGTCGAAATGACGGCTTTTCGAGCGAGGCTCTGGGGTCCACCCGCGACATACTCAAGGCCCGGAAGTTCTCCAGCGTGGGAGAAGCACAGTTTGGCTGTGGCGAGAGCTTGGTCTGGCGATAAGAGAATGGGTTCGACGGATGGTCGAGAAGCTCCCTGATTTGCACTTCTGGGCCGAACGGTAGACGTGACAACTGTCAGTATGTGTTGGACCAACCGTTGGATCCCATCGAATCTTCGTCCCGTCGCAATCAAGACCGCATCTTCGAATGCCTTGGCAGCGCCGCAATTATCCCCGAGTCCATATAGCATGTTGCCTTTGGCATGGATAAGGGCTAGAATCCGTCCATTGTCGCAACCCGGAATAGCAAAGCCACTGGACCCAAAGCCAGGTTCAGAAGACCCAGCAGTGTCTCGCCAATCCATGTTGAATCCTTCCGGGTCAGCATCAAAGTCATACGATATTCTGTCTGATTGCTCTGAGATGCATGGTGACCGGCTGGCGGTCGAGGATGAACACTCGCTCTGGCGATCTGATGCTTTCAGCGTATCCGAGCTCTTCATTTGCCGCAAGCAACGCTCCACGTACTCAATGACCTTGATCGCCTCCTTGCTCCTGTGCTCATTACACAAGAGGCCAACTAGGTGTTCGACGGCCTCGAAGTGGTTGGGTGCTGCTTTGACGACCTGCACCCAGTTTTGCTCTGCCTCCTGTCGTTGGCCGAGAGCGAGTAAGGCCGCTGCCAGATTTGACGTCGCTTCCAGATGCTTTGGATCCTTTTCAAGAACTTTGTTGTACCATCGTAACGCCTTCTGGTAGTTCCCTAGACCGTATGCCAAACACCCGCCTAAATGCATCCCATCGGTCCACTGCCAGTCTGTTTCCTGGCATAGCTTCGTCATATACGTTAGCGCTGTAGCTGCACGAGAAGGAGGAGAATCATCCTGTGGCAACGGCGACAGGATTGAGGCGATGGATGAGCCGGTGGATCGACGCAAAATGCGATATTTGTCCAGCTGATGAACAAGAGACTGCGCGGGTTGCTGTGGTGGTGGCTGATATTGATCGTGCGATGCCCGACGATGATAGTCACTGTCGTGAGATTGTATACCTGAAGGTGACCAGACAGAAACCGAGCGAACCTTGGGAGTGCTGTTGTCACTCTCGCGTTGGTTCTCTCTTGAAGCAACATCAGTGTGGGGAGTATACAGAGGGGGATCGTCTTCGTATTGGCCTCTGGAAATGTCCACGTCAGCTTTGACACTCGGAAGCTGGGAGGAGGAACCCGACGCAGACGGGCGCGGTGGCTTTGGGTAAAAGCTAGGCTTTGGTGGTGCATGTAGACGCCCATGTGCATGTCGTGTATGATGTTCTTGTCGCCTTGTATGATGGATATACGCAAGTAGTTCTGTGTACTGTTGTAGTGCCCAAGCGAAAGTCTTATCCCGCTGTCGTCCATTTGGAGAAGAGAGGCCATACTCGCCATCGACGCTTGATCCAACGGGCGGGTAGTCCTGTTCGTGAGGGTATGCTTGCGCGGGCACTCCAGCACCGGGCGCATAGTGGGCATCGTGAGGCACAACGTGACCCGACGGGCCATACCCAGATACATAATGAGACTGTGGCAGACCACCCGGGAGATTGTGCGGAGGCGTGTGAAATGGGCTCAAGCCGTGGACGGGAGTCCATGGGGTTTGGGCAGGCGCAGGATGTTGCCACAGGCCAGCTTGATAGGCGAGTTGAGAGCTTGGCAGTGTGCCTACGAAGTTAGCTGCAGGGTGGTGTTGATGATAAAACCGAGGATCGCGGACTGCCGCAGGTCTGTAAGGGACGAAAGTGCCATCGTGCCAGTACGGGCCGTACGGACCTGATCCTTGGCCGCCAGACGCAGTTGGGCCGAGATACTGGAAGGGCGGCTCGATGACGCTGGGGACAGTCTGACTGTAGTACTGCTGCGTGTTGTATTGTTGTGGAGGTAGACCCTGGCTTAACACAGAGTCCATGGCGGGGAACGGACTTTGCGGTTGAGCGAGTTGGCTTCCCTGCCAATGCATGCCGCCTGGCGAGGTCCATCCTCCATATGTCGAGTCTTGCCGCTGCAGGTGCCGGTGCTGATGTTGCAAGAAAGTTCGCTTGTCGGGATGCAGCGACGTTTGAGGCTGAATTGGCGCGGATGCATCGCCTTCATCATGTCGAAGGACTACCTGGTGTTTAATGGGTGGCGTCCAAAGGTCGGCCGGTCCATCGTAACCAGCGTTGAGCGTTCCATTGGGAGTCTTCCGCCGAAGAGTATTTTCGGCGCGTGGAGTACGTTCGCCGCTGTCGAGGGTGGCGTCACTACCTCCCCTGCGGATACCGGATTGGTGTATGGGCAGCGCGTATTGCTGCGTAAGGTAGGGCATGGGTTCGGAGGCCCATCGAGGGTCCGAAGTGGATGAGCTGAGTGGGAACGAATTAGGGACAGTGACATCGGCGCTCATCGTGGCTCAACTGGAGACTCTCAGGTACGGCGAGAGAGGGAGGGCTGGGAAAGCCTGCCGTCTCACCGGTAAGGGTAAGTGCCTATGCCTTGGGGATAGCTTTTCGCATCGACCACGCATGACATCTCGCAGACCGTTGGACCATGAAATGTAGCAATCCCGTTGCCCTCTCCGTACAGTCTCTTTGCTGGACAGTTGCTCGCGTGACTGGGGGCCGTGTCAGCTTCCCGTCTGAAGCAGTGATGGGAGCAGCTGACGGAACCACAGGGCACGCCGGCAGCCGTTGAGCAGGGACGAGAACGGATAGATTGGCGATGGAGGGCAGCAGGTAGCCGTCTAGGGGGCGGGAGAGAGCAGAGGGCAGACGGAGACAGGCATTCAGCGAGCAGGATAAGTACAGATAGCAGCAGGCATCCAAGAGAGGCCGTCGGAGGGTCTGCAAACGTGCCTCGCCAGCGAAGCAAGGGGACCACCCTCTTTCTCACTTTGTGTCTGGAGGTTGACGGAGCGGTGATGCAGATTGGAATAGCACAGTGGCGGAGCGGGAAGGCACAGCGATGTGTTGCCGTGGTCCTGCAGCGCTGTCGGAATTCGGGCGTGTCTTGTGTATGTGTTGCGAGTGAGGCCCGACGACCTGGATCGAACCTGCCCTGCTTTGCTTTGCTTTGCTTTGCTCTTTCCTGCGCCGAGAGTTGTCACTCTACGCTGCTGCCGTGTCTGATCCGAGAGCTGCTGTCCAAACGGGCTTGCTGACGCCTGGGGAAATGCAAAGTACGCCGCTCGCTTCGATTACTAGATGGAGGATACCAACACGGGATCCAACCGGGAGGGCGCGGTGAAGGGGGGATGGGGCCGGCGCTGGTGGTGTGCCAGCAGCAGCATCCGACAGACAACAGACGTCGTCAAAAGCGAAAGCTCTGGAGCAGCAGTATGAAGAAGCAGTAGCAGTGGTAATGGTCAGGTATGGATGTTAGTGGGAAGGCTGCGCACGCAGTTGCATGGCACTACTGCAAGCCAGCATCCTCTGCGTCTAGGAAAGGAGCGTTTGGGCCAGGGCATCCATCAATCATTCATTCACCCATTCACACCCTCCACACGAATACGCCCACTGCTCACGCTGCTGCTGACACCCACCCTTCCGTCCCCGGCATCCTGCGACCGCGCTCCACCGGTGACACGCCCGCGGCACAGCGCGAAACACGCTCCCGCCGCCTGCGACATGTACCTTGCCTGCCTCCCATCGTTTCCCTCTCAGCATGCAGCGTTGCCGTTTCTCGCCTGCTGCGATCGGCGTGGCGCATCAGACACGCAGCCTCCACGCCTGATTCCCTTCCTTGCATCGCGTGTGCCACCTCCCACTGGTCTGCGCGTCGTGCTTATGCGAGAACATGGCACGCCTTTGCCCAAGCCATGCAGCACGCACCCACCTCCCCAAGCCGAACCCTCCCACAACCACTCCTCACTCGCCGATGATCAAACGCCCTTCCAACAAAGGCCCGCTCCTCTGCCTGTCACTGTCTGTGGGCCCCGACCGCCCCTCTGCAGCCGGACTCCACCCTCATCCGCCTCGTACCACCATCTACACCGCCCCGTTCGCCAGCCTACAGTCCACGTGATGATCACCCAACATGTCTTCGACTCAGCAGCTCTACTGTACCTCCCCGCAATCTGCTATTCATGCGAGATTTACTAATACGATTCATGCCATTTCTGCTTTCTGCAGGGTCCGGCCTTTACTCCGCTCTTGTCGTGCATGTTGAAACCATGGCGTTCAACCAACTTCCAGGAAATCGCAAGTGGATGGCCTGTCTTCACGATGAGTGATCGATTTGGACAAGGTAGTCCAGGCCTCGACACAACTTCATTCTTGGAAAAATCAGCTCCCGTCTCCTCCGATTCCTTGGAACTCTCCTGCGCCGCCAACGAGCATATTCTTCGAGAAGGATCGCAACGTGGAAGAACTCGGATATCGCCGGCATGAACGCCTCTTCGGCACATTCGTGCCCACAACTCAACGCCATCCACTTCTGCAAATTCTCATTGTGGCTGGAGCACCATCCTCACTATCTGTGGCCGAGTCTTTGTTACTTGAAAACCAAAGGTGCATGGCTGCAAATTCTCTACGAATGGCCTTGCGATTTCATTCGTTGATCAACCGTATTCCTGTGGCACAAACTCCAGTCTAGGATTCAAGCGGCTCCAACCAACGCGGATCGGTATGGTTTGCGAGAGAACCATAGGTCTGCAGGATTTCAGGATTTCAGCTTCGAAACGCTGCCTCCGCACGGAATCGTACTGATGTTGGACTACGGACATTTGCACAGAAATGCTCTAGTCATCGCATCTTGTCATATTCGGAAATAAGTATTCGCAGCCAATGACCTTTCCGTGGTCAATGTCTTGGGATGGCATGCTGGACATCGTGCTTCAATGGGGACCTGCGGTATTTGCCCAATCAGTTGAAGCCTCTGTCCTGGCTCATGCGTCAATGCATGCGAGAAATCGCTCTTCCATCTTTTTGTGTTAATTCACCGTCAAAAGTAAACTAATCCGCGGATGCAGAGACTTCGATACTGTTCCCAACGACGTCTGGGCTGTCTATTGCACAATCCTCATCGACCAAGCGACGCCTTACAACCGCCTTTGACCGAACAATTAACAAACAACTCAACCATAACCGCCCTCCTGCTTACTTTCGGGCGCCCCACAGTCCAGAAGTCGAGGATGGACGGAACGCCAGGTTGAAACCGGGAAGACCGAACGTCTGGAGCTGCTGCGGGACTCGAAGCGTCTGCTGTGGTAGCATTTCCGGCGCGTACTCATCTTCGCCTTCTCCGAGTGTCTGCTCTTGAGGCAACTCCGGCTCGTACTCAGCATTGCCCTCTCCAAAATACTGATCTTCGTCAATCGCTCCGGGTGGCGTCGCGTTGCTCAGTCCGCCGGAAACGATGGGTTTGATTTTGCGAGCCCGCTTGTTCTCACGGAACTCCGACCAATCCATCTCCTCAACGTCGCCCTCGCCTTCTTCGAACTCGCGATGCGAACGCTTCTCCGCCTTCCATTGAGGCACCTCCGGCGCAAGGGGCGGCCATGAACTCATCGTATTCTTTTTCGTTGAGCTTCTGGTCTTCCAGACGGCGTAGCCACTTCTCCTCGATCACGATCACGATCTCGTCCTCGTCGGTGGAGATACCGCCCAACTCCGCAGTCTGCTCCTGCTCTTGCCAATTGAAGAAATACTTGCTGAGGTCCTTGATCTGCTTACGCAAAGCTCCGAGTCGTCGAATGACCTTGCGTCTCGACAGATCGGGAAGTGACTTAACGAAGCTGTTCTCGGCCGGTTTCTCTTGGACTTCCTGCGCCTGAAAGCATGATATGCATAGCTGCGTCTTTCCCTCCTTGCTCCACTGCTGCCAATCGGCCTTGCGCGATCGAGCGATAACGTCTTGCTCTCCTGACAAGTACTAATATGGCAGCAACTTGCCCGGGCTGCAGCAGCCTGGTGAAAAGCCACAGAATCGCCGTTATCACAGAGTAACAGGTAGTTATTGCCGAGGTCCTGGCATTGAAACACGGCTTCAACCGCCAAAGCAATGATTCTCTGCGGGAGAGTGTCGATATCGAAGCGCGAGATCAGGCGAAGACGATAGCCGATGTTGTGCAACTGGATGTTCTAGTCGTAGCACTCCAGACGCATGTCGAAATCTTCACAGTCCAGACATCTCATACCGGACCCTGCTCGCCACTCCCTACAAACGTCACACTTGAAGTTCGTGATTTGTGGTTCTTCTGCTGGCTTCGGACCAGAAGTGTCCATGGCATTGGCGGCGGCCTCCATCTCAGCCTGGACCTGGGCTTTACGTTGCTGGCGGTGCTTCTCCTTGCGCTCCTCCTTCGTGTCAAAATCCATGTTATTGAACATGGAAGTTGCTTGTTTGCTACGAATGTCCTGCAGCTTCTGGTCCTGGATCTTTAAGTATCTCAAGTCGGCAATCTTCTCTTCCTTCGACATGTCTAGCATTGCTTGGCGACTAGTCGGATTTGCATCTGCGTCGAGGATTTCGTTCTTGGCGATTGCTGGATCCAGGTGCTTGAGCTTCTTTCGTGGCTTCTACTTCTTTGGCACCGGTGCCGGTGCCGGGCGATAAAGATCGCGTGCCTCAGGAGATTGGCTGCGCTTCTATCGGAAACCTTGTTGCTTCTGAATAAGGATAGTCCGACCGCTTCGGATCCCAACACCCTCGGAGTCCTCCAGCAACCGCGTCTCCTTCTCCTTGCCGCGCAACTCGTCCGCCTTCTTGTCTTTGCCATAGACATGGCTCAGGACGCAGGTACGGCCCTGCTTGACCACGCGGCCTTGCTTGTCCTTTCTCGGGGCAAGGGCGCTGCGGTTGGTCGAGCAGTTCGGGTGCGGACACTCGAAGCCTGGTCCGATGACCTTGTCGTCCGCGTAATACGCCGGCGCACAGTTTTTGCCGCATGCCTGGATGTTGTCGGTCATGATATCATGGCCGCAAATGAGGCGATGGTGGTGTGGATTGACGTTGTGCGGGTATTCGTTGCATCCAGTTGGGTGTAGGTTGCCTTCGTCATTTGTCGAGCGAGGGAGGCGTCGGGTAGAGCGATGAGGAGCCTCGAAAGGCGGCGCGCTCATATTCTCGTCGTCGGACTCGACGAACATGGATGCGCCTTGATCTGGCGTGGTCTGGTGGAAGTTGAAGTTTATCGCCTCGTTACCGACACGCTCGTGCGTGGTATGAGCGCCGTTGGTAGCCTCAAAAAAGTTGAAAGCCGACATGTTGGTGGATTCGAATGTTGGAGAGTTGTAAAAACGCGCGAATCGAGGTAGGAATGCACTGCGGATGAAGTATCGTATACGGTACTAAAGGCGCGGGTATTTGGTGCATGAGGTGTTCGAAGTGTTCGACGATATGTGGTAAACAAAGTTGGGATCCAGAGTCGAGGTGTGAGAAAAGAGGAGGCGCCGGTCACGTGAATCTTTAGGGGTCCATCGAGGCGAAGTGAATGCTACGCATAGCCGCTCGAGTGATGGCAACAACCCAAAAGACACCTTATCCTGAAGCACGAAACACGACCTCCGATAGCTGTATATCTTTCTGCAGCTTCTTCATCCTCTGCGTCTCTGTCTCGTCGATTTTCCACAACAATGTCTTTGTTCACGAGGCAGACTTGGGGTCCAAATCGAAATGGCACATCTTGAGTATAGTTGCTACCGGAAAGGGTCTGTCATTTGTATTAGCGGCATAGATTATCTAGATACCCTTGGGGATTCGTCCTCTGAAGATCAAATCTCGAGATATATCGCTTCGATTAGGATCGCCTGGAGGAGTCCGGACCATCTTCGAGTTTTCGATCGATGTATATAGGGATAGGAGCGTTAGCGGTGTATATCGTATACAATATGAAGTTTAGTAGAAAGAGGAACACCTCTCTCGAACATGCAAGAAGTACAGGCTCTTCTCAGAGTGATGGAAGTTCGTGGACTTACCGTTTGTTTGCCTGATGCATGTCTTTCAGTGTAGGGAGCCGTTTGAGACAACACGTTTTGAAGTGATATTAATTTCTTGAATTAGGAGACCTGGTGGTTTTAAACACGATTGGTCGGAAAGGGCCTTCCATCTCATCAGAAACAAATCGGTCAACGCCGCGCCACTGAATCAAATCGCTCCGTCTAGACAAACCAGCTTCGAGACCAAGGCGCTCTCCAATCCGATTGTCCTTAACCATATGTTCGCGACCTTCTGCATAGCTCAGTCTTGCTTGCAACATTAGAAATACAGCAACGTTTGAGAGGCCATTTCTAATACCGATCCTGGACGATACCAACTTTGGAAGTAGGACTAAGATACACAGAGAAAATTCACTACGTGCTGTCTAGTTAAAAGCTTACAGTACTAACCAGAAGTGAGACGGCGTACTCTTCATTATCCATCTCTACGAGAACAAAATAGTCTGTGCCGCTCCACTACTCCAGATCGCTCTATCCGGGCAAATCATTCTAGAGATCAAGTCCTTCTCGAATCCGAGTAGCCTTACCAGCAGGTTTAAACCCTTCGGCATTACGCAGTCTAGTCCGTGACATTTGAGAGACAGCGTATTCTTCATCGGTCATCTCTGCAGCATCAAAACACTCTACGCCGCGCCACTGCTCCGAAACGCTCCGTCCAGGCAGACCATGCTGGAAAACGAGTCCTTCTGCGATCCGATTATTCTCATCATCGGCTTTGTAAACTTTTGCATGGCGTAGTCTTGTTTATGATATTCGAGAAACGGCGTGGTCCTCATCATCTAGCTCCTTGGAACCAAAGAATCTACGCGCCTCTACTGTTCCAAATAGCTCTCGCCAGGCAAATCATGTTGGAGATCGAGCCCCTTCTCAATCCTCGATTAGCCTCTTCATCAGGTGCGCCGTCTTCTGTATAGCACCGTCTTGGTTGTAATATTCGAGAGACAGCGTGCTTATCATCATTCATCTCCTCAGAAACCAAACAGTCTACGCCCCTTTTGAACTAGATCGCTCCTTCGAGACTGATCAGCCTAGAGAATAAGTCCCTCTCCAAGCCTGTTTACCTCCGTCAGCCGGTTCAGAACCTTTTGCATGGCCCGGTCTTGTTCACGATAGTAGAGAGAAAGCGACGTTTCAACGCTATTGCTAATAATTTCTCAGCAGGTCAATGCTGCTACGAACAAACCAAAACGGTAGTAATGCCGTGGTCAATGGTTTTCGATTGGAAGCACATCCTTAGGCGCTATGTCGAAAAAGGGAGTGAGAGAACACAGTGAGAATATATTGTCTGCTATCAAGCCCTGCAATTGCTCATACGTAGACTTTCTCTCCAAGCAGTACGAAACAAGCGTAAAGACAAAACAATCTTTCAAACACTAATTCTCAGACCAACCCAATAAGCACCATTTCTTGCTACTGCGAGAGGCGCCGAGGGCGAGAACGAACGCTCAGCGTTGCCGAGAACGTCATCAGTCCTCTCTGGGACTGGGTTGGAGGACGCATTGTTTGAAGCTTCCTACTAGACGTGCTCTTGGGCACAGCACTTGCACGAGGTGTGTCCGGACGGAATCGCTTGGTAAAACGAAAGGCTGATGCGACGAGCTCGTCCTCGACTTCCTCGCGAGTACGCTTCTATGTCTTGAAAGCAGGCTCCTTCTTGGCTGGTGGCATCCGAAATTGGTCTTCGAAAGTGAGCGGCTCCCATTCCGCTTTCGCCGCCTCCAGCTTTTCTTCTCCCCAGCCGTACAATTGATTGAGGCCGGCGATGTACAATCTCAGTCCCTTCAGCCTGGCATCTTGTTTACGCTCCTCCATGCTCTTCACATGACGCTCGCGCTCAGTGAGAATTTCCTCGCCGGGAATCTGCGCAGCAATGTCATTAGAGTAGCAAGGTGGACAATTGAATATCTTCTTTTCCTTGACCCAGCGCAGCCAATCCTTTCTCCAGCTCTGGGCGCGCTCGGGATAGCCTTCGGCGTAGAACTCCTTGGTGAAGAGTCCCTGGTTGTTTCAGCCAGGGTGGTGAGCGGAGTCGCAGTTATCGCAGAGGACCATGTAGTCTAGGTGGATGGGCAAACAAGGGCATGCGATGTTGATGGGCGGGTAAGCAACAATATCGCTGGGACATGCACAATCGTAGGTGCGCCGAACAGCACGGATAGCGTGGGTGTTTAGGTAGAGAGCCCGGCGCAGATCGAAGCAGCGCATACACATGTCGTAATCTTCACAACTGAAGCAGTGCATCTGCAAGCCCAGGATTGGCTTGGTGCAATCATTGCAGATGACCTCAGGCATGGGCTTCTTGGTGGGATCAGACTTGTCCTCGCGCTCCTTGCGCTCAGCATCGTCCATGTGGCTCATCCGCTCTTGCTCCTTCTCCTGCTCACGAAGCTTCTGCTGCTTCTCAACTTCTGGGTTGACTATGATTTCTTGCAGCCGCTCGATGTTATTGTCCAGGCGGGTGACAAATCTGCCGTTCTTCTTTGGCGCAACGCCTGGGCCCTTCATCTGCATCCAGGTCTGTTGGATCTCCGGGTCCTCAGCCAAAAGAGCACGATTCAGCTCTTGAGCAGGATCCGGGGACAACCTCTTGCGGCGGCGCTGAGGACGGGCGAATTGGGACACTGGTTTTGCAGTCGGAGACTCGCTGCGCTTGTTGTACAGCCACTTTCGCTCCCCCCGCTTGAAGTGACGACTACGCGTCTCCATCTGAGCGTCCCCAGCTTGCTCCGTCGCCACATCTGTCTTTCTTGCTGGCGGGCCTCGTCAGCAGCTCTGTCAATGCCGTAGACGTGACTCAAGGTGCAATTTCGAGTGGCTTCTTTGACCTTGCCATTGACGCGCTTCTGTCGAAATGGGTTACCCTTGACAATCGACTCGTAACACTTGGGGACTGGGCACGCAAAAGGAGCGCCGTAGCACTTCTTATTTGCCTTGTTTCCCGGGCGGCATTTCGAGCCGCAGATTTGAATGGTGTCCGTGACGACAGTATGGCCACATATCAGGATGTGGTGGTGGGGATGGCGCAGAAACTTGCCCTCGAAGCAGGCGGTGGAGGGAGGCTTGCCGTGTTCCAAGGCGCGCGAGAATGGCAGAGTTGCCGAGTCGTCTTCGTCCACAAAAAGGGGCTCCTGAGACTGCGGGATATCTGGCGTGTGATTGAAGCTCGCGAGGAATTCGTCTTGATGAGGTTCAGTCTTGATGCGTATGCCATCATCGGCAAGCATCGAGTTCTGCGATTGACGAGACATGTTAGAGGCGCTGTCGAGTCTCGAGGATAAGCGCACGTGCGCGGGTGAGTTGTCAGTGCGCGAATCCTGGTGATCGTAGTCGCATGTATGTATGCGCTTCGCGTTGGTAGTTGTTTTCGAATGTCAACAAAGCTTCAAGTCGAGACGCGGGTCGGAGGAGTGGCTGCGGTGCAGGTGCGGCGAAAGTGGAAAGGGGCGGGAAGCACGCAATTTATACTAGCCGGGACTGAGTATGAGTGCGGAGAAGTGTCGATGCGGCAGTCTACAGTCGCCAGGCATCAACCTTCCTGTGTGTCCTCTCTGCACCGGAGCGCTGTTTCTAACGATTAGAATTCTCCGTGTTGACGGAGTCGCTCGTCAATTAGTAGAGAGGGTCAGAAACAGAGATGCTCTCGTCGAAGATCCTCATATCAACAGGTTTGCTGGAAGAGTGCATGTTGCTGCGCCAGTCCGCCGTCGCTAGGCAACAAAACACGACTCGTGACTGCCATCATACACGTGCCGTCGCCTCGCAAGTGAATGTTCGCATGCTTACCTTAGGCAGGTGCGCTAAAGCCGAGTGTGGCCAATGACTCATCGGAATCGCATCGTCCGCTAAGTGAATGCAAGCCAGGGCCATACGCAACTTGTATGTTATGTAGTTGTTATACGATCAGTATGTATCATTCGAAAGTGATGTGACGGGTATAGACCTGGACTTTGCGTTGACAGCTGCGTAAATCAGGTCAAGAGCCGGCTGTATCTATACACTCAATTAGTTTGTGCTGCCTGACTTCAGTTCAAAGATGCAGCGTTCTGTTTCAAGCTTTGATACTCTGAACCCTGTCTTATGTGAGCTTTGTCCAGCCTGTCCATTCATTGTTTTAGGCCTCACCTCGGTTGAAAGGCTTCATATAGCCCAGGAGTCTGCAGTAGATGTCTCCGAACAGCAATCATAACACATTCACACCCGAGCTGGATTGCCCGTTGCCGTGGTAGGCCACAGTAACAGCAGCCATGTCGCCCGGAGAGTCGAGGATACCAAGGTTCTCATCAAAGCCAGGTGCTACCAAGCGAACTCAAGAGACCAAGCCAACGCCACGAACGCCGACTGCACTGCCACTGCCTTCGCCGTTGGGACCATCGCCAAATATACCAGAGAAAATTCGCATCCTTGGGTCATCGCCTAGCCTGCCATCGCCTACTCCAGTTGGACCTAGAGCCAAGACTGACAGAATCTCCAGAAACCACCAAGAAGCTCTGTATCTGGGAGTCCACGTTGGAGACGCATGCATAGCGGGCTCGCTCATCCACCAGCTCAACTGCGGACACACGGTCATTACGGTAGTACCAGAAGAATGCGGAGCCAATTGCCAACGTCCATTAAGAGACAGCCTGTCCAAGTATGCCAACGAGAGAAGCTCCACAGAACACTTCCTCTGCATGACATGCGTCGAAAGCCAAGTCCAGAAGCACCGATCAGCCAAGCGGGCACTGTTCCAGGAGCAGTTTGTGGAAATTAATGCTTTTATGAGAAGCATGCCAGAAAGCTGGAAGAAGTCGCAGCTGGAGTATTGGGAGCGGGTATGGGAGAATGATATGCGAAAAGAGCAGATGGAGGCTGTGAAGTTGGGCAGAACTTGCAGAAACGTTGGAAATGACCCAGTATCCATTACGCCCAGAACGGACGATGGCTCCGGGCATGCGGTACCGTGGCCACCAAGATGCAGGCCGAAGCAGAATCGTCGACCGGATTGGAAGATTGCAGAGGAGCTCCCGAAGAGGAGGGTTCGGTTTGAGACGACGGGACAGTAGGGCGACGAGGATGACGATGACGTTGGACGGAGACGCTGGGTCTGACGAGTAAATCGAGATACGGCCATCGATGAATCTGACGTGGCGGTTTGCTGGTGAAGCAAAATGCCGAAACTGCTATGCAGAACGTCTTTGCATCATCTTTTCATCATGGAGGCCTGGCTGGCAGCAGTCAAGTATATCAACGCAGCACATGACCCGAGCAAGAGCACTCACACTCCCAAAGCACTTCCAAATTTTCATCATTGCCAACTCTTTACCATATCCTCACATCTACCCCAATCCACCTCCTACTGTAGTACGTCAGCAAACACGTCGGTCAACCGCAATCCAGACGGCGTCCTCGCTCCAGAGAGTGGCTCCGGCGAAAATCTCGTATCGCGCGTGACAAGCCTCTGACAACAGGCGGCGTAAGTACAGAAGTTGGATAGATGGGATAACGCACGTTGAATATGGAGTAGACAGAAAACGGGAGGTCGACGTGAGACGTGAAGTTCGAAGCTAACCCCTTTTCATCTAGCACAAACCTGGCATTCAGGTCGGCAACGACTCTGTTCCAGAGTTCCACGCAAAGGTAAGGTATGACAACCTCGTCAACCACATCACAACACCAGCACTACTGATATACTGACGTCTCGTAGACCCTCCCTCCAGGCACCGTCCCAGCAGACCGCACCTTCCAGCCCAATCCGAGAGACCAAGTCCCCGCAGGCACCGGCTCGGTCCCAGCGCAAGACACCCTAGCAAGCGCTTCCTCAGCAGACGTACACACTGGTCTCGGCCATCCAGGCTCTAGCCAGCCGTCCTCTGAGCTGCGTCATAATAATGCGGGCTCTAGTTCTGAGGGTCGTGGCGCTGCTGGCGTGAGCCAGTCTGGGATCAACGCTCATGACCCTCAGTTCGCGGGCCAGTGCGCGCTGAACAAGCTTGGGAGAGACACGAGAGTCTGAGATAGAAGAGAATGGCATGAGGCCTGTTGAGTGATATTAGCGATATCGTCCAGGGAGAGACTTTTGGAACGATTGTTCGTGGTGTAACGTATGTTAGGGACGACAAGTTCAGAATAAACGCTTTCTGAAGTCTGCCTCCTACGTCTCGTCCTCACTGAAACCATTCCACTCGTCGTCGTCTTCTTCTTCGGCCCCGTTCGCTGCTTCTGCCATAGCACTGTCCCCATTCAACACGCTCTCAGCATCTCTGACAAAGCCAGCCACGAAGAATCCCATTGTTCCATACTCACCTCCTTTCTCACAGCGTATACAGCCAGCCGCAATATCTCTCACTTCGGAATCGGACATAGTATCCTCGCAATCCGCCAAAACATTCCGTACAGCCTCCTGCGAACCCCTCAAAGGCCAATTTCGCAGACCCTCGACTTGATCTGTTTGCTTCAAGACTCGCCATCCTCGTTTGCGCGCGACGCCTGATATCAAAGCTCGAGTGACGACGCTCTCGTTCTCTTGCGCATGGATCGAGCATGTCGAGTATATTATTCGCTTAGCTGCCGGAAAAGACATGGCGTGTTGTAGAAGGCGAAGTTGGAAGTAGGACAGATTCTCCAGTCTTACTTTGAGTTTTGTTTCGTCTTTGATTTCCTGGTCTGGCGTCTCTTCCTCAATTTCGTCTTCAGGCCTAGGCTTGGTCTCAGGTGGAGGCTTCTGCTGACCTCCCCGTTTCCGCTTCTTGTTTTTGGGCGCTGTCTCCTCAGTCATAGATGGGAGGCGCACCGAGACAGTAGCCTCGTCTCTCCCAAAGATCCCGCTCCCGGAACAGCTCGGATCGAGGAGGAATGCCCTGACATTCGCGAATTCTTTGCTCTCGGGTTTCAGACGCATGAAGTCCTGTTTGGGCTTCACCGTGACAATTGTCTCAGCGCCGGCGAGCTTGACCATCTTCTGCAGAGTGTTCGAGCGCTCGGCGTCTTTCTCACAAGCTACGACCATACTTGCCTCGCCAAGGATAGCGGCGAGGTGCGTCGTCTTGTTTCCAGGTGCGGCGCAAGCATCGATGACTACACCAGCACCGGGTTTGGGATCGAGGAGGTAAGCTGGAAAGCAAGACGCTTTCTCCTGCAAGATCAGCTTCACGCTCTTGTAAGACGTAAAAGTTGTCGGGTTCTCAGGGCCCATGACCGCAATTAGATTAGGAATGTGTTCATCGATATGATAAACTCTCGATCCCGGCTCAGCATGAGTGACTTCCTTGAGCTTCGAAACTTTGGTATACTCCGCAAAAGTCGTCGAAAGCTCCTCCTCAAGCGTCGTCATGATCGTATTGATGCGAATCCATCTCGGATGTCTCGGCGCATCGTTTTGGGGCTGTCCATTCACACTTCGAGAATTGACCTGTTCTCGCAGCGCATCCAGAGAAGTACATCCTCGCCTTATCCTCGCTTTCGTCAGTTCCGCGGAGAGACGTGCTTTGTGTCGAATGGTAGCCGAGGTGAGGCCATGGGTGGCGGGTAATGCGATGCCCTTTTTGCTGAGGAAGAGGTCGTGAACGAGTAGGAGTGCCAGAGTCGGGGTGAGCTGCTATCATCAGTCTGTGTTTCTCCCAATTGGACTGAAGGGACGTACGTTCTTCTCAATCTTCAAGACGCCACTCCTCTCGACCACCTCTGAGAGCACACCGCTCCACTTCGCGGCTTCTGTCGTCAGGGCAAAGAGCGTTTTCGGGTCGCTTCTCCAGCTCTTTTTGCCGAAGACAAGACTCTTCAGAGATCCGCCATTCTCTTTCGTAGCTCTGAGGATGTCCGCTGCTTCGTGGTAGAGTGACATTTTGTGATGTTCAGTTGAAGATTTCCGTTAAAATTGGTGGCTGGAGACTTTTGTTCAAATTTTGGTATGGGCCGCCGTAGCCTCCCATTGGGAAACTCACGCTGCTCCTCTGACTTCTCCTGCACATCAACATTCTCATGTCTGATCATCAATTGAAGTACTCTTGAGATGCTGGCCCAATGGCACGCGAGATGATAGCATAACAACTTTTCGCATTCAAATCTCGTCCGAAGTAACGATAGCAGGCGACACCTCCTCATTTCTCCTGAAACAGCAACACCCTATCTTCCTCACAATGGCAACCGCCGAAGCCACGGATCCTCACACATCTCCTCCGCTGTAGTCCTTCTCTTCTTTGCCTTCGTCTTTCCTTCAAGCGTCGTGGGTCTTGATCTGTTCCAGGACCCGAACAGAAGGCTGTCGGCCTTTTGTCTAAAGTGGAGCAGATCCTATCCAACATCAGCGATACTGCCAATGGGAAAAGCCGCTCTCACCTATTTCAGATTGCGTGAGACCCAAGATATCGACTGTCTTCGCCCACCGATCTTGACCATCGCCGCATGGCGACTTACGGGCCAAGTCGAACAGCAAAGATCGTGGTCCTTGTCCTTTCCAGAATGCTAATCCTCCCAAACTCGCCTCGGCGGCTGAATCGTGCGGTCGAGTTGCTCGACATGGCAAAATTTGAGGCAGTGTAAGCGTGAGCTTGTGGGTTCTGAGACTTTCGAATTGAGACGGCGTTGAAACTCTGATCAGTCTGTTGACACTCTGCGGCGTGAACGGGGTGTGCCGTTGTCTTTGATAGTGAAGGGCTGGCAAACAGTTGCGGGCGACTTTTAAGCAGCGCGAATACGTAGATGCCCGGGAACATGGTGAATGTGTGGATGAACGAGAGGTCGATGCGTGGAATCTCGATGCGCGTAATCTTGATGGGCGGGATATAATTGATGAGCTGTGGGCAGACGAGATGTGATTGAGAGGGAGCAGAAATGTAGGCTGAAGAACCAAGACAATACGAAATAACGGCAGGCTCATATGCAATAGTCAAAGAAGCGATTAAGCATGCCGGCCGGAGTAACAAAAGTACATCCCTTGTGGAGAATCTCATGCAACATCCACATAATGTCATCACGGCCCACCCAAGCCGATACCTTTCTCTCTCGCTCTCATCACAGCGTTAAGACACCTCCCCACAGCCTCCAAATCTCCCAATAACGTAACATGTCCCCTCTCCGAGCTCACCACGCCTCCTCTCACAGTCCTATATCCCTCCGGAACCATTGCAGCCTTCGCCAGTACCACACCATCGCCGCTCGCAAAAGCGAGATCATCATACGCATCAGCGTGCTTGATGCCCTCCCTGCCATCAACCTTGGCCCCAAAAACAGTAGGAGTGGTTTTGCCGTAAATCACAGAGATGGGCGGGTATATGTTTGACGTGTCGTGTTCTTCGCGGTATGAGAGGTCCTGTTTGAATTTTTTGACGGTGCGGAGAGTTCTGGAGAGGTATTCCACAGCATCTTCGCGTGGGATGGTGACGGCCGTGCGGACGGATGGCTCTTCTGTTTCTCCTTCTTCGCCTCCTCCCGCTATGTTGCCGTTGGTGACTGTGTTAGCTAGGCTCCACGGTTTTGCTCCGCCATCAGCAGCTGCCGTAGGATCTGCCGTTTTACTCCCTTTCCGTGTACGCCCTGGAAGACTGGGGAGTGCACTGGCGACTGAGCTGACGTACCCCGAGATGCCTGAGGATTTCGGAGCGCTTAAAGGCGGAAAAGGGCGTGCGATGCAGGGCGATAATCTGTAATTTCTCCAGGTTTCGATATCGAAGAAGTCTACTGGGTATTCCTGACGCGTATTCTTGTCGAAGAAGCATCGCCCATTTAATGGTAAAAGCGCAAAACTGGTCCTTATGCTAAAGTTGACCTGTGCAGTCAGCACTCGATCGCTGAGTAACACTTCGTCGCCGTTACGTAGCGGGCCAAGTATGTTCACGCAGGTTTTTGGAACGCCCGCGTAGACCACACCAGCGAAAAGCTCCGGACGATAATTGACCGCGTGTCGAGTAATGAGTCCTCCAAGCGAATGGGCAATGACAGTCACTCCTCTTTTTGCTCTCGGAACTCCTGGCTGGTTACTCGGTAGAGATTCCAAGAATGATATGAGCTTTTTACTCAAGAACGTAGGATGCAACCGCCAATCGTATCCATAATCGTGAACTCGGAGCTTTCCAGATCGTGCATTTTCACAGGATCGAATACGTTTGAACAAGCGCCGGGAAATATCGACTGGCCCGATGTGAGTTAGCATACCTCCCGGGATAATCTTCTCGGTTGCTCTCTCGTCGTCGTCCTCGTTCAAGCCAACCTCAAGATCCACTTTTCGAATGTTGAGTCCGACCTTTATAGGAACCCATAGTTGCCTGTGAGGAGGCTCTGCTGATCTGAGAATGGAGCCACGGTAGCCGCCCAAGATGACGATGTCGCCCTCCAGATTTGACAAAGCATTCTGGAAATTTGGATGATCAGCTTTCGTCTCCCGCGCGTCGGACAAGATTTCTTTGGCCGACCCAGGCTTTCGTGTCATTGGGTCGACCGGCTTGGGAGGGTGTTTGGTAGAAAATGAGTCGGCGCCATATTGAGATTGCTTCAAAGATGAAGATCCTGACCGTTCTCTCATGAAATCCGGCGTAAAGTTGGAAACGCTGAAATTCGAAATGGAAGGCATGCTAGGCATCCTGATACTCGAGTCCTGAAAGCTATCTTTGATAGCTTTGAATCTTGAGTTTACTTGAGAGGAGACGTCTTCGAAGCGAGTGTCGTCGCCCAACGATGAAACTCGAGATAGGGTTCGTTGCGTTATAAGAGAATTGTCGGACGTTGATCTTCTAAGCAGAGGCCCGGGCCTGGATCTAACATGCTGCAATGGAAGATCCCGTGGCAAATCGCCGACAGTCGCTTCGGCCTCCTCGAAATCTATAGGCGATCTTACTCCGCTGCGGGCCAGTGAATGTGGTCTAGGTGTGGCGCTTTGACTGGCCGTGCCAGGTGGAGTGCTTGCAGTGCTATTGCTGTTTGTTCCACCGAGTGTGAATCTTTTGGAAAATGAATTGCGTTTCTGAGATTGGTCCGCATCGTTCGTATGTACGTCACGAGACGACGTAAAGGGAGAGGAAAAAGAGAAGTTTTTCGGCATGGAAGGGAGATATGATTTATATCGACTCGTCATTCCAGATTCTGGACCCGAAGATGCCCGCCGACGCCCAAACGAGAAGCCATCTCGCAGAGCAGACCTAGTCTTGTTCGATCGCTGGACTTCTTTGGACTCCGCTTTCCAGGGAGACGGTGACCTGGTCTGTGTTGCGGATTCTAATGGCTGTCGTGGAGGCCGATCATCTGAGAGCTCGTCTGGGCTTGCATGATCCTCAACATACTCTTCTTCCGAGTCTTCTGTAATGCCGGAGGCCGTTCCATCAAATTGTCCTCGAAAGAAACCCCCAGCGTTATCTAGTGCTGCAGCTTTCTCGACCGCAGGCGTGGTTGGCGATGTGAGCCTGGTCTGCTCGCGGCCAATACTGACACCAATGGCCGAGTACAATCCTTCGGATCCCGGGAGGTCCTCATCCGAAGATGCTGCTTGGTCGGCCAGAATATTATTGTAGTGAATGTCTGCCAGAGCTCGTCGGTCGGAATTAATTCTAGGCTTCTCCATGATGAAGGACGAAAAGTCGAAATGTACCAGGGTCCGCGATGATGAGTGAGTGCTACCGAGGCGAACTTGTTGCTGACATCTTTTATCTTTAGGACAGAGGCTGAAGAGGCTGAGCAGCTGCGTTTAAGTTCGCGGCCATGTTTATTAAATTTGCGGCTGAGATGAAGTAAGTGCAGTTCAGGATGCAGCAGTGATGTACGACGGGCGAAACAAAGACATGTGTACTCTGCAGATATCTGGGCCGTCAATCCCGAAGAGTGGATGTCATCACCGGCAGGAAGCAAGTGCACGACTCCCACGCGCTTGCACGGCCAACGGCAGCACTGCCACACTTGGGTGTTCGTTACACTAAGGAACGGGTTCGAAATCCTTCCGTTTCCGATAACCGAAGTTGTGCAGCGCTGCGGTTGGCCGGTCAACGACGAGAAATCTGGTTTCCAACAACCATTTCATCACGATCTGTCCGTTTGCAACGGTACATGGCGAATGCCTTGATTTCGAAGACGGCGTCCTACGCAGAATCGTCAGGCCAGACAGAGGCCGTTTCAGAACAAGTCTGTTTCGTCGGTGGCTGCGCCTGGAGTTCGATGGCGCTCAATCTCCACGGGTTGCTTCCGGCTACGCGTCCACACCTGGGAAAGAGCGTCTCGTACGTGTGCAATATGGCGCGTGGGTTTGTCGTGTCGCAGAACAAGGCGTCAGGATCTCGCAACGAACACCGTATCAGAACAGTCTAGTCTGCGTTCGCACAGTCGTGTCGATGAGGATGAAGACGACGAGGCCAAGGTATGTCATTCGTATGTTGTCATTGCGGTGAGAGGAGATTGATATCAGAGGAAGTCTGAAAGATCAGGCAAGAACATTGGCCTTCTTCTTATGTCAGCTGGCACGTGGGCGGCCGCGTGTGCCTTCCCGAGATACGGAAGGGCTGAACCTTATCAAGCATCGCCAAGCAAACTTCAGCCTGGAAACCTCGCCATCCCAAGCCTCTTGCCGCAGGCAGAAGTCTTATCATTGCTTGACCACGCTTCGTTTGTTCGATTGCACAGTGCAGTGAGGCACATACGGCTGTCCCTGCCGCAAAGAGAGAGCCTGTATCAGCACCCTCAGCGGGGCAAAGCGCACTTACACTTCAATTCGTGTCAACACCCATCGGCTCAATGACGGCGTTCGAAGGATGCCGGCTTTCAAAAATGCCCAACCGTCGCGACACCTCGCGTGCCCTCTGAACTGCGACAGTCCTCCACCTTCTCCTCAACATCCACCTCTACCACGCCGACAACATGAGCGACAGACGTCGGAGTCTTATTGGCGATGACGACCACCTCGCCGCTTTGGGCGTGCGACAGGAGCTCAAGCGCAATTTTTCTCCGCTCGCCATGCTGGGTCTGGCTTTCGCCATACTAAACTCCTGGACCGCACTGTCGACCTCCCTTTCCTTGGCGCTTCCCTCTGGAGGACCGACCTCTGTCATCTGGGGCTTGGTGACAGCCGGAATATTCAATTTATGTCTGGCTGTGTCGCTGGCTGAGTTTCTCTCGGCTTACCCTACGGCTGGTGGGCAGTATCACTGGGTGCACATCATCAGCTGGAACTCATGGAAGCCGATTCTATCGTGGACGACCGGGTGGATCAATGTGTTCGGTTGGATGGTAATTCTACTGAAAGAATATCACTCACGAGATATACTGACCCGAGGACAGGCCTTGACGGCTACTGGAGGTCTCCTGGGCTCACAGCTGGTCGTCGGGATCATAGCTCTTTACGACTCGTCTTACGTTCCGGAGAGATGGCATCAATTCTTGATTTACCTTGGATACAACATTGCCGCAATGCTTCTCAACGCCTTTGGAAACTCAATACTCCCTTTGATCAACAAGACGGCCATCATCTGGTCCGTATCGGGATTCGCCGTGATATGTATCGCCGTGTTGGCCTGCGCTTCGCCAAACTACAACTCAGGAGATGTGGTGTACCGAGAGTTCATCAACGAGACTGGATGGCCCGATGGTATCGCCTGGTTGCTTGGACTGCTCCAAGGAGGTCTAGGATTGACGGGATTTGATGCGACTGCGCACATGATCGAGGAAATCCCGAATGCAGCTATCGAAGGACCTAAAATTATGGTCTACTGCGTCGTCATCGGTCTTTTCACCGGCTTCGTATTCCTTTCGTGTCTACTCTTCGTTGCAGGAGACCTCAACGATGTCATCAACTCTTCCGTGGGACCATTGGGTCAAATCATCTATAACGCCACCGGCAGTAAGGCTGGAACGGTGTGCTTGCAAATTTTCCCTCTCGTTTGCATGCTGTTTGCAACCACTAGTATCATGACAACGAGCTCCCGGATGACCTACGGCACGTTCACCAGAAAGTATGTACCATGAGAACGTGAGACTGACTGGTGTCCAGCTTTCGCCCGCGACGGCGGCTTGCCGTTCTCCAAATTTTTCGCTCGCGTGCACAAGAAGCTCGATGTGCCTCTGGAGGCTCTCGGACTCACTGTCCTTGTGGTCGTCATCTTCGGATGCATTTTCCTTGGCTCCACCAGCGCCTTCAACGCCATCACGAGCGCCTCCGTCGTCGCCCTCGGCCTCTCATACGGCATTCCCATCGCAATAAACTGCCTGCGCGGACGCAAAATGCTTCCACCAACGAGAGCCTTCATCCTGCCGGAATGGTTCGCTTGGACGGCCAATCTCATGGGAGTCGCCTATGTCATCCTGACGACCGTCCTGTTCGTCTTCCCGCCGGAACTGCCAGTAACGGGCAGCAACATGAATTACTGCATCGTGGCTTTCGCCATCGTATTCATCATCAGCACGATCACCTGGTTCATCGACGGCCGAAAGAACTACACTGGACCTAAAGTCGAGCTCGAAGATACTGTTCTCACAGCCGTGAGCAGCCCAGAAGGACGACCTTCCCCGGAAATGGAAGAATATGGATCTTCGAAAATCAATGGAGAGCACTCTATGGACAAGCAACGTGTCCTGAGTTGATCATCTGAACAAGGTACGTCCTTATATCCCTTTCTTTTTCCAACGATGCTATGATGAGACCATAATCTTACTTCCTACACACCGTGAGGGTACAAATTATAATATACCAATTGTTCCTTCTGACATTGCCTCTAATTGCTATTCTGATCCAAGCATGCCAATTCGTGAGCAGAAGCTAATAGATTGCAGGTTCTGGTTGGACGGATGTACGAAGTGATAGTGAGCGATTTAGGTTCATGTAGGAAGAACTTGATGCTTCATTGAATTTTTATTTCGGGCTTCTTCTGCCCTTCCAAAGTTCTCACGCAAGCTGAGAAGCGCTCTAAAATTCTGTTTGAGCCTGCTCAGCATTTACTGCCGTTGCACGATTGCCATCAACACACTTATCTCACGGCGTTCCACCTTTTTTGACTTCAGCATTCGTATTCGTTTGTCAAGGCCTCTGTCTCGTGTTTCCCAGTCACCACATTTTCGAGACCGAGTTTCGTACCAGCCTACAACCAGCGCCCATCTGCACCGCGCACATCGCCATTGTTGACCATGATCCGGTCGAACATTTTCTGGGCTCGCTCTCGTCTCTCCCGCTCAGTCCTTTCCGTGGTCGTCTCGCCTCTCTGTAGTGCCAAGCGGAGATCGTCTTCGTACTCATAGACACACAGGCTGGGGGAGACACTGGCCGAGTCTTCTTTGAGCACCAAACGCTCCCTGCTGCGCATGTACTTTGGCTTCGCAATGCTCCAGCGCGTCTCTTTTCTTCTGCCATAATTGGAGTTCAGCCGCATGTCAAATTTGGCGATGGCAGCTTGTCCGAAGAGGATGTGGTCGACGCCTCCCCCGTCGTCGACGTACGCGGAAAGAGTCCTTACACCGGCACTGTAAAGTCTGATTTTGAAATAACTGTCGTACACGACGCTACCGTTGCAGGTCTGCAGATACCTGCATCAACAACACGTTCGAGGGCATCGCGCTTCCAGAAAGGGCATTTCTGAGCCAAATGACAATGGTCTTTTAGGCCACGTGATGGGTCTCCGATCTCCAGGAGCAACTATGGACCAGAGTTCAACACAGCGTTTCGACTGCCGCTTCCTCCTCTGGCATCGAACACGCGTTTAAGTTGAAGATGCCAAGCTGTGATTGAAGAAAATACATGTCGTTCGGATAGTAGCTCGAAGAGATATGCCACCGGTACGCGATCCAACCATCTGCGCAGTCAATCCCAGTTGGGAGGCCTCCAGTGGTTTCGCCGAATACATCTTGTCAACGCTTCCGCTGCTCTATAAGAAAAGGGAGCCGTGCACCTCGTGGTTGTGCTGTCAAGGAACGTTGGCGATGGAGTCATGCGCTGACATGAAGTCGAGCGAGCTTCTCTGACTTCCCAGCCTTCGCCAATGCCCGCTAGACATGATGCGGGCAACAGGAACAGAATACGACGGCCAGCCGAATGGAAGGCATCTCATCGGAGCGAAGCCTCCTTCATGTAAAGTCTTGCTCGTAAACGGGCATTGAAGAGTGGCTTAGTCCCAGCCCAGTGCAGCAGTGCCCAGGCACAGAGGGCGTAAGCGGCGGTGCAACTTCGTCTGCGAGCGGGCACCCACAGCCTGAGAGTCGTACTTTCGTCACTACCACTTTATCCTGCCTGATCCATTTCTGCTCTTTCATTTCCATCCCATTCTCTTCACCATCCTCCGCGAGCGTATCATCCGGTTATTCAACAGCGAGGAAGCTTTCCATACGATTGCGACGCCGAATTTTGCTGGGGAGATTCAAGCCGACACTTCATGCCGGCAGACGCCGGATCGCCTGCTCTCGAGCCTTAGAACTGGAGTAATTTCAATTGGAGAGAGAAGAGTGAGTGGAAGAGAATCACTCAAGGCGTGAAGAGGATCGTGCGGGCCTAGTAAGAGAGGGAAGTTGTTCCGGAAGGAGAAGAGGAGAGGGAGAAAAGCCAGAAGGTGAAGACCACTCGACAAGGCAGAGGAGGAGTACGACGCCCTCAAGACACGGACAAAGTTGCCAATCTGGAAACGGTACAAAAGCTCCGGTCGCAGATGCGGCCGCGAGAACCAAGAAGGCACTCATACACGACTCTCGATGGACCAACAGAACGAAATGCTGTTCCGTGGTACTGGAAATTGGTGGCAGCAGGGAGCAGCTTCATGATTCTGGGAGGGTATGGGAATTCCTTTTCAAGCAAGGTACGAAGTTGCCAAACTAACGTTTCTACAGCTTCCTGATACTCCCTGCCTCATGGGAAAAGGATCCCGATGCCGACTTGCGGATCAAGCGAGATGCAGTAGGCATCTTCGCCGTCGCATTGCTCACGGCCGGCTTCTCCTTTACTGGACTGGTCTGCTTTGCCGTCAGGTACCCATACTTCCAAAGAGACTCGGTCTTCGTCCCAGCTTTATGCTCCTGCGTGCTCGGGCTCCTCACTGTGTTGTACGACTTCGTCATCTTCACGCGATACCAGTTCAAGACACCGGCGCTCCTCACCACGATTGCCGCCGCAGTTTCTACCATCATATATGCCGTTCTCCTGGCGTTCTGTCAACGCCGGCTCTCCGTGAGAAAGACCACCCCTCTACTTTCTCCCAACATACCCCTGCAGACTCACCACCACCGTGGCAGCGAAGTCACACTGGGAGATCAGTCTTGGTACGAAAACTACAATCGGAACATGTTTCCATCATCATACAGCAATGCCCCTCCAACACCGGCCGAACATGTGCCACAGCAGATCACTGAGGAGGAGATGCAGAGACAGCAGATGCTCATGCTGCTACTACCACAGACGGCGCAAGCCACCGCACCGGGCCCGGCATCCAGCACCTATAATATCGATTGGACGAGTCGAGACGAGGAGGATGTCCCGCCAGCGAACGGATATTATGCGCCACAATCAGCGCGAACACAGTCTGTACATCAACATCCATCTCCTGGAATTGTCAGGCAGACTACGAACGAACTGCAGCCGTGGGATGGCGTGTGGAGGACGGCGAGAGTGAGCCGCGTTACGCGGCAGAGGCCAAGCAGAGAGGAGATGGAGAGAGTAAGAAGATAACATATGCGGAGTTGTATTGCCATGTCAGCGATTTTGTTCTTGTGGAAGCTGGGTCATGTTGTATATGGCCGAGTCATGGCGTGAGGGCGGCATGTGTGATTAGCATTGGTGTTCCGGGCATTCTTGGTGATTTTAATCAGGAATAACGACGATAATGCGTATACAAAACGAGGTATATCTTGAGTAGTCTGTCACGACTGGTAAATTACGAGAATGGCCATCGCGTATGCTTGCCTCCCCCGTACTCAAAGACCGCCGAAGAATTGGTCTTGTCTCGTTGCACTTTTCTCGAAAGAAAGTGATCCAGCTCTAGATCTGTGATGGAAGACGCGAGACCGAGCGCGGTGAGAGACGTATGATTGTAGCGCCTTACATGTGATACAGGCTCACTCTCGCCTGTTTTGATGGCATGTGCTGCTGAAGTGATGTTTGTTAAGGCTGCCAGAAGGAAGTAAGCAAATTGGAGAGGAAGAAGTTCTCAGCCAAGACACGGAGCGCAGTCCGCTCTCTCCCGCTTTCTCTTCGCGACACGCACCACCGCCCTCTTAACAACATCCTCACCCTCACTTCCCTCCACACCGCCACTCCACCGCCACCGCCTCCGCCTCCGCCCTGTGCCCGTCGCCGCCATGGCTGAATACATCGGCTCGCGCATCTCCCTCATCTCCAAATCCGACATCAAGTGCGCCCAGCCCTCGCTCCAGCCATCACGAGACAGCCTCAGCTAACAAAGTACGGCGCAGATATGTCGGCACCCTCACCTCCATAGACAGCGAAACCGCCACCGTCTCCCTCAAAGACGTCCAATGCCACGGCACTGAAGGCCGCAGAGGCAATCCAGCCGAAGAGATTGCCGGCACCGACGCTGTCTACGATGGCATTGTCTTCCGTGGAAGCGATGTCAAAGACCTCACTATCATCTCCGCCCCGAAAGAGAACCGCCCGCCGCAGATGCCCAACGATCCTGCGATATTAGGAGTACGTTCATACCCCATACCATTCTTCTCACCTGCGAGCCCTATCATGATGAAAGATTTTTGGATGTTAAACACATATTCTACCGATGAGCGCAAAACCATGTGGAGATCTCCATGTTGCCTTCCTTCTGATCTCTGGGCATAATTCGCTTTAAATACTCGAATCTTTTTGTCTGTGATCACAAGCTGACAGATAGTCGCAGGCTGCAGAAGCTGCTCCACCCCCACAACAGCATCAACAACAGCAGCAGCAGCAGCAGCCACCTCAGCAACCACAGAGTCAATTCCGCGGACCACCGCCGCCCTATGGCCAACCGCCTGGCCAGTTCGGCTATTCTGGCCCGCCGCCCAATCAATTCCAACAACCTCCGCCTCGATTCCAAGGCCCGGGAGGTCCTCATGGCTTTCCAGGCCAGCCCGGCGCTGCGCCTGGATACGGCATGGGACCAGGACCAGGACCAGGACCAGGACCAGGACCAGGGCCAGGACCAAATGGAATGAATTTTGGACCTGCTCCTCCAGGCTACGGCATGAATATGGGATACGGACCTCCTCTGGGTCCAGGTTTTCAGCATGGCCCGCCTGGACAATTCACGCAACACCAACAGCCAGTTGGCCCTCCTGGACATCCCATGAATCAACAGCGCCCTCCGCAAAACATGCCTGGACAACAACAGCAGCCACCAATCGGTAGCAAGCAAAATACTCCACAGAACAACTCACAAGCACCGCCTCCTGAGCAGCCACAGCAGTCGAAGCCGGTAGAGATGTCCGGTACTCCCGCACCTCCACTGAACACGTCGAACGCGCCTCCGCCTCCAAACGACTCAAAGCCTCCACCTCCTGCCGCTACCGCACCATCAGCGCCAATCCAATCACAGCAACCAACTACAGCCAAACCAGCACCGAGGACGAGCAATAGAGTCGCCATACCTCTGACAGCTAGTCCGGCGACAACGAGGCAACAGCCCAAGCCTGTTGCACCTGTACAAGCGCAGCAGCCTACAATCCCTCTCGCACAACCCGCTCAAAATCCGACAAATGCTACCGAAGCAGCCACGGCAGCGGTTGCTGCGGCAATGGCCAAGCTAGGGGCGGTCAACCAACAGAATGCAGGCGGAATGGACAACTTGACTCAGAGAGTCAATAATATGAGAATGCAGGATGGACAAGCTCGCGGCCGAGGCCGAGGACGTGGCGGTCCACGCGGCGGAAGAAGAGAGAGCACACACAAGAGTGTCGAAGTACCAAAAGAAGACTTCGACTTTGAAAGCGCAAACGCCAAGTTCAACAAGCAGGAAATGGTGAAGGAGGCTATTGCTTCTGGCAGCCCTATCATAAGTCCCACGAAGGGCGACACTCCTGACCCACTGGCAAGCGCAACCAATGGACACACGGACGGAGCCGACGACGTTTTTATCCCACCCAAGGCGACAGACAAGGGCTACGACAAGAAGTCATCCTTCTTCGACAACATCAGCAGTGATCTGAAAGACCGCTCCGAGCAGCAGCAGGAGTTTGTTGATGGACGACAAATCCGTTCTCAAGAACGCAACAAGAATATGGAAACTTTCGGCCAGGGTAGCGTCGATGGAGGCTATCGCGGAAGAAGTCGTGGCCGTGGACGTGGCTTCGGTCGCGGTGGTCGAGGAGGATACTACGGAGGTCGTGGTGGATTTGACAACGCCAATAATACCCGCGGCGGTGGCATGCGTGGCCGTCCACGCGGTGGCGCTGATGCAACTGCCGTGTAACGGTGTGAGAGATTAGTGACACGATACCTCGAATGCGCGCACAGCAGCGTGTGTTTGTACTGTATTATAAAAGTAACGGACCCTATAAGAGAGCCGAAGGAAATGAAATGGAAAAAGCAATCAAAAGGCAGACCCAATCTGCCAATGCGAGAAGCTTCATATCCTACTTCTATTCAATTCCTCTTGCCGAGAGATCCCTTTCCCTCCGAGTGAAACAAAATGTGACTGAACGTTCGTACCATGCAAATATCATGGCATTCATGCAATTACAAGAATCTAAACAAAAGCTATACCGCTCGCATGCCTCTGTACAAAAAAACACTCACAAACCCAAGTGGCAAGTCTCGCTCGCACGCTTCACGTCACTAGAGCCTCTCTGCTGGCGGTGTATGAAACTCCTGCGGCTGCTCCGAAACAGCAAAATCCCTCGTCTTCTCTGGCCCATTCTTCTTCTGCTGCTTCACCGCATCCTTAATATCGCCATCCTGCACCATCTCCCTGTTAACAGCCAAACTCATCGTACCTCGTTCCTTCGTCTTCGCCATCCGTTTGAGCGCTTGTTCGGTAAGCCCCTGTCGGAAGATACGTTCCAGAACGTGCTTCTTGCGCGTTTTGTGGTCGCCGATGGAGATGAGCACACCGGCCATGATGTTGCAGGTGATGGAGCAGGACAGGATGGTGGCTGTGAGGGCTTGCGGACGGATGCGGTAGTCGATGGACCAGGTGCAGGTTCCTAGGGCGACTTGGAAGAGAGAGTGGCAGTCGAGGAGGACGACGACGCCGATGAGGAGACGGATTGGGAAGGCGTGGTGGGTGGCAGTTTCATGTGGTTTGTAAAAGGTGTGAGATTTGTTGAATTTGGCTTGGTGATAGGCGAGGCGCTTTTGTTGGCGGAGGGAGAGGACAGAGTATTCGGCCGTTTCTTCCTTGTCAATGGCGTCTTCGAGCTCGGCTTCGGTGGCGCTGTTGCGCCTGTCGGGTAAGTCGTTGTGGTCGACGAGATTGGGAAGAGCTTTTTCTCTGCGGAGGCGCCAGGTGAGGTGGTGATAGTGCGCGATGAAGCACATGTGGTAGGTGTCGACGGCGCGGAAAGGAGCCAGACCGTCTCCCATTAGAGCGAAGAGGGCGACCAGGGTCAAGTCCACGACATTGATGAAGTAGTCTTGCTTGCTGCCAACGTAAATCCAACCAATTAAGCAAAATACCCAGGCAGCACCGAAAAGGGTCACTAGGGTCGCGTACACAAACACAAAGAGGCCGAGAGGCTTGCTGATATACTGCTTGAATCCGCGCATGGAGCGCTTGAAACCTTCGCGTTTGGAATGAAGAAGATGCCGTACATGATCGTTAAGCTCGAGGACGTCTTCATCGCTCCAGCCTTCCAAACTGACGCCATGCGGTAATACTGCGAAGTGAGAGTCGCTCAGCTCCGAGGAAATCGACAGAGTCCGGCGAGGCTTCGGTTCCTGGAGCTCAATGTCTCCTCTCTCCACGCCTGGGGTCGCCAGAGGCTCTTCGCTGATGGGTCTTGGTGCCCGCTCTGCTCGCTCTGCGCGTGAAGCACGTGTGTTGGCGCGGGATCTAGCGATGCGTGCCAGCTCGGCATTATCGTACGCTTCCGTCGGCCGTCTTGAGAGCTCATATGTCGGACGCCGATCAACGAGGCTACCAAGGTTCGGTACGAAAAGAGAATTTTGTAGGTTGGTGAGAGTGCCAATAGTTCGCACTTCTGGGTCGATAAGATCAAGGAGGTCAATAACATCCGAGTCGTATTCCAAGTGGTGCGAATTGCTGGATGCCGGTCTGTCTTCTCTGGGGTGGCTGGTACCGGTATTGCTCCTGAAACGCCTCAATCCGTGTCCTCTAGATCGTTGAGCTGCGTTGCCAGCACTGTGCATTGCCGATGCTCCTGGAGCCATATCCTGTGCATCGACACCTGGAGTCACAGGCCGTGACTGGCCAACGCCTCCAGGATGCAAAGAACCCGGGGTGATTTGCCGTCCTTCCGTAATCGCTGGCATCCGCGAAGCGCCATCCACGGTCCTCTGGCGGGCCAGGTCGGATGCGTAGAGGGCGTCAAGATTCGGACGCTGTGGTGCTGAAGAACTCCTACGTCGTCCAGTAACCGCATCGTCTTCGTCAAAATCATCCGGCAAAGGTGTCGTGGCATTCTCCATAGTCGAAGGCCGCTGATTTACGGTATTGTAGGAGGGTAGCCTTCGTATCCGAATATTGGAGGGAGCTCGCAAGCTCTCGAAGGAAGGCGCGCCTGGGATGTATCTGGCACCCGTACGCGGCGTCGGCGGTGCAGTCAAGTTGGGGTCCTGGTCATTGTTGATCGTGCTGCCGCGTCTGCGATTGAAATAGTCCATCGTGGAATAATTTGGCGAAATGTCCGCAGCCTCTCGTTTAGACGCGAATAGTCGCTGCCCTGAAGATGTTCGAAAAGTTACCCGCGTATGGCAAGTAGGAAATGTCGTTCAGAGGTCCCGCATGCTCGTACTTGGGGAATATGAGGTGCGTCGTACAGTCAACCCAGTAGTATCCAAAAAGTCCTGACCGGAATCCCACTCGCTTCCTACCCGGACGATCCGAGGTGTGCCAGCAGGATACAAGAGCTACCGTGCTGTATCTTTCGCGCTGTCCTGAGCGAAATTTCGAGCTCCACGTAGCCGTCCCGTTCAGGCTTTGGAGCTGGCAGTCCCGGGTGCGCGTGGAGATGCGGCCGTGTCGTGTCGTCGAGGGGGCGTGGAGTTTTATTGGCGAAGAGGAGGTGGAGGCAAAGGAGCGAGCGAGCAGTCGCGAGAGATGCGCGCTGGACAGACAGCGTCAAAGCTTCAGAGCCACCAAGCGTCCGCGCCAATCGAGAGCAGCTCCGCCAACCCGTTGCTGAGTGATGAAATGCCAAGAAGCTCGCAGGATTTCCGGCGCGGTATGTTGTTTGCTTATTATTACTGTGAGGCGAGCGTGGTGATGTGCCTTGCTTATCTGTCATCTGCTTGCATGCGCAGGTTTCTCCCGTCCCAAAGATCATGGCAGTGGCAGCTCCCTCGTCATTTCTCTAGATCCTTGCCCACTTGAGCCGACCGTTGGAATTCATCAGCCCGACTTCTCCTGTCTCGACAACGCCACCGAATTCTGACCTCACCTCTTGACCGCACGGCGAATATCAGGCATTTGGAGCGACGCAGATGATCTAAAAAGACAACCGTAGCTGGTGATGAACGAGAAAAGAACCTCAAGGCCATACAGTGAACAATTGTGTCACTTGTGGACAGGGTCTGCTTGCTTCAGTGGAAGATATGCTGTGACGACAACTTTTGTATTCGGGAGCTATGCACGACCAGTCTGGTTCGCCCCGTTGAGCCCTCACGTCTGACTACTCTACTGGCATCTCGTGTCACTGGCTTACCCGCCGCCAGATGCCAATGTCTCTCGCCCCCTTCAACCCAAGATGTATCCTTTACTTCACCACTTTGGCGTGGTTGGAATGTACTTGTTAGACATCACACCCGCCATTCCTTGCCCGGACTTGACAAGATCGGTGGATGGACGATAGATCTTCGGCACGTTCAATTGCTTTGACTCCAAGTATCCGCCAGTGATTTCGCTGAAGAACTGTCTGTCTGTTAACTTCGCCCAAGCGAGCAACCTGTCAAGAGTATGCACTTACCGATTTGAACGTGTTGCTGCCTCTAATACCGCACTTCTTGGTGGTCTCGACATGGCGGACGAGTGCAGCCACGTTCTTGAAGAGATCGAAGCACCCGGTGCACTTGTAGGTGGTCCTCGTGTGCTTGAGGAGGATGTGGTCTTCCATGTCCGAGCCTGCGAGATACTCGGCCCCGCCTTTCTGGCAACTGGGGAATGGACAGCAGTATTTGCCAATTGTGGGAACGAAGAATAGATCTGCTCTGTAGTCAGCCGAGTCGGAATGCCAGATTCTAGCCTTGAGAACGTTCTTGTTGTCATCAAGCTCGATCTCTTGTTGTCGTTGCTTGATTACAGTGTCGAAATTGACTGGCGTGGACTTCGCGGTAGGGAAGAGCGACTTTACAGTGGACTGAGAGCTCCAGGCTGATGACTTCGTATCGGAAAAGATGGTCTTGGTGGTGGTCGTAGTTGTCGTAGTCTGTGAAGCCGTCTCGTTGTCCGAATCGTCAATGAGTGAATCTCTCTTCGATGATGGAGATATGCGCATGTTCCGGACTGACTTTCTCAGGTCTTCAACTTTCTTGCTTGGTAAGAATGGCCACCCAGATGGAAAACCATCGTCGTGAGTATGTGGCAACTCCTCGCCCATCAAATCGATCTCAGGCTGGAGTGGCTTGTGACCGCCCACCTGCTCCGCATCGGTGTGGCCAAGAAGATCGACGCCACCCTCTTGGTCTTCGTCCTCTTCATCCTGGTCTTCGAACCCCGGGATGAGGCCAGGCTTCTTTTCTACCCCTCGGTTGCGATTCAAGTTTTCAAGAAACTTCTCTAGGTTTTCATTCCAGATCTGCTTGACGACGTAGGTGTGCTGAATGTTGGCCATGAACTCATGTGCTCTGATCCCTGGGCACTGGTCCTTCTCGAGATGCTCGACCATATCTCCCGCCCTCACGAACTTGCGGCCGCAGCGTGCGCCAGGGCAAGTGATATCCTGCTCAGCAGCGTGATTCTGCACAAATGTCAGTAGACAGTTCTCCCACCTGCTTCCTTCTCCAGCACTCACCTGTTCACGATGCTTCTTCCTCCCTCCCCAGCTCCTGAAGTCCTGCCCGCAAAACTCGCACACAACGTGCGGACATTTGGCCTCAGGAGTCGCTTTCTTTGTGCCCTCGAGGTACGGCGCCATGAGATCCACCTTGTGATCCGTAAGCTGCGCCCAGTCGTCGAAGTCGATGTTGCATATGTAACAGTGGTAATGATCCTCCGCTGTCTCTTTGTGCTTCCTCATCTGCTTCTCAGTCTCGAAGCGATGCTGGCAAAAGTCGTACGTGCATTCGAAGGGTCGGTCCTTGTAGGGCCGAACAGCAGGAACAGCGATGCCGCCGGTTCGGCTTGTCAGCGTTGAGGCGTTAGAGGCCATGTCAGAAATGCGCGAGTTCATGGTGCCGGCGGACGCTATTCTGGAGGTGGGTGCCATATTGGAGGCATGTGAGTTGTTGGTGCGCGCAGACGTTGGTCTGGCGGTGGGTGCCATGCTGGATGCTGATGGCGAAGCTGCTGCCCAAATGATTATGGTGAGGTGGCAGTGATAGTCGTGCCAGAAAGGTGTGAGAGATTGGTCTTGTATGAAGTTGGTTGGCCTTCACGCCAGGCCGATTGGCGATGATGAGGTTGATGTCTGAATGGTGGAGGTGGCGAGCAAGAAGCTCAAGTTAAGCATGCAAGGTGGGCATGTGCGAGCCGCAATTTGCTTGTGAGGATGACTCGCGGGTGGTGATACATAAAAGAGAGCGAGACTTGAGGTGTGAAGCCTGAGATGCGGCGAGGAGCAAGGGGTGAAATTCGAGGGAGAGGAAGGAGCGAAGTAAGGAAGGAGCGAAAATCAACAGCAAACGGAAACACGAGGATTCCAGAGAATTTGACTTAGCGTATCATGACTTTGGGGGGGCATCTGCCCGATTGCAATGCTACCGATTTCCGGGTGATCTCGGGGTATCAATTTCAACGGTCCATCATCGTTTACAACAGTGCCATGCTTCTGGCCCTCAGAGCAATAGCAAATAGCATGTGCGCCTCGTGCTTCTCTTACCCGCGTCCACGCGCAGGGGAGTAGCTTGTGATACTCTTAGCAGCCGCAGCCGCAGAACAAGCTCCGCTTGCTGCGCATGCCCTTCTTGCCCTTCTGGTCGAGTCAGCTCACGAAGATACTGTAGTCATGTAGAGATATGTACCATTTTCTCTGATGCTCCAAGCTCAACCACCATCTCCTTGTTGATCTCCTCCATTGAGCCCTCCGCCGCCTGTCCAGACTGCTCGAGCTCACGAACGCGCTGCAGGATCTTCTGCTGTCGCTCGCGCAGCGTGAGAGGCCGGTCTGGATGTGCCAGGTACTGCTCGCGATCCAAGAGGTTACCGCTAGGAGATCGCACGTGGCCAAACTCGGGCATATGCTCGACATCGAGAATTTGAGAGAGTCGCAACAGCTGGCGAGGTGAAGAGGGTGGGCGGCTGATGTTGGAGTGTCCCTCCATCTCGTCCACGATCACCAGAGTGCTTGGAGCTGGTATTTTTGATGGTGGAGCTGGTGTGATGATATCTTCGCCGCCAGGCGTGGGCGTGCTGAGCTGGCGTAGCGCACCGCGAATGCTGTCCTTCTCTGGGTCTGAATAGGGGACGGATACGACGAGCGGCGTCTTCGAGTCGGTGGAGCTATGCTTTTCGACGCCATCGGCGCCGGCACATGGCTTGCTGGTGGTGTTGCCCATGGTGACCGGTACGACTATTCGCGGTGGCGGTATTTCGGGTGGTGATGTGGCTCTTCAAAGCTCGTGGGTGGCCGCAGATATGAAGCGAAAGTTATAAAAGACCTATGCGTACGTGAGGTTCAGCTGAGTGAAGACCAAAGCGTCGCTTCATGTGAGCTTTTCGTTTCTTCGCTTCCCGCTTTTGTGTGTGCGCGTGGCGGTGACGCTTCACGCTCAATTCGAAGATTGAGTGAAGCTGGTCACGTGCAGTTAAGTTGAAGTCGAAGGAGGAGTGGCGAGATCTGAGCGCACATTAGACGCTTCTCGCCGCCACCACTCTGACGTTCATTGCGGATCGATCGTCGACACTGTTGTCATGTTCGTGCTTTGAAAGCCCACCCATCCATAGAAGGCACGAAACAGTCAAAGAAGCTTCGGCACAAAGGCCACAGCGCACGGTCGTCAAGGCCGCCCCCTGAGTCACCATTACTTCCGTTCCACGAATCCTGGCGGGCCTACGACATATTGGGCCTCGCCTCATAGTAATTCTGATGGTTCTCACAATGAGTGTAACACGATCGGATTCGCCGCAAGAACAAATGCGCACAGCGGGGAAGGCATCAATCGGCGGGAGACGGCACGTTCTGAGCATGACATCTTTGCATTTTCACATCCTCTCCTTCTCTAAGTTGCCCTGATTAGGACAGTTGAGTCGCTGGGGAATGGTCGTCTTCGTAGAGTGCCGTGCGAAGTCCATTTGGTGGCACGTCCTCATGTCCTCAGAACCTTAAAGCTGGTAAGGTGAGTTTGGGACATGGTGGTATCCAATGGCCAGAATCAGTGGAGACCGCAACGCACCTCAGCGAGCACGTATATAAGTCACTGCAGTCGTCCAGATATGTCTCGCATCTCTGCATCACGGAATTCCAGAATCTGACCGTTCGAAAGACCGCACACGATGGACGGAAGTCAATCATTTTCCAGATACGTCCCCAACACAGAGTTCTACGGGCACTACGAGAGCGTCATGCCTCGAACGTGGGGTACTCTCGGAGCATACAGATATATCCGTCTGCGTATCAAAATCGCCGCGCGGGGCATGCGACGAAGACTGCGAGCTCCTTTTCGAGGCCCAACTTCGCGAGAACTCCAGGATGACCACAGGCACCGGCAGTGGGCGGCCGAATTGTACCTTCCGCCCTGGGCTACCTTCGTCGAATCCGTCATCGAGTCGCCGCCGGCAACGGTCCTGAACAAGCAAGAAGACCAATGCGCGTGTTGCTACGTGCCGTTCTATACCGGCAGGAGGTCCATCCCAGTGCGTCTGCCTTGCACTGGGGGACATGTAATCTGCCAGTCATGTGCATGGACTTGGTTTGCCGCAGACTTCCTCTCCACGGGAAGCAATTCCTATTGCCCTTTCTGTAGAGAGGTGCTCTTTCGCAGAAGCAACTTTCGGGATCGGGACACGGCGATTCGGATATATCAGGAGCGACAACGCGATATGCTGCAAGAAGCGATAGCACTTCCATTCGAACACCTTCCGATATCGATACCGGCAATACAACCCGTCGTGCCCTCGAGCGCATTCCTCTTCGCACTTCATGTAAACAACCGGAGCTGATACCTCACTCGGAGGACGACTCATCGGCGCCTCCATCAACGGCGTCGCCAGCAGCCTTCTTAGCCTTTTCGCGCTGCTTCTTCTTCGCCTTCTTCTCGCGATTTCGGCGCGTACGCTTCTCCCTCTCCGCAGTCTCCTTCTCATCGGCAGCCTTTCGGGACTCCTCTTGTTCGGCTCTGGCGGCAGTCAACTTGGCACGAATTTTGAGGCGGTATTTCTTGCCGGCACGTGTGCGTTGGATTTTCGGCCGATCTCCCACGAGCGATGAGGCCGAGTTTGTAATGTTAGATAGCAAAAGCTGCTGGCGCTTAGTGGCTTGAATGTGAAGCACTTTCCATTCGTATGCGCTGCCAGGCCAATTACCGAGAGCGCGTGACAAAATTTCTTCACCACTCAAGGCCGTCGTCTGAAAATTTCCCTTTTCATCTTTGTCCAAAGGCCGTGTGAAGTGGTAGTCTTGAGGCCGACTGCTGAGAAATCCGGGCTCTCCGTCTGTCAGCGGAGGCGTCTGAAGCCGGATTTTGGAGACTGTAGCATTTTCCTTTCCGGCAGGCGCAAAGAGACAGAAGTCCATTTCATCATCCGCGATTTGCTCGCCATCGCCATTTCCAGAAGCATCGTGGCGGTGGACGTACTCAAAGTTGCCCAGATTCTTGGTATCTCTGCCGAGTGATGACGGTGGAGTGTTCGGCTCTGAGAGGAGTCCTGACCGATCGACGACACGCTCCATGGCGAGTCAATCTGCGGATTCGCCTGGAAATGCTATAGCCGGCACACACTGCAGTCAAGATCCGGAGTTCTGATTCACTCCATCTTCCTGTTGATGGCGAAGGAGGAACAAAGGTCAGGAGGAATTTGGGAAAGTCCTCCCGAAATCGGCATCCCGACTCGTTCCGAAAATTTGGGTGACATCCCCGTCTGGAACTCGACTTCACCCGTCCTTTCCTCAATGACTACCTCCATACCAGAGATGGGGAGTATGACTGGCTCCGGCAGTATCTTCATACCATTGCAGCTTCCAAATTCACGATCGAAGGAACGAGGAACTCTAAAAACTAGCGACTATCCGCAAAACTCTGACCACACCTGGACAGAAAATCAAATTTTGACGGCCCTGCGAAATACATACACGATATCCCAACGAGCTCGCCCTCATCGCCTACCCGCCTCTCAACCAATTCATTACACCACACTCGCCAGAAACTGCTCCGCCTCAGGAACGTCTCTACAGCATTCTCATGAATGCCCTGCCCGGCCACTCCACCGTTCGCACAGAACTGATCGCCCGCCTGGCAATAATTACGAATTCTATTACCGTACTGCTTGTTGAAGTAGTTGTAGCTGAGAACATCCCTCTGGAAGAGACCACTGGTAGTTGAATTACCCGCGTCAATAGGCGAGAAGCCGGCGACGAAAGATGGGCTGGCGATGAAAGCGCCGGCTGTGACTATTGAGGACAGGGCCGTCAATGTGCTTCATCTCTTGCTGTTCGCCTCGATGGCAACTTACTGTACTGCTTATAATCATCCAACCAAGGCTTCCCAATATCCCCAATCAGCACACTCGTCATCGTCTGTCCGCCCTGGCTGTACCCCAACAATACAATCTTCGAACTGGTTCCGCAGCGGCCCACATAATCCTTGATAATACTCTGTCCGACATCAATCCCATGGCCGATACTCAAGAAGTACGAAATGAAAGGCGGATTGGATGTGAGGCCACCCGGTGCTGCTGCGTAGGGCAAAGCTCTGCAATAAGAACCATTGCCTGCTTCGGCGGTGACATTGCGAGCGATGTCTTCCAATGGAGCGCCCAGCTGATCGTAGTTGGGGTTCGTGTCGTATGGACTGCCTTTGTAGTTGAGGTCTGTTCCGCGAGCGGCGAGGACGAGGACGCCGGAGGTGCAAGGGTAGTCAGTTCCTGTGCAGAAACCTGTCTGGCGTTCTTCGATGGGGTTGGCGAATGCTAGAGCGGCGGTCGCGAGTAGAGTGAGGACGAGCATTGTTGTTGAAACGAGATTCTTGATGGTCGATGGTTGATTTTCGATGCTCGATGCATGAGAGCGTCTTCACATCACATATTTATATTCATTTCGAACTGCGCCAAACACACTCTTCGCTCAGGGCGAAAGTCCAGACCGTCTTAGGGCATGTCGCGAGTCTCGTACTCTTCAGCTTCACGTGGCGTCCATTGATGTCGACCAACATGTCCAAGACTGCCTTCGAGACGGCAGAACGCGAACTCTCGCTTCCATCGCCGCAGCCACGGATGCCAGCTGAGCGTTCTAAATACCATATTGGGATATGTGCCAAGAGGTCAGCTTCAGGTCAAAGGATCATAAGGATGCTGGCTGGCCATGTGCTCTACTCACCTACCATCCATCATCTGTGCCACATATCCGCCGTCTCTTCCCATTAGCTACCACCCACGTAACTTCAGATGCACAAACCCTCATCACCATCACACCCCCGAGGAACAACTGGGACGCGCAAGCCATCAACTCTCCCAAGATTCAATACACTGTACTACTACCTATCTTCTTCTTCCCACCATCCATCAGACGCAAGGAAAATTACATTCGACAGCCAGCCAGGCATAATAACACACACAAAAACAACAACAAGAATGAAGTCGCTGTGGTATCACAACAGAGTAGTAGTAGTAGTAGGTAGGTCTTCTCCCCCTCCAAAAAGATCAAAAGCACGCTGGGTATTTTTCTTTCATGTGTTTGGGTCCGCTGTGCCGGCAAGCTTCCCGTCCTGGCGTAGTAATGAGTTGGGGTTGATGTGATGTGGGCGTGATAGACCATTGGACTGTGTCTGGCTCCAAGCGGATGAGGCGTCGCAGTAATGTGAATTAGTGACATAATATGTCTGCTCGCAACGCACCCACCAGCCAGCCCAAAGAAGCACACACCGGCAGTAGATCATCACAGGCGTGGGCCCGCTGTGACCGACCGCAGCAGCAGCTTCCTCTCGAAATACAGTCTTCAAGCCATCCGGAAAGCACACAAACACCGCGCTCAACAATCACTCCACAGTCGCAAACTAGCCTCTGAGCGAGAAGCCACCCTTCTTGCGGCCCTTTTCCTCGACGGGCCGTCCACTCTCGATTCTCGTCTTCTTATCTTCGAGCTCTTGTCGCTGTCGGTCAAGCTGTTCCTTCATCTCCCGGTGTCGTGCGTAGAGCTCTTCTTCGCTCTGCTTGAGCTTGCTCTCCTTTTCTTGCACCTTCTGCTGGAAGACCATCTTCATTTCGAGCTCCATCTTGGCAAGCTTCTGCTCGTGCAGCGAGCGCTCCTCTTCCTGCTTGACGGCTGGGTTGACCTCCTTGAACACGCTTGGGTCCTGTGCGACGCCCATAGCGGTCAGCTTGTCGGATCGGTAGTTCTCGTAGAGGAAGTTGTTGGTGTGCTCCTTGAGCTCCTCCATGTGTGTTCGGATGAGCATTTGTCGAAGCTTAACAAAGTCGCAGTGCTCCTCATTGTCGACCTCGATGACACCCCATGGGTAGCGGCGTCCGCGGACCTTGCGGCCTTCGGGTGTTTGGACCTCGGCGTTAGCTCCAACGACGGCAAATGGAACCTTGGACATGATCTCGTTGTTCTCGGCGATCGTCTCCTCGTCGTCGAGCTCGTAGCGTGGCCCTTCGAAGATGTGGATGTTGTGGTACTGGATATCGGCAAGAATCTACGCAAGAATCAGCAAACATTCAGAGTGAGAACAAGCACGGACTTACACGTTGCTTGAAGGCTGCAATCTCCTCATCAGTAAGAGTATCGGACTTGGCGATGACAGGGATGAGGTTGACCCGAGTGTGGAGCCTGCGCATAACCTCGACGTCGAGAGGCTTCAGAGAGTGACCGGTGGGCTGAATGAAGTAGACGCAAGCATGGACGCGGTTGTCAATGATGTTCATGCGATTGATCTTGTTCTCGGCATCCAGGTAGGCGTCAAAACGCTGCTCGATGTTCTCGACGATTGGCCGCCAGGAGTCGTCATTGTTGACAAAGTCACCGAAACCAGGAGTATCAACGACAGTCAATCGGAGACGCACACCGTTCTCCTCGATGTCGGCTGAGATGGACTGTATGCTGACAGTCTTGGGTGCAAACTCCAGAGAGGGCTGCTTGCGCTCCTTTGGTGGGTAAAGGGAGGTGTTGAAAAGCGTATTCACAAGAGTCGACTTGCCAAGGCCGGATTCACCTGTACAGCCTTGTCAGTGGCTCCTTCCAAATCTGATCAGAAGTATTGTCCAAGACTCACCAACGACCATAACGTTGAAGTTGAAGCCTTTTCGCACGCTCTTGCGGTGCCATTGATTGGGCAGATTGGCGAAACCGACGTATCCAGTAAGCTTCCTACGCACAATATTCCTCATATCCGAAGCTGCTTGCGCGGCCGCCTTCGGGTCCTTGGAGGTCACCGTCTGAGGAGCGTTCGTGCCGCCATTTGCCATCGAGTTGCTAGTTGCGACGAGAGGCGAGGTGGGCTTGCCGTTCAGCTGTGCGGAGTTTGGGATGGGCGATGTCCGCGTGGGAGGAGCGGCAGTGCCGTTGGCGGTAGCTGTTAATTTGGAGTCAGTTGCTGCGAGATGAGGAAGTTCGCGCAGCGTAATCTCGGCGCGGTCGGGCGAGATGAATCTGCCAAGTGACGCTCGCTCTGGGACAGGTGGTGGGCTGCTGTTGTTGGTGTCGGCCACAGAGGTGCTGATGGAGCGTACACTGCCTGACTTGGAGCTCGGCATGCTGGCGGTGCGCTGGTATCCTGTGGTCCCAAGCGATGCTTCAAAGGCCAATGGCAGATGGGTGCTCGCGAGGACCGGTTGTTGATGTCGTGGTGATGGAGTGGAAGGAAGTGGGATGACTTACCCATGGTGAGAGCGGTCCGGGTGTTGGGGTGTTCTAAAACGTGGAGTGCCTGCTCAAGAAGACCTGTAGAAGAGGCCGTGAGTCAGTCGCGGTTGTCACAAGAGCGCGCTGGTAACAGCCTTTGCAGCGCAGGCGCGGATGGAGTGTGCGGAAGCGGCGCGGTCATACAAGAAATTCTTGGAGGATGCCGCGTGTCGTTCCACTCGCGCACGCTTCTTTTGGCGAAGAAGTAGACCGCGCCGTCGCGTGGCCGAGGCTGAAGGAGAGGCGAGAAGGTATTACAAAACGTACAAACTGGGGGAGATGCGGCGGCGCCGGTGGACAGGAGGGAGTTCCGCCTGGGGGGTGGGTGTGGAGGAGGTGGTGGTGAGGTGAAAGGGTGTGACGGGGGAGTATGTTCAACCTGGAAGTTGCAACGCAGCGGAATAGGGGACAACTCGCGCTAGCTCTCCCACGAGCCAATGGCCGAATGGCCCTCCGCAAACCTTACCGCAGCTCCTTCACAGTCCGAGCCGTCAGTAACATTTCTTTCAACCTCGCCATATTTGTATGTATCCATCAATACTGCGGCGTTCATCACAGCCCGACTCCTGCCTCCCGATGCTGCCGTGCAACGTGTTCCGCACGCTGCGGAGCAATGGCACTTTCCTTCGCATGAAATACGGGCGGCGCGGATGTCCGTCTGCAGCTACGACGGGCAAGGGAAGCTGCTAGCCTTCTTGCCCGCCTCTGCTGCGAGCGGAGACGTCAACGACACCCCTCAGATTGATGGAATACGGTAGAGCTGTATGAGCTCACGGGCCACCATTCCTGAAGTATTCTCCCGCCGAGAACATCACGAGAACAAAATCCACGCGTAACGCACTTTGATTGCTACCACTGCTAAGGCTTTTAAGTGCAAACCTCACCCCTGAGTACCTTATGGCGCTCGATTCCATGTGTAGACGACGAACGTTACAGTTCAGATTGAGAAGCAAAAGGACTCCGCCGCAGCAGATTTGTTATTAGAACACAGTGGGTATCGTTAAAAACAGGACTTTCCTTCCAGTCGTATCGGAGTCCCCCGCCTGGGAAGTCTGCCAGTACAGCCACTTGCCCTGCATCTAGCTCATGCCAGCCAGCACTGCACTCAGCTGGCCCTTGTCGTACTTCACGTATTTTCCCTTACCCTTGTCCACCTCGTGGTAGCGTTCCCAAAATCTTGCATATAAAGGCTCGATGACCTTTTGAACCTCCGTTCCAAGCTGTCTTCGCACTTCCGGCTCCATTTTAAACGACTTGTGCCTGTCCGCCAACGCATCAAAAGACATGTTGAAGTTTTTGAACTTCTCCTTAATGGCGTCTTTCTCTTTGCTACCCAAGTTCTTCAGCACCGCTGCTGAGTCGACTCCTTGTCCGGTGGAAGATGGCCGTTGGTTTTTGGTATACTGCACGTCAAGTAGGTATGCAGAGGGTTCTTTCCAGGCGTCGATGTATAGCTGCGTAGACTTCTTCCTCCAAGCATCGATCTTGGGCTGTGCGCTGCCCAGCAGCGACTGCAATTCGGACGCTCGGATCATGCGTTCGATGACAACGACATTATTTGCCATGAACACACCTTGAAGACTCTTGCCTTTTTGAAGTTGCTTCGCCTTGGCCTCGAGACTTGACAATAATGCATCGATGCTGTCCATGCAATAATGCGCGAACAGTTGTTTGCCATCCGCGCCTACGTCGAACGATTTCAGTGTTGGCACGGACTGATTCGATGCGGCATCAGGCCGATTCCATCCGCCGTCTCCCAGGCTTCGCATGATGCTACTCAGCGGTGCCAGATAAGCGGTCATGAGCTGTAGTCTGGTCATGACATCGGAAGTCAATGGCAACGCTGCACCATCTCCAGGAATCTGTAGCATTTGATTGACTTTGATCCTGATGTCTGTCAGCAGTGTCGAGAGTGAAGACTTCGCTGTTTCCCGCAGTGGCTTCAAGGCATCTGACAGCGCATGTTTCAGCTCTCCGGTATGGTTTTCGATCTGAAAGGACGTGTTAGACACGACATTCATAGTCTCGTAAGCAAGATAGCAGTCCGTCACTGGACTATTCCTGACTTGGGCGTCCAGATCCTTGAGCGTGGAGGCAAACATTCGAAGAGACTCTTGGCAAGTCGCAGAAAGAACATTGCCCCATTCATCTCGACTAAAAACTGGACAGATATTGTCGTACTCCGCAATATACATCCCCTGGATTGCTGTTGCGTAGGTCGTTATTGCACACTGACCCGGCTTGTACATTGCATCCGCTTGGGCTTTCCGCGCTGTAGATATAGAGGCCGTGGCCAGATTTTGGAGGGACAGCATCAGATACTGGCCTCGTTCGTGGGCGTAGACTTTGGCGGATGGAGTCAAGCCGCCCGAGGGCGCAACTTGTGACGTGTAGTTTGAGATATTGGTGTTGATCAACCGGAGCTGAGCTGACTTGTTGGCAGCTATCCGAGGGAAGTCTTGGCCTTGCGTGATCTGTTTCAGCGGCTCAATTGGCTGCGAATCTTGTCGCAACATGTCCCGGAACACGTTCTCCAGGTTTCCGGTACCCACTGCCAGCAAGCTACTCAGTTCAGAGATTGCGATCTGGTTCGACCGCAAGTTGGTTGCCTTCAGCTCACGAAGCGCCTGGTTCGTCCGATCTATACTCGCCACGTATTCCACCAAGCCCACTCGGTCAGGCCGACTTCGTATTATGCGCTCCTCTTTATTCCTCATGTCCAAAGGGTGCTTGACCTTCTCGATCGCGCTCAAAATCCTATCGATATTGATGTTTTGTGTCTGCAGTCGTTGCGTGTTGCCATATATCGGCCCTATCGCATCTTGCACGGTCCGACCAGTGTCGTTCAGGCGCGACATAGAGACTTGTATCTTTTTAGACACTGACTTCATCTTCTCCAAGCTGGCGTACAGCACCTCGACCTCCGCCGACTCCTCCGCGAAGGCATTGTGTCGCGGCACCACCATCGTGGCTGGGTAATCGTAGATGGTCTCGCCCGTTACATTCCAGGATCGTGTTTGGTCGGCTGAAGGGTGTGTAACTGTCTGGAACGAAGTCGAGCGTGTAATAAGTTGGCCTCGAAGGGAACGACGGTTTCAATGTGGTGGTAGAATGAGGTATAATGTCGAGATTCTCGGCAGCTTTCCGCAAAGGTGATCCACTTCTGCTGCTAGATTTAGCGCGTGAACCGTGCCTTCCCTCGGCGAACGGGCCGGCCACAAAGTGACTGCTTCGGCCGGCGTCGAACAACAACATCAATCGAACGTTCCTTCGGACTATCGAGCATCTCGTCCTTCTGCTCCAAACTGGAAAGCCCATCAAGAGCAAGGCACATTATCGTACAAATCATCGCTGCATGCGAGTCTGGAAATTCCTGGCCCTCCCTGCCTCAGGAGAAGCGGCAGAGTTGATCAGGCAGAGACTATCGAAGAAGCTATCGAGGGATTCGAGGCGAAGCTGGCGGCGCAGAAAACATACCTCAACAACTCACATTCTCTCTGCCACAAAGCGAACGCTCATGAAATGCCCTTCGAGGTCCTCCCGCCGCTGCTGGAGCTTCTCTTAGTCTCTCACCATGTGCACTACAATAAGTCAAGCACGTCTAAAGTTAATCAGTACTCAAATGCCACCACTGTCCACGCCATCGCTCTGCTTCTTGCCGGCATACGAGGAGTACACCGCGAACAAGATATCTTGGGAAGAATACTTGCATCACTGTCTCGTCCACTACGTGGATAGTTTCCCCTCATGAAGGCGAGTGTTACGGCGCACCTTCCGGCGCTGAAAAGAATTTCGATCATCTCTGGTAGGACTTCGATGCAAGAGTATCACTACATATCGGGCAGAATCTGGATCTGAATCGTGTTAAATGAGTGGGTGGGAGAGGCATGATGAGATCGACTCCTCAAACTGCAAGCCTGCAACGGGCTGGTCACAAGCGTCTCTCAGAAGTACAAGATACAAAATGCATATACCTGTCTCTCTCTCTCTTCTGTAGCTTTTGACAGCTCGAAGGAATTTGCTTGAACACTTTCATCCTCAAATTTTTGGCTTCCAATTGATGTTTCTCACCATGGAAACAGCCCAAGAAAGTCATTGTGACGCCATAGGTCCGTGCGAGCGAATGGCAGGGATGTCCTGGCATCGAGATCAAAGGTTGGCCACGACATCCCCTTCCATGTTCACGTTATTTTCCTTCCTCTCATTCTCCGATTTCGAACATGTTAAAGCGCGCGTAACCACCGATACTCTCATTCTTTCCGCGCACGCACATTGACATGCAATTCAAGCAGATTTCTGCATCAGCATGCAGCGCGCCTTCAGATCGCTGCGAAATGGGACTGCGGGAAAGCTCGTCTATGGCATCGGAGGTGGCTCTTCGGTGATCATCGCGTACCGTGTTTGGCCCAAGAAACCTATCCTTCTGGAGAGTAACAATGACGCGACCTCTGCCTGGCGCTTCGAGCCTGAGATCAAAACAAAAAGCACCTCATTGACGCAAAAATTCAAACGCACCGCAGCCGTCCAGTCTGGCGAGCAGAAGGAATTTACCGGTACTGGTGCAACGCAACCACCGCCCCCTCAGACCAAAGGCCACTCAGTATTCGACTTTGAGGGAGATTTCGGCGACACTGCTTTATCCTCATGGCGCTCAGTAACGCGTCAGGTCTCTGCTGTTTGCGATTCGGTCACTGGCTTCGAATTTTTCAAAGTTCCAGCCCAATTGGCCTCTTTTGTCGTACCTTCCTGGATGCAGGCTCTCCCGAGTCTATTAACCAAGTTGCAGAACGAGCTTTCCATGGCTCCGTGGTCCTTGAGTTGGGAAATCTGGGAGCAAGCGCATGACCCAGAAGTTCATCCTGAAATTCTTTGGGATGCTTCTGTGAGGATCTCCGAAGAGTTGTGCAAAGAAGAGAAAGACTTCCTCCAGAAGCGCAAGAAGAATACGGCGAAGGCTCTGGCTCGCTACTTGGGACTTGCAGAGAAAGATGTCCATCCGGATGACGTTCCTACCATTGCGATTTGTGGAAGTGGCGGCGGGTTGAGAGCATTGGTTGCAAGCGCTTCCTCCTACCTCTCAGCTCATGAGTCCGGACTATTCGACTGCGTGACTTATACTGCGGGCGTCAGTGGAAGCTGTTGGCTAAACGCGTTATACTTCTCAAGTATAGGCAAGCTCTCCCATCAGAGACTGATCGATCACTTAAAAGACCGCATCGGCATACACATTGCGTATCCTCCCGCAGCGCTGAGCTTGCTCAACCAGGCACCTACAAACAAGTTCCTTTTGGGCGGCTTCGTCGAAAAGCTTCGAGGCGTCCCAGACGCCGACTTTGGACTTGTAGATATCTACGGTCTTCTATTGGCGGCGCGATTGATGATTCCAAAAGGAGAGCTTCGAATTAGCGACTACGACCTCAAGATATCTAATCAAAGATTCTATATGGAGGACGGCGCGCAACCACTTCCGATCTATACCGCTGTTCGCCATGAGATACCAGATCCTCCAGAGGATCTCTCGAGTGTGGCAAAGGAATCTCGATTTTCTACCAAGCACTATGACTGGTTTCAATGGTTTGAATGGACCCCATACGAATTCTTCTGCGAAGAGCTCAATGCTGGAATTCCCACCTGGGCTATGGGCCGAAAGTTCATTAATGGCCAGACTCAATGGCGTGAGAATGGGCTGGCATTGCCGGAAATGAGGGTGCCAATGATGCTTGGGATATGGGGCAGCGCATTTTGTGCAACTCTATCTCACTATTACAAGGAGATACGGCCCATCATTCTTGCCGCGGGGTTGGGTACGCTGGACACCTCTCTTGCGCAGAAGGATCAGGATCTTGTCAAGGTACATCCGGTCGACCCAGCCGTGATCCCCAACTTCGCGCTTGGACTGAAATACCGCCTGCCGGAAACATGCCCTAAGAGTGTACACGAGTCGTCGCATCTTCAGCTCATGGACGCTGGCATGTCTAATAACTTGCCGATATATCCATTGCTACGACCTGGTCGTGACGTCGACGTCGTCATTGCATTTGACGCCTCAGCAGACGTCAAGACTGACAACTGGATCAGCGTTGTCGATGGGTACGTGCGCCAACGAGGTATCAGCGGCTGGCCGATGGGCGCTGGTTGGCCACCCGCCAGCGAGTCGTCCAAAGAAGTTGAAGAAGACATGAAACTGGCAGAAGCTGCTACGTCGACTCATTCATCACAATCTCTGGATGCTGCAAAGAAACAACAAACGAATATGGAAGAAATCGGACACTGCACAGTATGGGTTGGCTCCAAGCAAGAGAAAGACGAGTACATGGAGGACCCTCCTACCAGACGCCTGAATCGGGACGTCTCCGATGACTCTCATCTGAAGCATGAAAAGGCAGGCATTGCATTGGTTTACTTCCCATTCTTGAAGAATGACAAAGTGCCCGGCGTGGATCCGATAACATCTGACTTTATGTCGACTTGGAACTTTGTCTACACACCGGAGGAAATCGATTCCGTCGTCAGATTGGCTCGGGCAAACTTCGAAGAGGGCAAAGAGCAAACGAAGAAGACCATCCGAGCCGTCTGGGAGAGAAAGAAGGCTGCTCGTCTAAGGAAGGAGAAGCAAGAACGAGAGTATGCCCGCCGGGTCAGAGTCAGGCGAGGATACGCTGCTTATACTAGGAATGGAGATGTTGGGCAAGGGGACCAGTTCGGTGGCATCTAGAGCTTTTATATCAGATCATTCTCGACTGTATTACATAGACAGATGTTGCTGCCAGCGGGCATAGAGTTGTAGAATACGGGTATAGAGGTGAAGGATATATCCACCGATTCTGTGCTGTTATGGCCTCCGGGGCTGTGTGTATTAAGCATCACGTACTGCGCGTATTTGAGAACGGGCCAGTTTCGCTGAAGGGCACTTCACGTTCTTTCTCCTTCTACGCCTTGTCCTTGTCGCTATTTCCTCTTTGCGCCTCAAGATGTATATACGCATCGACATCGACCAGTCGATTCTGCGCCCCATTTCTGGCTGAGAGTCGAGATGGTTCTTCTCGAAACCACGTCGCCTTGCCGCTCACCTGGCCATGTTCATGACGAGCCTCCAGCGTAATGAGGCATAGCAACAATGGACCAAGGACACCCAACCTGCAACCTGCTTTGAATACTGCTCCTCGCTCATCAACTACAAAAGGACTGAACCTTAGAGAGGCATATTCAGCCCAAATGGAATTCTCAGACCACATGGACACGATGTCCCCGATACATGGCTTGAACTTGGACGCCTTGCGAGATGTCTCCCTGTTTCTGCCGAAGCATGATCTTTGCAGCGCCAGTCTGGTATTTAATGGTGACACGATATCGCGCAAGAGCTGCGATACGAAGATCTGGAGATCGTCGCGACTAAATTGCTGCAACCTGCGAACTTTCGACTGCTGGAAAGGGTCACGGGAGATGCAGAACTGCGAGCTCGAGTAAGGCGCGTCACTCTCTTGGAGTGGCATCTCGAACCGCTGCCCGAAATGCTAGAGCTTGGTAACGTGAACGCTGTCGCAAATCCGTGGCAACACTTCCGGCATTTTTGCGATACATATTTCGGGAGCGGCAATGATTGCTAGGGGCAAGAGTCTCGCGTTCGTATCGGTGCGCTTGTTGGCATACTTGATGTCACCCAGTTGAGACATTTCAGGTAAGTTGAGTATTGGAACCTCTTATCCACGTGACTGATTGCCTATAGCTGCTCGGCTCATCGCCCAGTCCGCTTGAGGCTCATCCAATCGCTGGCCAAACAAACCCAATGTCGTATAGCTCTCCAGAGAAATCCACGGGCATACCTGACAGCGTTCTGGACATACACGCCGATACTGAACTTCTTTCAGCTCAGAGACTTACCTCGGGTTCGAGACACTCTCTGTACACTCGAGCTACTACTTCCTCGTTATACGCCATCGCTTCTGGACCAACTTGGCAACTTTATCGCCACGACTACAAAGCTTGAAGCGCTCAAGTTATTTTCGCTCGGCAGACTCTGGAATGGGGAACGAGTGGACCACCATTGGCAAGACTCGCCAGGCAATTTCTTCACGATAGTAAGCGATATGGACTGGTCAAGGCAGCCGCTTGCCACAGCAGGTCAGATCTTGCGCTTACGAGAATTGGTGCTGCAGAAATTTTATGTCTGTGCTCCTGAAAGCTTTCGTCTCAACAAGATAACAAAGGTGCAGCTGTTGCAAGCCCTGAGTCTTAGCTGCAGTGGCTATCTCCAAGGACTAGAAGGCTTACCTTGTTTGCAATCTCTCATCTTCGACCGTTATCGTCGATACACACAATGCGAGCGGTATCGTGACGGTGACAGTGACTCTTTCACAATACGGCGCTTCCTACAGCAATGCCCTCGGCTCTCTCAGCTGGATATATTGACCTATGACGAAGTACTGAATGAAGAGGTTCTGCGTGACCTCGGACCTCTTCTGTCGGAGCTATGTCTTCGGCGTGCTCCGTTGGTCCAACCATAGGACGTGATGACGACGCCACAAGAACACGTTATAGAGCCTCCATTCCTGGTTAAGGAAAGGCTCATTTTGTTGCTCCAATGGAATTGTCCGAATGTGCGGAGCCTGATTTTGAGTGGTTTTGCCGACGAGGTCAGTGCCAGCTTCACAAGAATGTATTTCAAATGACCCCACTGATTTACAGCAGCTGGATGATGCGTTAACATCGATTGGAAGGGCACTTCCACACCTCTTAAACGCAAGTATCAGAGTTGTTCCAGGGAAAGTAGAGGCATCCCCTGACCAAAAGCTCATAAGCTGTGCCGAGATGCCTGTAAGATGGTTCACGATCACTAGCCATCCTTACAGCAGCCTGCAAAAGCTCAGCCTCGTGTTTCGAGAAAGCGATGCTTGGGACCGCGACACCCTGACGGTTAACGGCAGCAAACACGTCCTTTCTTACTTGAATCGAATGTTAGTAGCTGAAGTAGATCTCTCCAATACCCAGCAAATACGCATCACCTGCCCAGAGCTGGAAATTGCTTCAATGGCCGATTTCAAGAGCAGCTCAACATGCTTCACGAACGCCAAGGACTGTTGGCCGTTCTCCTCTTCTTTTCGGCGCTCGTAGCAACTGTGGTTGCAAATTTGATCGCAGGGTTAAGAAGAGATCTCCTCGTGGCTTGCCAGACCGTCGGCGGCAGTACATCTTGTGGGATCGCTGCAAGTGCCCTGGCTATATCGGTCGAAGTGGCAACCTGTGGCGATTCCTCTTGGAGCGAAACGTTCGATGCGGCGTCTCTCACCAAATCCGCAACCTGCACAGCTTCCACCTCAACGACTATCACTACCACAAACAGCTCTGGCGAGACTGTCGTCGCTGTTCTCTTTGCTACTGGTGCAGCATGGCTTGCCGTTCCAAAGCCAGGCGTTCCTCCGCTTGAGCCGCCAGATGGCCCTCCACTCTCAGAACCTCCTCCTACGACACCAACACAAACAGAAGTCTCGTCCGAATCGACCTCCAATTCACCTACTCCATCGTTTCTTCCCCTCCAGACGCCTGCGATTCTACCATTGCTGTACCCGACAGGCTAACCACCCCTTGTCTCATACTCTGACAACCACCTCATTTGCATTAGCCATCCAATGACATACCTGCACTCGATCAAGGGAAAGTCACCGACTACATCAGTCGATTCTGCTCCGATCAGGCCAACAAGAGCGCCGTGCCAGGGGACCCTGTGGACGAGCTCTTCATCACGTTCAGTGCTGGCATCAATCTCAACATATCTGTCACAGCATATCCGCTGTGCAGTAAGTTGCTCGATCAATGGACTATCGACGAAGGAGACTGCCAGTATTTCCTCGGCAAAGCTTTGAGTGGACGCGACATAAAACACGTTACAGACGTCTGGCGGAATAGTTAACGATGCTTGCCTCAACTGGTTATTACAGCCTGAGCTCAATCCTGGAGACCTGGTCTGCTCTTCCAGCACCACAGGAGCTGGCGGAGATCGAAATGAAGAGTTCGTGAGTTTTAGACTGCACGAAAAGCTGCAGCAAAGTCATACTGACACATTCAGGGCAACATACACACCTTCTGTGGTACATACTCCAACAATATTGCCAAACCAGAGCATCCCCTAACCTCGAATTTCAAGCCTCTGACTGGAGGCAGCGACAACTTCATATCTCTCAGCTACAGCATTGGCCCCGACTGCCTCCAAATCGGCGATCTCGGGCAATATCTCAACGACGAAACCGCCTGCGAACATTTCCTTCACAGAACGATCGACGACTGCAATACCGACTAATCCGGGACGCTGGAAAATACGGCGAAACCATCACAGATGCCTGCGGCGTCTTCACACTTGAATTACAAGTCAGCGAATACGTCTACTGCGGCTATGGACTCGCGAATTCGTCCCCCCCCGATGTCCAGAGATGACGCTGTTGCTGCCATCAACCAGTATTGCGATCTGGATCTCACCCTGGACACTAATGTTGACATTAGCGGTCATTTCAATCAGGACCCACCTCCGGACGCCTCGTGGGATGGTTATCTCACAAACAATGGGTATGCGATCACTAGGCAGGCACAATTTGGTACTGTTAATGATACTCAGGGTGCCTGCGACCCATTGGTGAAGTTCAGCACGATGGGTTAAAAGTGTGAGAGGAAACTGACGGCTGTCATCGACACTTGTGAGTGTTGAGGTAAAAAATGGAGATCCATGAGTTGTTTGTTGTGAGGCTATCTGTAGTCTATATCTCACCGTATTAGATGGTTGGTGGTGGCTAAACTACTAGGTGGTTGGTGCGGCCTGTGCGCTGCTTCAACAGTGAGTCTCTCCATTTCTCATCGTACTATTCACTTCTTTGACTAATGATATTGCAGGTCCACTCGATCAAGGAGGGCAGCTAAGTGACAATACAAACAACGGATGCGTATTGTGGTCGATCTACGCTCACCACGTCTTGAGAGGACTTCATTCTTATAGAATTTCGGGGGAATAAAGACAGAATCTTGAAGTCAGGCATCTTCAGCTTGACCAATCCTTTCGTGTTTCAACAGTTTGAGAGCTCGAAGTAAAGACCAACAAGATTCAGAAGAGTTCTTGAAAGCTCGGTGCAAAGGAGGGTTTGTCCAAAGTACAATTTTCGTCATCGAGCATGCAGCAAATCCGGGACTGCACTGTCGAAGCGAGAGGAGTTGTGTCTCTCGAATTTGGAGCCGACCGTATTCCGATGTCTACAACCAACAAACCTACAGAGCCGCGTATTTTCAACACCGGAAGAGGAGACTTGGCAGTCGACGAGATCTGTGCCACGTTCAGCGCCAAGCTAAACACCAACAACTTCCGCTGTGCAACACTGTGCCTCGCATTTGCAACGCACATGGCAGGCTGTCCAACATACAAGATGACCACGCGTAGCACTCCAATGTCTGTTCAACATCAAACGCAACAATGCTCCTCCTCATCCTCCTTTCCATTCCCCTCACCCGATCCCTAGCCCCGCAAAGCTGCATCACACGCGGCGGTCGACATAACACCGTCTTCATTCCAGCCGCCCACATAAAGACTGCGGTCGATTCCTTCTGCTCTCAACCCCTCTACCTCGACCCCAACACCCGCCAGAACCGCTTCACGCAATCGCCAATCGACGGAGTAGCGTACGAGAATTTCTACGTCGGAGAGGGCGTGGTGATTGAGATCAGAGCTGCGTTTGCTGCTGACCAGACGGGGTGTGCGGCTGAGGGAAGGATTGAGACTCAAGGCGAGGGGTGTAGGAGAGCATTGGGGACGGTGGTTGATGAGTGTAAGTACCGGTGGCGAGATGGTTCTTCTGTTTTTCTTCTGTGATGCGGGAGCTGATGTGGTTGTAGGTATGAGCGAGGGAGGCGGAGAAGTTATTGAGGATACGGAGAATGGGTGTGTTGTCTGGTCGTTGTATGGCGTCCGGGGTGCGATATGACAGTATGGTTTCGGAATGGCGAGCTTTAGGTTGCTTCTTTCCATCCAAAGGGATAGACAAAGTCCATTCGGCGATCAAACTTTGGTCGATTTCAGCAGCACGGTGAGGTCAATTGTCCAACAAGGTCTGATCAATGAAGTCTGGGTGAGATGCTTTGATTCTTCAATTCCAGTCGTAAACACATCAAAGGCGATCCCCGCCTGTATGCACAATTATCACGCCCAACCCGTCAAATGCCTCTCATCCTTCCCGGATCCGATGCAACTATGGATGCGTGCAACAAAAAGCAAACAACAGAGCAGAGCGTATAGAGCTGGGTATCTCCCGTGTTCCGCCTAATGTAAGATACAGAAAGCCGTCGGCGAACAAGAATGCAAGATGACTGGACTGATCTAACGCGAAGTCTGGGCCTCCGCAGCCTCCGAGTGGTCGGAGCTCGAGGGACGAGCACTGCTGTTGCTCTCGCTTCTGGCGAAAGTGACCCTCCTGGGTGTGTCCAGGTTAGTTTTGGGGGGCGATGCTTGGCTGGAAACAGCAGTGGCACTGCGTGGGAGCTGTGAAGTATGAGGCGATCCTAATTGGAAGAGGGCTTGCAACGCGTCACGTTCTGCTTCCATCGTTTGTGTCTCGGTACGAATCGTTGGCGGCCGTCTTGCTGGCCCGTTGACTGGTGTGCGAGGTGGAGACATGCCGTTCGGGTGCATCAAAGGCTGGGACAATGACGGAACTGGGTATGCGCGAGAGCTTGACGTTGGTCTGATGTCCGCAGCGGGTTGCAGGCCGCGAGATGGGTCCGTCCGATGTGAAGGCTGCTGGGCCGAGTATGCGAGATGTCCATAATTTCCGGAATGGCGCTTCGAGGCAGGAGGGCCAGTCATGTCAACATTGCCACGGCCATAGTTGTCATACATGGAAAGATTGGAGGTGCCATTGCTGAGTCCACCAGTTCCGGGACGGTATTGGTCGACGTATGACATGCTGTATCTGTTGCTACGAGCACGATGAGCAGCCAGTTGCTCGACTTCCTGGAGAGACTTGTGTTCCCACCCGTTCTGGACCTTGGCCATAGCATATCCTAGCCGAGTCTTAAGCGTCGCGGCCAATTCACCGGCCTTGCTGCCCGAGGACGATATTGACTCACGCCGTGAATCCCGACCAGGGAAGACAGATGTGTAAGGTGTGCCGGGCAGACTAGGAGCGTTCTTGACGTGGCCGCTTGCGGTTCTCTTGGTGCCGTTCGTCACAACGGGCGAGGTAATGCTCATGGGACTCGCCAACGCGCTCTCACCGTTAAGCTGGGATGTCTGGTTCGCACTTTCAGGCGTTCGTTGACGTGACAAATGGGCCTTTTTCTGTAGGTGTGCTGCAACATCCTGGGCTGCGTTGGAGGGGGCAGATGACAGCGGCGAGGTCAGGTCGGAGTAGGTAGTGAGTTGCGACGACAAGTCGCTGCCGCTCGCGTTGAGGCTGGGCGCGGTAACACTGCTAGCGGAGCTCAGGACACTGGCAAGCGAGTCTTGCGAGTTTGGATGGGAGAGGGCGGGTTGGTGCACGTCGGGTCCTGGTTGCACTGAACGCGTCGTCTTCATGGCGGGGCTCTGGCGCGAGTCGCGGATGTGCGATGTCGCAGTCTGATGCGGCCTGACATAGTTGGTCGCCGTCATGGTTTCCATGGCCGGCGTAGTGATGAAAGAAGGCCAGGCGGTGGCGGTGGTATATCTCGAGGCTGCAACGGAGGAGAGGCGTGTCGGATCGCGAGTACGGCGTTGGATGGGCGAGTGTCGGCGAGAGGTGCCGTAGGCGTAGTGAAGAGGACTGGATGGAGCAGCCAGGTGACCGCTTTCTTTCACGTATCAACGCGTCAATCGCCTCGGGGCGCGCTTCGTGCGCGTAAAATACTGCGAGTAGAGAGACTGCAAGAAACAATGCTGGAGAGTCGATATGGTCGCTGCGGAGAGTCTCTTCGGCAAGAATGTCAACGAAGAAGAGCAGCCGGTCGTTCGTTACCAGGCGAGAGGCGCGGCGTCGTGGTAGTGTGCGTGACTGCGCGATTGGACTCGAGAACACGATCACCCGTGACCGTCTCGCTGTGGAGTATTTCTCCACTCTTCGCTCGTGCGCTCGGCCCTCTCGATGTCTCGTATCATTGCCAGGTACCCCACCAGACATCAAACAACTCACTAACGCTTCGGTATAGCAATGAACTGATACATGACCGAGTTGGTGTCTGTAATCCCGGACTACAAGCACACATACGACATCGGGTTCGTAATAAAGGCGGGCGGCCTTGCTTTTGCTTGCCGGGAGCCCTGCATATCCCGACCTACTCCAGCCTCCTAGCGACTTGATCCGATGCCAACCGCTCCGACATGTTTCAATGCCATTTCGCTGTCCTTCTCGACCAGAAGATATCTGCATTGAATTGGTAGGAGACTGCAAGTGCTCTGGAATTGCAGTCGCCGTGGTGTACGAAGTTTACACGTAGTAGGCTCTCACAGATCAACCACAATGACATCCCAGGTGTAACCGCCCACCCACGCACTCCCACCTGTTTTAACCCAGGACACCCATTGTCTTTGGATTGAACCGCTATCCTTATGCTCCTTCGATAATACGACGACTTGCCTTGCCTATGATGCTCAGCCGCCGGGTTGCAGCGAGGCACAATGGCATCTCCAGACCACATCACCCCTCGACCCGAGTGAGCACGCGACACATCCAAACCATTGAAACAAAACAAGTCACAGATGCCGATATTGCCAGGCTTGCAGCCAGGCCACTACATCCGTTGACTCTCGCCGACCTCTGCAAGCATGGAAGACCACCGCTGTCCAAGCCGGCCCTCTTCAACAGCGCAAACTTCACCCTCAACATCCTCCCATCTCGACTCGCCCACCGCATCCAGAGTCTGAGGTCACTACCCTACATTGTCGTCGCCAACCCGAACGTGAGCAAGATTCACGGCAACTATGTCCATTCGCTGTCGACCCTGCTTCCCTACGCGGAAAAGAAGATCGAGACTCTCGGCGACGAGATCAAATTCACCGAGGTCATGGCAGATCTCGTGCACACCCACGCCAACACAATCGCAATCCTAGCAAGAGGCTTTCTGGAGGCAAGGAAATACATCACGAAAGAGGAGATCACACGATTCTTGGACGAGCATCTACGGGCGAGAATAGGGACACGTCTGATCGCGGAACAACATATTGCCCTCCATTTCAGCAGTAAACCTCACCAGGAGCTCTCATACCATCCACACGAGTCTCCGCCCTCCTATATCGGAGTGATTGATACGGCTCTGAGACCGGTAGACATCATCAGGAGCTGCGAACACATGGTCGGGGAGATCTGTGAGCTCAAGTATGGCGTCCGGCCTACGATTACTATCATTGGCAAGCCGGAGACTACCATTGCGCACATCCCAATGCATCTCGAGTACATCATTACAGAGCTACTGAAGAACAGTTTCCGAGCAACAATAGAGGCGGGCATGGAGAAAGAACCCATCGAAATCACCATCGCACCTGCCCCAGCAGCGCAAGAGCCGTCATCGAGTCTCAAGCGACGGACGGAAAGTGAAAAAGTCTCGGGCGCTGCTATCTCGAACTACGACCAAGGTAACGTCGACTATGCTTCCGGATCGAATGGACCAGAGCACGCGCAGTCGGCGAACATTCGACCGCTGGATAAAGCCACCCCTGGCGTAACGATCCGGATTCGTGATCGCGGAGGAGGAATCAGCCCGGAGAACTACGCGAAGCTTTGGGAGTATGGCTTCACTACCTTCAATGAAGACGAGATCATGGACAAGGTCGGCGGTGGCCGTGGTGGAGGCAGTGGCGGCGGTGTTGATGCTCTCGATACGCTCAGCGCTGGGGGTGCAAGTGGCAGCAGTTTGGCAGGTCTGGGCTACGGGCTGCCGCTAGGCAGAGCGTACGCCGAGTATTTTGGCGGTGGGATTGCAGTGCAGAGTCTTTGGGGATGGGGCACGGACGTGTACTTGAGTCTGAGAGGAGTGGGTAAGATTGACGAAGGGAAGGAGGCGTGAAGTTGACGAGAAGAAGTATGAATGGTTCAAATCGCCACATTGTTCGATCCAAACTCGACACGAAACGATCTCGAGAATCGCATGGTCTTCAACCTCACGCAACTGTCTCGGCCCCTTCGACCAGCCAGCCAGCCACCGTTCTACAGACAAGACAACAGGGAAGAACATCTCAGGGACGGTAAATATTCACCTGGACATCCTCGCTACTTCATACATTCGCATGGCACGATGTGGGAAGCGCGTCTTCACGCGACTTCGCGTAGTGCTATCAGAATGCGCTCTAGTGTTTGGGACAAGCGCCGGATAGGCGTGCCGTTAGGATTATTGTTGAGATGCTGTTATGCATTATGCAGGGTCAGAATGGGCGATAGATGCGACATGATGGAGATGAGATGGAGTGGAAGACTCGAGGTGGGAGTTGCATTGTAAAGACTATAGTGCGATACACAGTAGGATAGTACTTACAGACTCTATTCGAAATACATCTCATGCATCTCATGCCATGGTAAGAGTTGAGGAAGGGACAATGGGCTTATCGACGATAAGCTGACTTATAGCTGCCTCTCTGATTGGCGCGTCGGCAAGCTTGAAAAGAATCGAACCACATTGTGCATAGAATTTGGCTTCGGATTTGTACGACGGTTATTTGACTACTCGCTTCGCTTGTTGCCGTGCATGCGTCTGTCTCTTCCTTGCCTTCATGTTTTTCTGCCTCTTGCAGTGACCACCCACGCTCGCTACAGCCGCGACTTGGACAGTACCGGCACGCTAATTCGGTGAAGAGCAAGGAAAGGACGGCTCACATCGAGCGAGGCATTGGGATTTCGGTGCGACAGTCAATCGGGGAGCTACGACTCGAGATACACCCGTAGACACCACACGGCAACTGATCGCTACTCGTCTACATTACACATACACACAACTCGATCATGGCTTCGGTCATGGAGGCCTTCAATGCCTCCGCCACCGCCAACCCCAACATCATACACGCGACTCTCGCATCTGTCAACACCGGCATCCTCACCAAGGCACTCGACAATTGGCCGGCGTTTGGCTGGTTCGGCGTCTTTCTCACGCTATTCTTCGCCGCTGTTATATACGATCAGAGTACGTACCAATCCCCCGTGTCACTTTCGGGCGTGAGAGCTTGACTAACCATCTTCTTCAACGCAGTATCGTACTGGACACACAAGGGCGGCATAGCTGGCGACTTCTGGAAGATCCCCTTCGTCGGTCCCTTCTTCGAAAGCGTCAACCCCAAGTTCTCAGCATACTATGGCAAATGGCTGTCCGGCGACCTCTCCTGCGTGTCCGTCTTCCACAAGTTCGTGGTTATTGCAGCCACCCGCGACATGGCCCGTAAAGTCTTCAACAGCCCCATGTACGTCAAGCCATGTGTCGTCGACGTTGCCCACAAGCTTCTGCGACCGGAGAACTGGGTCTTCCTGGATGGCAAGGCGCATGTTGAGTACCGCAAGGGTTTGAACGGTCTGTTCACGCATCAGGCATTGGAGACGTACCTACCTGGGCAGCAAGAGGTGTATGCCGAATACTTTGAGGAGTTCTTGCGCGAGAGTCAGGCCGAGAAAGGACACGCGAAGCCTTGGGTTTACCAGCTTCGTGAGCTCATGTGTGCCGTGTCGTGCCGCACGTTCGTCGGACACTACATGTCTCGGGAGCAGGTCAAGAAGATCGCCGACGACTATTACATGATCACCGCTGCATTGGAGCTTGTCAATTTCCCAATCATTATCCCCTTCACAAAGACATACTGGGGCAAGAAGTGCGCCGACAAGGTCATGGAGGAGTTCTCCAACTGCGCTGCAAAGGCCAAGGTTCGAATGAGGTCCAAGGGCGCTGAGCCGGAGTGTATTATGGACCGCTGGATCATGCAGATGATGGAGTCTGAGCGCTACCGTGAGCGCATTGCCAAGGGCGAGAAGGTTCCCGAGGACGAGAAGCCTGCCATGGTCCTTCGCCAATTCACTGACCTCGAAATCGCCATGACCGTCTTCACCTTCCTGTTTGCGTCTCAGGATGCGACTTCGAGCGCCTGCTCTTGGATGCTTCAGATTGTGGCAGACAACCCGGATATCATGCAGAAGGTGCGGGAAGAGGGTGACAGAATCCGACCAGATCACAACCAGGAAGTCAACCTGGACATGCTTGACTCAATGGTAAGTTGCAAAGATATGAACCTGCGATGAATTCACTGACATTGCTACAGGAATACACACGTGCCGTTGTCAAGGAGACTCTCCGCTACCGCCCACCTGTCATCATGGTTCCCTACCTCGTCAAGAAGGACTTTCCCATTCCCGAATCCAACTACATCGCAAAGAAGGGCACCATGATTGTGCCATCGACTTGGCTATCTCTCCACGACCCCGAGGCATACCCCGAGCCAGATTCATTCGTACCAGACCGATGGATCTCTGGCAACGCCGAAGAGCAGGGCAAGAACTGGCTGGTGTTCGGCACTGGCCCTCACTACTGCCTGGGACAGAAGTACGCGATTAACAACTTGATGCTTCTATTGCACAAGCTGAGCGCGCAGTACGACTGGAAGCACACCATAACACCCAAGAGCGAGGAGATTCGGGTGTTTGCCACGATCTTCCCCATGGACGATCTATTACTCACATTCTCGCGGAGACAGAGTGCATAAGCGGTTTTGGGGTTTGGACTTGTTTCTTCTTTCACCGTTTCTGTGTGCTAAACAGCGCATGCAGCGATCATTGGCGACTGCTCGGTTGTATAGATCTTTCTACGGAGTACCGGGTACCGGTTTTAAAAGAAGGACATCATAGCAGCAGTATACGCTCAAAATCGTAAACGTAATCAACAACCGCGACGTGTTGGCATTTCGCGATTGAGCACATCATCCCGCCACTTCGCCTCGATGCAACTGCCGATTGCAGCGGTTGACCTCACCTCAACTTCTTCCTTCCAGTCGGAGCTTGGAAGGTAAGCACTACAAACAACTTTCCCACAAGATCGTCAAAACTGACGTCTTAAGCAAGAAGCTGAAGACGTCTGGTGTCTCGCCAGGTGATTGATAACTATGTCTCGCTTCGGCAGGTCGATATACAAGCAAGATAGGGCGACGACATCGTGGATACAAGACAGCCTTTCTCTCTGACTTCAACTTTCTCCAACCACTCGACTTGAGAACGAAACGAAATCGAAACAGATTGGGAAGTAAATGCTCAGGTCTGGCGCGACTGCCGTGATGCCGGTCTGGCTAAAGTGGACCCGCCTCTGGACTTTGCTCAAGACGAGCAGTTGCCTTTGAGCTCGCATGAGTTGTCGGCGAAGCTGCTGGCTGCGAGGGAGTGCGAAATCACAAGGGCGTACTCGACATTGCAGCTCCTGGAACAGATGAAAAACAAGACTCTTATGGCTGATGAAGTCACGAGAGCATTCCTCCGTCGTGCTGCTGTTGCTCAGAAAGCAACGAATTGTCTAACGGATTTGATGTGGGACGAAGCGATCTCGCGAGCAAAATACCTCGACTCCCTCCCCGAAACGTTAGGCCCACTTCACGACCTCCCCATCTCCGTAAAAGAACACCAAGGCATGCACATCTACAATAAAGAAATCAACTGCGCCTACACCGCATGGAAAGACAAAACAAGCCCCTTTTCGCCTATCCACCAAATCCTCTGGGACGCTGGCTGCGTCTTCTTCGCCCGCACGAATGAGCCGCAGACATTACAGTGCATCGAAACGAACAATAACATTCATGGTCGGACATTGAACCCTTTCATTCCGGGTTTGTCGAGTGGAAGGAGTAGTGGCGGCGAGGGCGCGTTGGGGGGGAATATTGGGGGGAGCGTGAGAGCTCCTGCGAGTTGTTGTGGGTTGTATGGGTTTAAGCCTACGGCGGGGAGTGTGGGGGTAATGGGGATGTTGGTATGTGTGTGCTCCTTTTGTCTCGGATCTTCGAGTACCGATACTGATTACTGGTGATTTAGGCGACGATGGGTGGGAGCGAGGGGATTTTGGCTACGCATGGGCCTATTGCAGCGGACAGAGAGGGGATTGAGTTGTTCAAGGGTGGTGTTGGATGGAAAGCCATGGAGGTGGGATCCGTCGTTGGAGACGAGAGGGTGGCAGATGGGAAAGGGAAAGGGAAAGGGGGAGAGGCCGTTGAAGATTGGGGTTATGTGGAGTGATGGCGGTGTGAAAATACATCCACCGGTGGAGAAGGCGTTGAGATTTGTTGTGGAGAAGTGTAAGGCAGCGGGTATGGAGGTCGTCCACTGGAAACCTCTGGACCACGACAAGACCTGGAATTTGTATGTCAGTCTTCTCTACCCCGACGGCGGCAAAGCTGCTCGTCAACCGCTCCTTGATTCAGGAGAACCAATCCTACCTCTAATCGACTGGATCACAACCAACCAACCCGCCGCGAGAGAACGCACAATCCCCGAATACTGGTCCATCATCTTCCAACGCGACGCCTACCACTCCAAGTAACTAGCCCACTGGAACAACACCAACATCGACGTCCTCCTCTGTCCCGCTGGTCCTGGCGTCGCTTCACTCCACGGCACTTCAAAATACTGGGCGTATACATCACACTGGAATCTGCTGGATTATCCGGCTGTGGTGTTTCCGACGGGGTTATTTGTGGATCTGTAGAAGGACGGGAATGGGGAGGGTTATGTACCGATGAATGAGGCTGATGAGAGGCATTGGTGGTTGTGGGAGCCGGAAGCGTTTGCTAGGGCGTCGGGTGGGTTGCAGCTTGTGGGGAGGAAGGGGATGGATGAGATGGTTTTGGGTGCGTTGGGGGAGGTTGAGAGGGCTATGGGGATGGAGAGAAAGAGGTGGAACGTACTGGATTCAACTATGTCTGAATTGTTCTGATGTCAGCAAATAACTCCAAGAGGCATGAAAAGGTCGCAGGGCGTCCCCTCGAGAGGATCTTCCAAACCCGAAAATGTCGGTATTGTCAGAGGAATGCGAGTATCTTTCGCATAAATTTGACACCCCTAGACTTCTGCACCCTCATTACCATGGTCTGCAGCGAACGTAAATTCAAGGTCCACAAGCACATCCTGTGCCGAACATCTGATGTGTTCGAGCGGGAGATCAGCAACCCTCGATTTATCGAATCTCAAGGTTTCATCAACCATGAGGAGTTCGATGCCGATACGGGGGAACGAATGCTTCAATTCCTCTATCACGGCAGCTATTCCGTCCCGCAAATCGAGAAGGGTGTCAACGAAGAGGAAGCTAAGAGCAAGGAAGCGTCTTTGCAAAACGAGGAGGAGAGCGGATCCAAAGACGCTGCTACGGACACCAACAGTAACGAGATCCTGCGCGAAGTCATCCTGGCTCACATATCGGTGCACGACATCGCTTTATACTACAACATCAAGGCCCTGCATGATTGAGCCTGGTCGACATTCGCCGATGTCCTGCGCACTCATCGCCTGCCAAACCCAGGTTTTGTGGAAATTTCCGTCGCCGTTCACAAGAATACAAAGACCGATCACAAAGCTTTATGAAAAGACGCAGTGTCAGCTGCGATGTTTCTCAAGGACGAAGCGTTCGCCACAGCGCTGCAAGATGGTGCCACAGGTCTCGGAGAGTTCGTGGCCGAACTGGCCTTGAAGTACGCAGAAGATTAGGATGGTTGCACTGTTCAGATCGGCAGAGAGGTCGAAAACTCGATCTCAGAAGCGGTAGCGATGCAGCGGGCGGAACAGCGATGCAGCGGGCGGAACAGCGATACAGACGGGATCTGGAGCACGCGAATGGTGCTCGCGAACTGGCAAACAAGTCTCGCGAGTTAGCACGGGGACTGGTGAAGCAGATAGTTCGGCTCGTCAATGGCTTACGCTGCTGCCGGCGTTGTGATGCCCCCATCGAGTGTCACTTGGAGGAGAAGGATGGAGAGTATTTTGTGCGCTGTCTGAAGTGTCAGACGAAGCATTCGAGAGGGTTTGGGAGATGGCTGGGCTCGAATAAATTGCTAGATTGCCAGGCGTCGAAAGAAAAGTAGGTATTGGTTCTGGGGAGTTGAGATTCGTCAAAGGTGTTTTAACGAGAGAGGCAAGATGCTCTAGGTCTTCCCGAGTATACGAGTATCTACTATCTCTAGTCTCAATGTCGGATCTCTTACTTATCATGCCGTAGGAGCCGCAGTCCCTGAAGGCATTCCAGACATGGTACCATTACCCGCACCCGTACCCGCACCACCAGCGAAAGTCGAGTCGGCATTAGCATGACCACCATCGGCCTGGAGATACGCCGCAATAGAGTAGTAAGTATCCTCAGTCCAGTCCGCAGAAGTGTTGAGGCCGATCTGCTTCCAAGCGAAAAGACCATCTTCGATCGACTCGCCCAGGTAGAGGAACTCTGGGAAAGGGTCGTAGTCAGATGAGGCTTGCAGGACGCTCCACATGTCGTCGGCGTTGGAGACAACGGCTTGAGTGTCGGTGTTGTATGGAGCTGTTGCTTCGACTGCGCTGCGGAGGACTTCGTTCCAGAAGAGCTGGCCGATTTGGGTGACGGAGCCGGTTCCTACGAGCAGGGTTCCGTTGGAGAGAACGGTGACGTTCATGTGAGAGAGCAAGTGGGTGTGGGTGGCTCGGCCATCATAGTGACCGGGGAAGATGGTGTCGAAGGTAGCTACGCCGTCCTCGTTGGTGGCCTGGATTCCTCTGAGGTATGTTGAGTTGTAGCCTCCGGTAGCGTAGTTGCCGGACACTGAGATGCCGGAATAGACGCCTATAGTCTGTGAGTCGTTGTAAGTCGAACGTTTGGTAAAGCTGAGGCTTACCGGTTGCGTTTGCGTTCCAGATATCGACGTAGACATTGGGGATAGGCTCGCAAGTCTCAATATCGTAATATTGGACCTCGAGGTGAAGCGGGACACCATCTGAGAATTCATCCTCGACAACATTCTGTCTGATCATTTCACCCCACACGTAGTACGGTCCATCGGTGATGGATGGGGCGAAGATGGGGCTCGTGACGGCGCCGAACACGTCGTCGTCAGGGGTCTCAGCATTGTACTCGTAGAGGCCAGTGCGGTTGTGGTCGATTGCTTCCCATTTGGCGAGATCCGTTGCGTTTCTTCGCTCAAGCTCAGTAGCGCGGCGGACCTTTTGCGAGGCTGTTGGATTGTGTCAGCGAACGATGATGATGCTTGAGTTGTATCATTGACTCACGAGTGGTGATACCGCGCATCTCCCTCAGCTCACGAGCAGTGCGAGCACGGCGCTCAATGTTACGAGCAGCAAAACGACGAGCAGAGGTGCTGTTCGAGCAAGCATCGAGCGAACGCTTGCCAGCGTGAGCCCAGTGTTCCCGAGCAACGATCTCACGCTTGATTTTGGCGTGGTCGTGAACTTCACCTGGGTGGGCGATTGCTGGGGTGATACAAGCGGCTGCGAGTGCAGCGATCTTCGTGAGTTGAACCATAGTGATGAGGAGTTTCTTCTGGGTATGAGAAGATATTCTTTTCGATGCTGAATGCTGAAAGCGGATTGAGTACAGATGAAACAGTATATAAATTTCAACTCACCCATGCCGCTCATCGCCTCCTTCATAGCGCGCATACGCAACGATGGACCACCTCGCCGTCGAGTTCTGGAGTGGACGGTCCATCAGGTACCGAAGAATGTTCTGCGGTCGAGGTGAAGCCGCAAAGCGTCCAAGTGGCCGGCTCAAGTGGGCATCCTGAGGCGGCGGAGCTTCTTACGCGTGTCATCGTCGGCAACGTGATTGGTGCTGTGTTCGATGCTTGAGACGCGGCTTGTTATCTTGTGTAGTGCTTGGAGGCTTGGACAGGGAAGATACACGCGGATTCTGGCTCGGCAGCATGTTCGGGTTGGACGGTGTTGAGGACCCCGGCCTTGTTGTCGTGTCCCCTACCACTTGTCGTCGTAGAGACGACTAATAAGCTTAGTCGAGATGACCACTCATCTGTTCAATATTGTGCTGGCGGGCTTGGCCTCCGTCGGTCGGGTCTTTTGAGGGCGAGAATGTTTGCGACGTCGAGAACCGGACTTGTGAAACATGTCTTGAACGCGGAAGTCGAAGCGCACGATCAGGTTCTCCTCGCAAAGTCTTCATCGATGTGCACAATCCCATGCTGGATAGATGTCGCGGGTAGTTATCGAGAGGATGGTTGATAGTTGGAATGAGACTTCCCGAGTTGAGGATGAGAAGAAAACTTCCTCTTGCTCCCTCCCTCACTTGATCCAAGGATGCCAAGACCACATGGCTGTCGAGAGAACGCTCTTCTATTGTTTCCTGATGCTACCTTTGAAATCTTCACGCATGACCCATATCGAAGAGCAGGAATTCAGCCGGCTTGTCACCAACGCTTTCGACCTGGATCTTCCCAGGACCAGAAGCTCCTTGCACGAATGCGCCGTCGCCTTCTCCCAACTCCACATCTCCAACCTTGATCTTCGCGCCTCCAGTCTTGGGTTGCTTCCGGTCACTCATGACCACATGAAGATATAAATTCCGCATGCCATCTTTGACAAGCTCATGCTCAACAGTCTTCCCAGGCGCCAAGATAGATGCGTCCATGCTGAGATCTGCGTGTATCTCAATCGGCTCTCTTGCGCCATCTTTACCGCTGTGTCTCTCTTTTGATTCCATTATTCGTACCAGCTTGTCGATCTTCATCTCGTCGGTGTACTTGCGCGTGCAGTAGCTCGGCTTCAATCCGCGGACGTTCGGCTTCGCCCAAATCTATTGAAATGTCAGCACTCAAAGCCAACCATTACCCAAGGAAGTACTCACCTGTAAAAAGTGCACGTCCTCCTCCTCGTTTCGGCAGTATTCAGAATGGCTGATTCCTGTGCCGGCGTTCGTAAATTGTACCTCTCCTCTTCGCAGCTTCTCGAGATTCCCCATGCTGTCTTTGTGCTCGAGTTCGCCGCTGACAATGTAGCTCCAAATGCCAAACTCTGCATGACTATGCTTGCCAAAGCCGGTGCCACGCTCCACACGATCTTCATTGATTACTCTCAAGGGCCCAAAAGATTCGTAGCGCGGGTCGTGGTACGAAGCGAAGGAGAAGGTGAAAAAGGTATAGAGCCAGCCATGATCTGCGTGGCCTCTTGCATTCCAAGGTCGCTTGGTGATCTTTAGGGCGGATGTGCCATTCGATGCTATCGTTGCTGTCGTCGTCGCCATTGTGCGAGAGACGGATGAGGGTGAGGGTCTGCCGAGCTTAGGAAGAGCTGATCGGATCGGACTGTAGAGCGCCAGAATGACTGCTAGGAGAGCTACGAGAGTGGCTGCTGTCTTGAGTGGAAACTGTGGGGGAGGTTGGGAGTTCGCTGCTGGTGTCTGGTGTTCTTTGGAAGACATCAAGAGCACATACCGTTCTCGAATGCGGATATTTATACTGAGAGCGCAATACAAGCCCAAAGTTATCGAAAGCCAGAGGCAGAGGATTGGTTGATGCGGTTGAAAGCGATGACAATTGCTTTGGTAAGTCCAGACTTTGTATTTAATGTGCCTTGTACCTTTGTACCCACACTTATTAAGGTTTTTGGCAGCGTCGATCTCACGTGCCTCGCCCCTTTCCTTCCTTCCCTACCTTAATCGAGCCTCCGTGCTCTCAGCCCATTCCTTCCACCTCATCACGCGGCCGTTACTTATGCTCCTTCGTAACTATTTGTACCTTTTAGCTCCTCTTCCCTACTCATCAGTACTAACGCCTGGGAAGGACGCCACGACGTGACTACTCGCCTGTCACGCTCATTTCTGCTTCAGCCACGCGCTCGGTCACTCTCTTCGCAATCTGTTGTGGGAAAGCCCGAACACGCGAGTTTTCTCCAATTTGCCTGGATCTTAGAGAATCGCCTGGTCAATCGACAATTCACAACCGAGTCAATACCATGGATCTGTGGAGAAAGGAAGACTCAAGAATAAACGATGGGACGGGGCTCGCTGCAATAATCTTCGCGATGGCTTGCAACGTAGGAGTGCCACAGCCAAGCTCGCGACATCGATAAAAAGCAATAGTAACAATGCCGCATAGAGGACGGGTCTCGAAAACTGGCATAGTCCTCGCCCAATGATGTGCGCCGTTGTCGACGTCAACAGCATCCTTCCGCCAGCCGTACCAGCCATGCGGTATGGTATCATTCCTTCTCAGCTTCCTGGTTCTTCGTCTTCCGCCCATGCTGTTATCTCTACCTGTTCTTTCTTCTGCGACGAGTCTTCTTCCACCTACTCAAGTGGTCTTGAGGAGCCGAACCTCAAGCTGTCACCGGGAAACCTACGATGCGCTTTCTCACGCTCGCGACCATCCTCCCTGGTCTTGTCCAATGTCTCCTCGAGCTTCCCATTTCGCGAAGAGACAGGCGCAGTCGCGTACCTCATCGACTGCTGAAACGCACTGTCGCCACGAACGTCTTTGATGTGCTGTCTTGGGATGGGTCCTACTTCATCAACGGTGCGTTCAGGAAGTATGCGCATGATATCAAGGCAATACACTGCTAAGCTCTGCCACAGTAAGCATCGGCACACCACCTCAGCTGCTGACAGTCGTACTGGACACCGGATCCGCAGATTCAATCGTGAACTCCGCCAACGCCAGCTACTGCCAGGGAGCCAACGCTTCGAGCTGTCATGGTGGATTCTTTGACAGCTCACAATCGTCCACATACAGTACTGCCGCATCAGTACCTTCCCTCAATATCACGTACGGAGATGGGAGTAGCGCCGATGGTCCCTTTGGCGCCGATACGATTGGAATCGGAAATGTCGCCATGACCAATGTCCAGTTCGCGCAGGCTGATACATACTCTGGTACAACCGGGGACGAATTCAGCATATTTGGACTTGGCTTTGTGACTCTCCAGGCGGTAAATTTTCTTCCAGGCTCAAACGAAAGTTTCAAGTACCCTCAGCTCGTGGACTTTATGACGCGCACCGGTGTGATCAAAAGCAGGTTGTACTCGATATTCCTCAACTCACTATCCGCCATATCGGGATCAATTCTCTTTGGAGGAATCGACACAACCAAATATACCGGTCCGCTGGCCACCGTCAATTTCTTCCCATACAATGCCAGCGCCACATCTAGCACCCCCCTAGACTATTTCATGACGAGCGTTACCGATGCTGAAGTGACAATCGATGGTCAGACAGAGTCTCTATGGTCGGGAGGTCGGGACGGTATCGAAGCAATTGGCACAGACAACAGCCTGCCGGTAAGTAAACCCAAACGGCGGAAGCCGTCTCTATCTATGGCATCTACTGATATTTCGTTCTTCATAGGTTATCATGGACACCGGAACGACCGCATGGCTAGTGCCTTCAAAATTCTATGCGCAACACATTGCGCCACGCTTCCCGTTCGTGGATCCCACGACGTATACCTGTAGCTGCGATTATGCTAGCTCCGGAATCTCCTTTCAGTTGACCTTCGCTGGCAAGATCAACATTACTGTTGACGCAAGTCAGTTCATCGCCCCGACCTTTGATGGACTGGAAGCAGCTACATACGCGAATGGGACCGAAAAATGCCTGTTTCAGATCTTTGATGTCGGAAACGTGACATATAGCGTACTTGGATTTTCGATTCTGCGTAGCATGTACGTCGTGTTTGATATGGACAACGGTCAAGCTTCGATCGCGCAGGCAGCCTTCGACTCCACAGAGCATACCAACATCATCGAAGTACAAGCTGGCGCGAGCGGACTGGTCAACGCAGCGCCGAGTGTTCTCACCGCATCGTCAAACAGCTATCAAATCCCTGGATCGCCCACCGGTACTGTCAGCAATGCAATAACTGCTCTCAGTACTCCCATCGGAACGGCAACTGGCTTCAACGCTATACCGCAGGATGCAAGAGTGACGGGTCTTGTCACATTTGGAACTGCGCCAACCTCTTCAGCGACAACGGCGGCGACAAGCACATCGAATGCGAATTCAGGCTCGCACTCAGATGCGGGAGCAATAGCTGGAGGCGTAGTGGGAGGCTTGGCTGGCCTTGCTCTGATCGGGGGGCTGCTGTACTTCTTCATGAGGAGGCGAAGAACTAGAGCCGGACAAGAGCCCAGCACGGATCAAGAGGAGAAGAGCAGCGGAAATGAGGAAGAGCAGGAGTACGTGAAAGCTGAGCTTCCTGCCGAGAGCAAGCCGGTGTTTGAGCTCGATAGTCGTGTGGAAAAGGTCGAGAAGGACGCTTCAGAGCCACTTGTCGAAAAAGAGGCTTCACAACCGCCCGTAGAGGCAGACAGTGGCATAAGAGCAGAACTGGAAGGTGACTGGACGCCGGCAATGCTTGAAAGCGATCTGCCTAAGGCGTCGTCGGAAGAGGAACGAACCTAAGTGCTGTTCAAGAGTTTGACATACTGGGCATACAAGACTTCCGCTGGCGAATACACAGAGGTCTGCATCGACGTCTTGGCCCCATCTCAGACCGCCCACACCGGCGGCTGTGTGAGCTCTATTCGAGAAGATCGCATACCACACACGACAGACGAAAACTTCGACTCTATACCATTCTGTTGTCACTACGCAAAAAGGTCAGCAACTCGAAAGGCTTCAATGATCGCATACAATACCTCTCAATTGCTCAGTCTGGTACGCTGGACAGCATATCTGTATTATGGCTGGCGCTGCCCCTGGAAACCTTGTTCTGTTGTTCAGACATTCATGTGGCACAGTCGGGCGCTTCCACGTCCATATAATGAGAACCACCTAATCACCCCTCTGTTCCTCAATTCTTGCATGTCAGTCTGACACACCCCTTCACCTCTGAATGATGTTGTTACTCGCTGCTTTGCTGCTGGATTCGTTCAACAGCCATCCCACTGCTCATGGCTTGGTCTACCCTCAGGTCCAGCCAACCGTCTCAGTCGATGCTTTGCAAGGATGGAGCCCGAAACCAACTAGAGCAGCGCGCGTGGAAGCCCTTGGAGCCATCTATGTCAATGATATTTTCGGACGTCAAGAAGCGAACTCCCAAACTTGCGGATGGTACAGCGGCGACCCAAACAGACCTATAACGTCTTCACACTCTAACGGTGGCTGTGCATACTAATCCTCAGCTATTGGCGGCTTTGGGTGTTGCGAGTCTCGGCATGCCTCGACTACTCGGATCCGGGGTGTCCCAATACTGGTGATGGAATATTATGGGCACACCTTTGATTGCATGGGGAGTAACTCAGTCCTAGCTGAGGAGAAAGTGTGAAGGTCTCTCAGCCCATTAGGCTTCCCATACTCTGTCACAACGAAGCTTTTCGGCTCGAGCAGCTCTATCTATTACCAGTTCGGCTGTGGCCTCACCGCGACGATTATTATTGCGTACCAGACAACAAGTGACACGATCACGACGACTAATTCAGCACCTTTGAGCTCAACTTCAAGTCTTTCAAGCAGCGCACTATCGACAAATCCGCTGTCTACGGATCCTTTCGCCTTGACAAGCGTTCCTGCTACCCAAAATCCTACTTCCAACGGCCTTTCAAGTAATACCAAGACTGGTATCGGTGTTGGTGTCGCAGTGGGCATTGGGTGTCCAATTGCAGGTATCGCGATCGGCTATTACTGTCTCCAGAGGAAGAAGGCTGGCCATCGATCTGTTGAAGGACCAGTACCGAGCGCACGTGCGCACGCTAGTGCAGGAGGTCAAAAAGGATCTCTGGGCGCAGTTTGTATTCAGACTTCTACAATATACAATGACTTACACACCCTCTCCCTATGTCTGCGTGCGTCATCTTTCAGCACGATCAACAGAGCCTTATTCGAATGAGAAGACTTGCCAGAGTTCCTCAGAGCCTGGCTGTCGGGTGGATTTCCGCAATGAGCTGGACAATTCGACGGCGACAAGTAAATATGGAATGACTGGACCGACGGAGTTGGCATCAGACAGGCCACTTCAGGAGCTGAAGGGACATTACAGGTGACGAGAATGTAAAAGGACAGACTTGAGGGGCTTGATAACCATCGTGCAGCAGAATTTGAATCATCGTCCGTCCAGCAGATTCAGAGCTATATGCCTTCTGGAGGCACACCTAGAGGCTGCTTCTATGACGGGCTACTCGAATACTAGACTTTCTAGCAGGTACATCTTAGTGTCTACAAGAGTATTCACTTGGACACAGGTCTGTTATCGCTGTCAGTGCCACAGATTTGAGAGGTCAACTCGAGATGCCACTTCAATTTGCATTTAGTCTAGTAGAGCAGGGAAAGCTAGCAGGTGCACAGTGATTATCATCTCTCAGCCTTGGAGGATGATTTCATGACGTTTTGAATTCAGAACTTTTCCAATGCATAACCCCAGACGCGCAGTCGCAAGAATCATGACCTCCTGACGGTCGATCTTTGGTGACTTGGATTTCCTGACCTTCGCCCTCCACTTCGTCACGGCCATCAATCTCCTAAAGAGCACAAGTAGCAGGTCCACTCGTGACCACTCTCATTTTCCGGGTCACTTCTTCCACTGCAGCCCTTGCAAATGAGCGTCGATAACGAGACCGTGAATGCCGTGTCAGTGGACATGCGCGCAATATGGTCTTGGAATCCCTCGAAATGTTGTGTATAGCTGATGATGGCGTCAATATTGAGGCGGTACTTGATATCCGGATCAGATATGCACTGCCTCTTGTTCTTCCGCTCGAGCTGGTTGGTGAATTCGAGGATCTCTGGGTCTTCACAGGAGTCTCGGAGGAGTTTGATGGCATTGAAGACTTCGGCGTACTCAGCAGTTCATCGGAGCTTGTCTTCGAACATGATGTATGCAGGTCCGACGAGGAGGTACTATTTTAAGGAGCCTCGTTAGCGATTTCTGTGAAGTGTGGGTGATGATAATCCTTCACCTTCTTGGCTGCGTTGTACGCATGGTAGTGGAAGTTTCAAGTCTCTCTTGCGTCTGTCATGCACACAGCAGGAACGAACCTCGTAGATGAAGCGGATCATGGCCTAAGAATTGACAGTCGAAGGCTCCGTGGTTCCCTCAAGAATGAAGACGTTCACTCAGCGAACATCATATTCTCCTTCTTCACTTTCTTGCGATGAGACTGCTCTAGGAAACAATGGTTTCGGAGATGGAGGATTCCAGAGCGATGATCCGTTCCATATCCTATGTCAATTGTTCGAAATGATGTTGATGGATGATACACAGGGAAAGACAAAGGGATTGAGTCAGCGGATTGTTCTCATTCGATATGCTACTACCCTCTGACGACTCTGAAAATAACGATACATTTCCTCTCCGCCTTCCGTTCATCTTCGATCCTTCTCCACTCACGTCCCATCCACCACAACTCGCAGTCACAACCGAATGCGCATTCATCCACGTAGGAGACCCCGTCGAGAGTGAACATTCTCGAAAGTCGTGAAGACGATGATGCTGCAGATTCGGGTAGCATCGGAAAACCCCCATTTTCTCTTCAGAGCACTTCATCACAAATGCTGTCCAACTTTTTCCGTCTCCTTTTAGGAACCTTCCCGAGTCAGGAACCTACCATCTAGTCCGCCAACCATAAAGGTCCAAAAGAAACCAGTCAGCAGATTCTGCCAACGCACGTATTTCAGGGATGCTGCCAGGAAAAGCAAGCGTACAGCACCGCACTCGGGCCATATCACAGACATCGACATCTGCACGCTCTCTTCACCGCCGGACGCAAAGACAGAAACCTGATGCGATCCTGTCGAGGCCTTGGACGCCTGATTTTGAAAGTCTTATTCCGGTAAAGCAGAATGAATTGTCTTTGACGGCCCCACTGCAAGAACCAGGTTTTGTATTCCGGACTCCAAATATACACAATGACGCCTACCAAGAGAAGTACAAGGCAAGCCGTGCTTACGATGTACCGTACAGCACAAGTCTTTACCCCGAACGTATTCTACCCTGGGATCTCTGTTGATGTTATAAGTACTATGCTTGCTCCAGCATAGCTGCTCCAATTGAACCCAGAGCCGCCACCGCGCAGTTCTGACGGATGGACCGATAACATGGAGCTCATCGCAGTAATACTTGCTCTGATGAGCATGGTGGCTCTCAATGCTTCAGCGGCTCTGATAAAACGAGCAGACTTGAAGCCTGTCATCACCACCGATGTAAGCTACACGAAAGAAAAGGAGACAATACACACCTAACGAAGCACAGTTCCCCGATCCGTCAATAATAAAGGTCGGAAACACCTGGTATGCCTTCGGTTCACAGTCCTCTTTCGACGAACAAAACATCAAAGTCCAACTTGCAACCTCCCCCAACTTCGAAACTTGGACAGTCACCGGTAAGCCCATCCCATTCCAACGATTATCACGCCCACACTAACAACTCCCCAGGCAAAAACGTTCTCGCCTTCCTCCCCTCCTGGGCCAAACCTCAAATCTGGGCCCCCAGCATCAATCAACTCCCCAACGGCAAATTCCTCCTCTACTATTCCGCCACAACAAACACCGACCCATCCGGCCTCTACCACTGCATCGGCGCAGCCACCAGCACCTCCATCTCCGGCCCTTACAAACCCACCTCCAACACGCCCTTCGCCTGCGATCTCGCCCAAGGTGGCTCTATCGACGCCTCCACTTTCCTCGACACAAACGGCAAAATGTACGTCCTGTATAAAATCGACGGGAATGCGAAGGGGAAAGGCGGAGTGTGTAATAATGGCATTTCGCCGCTGCGATCGACACCGATCATGATCCAGGAAGTTAATCCAGCAGATGGGACCACGAGGATCGGGAAAGCGGTGCAGCTGATCACTAACACGGATCGTGATGGGCCTTTGGTTGAAGCACCTTACATGATCAAGAATCCAGATGGTATATATGTTTTGTTTTTCTCGTCGAATTGCTACACGACGAAGGACTATGATGTTAGCTATGCTACGAGCACGTCGCCTATGGGGCCTTTTGCTAAGACGACGACGCCTTTGTTTGTGACGGGGACGCAGGGGTTGATTGGGCCTGGTGGAGCTAGTGTCTTAGCCGATGGACATATGTCTTTTCATGGGTATGCGGATGAAGGGGATGTGGGTGGGGTAAGGGCGATGTATGTGACGAATGTGAAGTTCCAGGGGCGGAAGGTGAGGGCGATGTGAAAGATGAACCGTATCTCCGTGTGGCAAAAATTATGATTTCTTCTTCGGCCTCTTTCGGCTTTCTATCACTGTCGTCAGGAGCCGCTCGTCTCACACTGTTTCCTGGGCAGCTGGATTCTCCTGTAAACTTCGCACGCCTCCCTCCCATATCTCAAAGGCAGTCTTGCTCTCAGCACACCATGTGCTGAACACTACTTTGCAAGCCCTGTTCCACCCAACAAGATTCCTCTCCTCTCCGGACACGTAATTGCGCTCCTCGTAGATTGGCTCTCTCAGCAATGCTATTCGGCAACAAAGTTGATGAGTCCAAGTCAGGCCTAGACTTGGAGTCTTCAAGTCTTTTATTGAGGGGTCGTCTCCCCAGCCTGTGAAGAAGAGCTGTTGGTGATGCAGAGCGAGCGGATCGTTCGTCGAGAGCATGAACGGGGTGGGCGAAGGAAGCGGATTGAGCTTTGGCCTTGAATGTACTTGTGCTGGCGAGCCGGGGCGGTTGATTGGAGTCAAAGTCGATTGGCTGGGCATGTGTAGCGCGGGCTCGACGGATGTGAATCTGTCCGCAACTTGGTTTGCAACGACAACCGCGATGTTGTGGGTCTGAGCCAGATTTCTGAGCAAGCTGGCGATTTGGATCAGCTGCGTATTGCGTTTCGTCAACGCCTCGATGCTTTCATTCGCTTTGCCACCTTTGTCGAACTCGGCGCGATAGTTGGCGGCAATGCTGTCGATGACGACGAGGCCGACATTATGTCTTTGGATGGCCACTGGGACTTGAAATCGAAGGATATGCTCCTGCGCCTCGACATCGTGAATATGTGTGCTGTGTACGCGATTCAAAGTCGGTTTTTCCGTTGTTGACAAACCGGATAGCTTGGGGTGAGTCTCGAGTACCTGCGTCAAACGGGTGGTCTGCAGAGGCGCCTCGGTGGAGATATAAAGAGCGGAGCGCTTTGAGATATTCGACGGGTCGTCAGAGAGCTGGGCAGACAGTAGGAGAGTCAAGAGAAACTGCGTCTTACCGGCAGCGCTGCGAAGGCATTAGAAAGTGGCCCTGCCAGATATGCTTCAGAGCATGCATACCTTACCTCTCGCCGACGATCTCAGTCAGGTGACCGCGCGCAATGCCGCCTCCCAAAGCAGCATCGAGATGGTCGTCGAGCGTGCTTATCGTCGCCCATCTGTCCGCGACGCGCTCGCCAGACTCCAGCCCGTGCCAACCATCACGGTCCTGCACAGGAGAACTTTGCTGAGTGCTACTGGCATGCAATGCGTCAAGTAAGGCGTCGGCGAGCTTTGTGACCTCGGACGGAGGGACTTGGGCGCGCTTGGCGATGGCCGGTGCATCGAGAGTAAGCAGGTCCGCGGTCGAGACGAGGGCACGTTCTAGGGAGGGCAAGACGTGAGAAAAATGAGTGACGTCGAAGTCGGGGAGGACATTCAGTAGGTTGGTCATGAGGCGCTAGCATGTCCTCATCGCCATCACGTGGCTGACGAAGGCGAAGTGAGACAATAGCGACAGAAACGTGTGGTGGTGTGGGAGGAAGTTGGATGTCGCGTGGCGGAAGTATCGCGGTGATGCCTGAGGCTGGGCTCTCTCCTTTGACCCGAGTCCTTCAAGCGAGGACCAGACTTTCGCAACGTCATGCAGAAGCAACACAGAAAACAGTTTTACGCGCACTATCCTACCACACGCGCTGCAAGCAGTCTAGGTCCACCTCTAGATCCTCTCTTCGTCCTTCCAGTCATTCCGCATCGCCCTGTTCATATCTTGGAGCCCGCGCCAGAAACCTGCTGCCATTACGGAGCATCACTACTGACCTACAGACACATCCATTCTGGAGCCACGACGATAGCTGGCCAGCTTCTGCCCCCAGCCAACGATCTTTCGAACCGACTCGCCTGCAGCTCACACCTAGCGCATCGCGACCTCGCCGTACGCCCATCGCTTCGCTTCCTCTGGTCCGTCGACCCACGCCTTCTCTGCCCGAGCAGACCGGAGAAGAGCCAGCCAGCAGCCCGCATACTACTGCTGAGTGTGGAGGAGCTTTGCTACCACTGCAGTTGCCTGAACTGGAGCATTTGTAGCTGGGTCTTGTTTTGATCAGGTCAGTCACATTGCGTTCAGTTTCACATGCTTTTACCCCAGACTGGCGCTGCTCCTTCTCGGCGTAACGGCGTTCGCTACGTGCAGCTGGCACCCGCGAGCCTCATAATCACATGTTCGTCGGCCTGCAACAGCACGTCAGTCGTTAAACAGGCCAGATGCTCGCCATCCAGGCACACTCCGTTGCGGGGCTCGATATGGATAATTGACCGCTGCCTCCCTTCGTCCTGGTTGCTGTCCTGTCATTCCGCGCATCGACCATTTTGCGTTATTCGATGCCCCTTGGTCGTTGATACCGTGCTTCAATGCCGCGTTACTACCATCAGGATTGTCACTACTTCTTCCGCACCTCTTTGCGTGGCCTCTCCGTCGCCACGCTTGTTTCTCCTTTACACAGCTAGAGCCAGCTCATTCTCACACTGATCATGTCTCCAGTTCGGACCTTTCCTTCTATTGAAGGTCGGATCATCAGCTCTGACCGTCGCGACTCTGCTATTATGGCAGACCGATCGGAATCCAACGCAAAGGAGGCCACTCAGAACTTCACCAAGAAGGAACAGAATCCGCTTGGAACCGATACCAACAGTCAATCAAAGCCGGGAATCACCTTTGCAGCCCAGGAGAAACTGCCCAAGCTCCCCATACCTGATCTGGAAGCTACTTGCAAACGATATCTCGCATCTTTGGATCCGCTACAAAATGCTAGAGAGCATGCCGAGAGTGAACGAGCCATTCGAGAGTTCCTCCAGACAGATGGCCCAGAGTTGCAAGCCAAGCTCAAAGCCTACTCGGAAGGCAAGAGCAGCTACATCGAACAGTTCTGTACGTTATCCCAGATCTTGACTTGAGAATCACGTTGACGAAATGTCCCAGGGTACGACTCTTACTTGAACTATGACAACCCTGTCGTGCTCAACCTCAATCCATTCTTCCTTTTGGAGGATGATCCCACTCCAGCTCGCAACAACCAAGTCACGAGGGCGGCTTCTCTGGTGGTGTCCGCGCTGTCTTTCGTACGCGCTGTCCGTAAGGAGGAATTGCCACCTGATCAGATCCGAGGACAACCTCTGGACATGTATCAATACTCTCGGCTTTTCGGCACAGCACGTATCCCTACCGAGGATGGTTGTCATATCGGTCAAGATCCTGCTTCCAAGCATGTCGTCGTAATGGCTCGTGGCCAATTCTATTGGTTCGATGTCCTGGACGACAACAACGATCTTATCATGACCGAAAAGGATGTCAGCTTGAACCTCCAAGTCATTGCAGATGACGCAGAGCAGACTCCTATCAACGAGGCAGCAAAGAGCGCAGTCGGTGTGCTAAGTACCGAGAACCGCAAGATCTGGTCGAGCCTACGCGATCTCATCGGGCGAGACGAGGGGTCTAACAACAGCGATTGCCTCAACATCGTCGACTCGGCCCTGTTCATTCTGTGTCTCGATTATACCGAGCCTCAAAGCAGCGCCGACCTGTGTGAGAACATGCTCTGTGGTACTTCGGAGATCGAACGCGGCATCCAGGTTGGAACGTGCACGAACAGATGGTATGACAAGCTCCAGATCATCGTCTGCAAAAACGGCAGTGCAGGAATCAATTTCGAACACACCGGTGTCGATGGCCACACCGTACTTCGCTTCGCCTCCGATCTCTACACGGATACCATCCTTAGATTCGCCAGGACGATCAACGGTCAAGCACCATCGCTATGGGCGTCGCAATCGCCTGATCCATCAAAGCGAGATCCGCAGAGTTTTGGCGACGTGAGCACGACGCCACACAAGCTGGAATGGGATATGGTTCCCGAGCTTGCTACAGCACTGCGTTTCGCCGAGACAAGACTCGCAGATCTGATCCAGCAGAATGAGTTCCAGACCTTGGAGTTTGAACAGTACGGCAAAAACTTCATGACCTCCATGGGTTTTTCGCCAGACGCGTTCGTTCAAATGGCATTCCAAGCCGCATACTACGGCATGTACGGCCGAATTGAAAGCGTCTACGAGCCAGCCATGACCAAGATGTACTACCACGGACGAACTGAAGCCGTCAGATCTGTGACACAGGAAAGCGCTGAATTTATCCGTACATTCTGGGCCGACAACCCACCGGTAAAGAAGATCGAGGCATTGAAGAAGGCGTGCGAGAAGCATTCTGCGTTGACGAAAGAGTGTGCCAAAGCACAGGGATTTGACCGTCATCTCTATGCTATCATGTGCCTGTGGCAACGCCAGATTGATGGCGATGCCGAGATCATGAGCATCAACGGCGATGGTGCAAGTACAAATGGCTGGAGCAGCCCTGCCAGCGGCCAAGAGCCGAGCAGCCTTGGACCGTCGCCAAACAGAAACAGCATTGCCAGCGACTCCGGAAGCGCACCATCCCAGAGCCCACCAAGAGGCCAAGCACCTGCTCTGCCGGCCATATTCGCAGACTCCGGCTGGGATAGGATCAACAACACTATCCTCAGCACATCAAACTGTGGCAACCCATCGCTGCGACACTTCGGATTTGGGCCGACGAGTGGAGATGGCTTTGGTATCGGATACATCATCAAGGACGGCAGCGTTTCCATCTGTGCCAGCAGCAAACACCGACAGACGAAGCGATATATCGATGCACTAGAGAACTACTTTCTGGAAATCAGGAAGTTGTTGCGACAGACGCAGCGCTCGGGCTCGAACAAGCAAGCCTCGAGAGCCAGAGAGGCCGAAGAGAAACATGCCAAGGGACAGAGGCTCAAGAGCCGTGGACGAATAGTTACAGAGGCCGTTGTGGGCAAGACGACGACCGATGAGAGTAGTGCAGCGAGCGATGATGAGCTGGGTGGATGTAAGTGCTTTTCCTAATACCTTCGACGAGGAAGAAGAGCTAACTTTATTGGATGTAGATGGGTTTTTCGACGCCGGCATGCTGCTGCAAGCACTGAAAGCAAAGGGCGAAGCTGAGGAGCGTCTGAGCGAGAGAGCTGCACAGCGAAAGGAAGTTGGAAAGAAGCTGAGGCTTATGGAATACTGAGATCTGGTAATGTGCATCTCGGAGGGGAAATCTTTGACATTTCGCGCTCGATACCTCTCTAGCTCATCATTGGACAGTCACTCTCATTCCTGTCTCTCGATACCGAGCTCCAGATACCGAGCGCCAGATACCGAACCTGCCTGCTCCTCCAGGTACGAACGGAAAATTCGGCTACTGCATGTGCAGAGGATAAGCTCCCGATGCTGCAGCAGGGACCCGACTTGATTGGCCCGCGAATACAGATCCAAGATGCATCTCCAGCTCAGACTCGGGTTTAGAGTTGTTTTCAATGTTGTAAGCAACCTTCGAGTGCAGCACCTTCCCATTTCCAGAAGCTCCAGGTAGGGCAGACGCAGAGGATAAAAAGCAGACGTATATCGTGCTTCTTCAGCCCACCAGCACTCAACACCATGGCACTCTCAATAGCGGCCGTTGCTTTCCTCGCCGTGGTAGGATACCTGGCGAGTCTCACGATCTACCGACTATACCTCGACCCCCTCGCAAAATTCCCAGGACCCAAACTTGCAGCCTTGACCAGATGGTATGAAGCATACTACGAAATCGTGCTAATGGGCAAATTTTCGTTCCACATTGAAGACTTACACCGGCAATATGGTAAGCAGCTCTCACAATATACCATCGACTAAAGGACTCCATACGAGCTAACCCAGGCCCCATCATACGCATCACCCCCGACGAAATCCACATCCAAGACCCCCCCTTCTGGGAAACCCTCTACGTAAAACATCCCAAAAACAGCAAACACCCCCGTTTCTCCGGCCGCTTCGGCAATGAAGGCTCGCTCTTCACCACCGCAGACCCAAATCTGCATAAACGCCGCAGAGCACCGCTAAATAACATGTTCTCCCGCCGCGCAATTCTATCCTTCGAGCCCCTCATCCAACAAAAGACGGATATCCTCACCAAAGGCCTGGCACAGTTTGGAGAGGATGGTGGGATCTGCAAGATAAGCGAAGCTTTTTGCGCTTTCGCCGGCGATGTTGTGACGAATTATTGTTTTGGGTTTGATTATAATCACCTCTCCCTGCCTGGGTTCTCGGAGTCTTTCCATGAAGCCTTTGCGGCCGTATCTGCGTTTGGACATGTTGCTATACAATTCCCCTGGATGCATCCGCTCCTCAACACGCTTCCAGATAGCTGGAATGCGGCGATGAATCCGCCGCTGGCGAAGCTTTTGGCGTTGCAGAGGGATTTGAGGGTGAAAATTGCGAGGGTTAAGGGGGATGTGGCAAAGGGGGGTGGGAAGGAGTTGGAGAATCCGACGATTTTTCATACGTTGTTGAGGTCGGATTTGCCAGAGGAGGAGCGAAGTGATCGGAGGATGGGAGATGAAGCGCAGCTTCTTATAGGCGCGGGGATTGAGACGACGGCGTGGGCACTCGATCAGGCAACATATTACATTCTGGCTGATCCGACGATTCTGCAAAAGCTCAAGGATGAGTTGCACGAGGCCATACCCGACCTCTCCAATCCGGACGCTTTCAAGTTTTCCAATCTGGAAGCCTTGCCGTATCTTCGAGGTTGTATCAAAGAAGCCATCCGGCTATCCATAGGTGTCTCAGCTCGGAACCCTCGAGTACTACCAGAGCCACTGGTCTGGCAAGATTGGGTCATACCTGCGAACACGACTATTTCGATGACGATCATGGATGTACACCTCAGTGATGACTACTTCCCGGAGGCATCGAGTTTCAGACCGGAGAGATGGCTTGGCAATTCGCCTAAAGCACCGGATGGTTCACCGCTGGAGAGATACTTTGTGGCGTTTGGGAAAGGGTCAAGGAGTTGCTTGGGGATCAAGTGAGTACAATGTGGGAGTATTCGTTTATTCAATGAATAGGTATGCTGACTAGGTGATAGCCTGGCATATATGGAGCTTTTCGTCGTACTCGGCACGCTCTTCCGAAGGTTCGATTTCGAATTGTACGAGACTGATATCTCGGACGTGTTATTGGCACACGACTTCTTCCTGCCAAGCCCGAAGCTCGACTCCAAGGGGGTACGTGTGAGGGTGACTGGAGCGCAAGATTGATTAGCCTTTTCCTGAGACCTGCATTTGCATTTTTTTGGGGGACCTACTGAGTTCGAAGATTCCCTCTTGTTACTGTCCAATTCACAATGCGAGCGTCTCTGTCATCAATTCCCTTTGCGGCTTCGCTGGTGCGATGAAGTCGATGCAGTCTTTCTCTAACCCTCATTCTTTGCTCGCCGCTTGAACACAAAGCCGATCAAGTCGTTAGTAGCAGTGACTATGATCCGGGTGACGGCTGTAAACCTTGTTTTCTCGTTCTTCAGCGTGCTGTCGATAGAGGAGTGGTTCTGATTTTCCACGTCGGGTAGCATATCCAGCGGTCCACTTTCAACTGAGTCCACCACGCCGAGTCCTCCCTCCGCGACGCGTAGCTCCTCCATTAGCGCGCTGTGTGACGGGGCTGCTCTCGAGGAGTGCAGACGTGTCGAGTACGGAGCTGGATAGGTTGAGGCTACCAGGGCTCCGAGTAAGCGAATCTGCGGCACTCACTTGAGCGCGCATTCTGTCCTGCAAGCTCATCGCCATCTGGGGCGGCGCCACCATACCAGCGTCTGCGTGCTGTCTGGCAGAGCCTCGCAGGGAGCGTGAAACGAAGGAGTTCTGTAGTTCTGACTCGGAGTCACTGTCCTCGATCTCCGTGTCGGTATGCTGATAGCTGCCGGCTTCTGGCACCGAGTCGTCCAGGTCACGCTCCAGGCCCAGCTCTTCCTCGACTCTTGCCGCGCCGGTCAACTCTGCCTCCTCCATTCCACCGTACTGCTCGGCCTCGTCCTCCTCGGGCGGCGTGTCTTGCAGCTGACTACCCTCGACGATGCTTTCCTCATTGAAAGTGATGTCGCCTGCAGTTGCATCGGCATCGGGGATGTCGTCGTCCAGGTCCCGCTCTTCATCTTCAGTGTCTTGTGCTTGCTGAGCGGCTTCAGCAAGCTGCTGCTGCGCCTGCATATCCCGCATGCCAGCCTCTTGCCGCTCCATCTCTGCCTGTTCCTCACGCTCGAGTTGCTCCTCGGTCATCGCCTGGAGGGTCTTGGGGACGCCTGGTGGTCGAATCCATTGCGCTCCGAAAGTGCTGACGGCGGCCTTGCGATGAGCAATGGCAGCCTCGTCTGCAGCGAGAAGCGCCAACGCGCTGCGGGCGTTGAATTGCCGCTTCTCTTCATCGCGCTGCTGTCGCTGTCGGTGGGTCTGGTGAGGGTTCTGCGCGGTGGACGGCGGAGAGGTGGAGCGGGGACGGTAGGCAATGCGCATCCATGGCGAGTTGTCGTCAAAGGGCGTAATCAGCGGCAGCGAGAACTCCATGCTGAGTTGTCGTGTTTTCGTGAGTCGATGTGAGCTGCTCGATCATGCAGTTGCTTGAAGTCAGCGTGGTGAGCAATGCCTGCGTACTTGTCTATGGAGCAACGCGACTTGACGTCGAGTACGCGTTTGCTGCGAAGAGGAAACAGCTGTCTTTATAGGAACAAAAAAATCTTGCTCGGCTCAAGCCACGTTTGCAGCTGCAGCCTGCCTCTGTCACATGCTTCCATGTTCTCGAGAAGCAACAGTGAAGTGAAGGACTCGGGTCGATATGACAATGGCTTCTGATACCAAATTGCGATGAAACGCTGACTCCGCTAGTGTAGTCAGCGGGCGAGTGTTCTTCAGCCTCATCGCAACGTTCCTCCGACATCCTCATTTCTTCCTTCCTCCCTTACAAACACGCTTGTATCAGCAAAAGGAACAAAGCCAGCATGGATCTGGCTAGAGCCTCCTCCAGCGCTATGGACGCCTGGAAAAAGACCTGGCCATGGCGTCGCGGTTTATTGTATAAGAGACGTGGCATTCGGCAGCTCCTTTGAATCTGTCTACCATTGTCGCCTCAACGAGAACCACCATGGACACCATTCAGACAATCTCGGATACCATCGCTCTTCTCACCAGATCCTTCGTTGCCGCCATCAACGCTCGCGACTTTGACTCCAAGTTATGGGACAACGTCTCGCCTTCGGTCAAGACTTACCCCCAACGGCTATCCGGGCTCCAGGAAAGTTTGTCGGGAAAAGAAGCATTCATCGAATCAATGAGGACCCTGTCTCAGGAATGTCCCCAGTGGAAAATCGAACTTCAAGACGTGACGGTGCATATTAACAAGACCGCGGACTACGCTGAGGTCTTTGTGCTGAGTTACTCGAGCGGCGAACCGAACGGCATCGCCAGGACAATCTTGACTCGGATCGAGTGGAGGCTTGTCGATGGAAATTGGCTCTTCGCGACGCACGAGATAATGCCGGGTCTGGATATATAGTCCGGCCGCGGAACGTTTTTGGGGGATCTATGATCTAGTACTTGCTTGGAAACTCCGATACCCACTGAGCAATCTGAGAGATCTCCGAACTCTGCACATCAGCACATCCTTCGTTCGCCTCACCATTGGCAATGAGCAGGTCTGAACAATGGCGACCTTCGGGGATGACGTTGACCTGGACCCCTGTCAGTATTCGAGAGCTTGACGAAAGTCGGACGGATGTCTTACTGGTACCTGGGCAGTACTCTCGAGAGGCCCACCAGGACGAGAATCAGCCGATACAGTCGCATATCGCCATGGATCCCACTCGCCATTTGTGTACACAAGACGAGTAGTATTATCAATGAACCATCCACCTGTGTATGCGTTCACTTGGTCTTCTGTTGCACCTGAGGCGATGCCATACGTCTCGCCGTTCGGTCCCTCTGGGAAGAAAAGCCCACATTGGCGTCTGTTGTAGTCTGGAGTGATGAGGCGACTGATCAGAGATGGAGTACCCTGAGGAGCGCCGGTTTGCCCTGCAAGATGTCAGAATGAGCATTTCACGCCGATCGAGAATTCATTACTTACACCATCCAAATGCTAAAGCGGATCAGCAAAGGTCAGCATGTGTCTTCGCAGCATGGAGTCTGTTCTACTTACGTTGATTGCACAGAAACCAGATCCACTGTCGATCCACAGGGTTGTCCACAGACGTATCCGTGTACGTGGAGCTGTTTCCATCATACGTGGTGTAACAAGCGTCAGCGTTTGCACCCGTGCATTCGCTTGGAACGATGCTTTTGACGTAACGAGCATAACCGTCAAGGGCCTTGGTCAGACCAACTCCATCTGCTCCTGGCAGCATCGAGTTTGTCAGGTTGCCAGCATTTTCTACATAATCGCAGAATTGAAAGAAGGCGCCAGAGGTGTCAAAATCGGTTCCCTGCCATTGGAAAGGTCCATTGGCAAGCACATTCATGAAATCGTCGTTGTTGACGATGCCTCCGAGTCCGAATTTGGCTTTCAGATCACTGATCTGTTGGCTTGTGCCTGGAACGCGAAAGTAAGTATCAAACAATCAATGTCGCTCTCGATGACATACCGTTCAACAGCACGCCATCCATGTAGTCGACAACGCGGGAGACATCAGTGCTGCAGTTCTGAGGCATTCCCAACCGGACCGGCTCGAAGTACTCCCAGAAATAATCAATGGTCTCCACAACCGCACTGCTCGCAAGATATGCCCAGAAAGTACCTGATGCCTTGGCCGCCGTCCAAGCCGTGAGAGCGCCTGCATACGATCCTCCAACCAAGACCCACGGCACCGCAGACGCAGTACTATCAATCGCACCACCCTGAGTGAACGGAAGCTCCACATTCGTCGCAAAGTAAACCAAGTCTTGGATCGCATTGTCCAAAGTCTGCTGTTGAAGGTTCGCTGTCGTCAATTCATTGTATGGAGACGAGTAACCCCAGTACCTGTGCTCCAAAACGATCGTTGCAGCACCAATCTCTTGAGCAATTGCGCCAGAGATGGTCCGATTTCCGAGGTATCCATCATAGCCTTCCGCGGCAACTTCTCCAGGAGTCAGAATGACGACTGGGGAGCCCTCTCCTTTCCAATAGACATCGCTCCAGTAGTAGAATTGCTCGAACGTCCCGAGGTCTGGGTTGCTATGATCGATGAGCTGAGTGAAAGTGGCGTTTCCAGTGGAAGGAGGAGCGCTCATCCATCGACCAGGAGGTTGCAATTTTCGCCCGCGAATGCCTCGTTGGTGTCGCCACGCTTGGCCGTGGACGGCCGTGGCCAAAGCCGCGGCGAGAAAAAGAACGTTCTTCATCTTTTCCCAACAGAAACGAAAGTTGACGACGATGTCGAGGAGCCATGTCGAAGTCTTATTTGTATTCTTGTGCCTGTGCGCAAATTTAGGAGGTGGTTGCCTCTTGGCCAGTCGTGATGTTTGCTGTCGTATCGGGGCGAGTGGGAGAGTGGCCGTGATAGGAAGGAGCTCGCAAAGCTAGGGGCGTGAGCGACAGGCGAATCGCCGGGTTGAGTTAGTACGCTCAGCAGTTCTGTAACCACTCAGTGTTACGCCTGCTTTGACAACTTCCTTTTCAGCTTTGATCTGTGCGTTTTCAGGCGGGCTAAGGTCGCTCGGCGTGGCCGCTGGTAGCCGGTAAGAGGGGAGGGAGTGGGAGATGAGGCAGTGCATGTGCATGGAAGTCTGATTTAGCGGTTGTATGAATGTTCAACGATGGGAGCAACTGATGCACACATAAGGTTGTGTATGGAGTGCAAGATCGGTCAGGACTTGCAAAAGATTGATGGTATTGCGCATAGTGGATGTACGAATGTAGGAACTTGTGTTGAGAATATATTCGAACAATGCCGTAACATCCCAATCACGAAGCTGCAACGTGCGAAGGCAGAGCCATGTCCATCGCCGGCACTGTGAATAACCTTCACAGTTCGTCAGCAATCGTGCGTGCACTTTGTCAAGTGAATGAATCCTTACTCCAACCCACACACCACCCCATCACCTAATGAGTATATCCAAAACTCGGAATCGGATACCACGTATTCAAAATTATAGCCTTTTCCTGGTTCCTGGTTTTCGCTCTGGTCCTGCGCTGAAAGTTCATAGCCAAAGCTTCCGCCCCCACAGTTCTTGGTCTCCCAGAGCGTGATCTGGCCGGACGTGACGCTACAATTGTCTCCGACGTAGTAAAAGTTCAAGACTTGAAGCTGGGAGTATTCGATCCCAGGTTGGTCATAGAGACCGGTTGTGTGGCAGTAGGCGTGGTCAGCGTCGTAGATGACGGTGTTGCTGCCGCCAACGCAATCTTCGGTAGGGAAGGCTGGATTACATGAACGCGGTTAGTCTGAGAAGCTCGAAAGACTTCTGGCTGCGCATGTACTTATTGTAGATGAAGCAATAACTGTTGGCGAGTTGGATGAGGGAAGCGAGTATCGCGGGGGCGAGAGTGGAGGGTTGTAGTTGTATTTCTAATGGTAGAGACGATGGTTTGATGCGGGTTGGTTCGGTTTGATTCAGGCTTAGTTGTATTATTGGATGAAGAAGAGCTGCTTCTAGCAAATGGGAGAGTAATCTTCGTATATGTCCACTCTCCGCTATAAATCAATGAGATTATACCAAGATAAAATTCCAGAAAGTTTCTGCGTAACGTTAGTGCAGTAATACACAACGGAGGCAAGTGCGCGGCTGAGCCAAGAAGCAACTCACCATTCGCATCACCAGATCATAGTAGTGCTTCTGAATGGCGTGCGAGTGCGGCTTCGAATGCAAATTTCCATGATGACAGCTATAGATCTATTTACCGTACAAGCTCGGGATCGGTTTTTGAAACGCAACAGCTAATAGATGTCTTCCATATGCTGCGATACAGAGTAAATCCTTTGCCTATGGCAGGCACTGGGAATAGTCTGGTAGCCCATCAGCAGTCGTCCGTAAATACTTGGAAGTCAATGAACTCTTACAGTCATTTTGATACTGACAGGTAGTACCAGCCTCGCACTGGGTACCGCCGTTCCAGTCTTGTCCCCCACACTGGCCATAAATGGCAACAGTCGACCCATCACCGCTACCGCTGCCATCACCAGTACTACCACCACCGCTTTCCCCCGTGCTATCGGCTCCAGGAGCAGCAGGATAGTTGGCATCGTCGTCTCTCCTGCAGCTCGTCTTGGCCACAATCTCAGCTGGGCAAGACACACGCTCGTAATTGATTTGTGGATTGTCCGCAGATTGGAACCAGCTGAAACGGAACTCGCATCCGGGTTGCAATTGAGTAGGCAATTCAGAGCACTGAGTGCGGTTCATGACCCCTCCGGAAGGTGGTGTTCCAGACCAGCCTGCAGTGTCTGCATGGTACTGAACGTCACAGCCTTGAGGAAAAGCACCCTGTCCACCGCCAGGGATGGCAATGTCAAATTGGGTGCTGGAGACATCGTAACCGATGTTGGTGGCTTGAACGACCATCTGTTTACCAACGATGGGACCAGAGTTACCATTGTCGTCTTGAGAGGTGAAGTTGAGCCTGCAGATTCATCAGTCGTTACACGAACATATCGCCAAGGCCGTCAGGTACTTACGTGAAGCAGCCACAGCATGTATCAGACTCGCTGGCCGAACCTGTGACAGCAGCAAAGCCATAGGCCAAGTTGGTGTTGATCTGCCAGGGCTGCTGAGTCGAGCACATGAATGCACCGGAAGCATTTCCATCAGAACCATCACAGCCGCTCGTATGCGTAGAGCCATCGGTCAAGGTGTTGTCGTTAATGTCGCAGGTAGTGACAGGTGAAGAGAACGCAGCCTTGCCGGACCAAGAGCAAGAAGCTTTGCAGCAGTCCCAGTAACGGGTGGTCACTCCAGCGGTGCCTTCTCGAGCCACGACACGCGCTTCAGAGATGCCATGAGCTGCGATGAGCAATACAAGGACTTTGAGGAGCGCCATCTCGATGATGTATGAATGTTGGAATATCCCAATGATGTTGAATGAATCGCAGGAAAGAGTGATCTTATTATACCTCGTCATCGATGCCCGGCTCGTGACATGGAAAGACCGTTGGCGTTAGACCTTACCGTCGTCCTTATTTAGCTCGTAGGGTCAAAGGAGATCTTCACCACGGCCTCATAGCACCATATCATCGCCGATAGACAGTTCCATTCAACGCGACTGTGGTTGTTGGTCTTGCCCTGGTCGATCAGGCATAGGCATCGGCACCGGCCACAGCGAAGGTGAAGACAGCTCACTGGTAGCGCTCGAATCCATTTGAGATCCAACCGTCTTCTAGGTCGTAGAGAACCGTCGAATGAGCAGCTTAGAAGCCGACGGCGTGGCGTTAGATCCGAGGGTGGAGAGGTCGAAAACGGACATTGGCTGTCTCTATTCTTATTCTTACGGGCCATTGTAGTGAAATCAAGAAGGATAAAGCTTGCAAGAATCCATAGTATGCCGTTCACCAAAGTCGTGTTGTCCCAGTTCCAGGATTGATCTTCAGGAAAAGGCGAGCGTGGATGCAGCCTGCCGGTTCTCCATACTGGCGCGCGGCGCCACAAGTCCGATTCCGAATGCATGTATAAGCCTCCGCCATGCCCTGATCATACTGCTGCAGCGAAGCCTCTACTTCGAGACTTAGCCCTAGAAGTTTTCGCGTGTTGTAAGGCCTCGGAGAGGATGATGTAACATCGTCATCTCAGGTTTCGCAGGGCTGGCTGAGAGCTGAGAGCTGAGAGCTACTGGATCCTCCTCTGGCCCTCCCTCACTTCACACTTGGCTCCCCACCTTTTGAGCTTGGTAAGACCAGAAGCAGTATCCGGAATGCAACAGCTAATCGACGTCTTCCATTTGCTTAGATGCAAATGGACTTCTCTGCCTCAATCTGACTCCATATCGATCCAGTATGAACGGAATCGGAATCATGACCAACGCCAGGAAAGCCAGAAGAGATCCCGCCCATTGGTATCCCAGAGTCTCAAACATCTGGTTTCCAAACAAGGGAAAGCCTGCGCCTGCAACGTTGCGTACAAAGCTGAGAGCTGCAAGCGCAGAAGCAGCGTACTCTTTGTATGAATCCTCGGTGTATTGATATGACATCAAGATCAACACATAGAAGGACCAGCCCCAAAGCGCCGTAGCCAATACTGGAACGGCAGGGTTGATCGAGCCGTTTGTAGTCCAGGCGAACCAGAAGAGTGAGATCGGATGTGTGATTGCGGCGATCTTTCCCATACGAACTCGTGCTTCGGGTATGTTCGCTCCGCCTGATTTTGCAACTTGGTGCTGGTAATATCTTTCTTGGAATAAGTTTAGGACCGGGCCCGCCGTGATGCCTCCCGCAATGCCTAAGAAGCACAAGCCGATTTGAAGAGTATCAAGACCATGTCCTTTGGGACCGAACACCAGAGTAAAAGCGCCATTCAAGAGGAAGCTGATTCCGTAAAGGTATCCTGCAACCCATTAGCGTATTCAAGGTTTGAAACCCCTCATTTCTCGGGCCTCGCTCACCATTGTAGAGGGCACCGAACTGTACGACTGGTTCAGTGAAGAGCAGCCTGAAAGGACGGGTCTGTGTTACCCACAGGATCTCTCGAAAGTTCTTGCGGCGATACTCTGGAGCTACGTCAAGAGTCTGATCGCCCGTCTCCTGACGAAGCTTAGCCGCCCGTCTTCTCAGAAGGACACTATGCCTTGTCTCGCCACAGTAAAGCTGAGAAGCAACAACAAAAAGCCAGAACCCGCCAGAGATCCCGAGAAGTGCCCAAAAGACATCCTGATACGGTCGGTATTGTGCAACGAACGACATGAGGATGAAGCCGATGCTGGAACCAGATGTGGCCGCCCATAGAAAGATCGACATTGGGTAGCCCGTATCATGATGCCTCCACATATCTGCAATGGTGCCTCCAATACAAGCGATCGTAACACTGGAAAAGAAGCCACCAAAGAACCTGCAGACGAGAAAGCCGCCGAGATCCGTTGTCAGAGCCATTCCAACGTAAAACGGCAAGCTCAAACCCGGGAAGACGATATAGATGATCTGGCGGCCAAAATACTCTGATGCTGGGCCATTGACCAGAGGTCCAAGTGCTAATGCCAGCGTCCAAACCGACAGGCCCAGAACACCGACCTCAGCAGAAACGCCGAAAACCTCAACGAATTTGCTTGTGGCTGGCGAGTATCCAGATGCGCCAAAACTGACCGCGAGATCGAAGGGTATGAGAGGTAGGAAGAGGAGGAGCTTCTTTCTCAATGACCAGTTAATGGGATTCTCCGGATCGCCAGGTTCGAAGCATATCTCTTTTGCCTCCTCTCGCGTCTCCTTGATGGACGACGCGTCGCTCGTGGGGATGGCCATGGTGGGGTTTGAGTGAAGTACGGGTTGTTAGGGTCGAGAGGAGTCAAATATCAAATTCTCGCTCTCACCCGCCGTTCATGTTGTGGGGGTGGCCGCGGGGCATGGCCATTTTGGCTGCACAACTGCTTCGGGAATGTGCAGTCGCTTCATGGACGTCATAGTCTCTCTCAGCGCACGGCATTGTCTCCTGGGTGAGTTTCCGATGCAGATGGCGCAAGTCAATCTGACGCCAGCCAGATACGGCTCAAATGGGTGATGTGGGGGTTGGATGAGAGACAGTGTGAGAGCGCAAGATTCGTTGAGTGACATTGAAGTTCCAGAGGCAGCGCCAAGCCAGCAGAGACTTGGTCAGATCACGACGGATAGGTTTTGAGGGAGACATATGAAAGTCTCGATACCAAGATGAGTCTATTTTGTACTGTACATGGCGATTCGCACTGACACTCGCAAAGAGCCCTCCACCCGTGTGCCTTACAATACATACACCGAGCAATGCACGCTGACGTTCAAGAAAACCCTCGCAAACCATCTTCATCGTCTATTTTCACGAGCGGATTTGCATCAAACCACCGAAGAAGCTTCTGGTACACGACAAGCATGGTCCCGCTCTGTATACTAGTCCATACAGCTCGCGGGCCAACTCCTCGGAACCAGCCCGCAAAACCCTCGGTCTTGTAAATGATGCGCAGAGCCTTTGCGACAGACTCTGTATCGAGAGCGACCTGTCCGTGGTGTTTCAAGGCCGTTCCCGGACCAGCGGTCGAGATTGGCCTTGACGAGCTCGGACTGGTCCCGGCTGAGGATGCTGATGGTCGGTGTGCATTTTGTGCAGATGGAGCTGCAGGCTTGGATGGAGTGCTACTGCTGGCTGCAGCAGATGGCTTTTTCGCAGCGCTCTCCTTGGCCTTGGCAGCAATTTCTGGATCCAGCTCTGTTTGAATTCTGGTTTTGACCACATCCATAGGACATGTCGCGATACCGGCCATACCTCCCGCTGTGGCTCCTGTAATGATTTCCAAGGGAAGTCCGATCTCCTTGCCAGGACCTACCCACTCCTTGGCGATTTTCTGCTCTTTTTCGTAGAAGGCGAATTGCAGCGCAGAGAAGGGGAGGTCACGCCACAGAGTAGCCTTGTACCCGGAGAAGAGCTCCCTGAACCCTTCCTGCTTATATATTGTTCGCAGAGCATGTACAGTCGATCGGTAGTTGTAGCCACTCGTGAAGAAGGGATTATTGTGCCGACCTTGCAGCTGCAGCCTAGTTTTGAGCACCTCGGTGGGCACGTATAGCGGGCTAGCAGCCAAATCCGCCATCCATCCGCTTGCGAAATAAGCCGTCCATTGTGGAACTCCATTGTCAATCAGCAGTCTCTTGCTGCTCTCGTAGCACCCAAAGAAGATCATCGTTCCCGCAAAGCTGCCCACAAATGCCGGTGTCACGCCGCTGTACAGCCCTCTGAAGACTCCTTCCTGCCGAAATATGGTGTAGTAGGTATTGCCCATGCTGGTGTATTTGGGCGGCATATGCGGATCGCCCTGCTGGCGCGTCTTGACTGTGTCCAGGCTGTGCATGAGCATGTCGCCCATAGTGCCTCCCAAGCCGCCGGCAAGCATTGCATGGGCGTAAGGTGGGCGATAGGACTCATTGTCGGCGTCTACGGCTTTCGAGGCGGACACGCGAGACCCGGTATCCGGCAGTGGTCCTTCTGCCGCCCGTCGCGTATTCTGAATTGGCCCATCGTCGATATAGTTCAGCGATGAGCTGTTCGCGCTGGTGGTGGTCGATGGCCAGAGGTATTCAGCCACGCGGGCTAATACCATGTGGAAGGAGGTGCACCCGAGCGGGGACGACACATAGGAGAGCGATATGGAGCTGTCTGCTATCTGCTGCCGGTAATGGAGATTTCGGTGTCCTGGAATATGAGCTGGGCCGTTGGTGGTTGAATGAGGGATTAGATTGCGAGACTTAGGAGACGTTTGAAAGGTCAAGGACGGAGAAATCCCGGCGCCGACGTGATGACGTTTGAATCGAGGTCGTTCTTGCCCATTCCGCAGTTGGGACTCCTTACCACAATGCTTACATCAAAATATTCGTTTCATCTAGAAGATAGTATTTGAATCGAGGATTTCGATGTACTTTTGAACATATTAGACGTTCTGGGATTGATCAATGCTTCGAAAACATCGCTTGACCAGAGATATGCCAAGACTAGAACGGCAAGAGCCGCCGGGCATTCCGTTTGTTGACATGCTCTGTTTTGACAAGCGCGACCATGACCTCTACCTCCCACCGCACGCGACATATCCCAAATATTCTTCTCTGCCCTCCGTGCATAGGCTCGTTATGATCGCATAACTTACGCGACTGCAACCATATAACTCTCGCAGCAGTACATCACCCCATCGCCGACATGTCGACCGCGTGGCTCACACGTCAGCGCAAACAGACCCTCATCGATCTCTCCAACGAGGCCGGGCTTCCCCAGTATGTCCATTGTCCTAAAATTCTAGTGACGAAAGCTAACGCGTTGTGTCCAGGGACGACGACCTTCGCAAAGACGAGATTGTGGAGAACCTGAATGACCATCTCCAGAAGAACGCGACCCAACTCTCACGCGTCCCAGCCTTCGAAGACTACTTCGGCAAGAGACGCGCAACGCCAGGGAGGCCCCCGCGCGAGAGCCTCGCCGCTTTCCTGCCAAGTGGCGATGATCTCGAGGTGAAGAGCGTAGTCAAGAAGGTTGGGCGACGCGCAACGAAAGTCAAGTCGGAACCAGAGTACGTATAGCTGCGATATACCCAGGAAACACGCGTTCCTGACGAGGTTCCCAGAGAGGAAGGCTCAGCATCTTCGCCAATCGCGGCTGCAAGCTCTGTGGCGCGTAATGCTTTTGCACATGTATCCTCAGCTCTCTCGCCTTCTGGCCAACTCACCAGCCGAACTCCGGCAGTACGACGCAGGCGATCTGAGCTCCCAGGCCCTCCGTCTCCCGCCGATGTGGCCGATATCGTTGAAGCGCAGTCCTCCAAGTTTGTGTCGGCTGCCAAGGACCTTTACACGACCTCCGGTTTGACAGACGGTATCCAATACGCCCGCGATCAACTGTCCTCTGTGAGCGCCGTCCAGTTGACATTCCTCCTCATCGAAGCATTTGCCCTCCAGAAGCACGTCATGCCGTGGAGATTCGCCTTCGACATCCCAGCGACGACTGCCACACCGAGCATTCCGGTCTTTCTGCCAGATCTCTTCATCTTGCTTACCGGTTTTTACTGGAGCACTACTGGACTCTGGGCGGCGACGAGCATTGTGATCCCCGCCATCACTGCCTATTTCTACAACTTGACTCTCCGTGATGTCAAGCGGGGCACTCAGCTTGTGACAGTGAGCAGATACACTGTCGATCCTCTCATGTTCAACGTTGCTAAGGGGCTCTTCACATGGCTTGTCTATGCTCGTGGTGTTAACTTTGGATTCATCAACTCCGAAGTGGCTGAACGAGTCGATCTGGCCATCTATGGTGGCTACACTGCCGTCCTTATTGGATCTGGAATTGGCATACTCGCAACACTTTATGAAGCCGCCCAGAAGAAGCACGTGTGATGTTTGTGTCGCGTCTGGATGACGACGGCTGGAGACGTTTGAGGCGCTTTGGATGAAGCACGCACACAGATGCGCATGGGTGACGAAGTAGAAAATGTTTGGCTTTCGTGTACATTTTCGGATGTACGCTCGGCCTGGACGGTATTGAACGACGTGATGCCCTATTGGAATTGAATCGCGCGACTTGTCTGCTTTGGAGGTTTGCGAGATCGTAATTGATACTCCCTCTTGCTATTGTTTTGATTGTTGTTTGAACACAGCAATGCTATCGCTTTTGAACTTCATTTCCTAGAAGGGACGCTTCTATCACGAGAGAACATCCAAAGTTGTAGGCATGGGAGCGTGTCATCTGCACACAGCAGAGCTTTCACGGTCAGTTGATATGTCTCACGCATATTCGTTTCTGATCCGAGCGCTGACATTGACAAGAAAGGACAATAAAGACTCGAAATGTTGACCACGCCTCGATCCCCGAAATTTGAGCTTCTTTGTTGCGTTGCTATCTTTGTCCAGACGAAATAGAGGCGGCACACCTGGCTGATGTTGACATCCCATACATTCCATCGACTTCCAAGACATCTCACCTTCCCACCTCTCCCCCATCATGTCTCCCTGCGAGCCGGTCTCACGTATGCGCTTCACAGTTCACGGAAATTTGATCGACCTGAAACTTATGCGGGCCGAGATCACGAAGATGAGGACCTCGCCCCTCTACCGGGTCAAGACTGGCGGTGTCACGATGAATAGGTTGTTGGGTGACAAGGATACTGAACATCAGGAGCGATGCCAAGGGCTGGATGCCGAATGCGATTACTACCTTAGGGTGCTTGTCTTTGCGATTATTGCGGTTCGGCTGCCGACCAAGCCTGTTGTGAAGAATTCTCTTTGGGCGGAGAGGGGGGCTTAGACGTACAAGGGATCTATAACGGCGACGGACGAGGGCCGGCCACGGAGAAGGGTCCTGGTCCTGCCACGAAGAACGGCCTTCCCAGCGAGAATCCATACAGCCCTCCGAAGAACGTCAAATCCAGGGGATTCATGAACGAGGGTTCCCTTTGCTATCGTGACGCAACACTTCAAGTTCTCTTCCATCATCCGACTTTCCTGCAAATGCTGGAGGTCGTTCACGCTAGCTGCGATGAACCTACCAAGGACCACTGCATACCTTGCGTTCTCCAGGAATTTGGCAGGATCTACTGCTTACCGGATACGACCGCCGAGGTCCTCGAGACCGATATCAAAGCCCTGGACACGGCTATGAGAATGACGATTCCTAAAGATGATGGCTGCGACTATGATGAAGACGTACACAATAGCCGGCAGGCCGATGCGTTTGAATTCTTGACGATCGGTATTCAGGAGCCTTTGCGTGGCGGGTTTCAAAAGACTCGATCGAACGAGACTGGTCCGGATTGCGACGCGATGCGCATAATCTTCGATATGACCCGACGGTCTGTTTGGATATGCCAGTACTGTGCCAAGGAGCATGCCACTACAGGCCGGGAACCCGGGTCGGTTTTCGAGGTCAAGGCCGATCAGCCGAGTACTAGATTGGCGCTAGATGAATACGTTGCTGCCCCTTTCCGTAGTGACGGCGTTAGCATAGAGTGCGATTCTGCATGTCTACGTTCTGGGCAAGAGTGGGAAGCTTCACACCCCGATGTGAAACGAAGAGATTTCGCGGTGCGAGAACGCCGCTGGCAGATAGAGACGTTGATGAAGTAAGCGCCAAGAGTAGCAGGAGCGGGGTATCAACTTCTCAGTTGCCTCTGTAACTTAGCCACCTACAATGACATACATCATTCATTTCAACAGACGTCGCCAGAGCTCTTGACTGCTGACCTAGACCGTGGGGGAACGGAGGAGGTTGAGGTAAAGCACGATGAATCAGGCCGCTTCATTCCAGGCGACCGCCCCACCGAAATCAAATTTCGAGAGCGTGTCCCGTGCGAGGAGTGTCTGGATCTCACAGCCTACACCGCGGATGGATGCACGCTTCTGTACATGCTGGACGGCGTAGTCTCGCATGTCGGAACAACGATTCAGTATGGGTATTGCATTGCCTTGGTTCGTATGCCCGATGATACTTTCGAGGCCATCAACGATGACAAGAAGCACGAAAAGGGCTCGTTAGAGGAATTTTTGGAGCCCGTAAAGAAGTACAAGGGCCACACGGCGTGACTGAAAGTGTATAGTAAAGTTCATTGAGGTGCATAAGGTAGCATCAGAATCATCCGATTGAGATCGTTACGCTTAACAAGTTGTGGTGATGATTCTTCGATCGCCTTCATCGGTGACAACGGCATGGAGTGAGGTCTCGACCGTTTCCGTTCGCTCTCCCCAGGTTTTTAGCTGACCAGTGATTGGTGGCTGGTTTCAACGATCGCCGCTATCCATGCAAGCTGCAAGGGCAAGCTTTTGATCGGCATGAGCACGCAACGTTGCACCGAGAGCTTTTTGGAGGTTTGTAGCATAGAAAAGAGCAGGCTGTGACATATTCTTGGCGATGAGGATCGAGCAGGTCAAGACGTGGGAAGTTCTCTCGAGTATTGCGATAATACAAGCCCAAAAGTTGGGAGTGGAACTTGGGAAGAATAACTACATATAGCTTCCCCCATGTGGCTAAAACGGCCGAGCACGTCACGTCGTACTTGTTCCTGAAACAGGAAGAGCGTCTGGAAACAAAGAATGCTTTGTGCCTTTTCCCCGACACCAAGACTCGGCGGCGAGATGTCGAGCACAACGACGTCTTCGCCCTCAGGCCTCAGCCGCCAAGGCTACGATGTTTGCGGTAACAAAGTGCTCGTCAGACCACAGAAACGAGGACGAAAAAAAACTGATACGAGACAAGGCCATATTTTCCTTGCCTACAGAAGCCAAAGAAAATCTGCGCCTTCCCCGCCAAATCTCCACGAGAACATCTACATCGCCGTTGCGTCTCGAGATCTTCAATTCTTTGTAGTGGGACCTCGAGTCGCCGTCATCTGCCACCGGGCACCCGCACACACTCCTTCATCATCGCTGAATACCAGGACCACCACACTCCTTCACCACCGCTGCACCCACGTCGCACCCACTCATGCATTCATTGCGATTACGCGCGCACAACGCTAGACCAGCAGCTTCCCAGCTGCCCCTCTAGGATCGCCCTCCGCCCCTCCGCGCCTGCCCCGGTCACTCCTCCGCACCTTCTCCAGACGCCTCCGCTCCTGCTCCCGGCTCCTGCACGCCATCCTCCATTGTCGTCGCACATACCGCACCCGCCTGCTGCAGAGAGCACGCCGCTCGCCATGTCCGCGTTGTGCGCATAGCCTGCCTCCACCATTCGCAACATTCCCATCTTGACCTCCCGCTCGCTTCTGCATGGTGTTCCAGGAGCCCTGGGCCATCAGAGCTATGGCTCCTCCTCCGCAACCCCGCCAGCAACGGCCAATCCGAAACACTCTCCGAGCGACTCACCGGGCTCCCGAACGATACGCTGCCGACGACGAGCAACAGATACAGCAGGCAGGGCGTTCCGCGACGAACCTCAATGCCCAGGCGTCCGCCCAGTCACTGCGAGTAGCCTCCCGGCCCGGCTCACGGGAAAAGAGCTCATCGAAGAAGACCAAACCCTCATTGGACAGAGACAACATCCCTCCTATAATTACAGACCTACCTGCCCCAGCGCCACCGCATCAATATGGCGGTGCTGTTTCGCCGTACGCTCCCAGCGTGTCTTCGCCACTCAACCCCGCATTTTCGGATTCGAGCACCACACAAGAGAGTCGGAAGAATAGCGAAGGAAGCGCCGCCAGCTCGACAGGCCAGTTCGATTCGCAACGGATCCGGGGACTCGCACCCGCGGGGATGGATAGCAGTTCGTTACCGCAAACATCAACAACGCAGTCACTATTGCGGCCTGCAGAGATGTCGCAAAAGCTCTCGTCAACGAGCTTGTCCGAACTCGTATCGCCACGGTCTGTGCGAGACCTTGGACTCGACTATGATCGATACTACAACCCATTCGCTACACTCAACAACTCGCAGCAAGATCTCTCAACACCTTTGCCTCAGCACAGCAGATCCACGCACCTGCATCCTCACGCTGCAGTACCTCCTGGAGAACTCGCCAAGCGTTTGTCCAATCCTTTCATGGACGCAAGACGAATATCCAATCCGTTCGATTCTGCCCCGCCAACCCCGAGGCCTGATACATCAAACCAAGAGAGGCACGCAGTGGATGTCTCCGCAGATTCTTTACCGCCGAGGAGTGGAACACCGATCTTCATCAGTAACGCTGATCCAGAAAAGGTTCCCTTCTACCCGTGGGTCAACGATCGTCTCGGGGCGCCTAATTCTTTTCCCTTGTACAGCGACGAGAAGGAAGATGATGACGACATGCACCTACCGCAATGGGACGACGACAAACGATTCAAACCGACGTTGAAAGATCGATTCTCAAGAGAGAACATCATCAACACATTCGGCATGATCCTGTTGATGGCTGGTCTCGGCACCATCTTCATCATACTGCCAGTCATATCGTTCACCGGGACGAACTTGATTCCTTACTCGTATGAGACGCCTCTCGATCAATTTCCTGGCAACGGCTCAGAACCGTGGGCTCATGTGAACGACAACAAATATCCACTTTTGCAGAACATCCGACGCGGTCTGATTGACCCCGATACGCCGGACTCTGCCAAGACTCGGAGAGGCATCAATAGGGACGATCTCGTACTGGTCTTCAGCGACGAGTTCAACGCAAAAAACAGAACGTTCTACCCTGGCGACGATCCATACTGGTTTGCACCGGATATTTGGTACGGCGCTACTCAAGATTTGGAGTGGTATGACCCGGATGCAGTCAATACTGGTGAGTTTACTTTCGCGGTTCATGTGTAGTAGTGGAAACTGACCTCGCTCCAGGAGATGGAACTCTGCAGCTCCAACTCGATGCTTTCCCAAATCATGGCCTGCAGTTTCGATCTGGTATGCTGAATTCTTGGAACCAGCTGTGCTTCAAAGGTGGCGTCTTTGAGATATCTGTCAGTCTTCCAGGACCTGCTGGAGTACACGGCCTTTGGCCTGGTGCTTGGACAATGGGCAACCTCGGGCGGCCAGGCTACCTGTCCACGACCGAAGGACTTTGGCCTTACACGTACAACGAATGCGATTCCGGGATCACCCCAAATCAGTCAATGACTGACGGCACCAGTAACCTACCTGGACAACGACTCGCAAGCTGCACATGTTCAGGGGAAGACCACCCAAGTCCAGGTACCGGCCGCGGCGCACCTGAAATCGATATCATCGAGGTCAGTGCAGACTGGGCCAGCGAAGGCCTTAGTGTAGCCACGCAGTCCTTTCAAGTCGCTCCATTCGACATTTTTTACTACCCCAACTACGAATTCATGGAGAACCCCAACTATAACTTCAGCTTCGTCAATACCTACACTGGAGGACCCTACCAACAGGCCATATCCACCACTTCGATGTTGAACAACGACTGGTACGACGGCCAAGAGTACCAGAAGTACGCATTCGAGTACTCCCCTGGTGACGATGAGAACGCATTCATTGCCTGGACCATTGGCGACGATATGGAGACGATGAAGTTCGACGCTCGAGCTGTTGGTCCAAATGGAAATGTTGGCCAACGCTTGATATCTGAGGAGCCCATGTCCATGGTTCTCAATCTCGGCGTCTCGAACAGCTGGGTACAGATTGACTGGGCAAATCTGAAGTTTCCTACCGTCTACCGTATCGACTATGTTCGCTGGTACCAGCGAGCAGGCCACGAGATGGTCACCTGCGACCCACCGGGTTACGAAACTACAGAGTACATCAAAAATCATCCTGCGGCATACAACAATCCGAATTACACACACTGGGAAGACACTGGTTATGCTTGGCCAAAGAACACCCTCATGCATGGCTGCAGCGCTTGATCTTCTGCGTTTGAACGTGATGCACTCGTTCGAAATGTTCACAACCGTACAGCACGCATTTCTACGCCAAAATGCTTGTTTAACATCATCATGGAGTTTTCGGATGGCAGCATCGATGCATTTGTGATACTCAGCAGACGGATGCATGCGCAAAAGGTCGGGTGGGTGGGCTTCTTGATTAGGAAATCGCATTTTGGAGTGTTCGGGGCCCAAGGAGTACATTTCATAGCATGCATGTGGTGGGCATCCATTTACATTACCTGTTGCACAAAGCATATGATTGGGACGATGTACAGATAAAGGCGCTTGCGGAAGGGATTAGCAAGTGTGTGTGTATAATACAATTATGGTGCAGATGACATGAAAGACATGTGCACGCTCAGAAAATCATCTCAATACTCTCCATTGATTTGGTCTATCATGCCTGATCAAAATAACTTCTCGACTAATTATTTAACTTAAAAGAGGCATTGTTGACAAAGCCGAGTGGAGCCGCCTGAGACGAATCAGAGGAAAGCACCTGCCTTCGAAGCTGACTTCAGCTCGTGAGCAGCTCTCTACTTCCACCACATTCAACCCAATGGATGACGATTGATAATGTCGATCGTTCGTGCGCCTATATAAGATGCGATGACCTTATCACGCATACGAAATCTTTTCAGCACAGCTCCCTCCAAGCACCAGAACAAGGCAAACAAAGACGATTTCACAGCGGCCTTCACCATGGCCACCGAAGAAGAACTCAAAGCCAAATACCTCTACAGCCTCAACCCCTCCAAAAGCGTCGTCGAAGGCCACGCCACAAGAAAAGCTTCGACACAATGTCAATACCTGCTTCCTACTTTCCTCGCTATGATCGAGCAGAAACCGGAGTTGAAGGTTCTGGATGTGGGCTGTGGACCTGGCTCTATCACGATCGATCTAGCGAATCTGGTGCCTCGAGGGAAAGTGGTGGGGATGGATCTTAGCGGTGCGGTGTTAGAGACTGCGAAGGTGAATGCGGAGAAAGCGGGTGTGGGGAATGTGGAGTTTGTGAAGGGGGATGTTTATGCGTTGCCGTTTGAGGATGGGACGTTTGATGTGGTGCATACACATCAAGCCGTAGCGCATTTCCACGAACACGTCCGCGCCATCAAAGAACTTCTCAGAGTAACTCGAAAGGGCGGAGGCGTGCTGTGTATGCGCGAAGGAGACTTGCATACGGCGCGCTTTTATCCGGAGTATCCGGACTTGGAGGAGTGTTTTGAGGTTATTAAGAGGGTACATGAGGGGAACGGGGGTGCGACGGATGCGGGGAGGAAGTTGAAGGCATGGACTGTGGCAGCGGGGGTCGAGAGGGAGGATATTGTGGCTACGCATAGTGCGTGGAGTTATAATACGCCGGAGCAGAGGAGGGAGTATGGAGGGCATTGGCCGGCGAGGTGTACGCAGGGGGCGTTTGCGGAGAGGGCGGTGGAGATGGGAACGAGTAGGTAAGCTGTTTCTCTTCTCTTTTCTGTTTTTGTTAGGGAGGGGATTTGGTGCTGATGCATGTTGGCAGGGAGCGGTTGGAGCAGTTCGCTCTTGCTTGGAAGCAATGGGTTGATGACCCGGATGGGCTTTTCGCTATGATGCATGGTGAGGTGATTGCGAGGGTATAACAACGTTTCACGACGGGACGGGTGGCCTTCTTATGTATTTGAGAGCAACTTGCGCCTATCAATCCTCGCATGTTTTTCTCTTTTGCGTCTGCCGGCCTTGCTGCCTGCTTGACCTGAGCCGAGCTCTTGAGGACATGATCCATGAAGCATTTTTCGGATCGCAGACCACATTCAACAGTACTATGAAACGCCGTGGATTCCATGCATCATGTGTGGAGTTTCAGGCCTCTACGAATCGTACACCACATTTCTCAACCACATGGAACGCCTCGGGTTCGATGTACTGTGTGTATAGTTCAAAGCCCTCACGCCTTGGTCTTTCTGCTGCCTTTCTTCGGGACCGTTTGGAGGACTTTTGAGATAGCTTCGTTCAGCTCCGCCAGTAGCTCCTTGCTCTTGGCTTTGATGGTACCGCACGGACAGAAACAACGCCACATCGTCCCATTGCCGTTGCAATCTTGGTGGACTGGTGAAATGCATTGATGGCAAGAATCTCTTCCCTGTAGAGGGCAATGACGTCTTGAACACTGCCATTCAAGCCACGCTCATCGTAAGACTTCTCGAGGGACCGCAGTAGAAGAGCAATGTCCTTGGTGATCTGGTTGAAAGTGAAGCCTCCCACATGTGACCAGGTGGCTTTCCGGCAGAAGCTGAAATGAGCAAACTCGAGTTTCCGAAGTCCCTTGGCAGCAAACAGAGCTTCGAAAGTAGCCTTGGCATTTCCCTTCACGTATCCAGTGCCGAGGATACCCACCTTTCGGATGTACTGAGCGCGATGACCTATCGCAGACAAGAGTTCTAGCAGCATCGTCGAGCGCTCGAAGGCGAGGACGATGTTGCCGAGAAGAACGGGTTCGGCTTCGCTGTGGATCTGGCGATTGACTGAGAGGATTGAGGGGTACTTGAGCGCCTTATGCTCGTACGTCCTGGTGACTCGCTTGTGTGTCCTTCGACTGCTCTTGTTGCGCGGAGAGCCAATGCGGAACACTTCGCGGTAGGTACATTGACCGCGAATCTCCAGGGCAAGTGGCTTCTCCTCTTCCAGCAGATATCCGAAGATGTGGATGCGGATCTCGACCGGCGGGTCCATGAACGTGGTCTCTGGCTCTTGTGGGGTGTCGATCGAAGCTGGTGCGGTAACGACGGCGGCGTCGGCGGCGGCAGGAGAGTTGTTGATCTGTGCCATGTTTGCTTTCTTCTTGCGCGCATGGCGGGCCACGTGATGTCGAGTGCAAGAATGCGACTCGAAGTGATGTTGAGGTGGGTGGATGTCGAGGTGCAAGTTGCTTCTGGAGAGCTCAAGGAGTCTTGAGCCCGCGCAATCTTCACTAGCATGCGCTAGCCCGATAGTAGTACGTGCGGCTTTCAATTCAGCCAACCACGACTCACTATCAGGCTTTCACATGAAAAGAGCCTCCCACGCAACATGAATAACACTCGAAACATCTATGATATACGGAACGCGGCCGGGAAGGGCGGCTTAGGAGGAAAGAAAATCATTTTGATACAACACCGGCTTTGATCTAACTGTCAATCACAGCAGGCAAAGATGCATTCCATTTCCCTTTCCCACCATTCGCCCGCTCCAAACACCCAGCAGGTACTCAGCAATACGCGCGCAGAAAGAAGAGATGCTTTCGCCCACTGTACATTTCGCCCTGAAAGATCCATACGGCAACCTAGATAGTCGCTCGGGAATTTGTGTTCGTAAGTCGACGTCTAGAGCAGCATCTCCAGTGGGTTTTCAATGACCTTCTTCAGCTCACGCATGAACTCGCCACCAACGGCGCCGTCGACGACTTTGTGGTCGAATGAGCCAGTGAGGACGATTTGGTCGTCCCACTCGAAGCCCTCGACACCGTCTTCCGACTCCTTGGGAATGGCGACCTTCTTGGTGGCACCGACGGCAAGGATGGTGGCCTGAGGCGGGTTGATAACAGCGGTGAATCGGTCAATGGCATCGTTCATGCCCATGTTGGAGATGGTAATAGTTCCACCCTGGTACTCCTCTGGCTTCAGCTTGCCGTCTCGTGCCCTCTTGCCGAGGTCCTTGATCTGAGAAGAGATGGCTTGAAGGCCGGAGGCGGTGACATTTTTAACAATCGGGGTCATCAGTCCAACGGGAGTAGCAACGGCGACTGAGACGTCGACGGTATTGTGTTGTCTGATGACGACCTTGCCCCCCTGTTCGAGCCACGAGCTGTTCGCGGCTGGGACCTTGCGGGCTGCGTATGCGAGTGCCTTGACGAGGAAGTCGTTCACGGAGAGCTTGTACTTCCCGTCGGCAGAAGCGTTCAGGGCGGCGCGGAGCTTCATGAGCTTGGTAACAGAAACGGTGGAGGCGACGAAGTAGTGGGGGTTCTGTTGCATCGACTGGGTCAGGCGGGAGGCGATCGTCTTGCGCATGCTCGAGGCTTCGGTATCTTCATAGGTAGGGGCTGCAGCGGCACCAGCGACGGCGGGAGCTGCACCGCCAGCTGGCATACCCTTCTCAACGTCCTGTTTGGTGATCTTTCCGCCAGGACCAGAACCTTTGATTGACGATAGTGGGATGCCCTTCTCAGCTGCAAGCTGCTTAACAGCTGGCGAGGCATTGGGCGCACGCTCAATCGCAAGCCCTAGTCTCTCACCAGACGACTCCGATTCCTGTGCTTTAGGAGCCTCCTCCTTCGGTGCAGGTGGTGCGGTGCTGGATCCAGAGTCGGAGGGTTCGCTCGCCTCAGAAGCTTCCTGGCCATCCTTCTTCTCCTCAGCAGCAGGTGTTTTCTCGCCACCAGCATCTTCGATGGAGAAGTCCTCGAAAGCGACCACGTCGCCGGCGTCCTCAACCATAACAGCAATTGGCTGTCACTTCATGTCAGTCCGAACCTGACTTTGAGATGTTATCCGCAAACCGCACTTACGTTGCCAACTGGGACATCTTTCGCGCCCGAGTCCTTCAGGATCTTTGCCAGTACACCCTCTTCTTGGAACTCAAAGTCCATCTGTGCCTTGTCCGTCTCGATCTCGACCAGTACGTCACCGGGCGCGAGGGAGTCTCCGGGATTCTTCTGCCAGGTGCCGATGTTGCCAGCCTGCATCGTGGGCGACAGGGCAGGCATGGAGATGACGGTGTGGGGAGGGTATGCTGCGTCGCGTGTTAGAGCTTGCCCAGGATAGGTGCGGTGCTGGGCCGTAATGGCATTTCGGGGAACGAACATTTGGAGGCATAATACCTGGCCAGGGCGGACAGGGCTGGTATTCTTCTGCTGTAAGGTCGTCAGCCAATGCGGCTGGCAGCAGCAGCACTCCAGATGCGGGCAACTCACGCAACGGCATCCTGTGTTCGCAGCGCACTCCATGGCGCCCTCGTCGCGGCTCCCCTGGAGGCTCTCGCGAGCACCGACGCGGCTGACATTGTTCTGGTCTGCTGCCGCAACGCCAATGGGGGAATGAGGAACGTCGAATCGTAACCCAACGCCGCGCTGTCAAGCAGGAAAGGAGGCCGGGATGGTGGAGGTAGGTGGCAGCAACGATTGAAGGAGACCAAGAGAGTGCGGTGTTGCAGCAGCAGTGGTGAGGCGGCGGATGATTTTCGTTGAACAGCTTCGGAGTTGATCTTGAGACCCGACATTGCTAGCTTACTACCATGCTTTCCCGTTCGGATAATCGGGCCGTTTGGCAAGGTTATTGCCGCTCGCTTAGTCAAAATTTGACACTGCAAGCGCTCCTTCTTTCCAGCCATCTATCTGCCACGTGGAGCCCACGATATATTCGACGTCGAATTACTATCACAGGGCAGCCTCGATTGAGAACAGTCGTACTGTTCACAGTATCTATCTATAGTCATAAGTCCCAACGGCATTTCCCTCGGAAGTGAATCTTCATCGTTCCCCAGTCTTTCGGAGACCGCAGGGCAAACACGGAGTAGATGGCACCGACGAAAAGTCGGCTTCATCACAACTCCTTGAGAACCAAGGCTCTGTTCTCATCCCCAAGGCTTCTTCCAGCGTGGAATGGCGACACATACGTGTCTCGTCTCATTACAAGATCCATTCTTTCTATTTTCACGACGTTACATATTGATTATGCATCCGTCAATTTTTGATGGGTTTCTTGTCAATTGCCCCTATCGATCAAGGTTTCTAAAACGAGCACTTTGTTGTTGTCATGTTACCCTGCACCTGCTGATGGATTGATCGTGGTCGATTTTACATTACTGCCTTGACCTCATAGTCGGCACAGGTGTCGTTATTGTTGCTCAGCTGGTCGGACATTGGCTCGTGTCGATTCAGGGTTCAAGCTAACTCACAAAGGGACAGCATTCGTGGCTGACCCCAAGGCCGCGACATTTGGTACATTATTTTGTGCCCGTACCAGACCTCACCTCCACATCCACCCCTATTGCGACAGGTCGTCCGACAACGATGGTTCAGGCGTAGCATGCCCAAACCCATCTCTACTTCACACTGCTACCACACACGTTAGGCCTACCAAGTGCTGGGATGGCCGAGGAGCAGTCGCAAGCACAAGCGGCATCCTCGGAGGTGCCGCCCGTCCACGAGGAATCAGCACCACCGACGGAAGAAGAGACCGGTGACATGGCGGAAGAAGCAGAGGAGGTTCCCGCGACTGCGATAGTTGAGCAGAACGGCGAAGCCATTGCTCACAATTCCGGCGCATCGCAGGAGACCGAGGATGCAGAGAGAGCGGAAGTCAATGAGGAGCATCCACAAGCTGGGGACAATGAAGAAGAGCAAATCCACGACACACCTGCTGCACCGTCGAGCATACCATCAGCGCCTGACAGCGTATCAGCGACACCCCCAATTCGAGAGTCTGCGCCAGGCACTCCCTCTACTCAATATGCACGAAATACGCGGGTGCGGACGGATTCTCAGTCAACGACTGCCACGACAGCGACGAGATCATCGATACGATCAACACGAAGCAGCATGGTGTTTGTTGTAGGAGCATTGGAAAGCATAGCTGCTTCGAAGGATGCGCGAAGACGAAAAGCACTGCTGGACTCGACCCAACGGGCCCTGTCAGCGATACGAACAGCTCAAGGAGATGCTTCGCTGATCGATCCAGAGATTATGTTCGAGCCGCTGAATTTGGCGACTGAAGCGTCGACTGTGTCGGTCGTCGTCACTGCGCTGGACTGTATCAGCAAATTGATCAGCTATTCCTACTTTACCGCACCTGCGCCCACCGAGACCCAAGGCGATGTGGTCGGACCACAAAAAACACCTCTCATCGAAAGAGCCATCGATACGATATGTGACTGTTTCCAAGGTGAGGCCACTCCCGCTGAAGTCCAAATGCAGATCATCAAGAGCTTGTTGGCAGCGATTTTGAATGACAAGATTGTGGTACATGGAGCGGGCTTGTTGAAGAGCGTACGACAGACATACAACATTTTTCTACTCAGCAAGAACAGTCAAAACCAGCTGGTCGCTCAGGGGACATTGATGCAGATGGTTGGTACCGTTTTCGAGCGAGTGAAGACGCGACTAGCGAATAAGGAGGCTCGACTTGGCTCCTCCACCAGCAGTCTCACCAACGGGGTTGCGGACGCTATATCAGATGTATCATCGAACATGGCTGGCGACGAGACACCGTCAGTACCGGATGTTCAATCGCCGTCCGAGGAAAAGGAGCCGCAGATGACGCTTCAATACTTCGAGACTCGAAAGTCTTTTGATGATGCCAGGATCACGGATACAGCCCCAACAACAGTTTCTCGAACGAAGAAGCAGAGCACGAGACCCTCTAGATCAACGTCAGGCAACGAGGTTCCTTCCATAACGGTCCAAGGTGAAGGAATCGAGGCCGTCGCCGAAGACGACGAAGAAGATGAGATCTACACCAAGGACGCCTTCCTGATCTTCCGTGCCATGTGCAAGCTCTCGACCAAGTCCCTACGAGTCGAAGATGCAGTGGACGTGAAATCTCAGGGCATGCGATCGAAGCTGCTTAGTCTGCACATCGTCCACACCGTGCTCTTCAATCATTCGATCCTCTTCAAGTCGGCCCACGCGACGATACGAAGCTCTTCTGGTGCAGAACCGACTTCCTTCACACATGCGATCAAGCAGTACCTTTGCTTAAGCCTCAGCAGGAACGGTGCGCATAGTGTCAGTAGAGTCTTCGAGGTTTCCACGGAGATCTTCTGGTTGATGATCAAACACCTTCGTTCGATTCTGAAGCGTGAGCTAGAAGTCTTCTTCAAGGAAATTTATCTAGCGATACTCGACAAACGAGCCTCCCCCGGCTGGCAGAAGAGCTACATCATACAGCATCTGTTCGGGCGCATTGGATCAGATCCGAGAGCGTTGGTGGAGATCTACCTGAACTACGATTGCGATCGCCAAGCTCTGGAAAACATGTATCAGCGCATCATCGAGCATGTTAGCAGGATAGCAAGCCAGCCTGTGTCTGTCAACGGAATTCAACAACAGGCATACCTTGAGACGGTTGCCAAAAGAGAGAGCGGACTGAATGACTGGCGAGAACGTGGGACTCTACCACCAAGCCTTGCTACAGCGAACATGTCTGCGTCGAACGACAATGACCTGGCCTTTCCTCAGGAGTACGCTATGAAGATGCAGGGCTTGGAATGTCTTGTTGAAACGTTGAGAAGTATGGTGAACTGGGGACAGCAGCCTGGTGAGGTGCTGAGTGCAACCTCTGACCGAGACCAGCGGTTTTCGATTGAAGAACTACGAGAGAGCCTGGACACGAGAGTTGAGGCCAGCGGCGCGAGTGGCACCTCGATCGATGGACCACCAGTAACACCGAACGTGGGAACTCCAGTGATGGAAGATGATCCGGAGGAGCTTGAGAAGGTCAAGGCCAAGAAGACTGCTCTGAATAACGCTATTCGAGCTTTCAATTACAAGCCCAAACGAGGTCTCAAGCAACTGATCGCGGACGGTTTCATTACCTCTACTGATCCAAGAGACATCTCTCGCTTCTTCATCAACAACGAACGTATCAACAAGAAGTCTCTTGGAGAATTCCTCGGCGAGGGCGACGAAGACAACATCAAGATCATGCACGCCTTCGTCGATCACATGGACTTCACGAGAACGCGATTCGTAGACGCTCTTCGGAGGTTTCTTCAATCTTTCCGACTACCCGGAGAAGCACAGAAGATCGATCGTTTGATGTTGAAGTTTGCAGAACGATATCTTTCTGGCAACCCGAATGCGTTCGCAAACGCAGATACTGCCTACGTTCTCAGCTACAGTGTCATCATGTTGAACACTGATCAGCACTCCGCTCAAGTCAAGAAGCGGATGACGCCGGAAGACTTCATCAAGAACAATCGCGGCATCAACGACAATGCCAACTTGCCTGACGAGTATCTAAACGGCATATTTGAAGAGATTCGGGACAACGAGATTGTTCTTGATACGGAGCGGGAGAACGCTGCGAATCTTGGCATGATCCCCCAACAACCCAGCGGACTTGTCAACACCCTGGCCAATGTCGGACGTGATTTACAAAGAGAAGCTTACGCTCAGCAAAGCGAAGAGATGAGCAACAGGACCGAGCAACTTTTCAAGAATCTTTTGCGTTCACAGAGACGAGCAGGCGCTGGAGCAGGTGCAGTGAAGGGCACATTCATGACAGCTAGCTCATCGAAACATGTTGGGCCTATGTTCGCGTTGACTTGGATGAGCTTTCTGACCGCTTTATCGGGCTCCGCCCAGGAGTCACAGAATGTCGAGACGATCCGTCTTTGCATGGAAGGGCAGAAGCTGGCAATTCGACTCTCATGCCTCTTTGATCTGCAAGATCCTCGTCAAGCCTTCGTGTCCAGCTTAGGAAGAAGCACAAACCTCTACAACCCGCAAGAAATGAAGGCGAAGAATGTCGAAGCTATCCGCGCCCTTCTGGATATGGCGTACACAGAAGCCAACCATCTGAAGGAGAGCTGGCGCGATATATTAACCTGCATCTCGCAACTCGACCGCTTCCAACTGATTTCAAGTGGCGTGGAGGAGGGCGCAGTCCCCGATGTGATGCGACAAGGCGCTCCGCAAACTACCAACGGCGGACGCAAAAGTGGCCAATTTCAGAGACGTCCGACAACTCGTCCCGGTACGAGCGGGCAATACCGTGCTGAAATCGCTGAGGAGTCACGGAGTGCCGATATGATACGTGGTGTCGACCGGATCTTCACGAATACTGCCAATCTTTCCGGAGAGGCTATCGTCGAGTTCGTTCGTGCACTGACTCAGGTCAGCTGGCAAGAGATCGAATCCTCAGGGCAGTCTGACTCACCAAGAACGTACAGTCTTCAGAAGCTGGTCGAGATTTCGGGCTACAATATGCTGCGTGTCAGATTCGAATGGACCAACATCTGGCAGGTACTCGGACAGCACTTCATTGACGTCGGCTGCCACAACAACACGCATGTGGTGTACTTCGCTCTCAACAGCTTGCGACAGCTAAGTATGCGATTCATGGAGATTGAGGAGCTGCCTGGGTTCAAATTCCAGAAGGATTTCCTGAAGCCATTCGAGCTGATTCTGAGCAATGCATCGCAAGTTGCTGTTAAGGATATGGTTTTACGCTGTCTAATACAGATGATTCAAGCTCGCGGTGATATGATCCGCTCCGGCTGGCGAACTATGTTTGGCGTCTTCACTGTCGCTGCCCGGGAGCCGTACGAGAGCATCGTCAATCTGGCTTTTGACAATGTCACTCAAGTTTACAACGACCGCTTTGGCGTAGTCATCTCGCAAGGTGCTTTTGCAGACCTTGTCGTGTGCCTGACAGAGTTCAGCAAGAACATGAAGTTCCAGAAGAAGAGCTTGCAGGCAATTGAGACGCTCAAGTCGACTGTGCCCAAGATGCTACGGACGCCAGAGTGCCCGCTATCACAGAAAGCTGTTGGCGCCAAAGACGCCCCGACTGCTGAGGGCCTGCCAAAGCAGCCAAGTCGACAAACTCAGGAAGAGCAATTTTGGTTTCCAGTGCTCTTCGCTTTCCACGACGTCCTCATGACTGGTGAGGATCTGGAAGTGCGCTCTCGAGCACTCAACTACCTCTTCGACACTTTGACCAAGTACGGTGGAGATTTCCCGCGAGACTTTTGGGACACACTTTGGAGACAACTCTTGTACCCAATCTTCATGGTGCTCAAGGACAGGAAGGCGATCAACCACGAGGCAGTCAACCATGAAGAACTCTCGGTGTGGCTATCGACGACGTTGATCCAGGCTCTACGAAATATGATCAGCCTCTTCACGCATTTCTTCGATGGGTTGGAGTACATGCTTGATCGGTTCTTGGACCTACTTGCGCTCTGCATTTGTCAGGAAAACGACACTCTTGCACGTATAGGAAGCAATTGCTTACAACAGCTCATATTGCAGAACGTCAAGAAGTTCACTCCTGCACACTGGGAGAAGATTGTGGGCGCATTCGTCGATCTCTTTGCCAGAACTGAGGCGAAGGAGCTTTTCTCGGCCGCCACTTCTGGATCGTACAAGGAATCCTCAAACGCGAATGGATTTTCAGAAGGGCCCAAATCGCCGTCATCGTTGGAAGATGAAGCAGTGATGAGCTCATTGAATGCACTGAAGATCAATGGCGTTGACACTGCGGATGGATCAAGCGTGAATGGAGACGGTCGACCTGGAACTCTCAGAACCGAGACATCTACCACTCTATCTCTCTCCGATGCAGACGAGCGCAGCCCGTCGCCGGCACCGAGGAAGCAATCCGAGCTGGAAGACTTCGCCGCCACTGGGCCAAAGCAACAACAAGCACCGATCGTGGTGACCGCAGCCAGGAGACGATACTTCAACCAAATCATCACCAAGTGTGTGCTCCAGCTGCTAATGATCGAGACTGTCTCGGAGCTCTTCAACAACGATGCTGTCTACGCATCAATTCCATCGCACTTGCTCCTTCGACTGATGGCTCTACTCAAAAAGTCGTATCACTTCGCCAAGCGTTTCAACGAAGACCGCGAGCTACGAACCCGGTTGTTCCGAGAAGGCTTCATGAAGCAACCTCCTAACCTGCTCAAGCAGGAGAGCGGCAGCGCTAGCGTCTACGTCCTTATCCTTCTGCGCATGTATGCCGATCAAAGCGATGAGCGCGCCGCATCCAGACCCGAAACCGAAGCCGCATTAATCCCGCTGTGCAGCGATATCATTGCCTCCTATGTCAGCCTCGACGAGGAGACCCAACAACGAAACATCGTCACTTGGAGACCAGTCGTCATCGACGTGCTTGAAGGCTACTGCAATTTTGCGGACCGAGAATTTGGAAAGCATGTCGAGACGTTTGCGCCTTTGGCGGTGGGCTTGATGAATCGAGACATGGGACCAGAGTTACAGAGAGCGGTACAGGGGCTTTGGTGGAGAGTCTGTGAGGTCAAGCTTGGAATCGATAAGATGCCGGATTTGATGCCTACTGTTGCGACGCCTAGCAGTCCGAGAGCGACTGTGTTTGGACCGAGAAGGGGAAGTGGCAAGAGCCGGTAAGATGCGGTGGCGGCAGGCGAGATTGGTGGTATGTATAATACAGGAATACTATGACGGCTTCACAGGAAGAAGTCTTGTGCAGAATGTTGTGGTACGTCTCAAAGACTTGTCTTGAAGTGAAAGGATCCACTGTTGGCTGCATAGCATAGTCGGACTTTCTGCAGGTGAGAGAGTTTAGGTACCTCCCGAGAGCATTACGAGAATCCATGCTGCTGACCTGGACTACAGGTTTGTCTCCGAGTGCATTATCCTCGAGATGCTGGTCCATAAATTTTGGACGCGGCATGATTGACAGCAGATCAATTCTGCATCGGTCCGCTTCTCCTGCAGCTTGAAGGATGAGGGTGGTACCTACTTTTTGGACGTGTGCATGTTGCACTCACTATACATCTAGATTCTTCTCCCTCCAAAATTCTTATGCGGCATCCCATCTGCTTCGGGCTCAATTTGTCAGTCTCCGAACGCTCTCCGTCAGTCATCTGAACGAACGCCTTTCTCACCCAAAGGTTGATTGCTGCTTGCTGACACCCCACGGAAGATTATCTTGTGTGACAGCTTCTTGTCCACCATGACGACGCAATCGTGTACTACATCTGCACGTTTCAGAGTAGCAGACTTATCCGCTTTTCAAAATCTAGAATCGGTTGCTGGCAGTTTGTACCTGCCTCTTGCATTTTGCGGTTTCTGTGCGTCGTACCTGCCGCTCGCTATTTTATTGTCAGGTACGACGCATATCACGACAGGACGGGAAGGTCGGATGCCGGATGCAAGCGTCCGCATGACACGTTCGAAGTCGACATGTCAATCATCGATGCTACGGAAGGATGCGGTGCGGTGCGGTGTGTGTGGCCGGAGTGGGGAGGTACACCGAAGGATGGAGTGCCGAGACAATCTGACAGAACTATATGTGGGAGCGTTATAGGCGTGGAAAATGATAAGGCTGGAGGGAAGGCGTCCGGCTTCCAAGTACCATGTGCGATGTGCCAACGTTCTTTGAGGGAGGATGGAGAGAGGGTGTGCGGGAAAATTAACGGTAGAAGGGGAGGAGAAGCAACAGAAGGGGAATCGATTCGTTGCACGAGCAGCGGTTTCAGGAAATTGGGTTTTGGGAGATTGGCGCTATGGTCCTTGCTGGTATATATGTCCATCCCTGGGGTTGATGATGGTATGGTACGACGGGCTGCGAAACGTGGAGTGCAGGTAGCTTACTTGACAGTGGTTGGGTAGGTCGTACGGTTGTTGTGTTTGTCGTTATGTTCCGGTTGGAGAACATCGACGTCGAGTTTGTTCTTGCACCGGTTCATTTGCCTTTGTGAATTGATGGAACGTAGGAGGAGATTCGGAGGTAAGGGAGGGATCACCTTCAACACCACCACCGCCAGGAACGAGCAAGACTACTGCACTGCAGCGCATCGCTGGGAAAGGCGCCGCCCAATGAGTGCGCTCAGCCGCCAAAAGGACGACTTTAGCGATCAACCAATCAGCTTGCCCAGCGCGCCCTTTTGCACTCAGCTGTCGCTTACAACCTCGATCACTCAACAATTGCCACGCAGCCCACCACTGCCAATGAACCTCCTCATTCTCTTGCCCAATGATTGCCCGCCCGGGACTCGAATTTTCTTGAGTGCGTGCCGCGCGCTGACACGGAGCGGAAGGGAGCGACGGCCAGTGTGTTTCAGAGCGCTGTTGCGGTGAAGGTCGTGTTCATGTCGCATTCGCTGGATTGGCCGTCGCAGCCCACGATGCTTCCCCAAAGGCCTGGCTCTGGGAATTATACGAAGTACCATCAGCAGCAGCAGCATCTGCCCTACGCACTACCGCACTACGCACGGTTGCGTGCCGGCGCCCTTTCTTGCCCCATCCCATCACCTGCTGCCCCAATCTGCCTGGCCGTGTGGTGTGTGGAGCCAGCAGCCACACCACTAGTTACTCCTCCTCGACGGCGACCACCACACTAGAACTACTCTTCCACTACTTCCCTCTCTCGTCCCGGTGCTCTCCTTCTCGCATCTCCAATTTTTCTTCTCCGACCTCTGCTCTTGTGCTCTCTGTAGCATACCCACTGTCTTTTCTTCTCTTCTTAAAAGCGGGATACGCAATCGCCACACCCGCATTAATGATCTCCCGACTCTGAGGTCAATGGACCTCCATCTCTTCACCAAGGCAGATGGATCTTACCAAGGCTGGCTGGCCGCCTTACTATGCTGCTGTGCAGCCGTAAACGACGACGAACATCCGATTCCGATTGAGAAACGAAATATATCCAAACGTAAGTCTTCCTTCTCCTCATGCATCGTCACACAACATGCAAGCTGCAAGCCTCATGCTTGCCGGCATTATTTGGGGGGGCGAGGACGTACACTAATTCAGTCTCTTGCTCCTGTAGCCACCACCGCCCGAAACACGATATGGAACGAACAGCCGATGCCACTGCAACCTATTCCCTATTTCCCAGCACATTCTTCTTCTGCTTCCGTTACCCACACATATAATGCCGGTGTCGATGCCGCATTCGACGAGGATGATCGCGTGCGTCCGATATCTGAACGTCCGCCTTCACTTCGACCTTTGAGCTTTGGAGAGCCTTCTCTGCTGGACAGGATGCACATGCAATCGCGTCGCAAGAGTTCGACGAACCTCCAGATGCGGATGAGCATTGGTCGACCAATGGATTTCCGGCGTCTCGAGTACACGGACAAGCAACGCCTTTCGCTAAAGCCGTTGCAATTAAGCCCAGTCGTTCTGAGAAATGTGATTCCCGACGTGGATTTCAGCGAGACGTCGATGAATCGGCATCACACTTCGAAGTCGGTTGATGACTTGAATGACCCTGTCCATCGCGAGTCATATCGAGCATCGCGCGGTACCCCTTTCGAGAGATGTCAACTACTCACGTCGACTCCATCATCATCGATGCCCTCCGCGTCTGTTTCCGAGCGAGGCCAGGTCATCATCGAGCCGCCCAAAGCGGAACAAATGTCCACCCAGTCATCGTCAAGCTCGATCCGGTCTCTGCGACGTCAGGCCATTGAATCTAGTGCTTCTTCGGCATCGACACCATCCAGGCCTTCAAGCGAGCGTATCCGCCTGAAGCGCAAGCGCTCTTCACAGAAGAACTCGGGTGATAGCTCGGACCTGGACAAGGAAATCCTGGAACTAAATACCATTGTCGAGGAACGTCGAGCCGAGTTCGCAGAACAACCAGGCTCTGCCGATGGACACGTCGCCGCCGTTGCTCCTCTGATGTCGGTCAGAGCACGTTCCGAGACGCTGACAGATATCGGCTCCGCCTTCTCGCGGCCACTAATCTCCGTGTCGACTTTGAATTCGACTCCAACACCTGCTGCCGTTCCCGAACAGACCGTCCAGCTCGTATCACCTGTTGAAGCTCCCGTTAAATCTCGACTGTCCCGTCCGTTGGACCTGCCAGACCCGATAGCTTTTGAGCAAGCTGCACAACAAGAGCAACCACAGCGACAAGTCCGCAGGCCCAACTCCAAAGTCACAGGCTGGCTATCAAACCTCCTTGGCTCCCATCACTCAGGCTCCAGCTCGACGAACGAGTCTTGCCAAACGTCTCTACGCGGGCGCACCGTCTCAGAAACGTCCCTCTGCACAACCGGCACCGAACTAGACTCGCCCATGTTGTCATCGCCCATGTCAAAGAAAGGACACAGCCGATCGTTGACGACCGAATCAAGACTCACACCGGTCTCTCCACCCTCGACCGTAGACGAAGATCCAGAACCGGTCAGCGAAGGAAAGGACACCGAGCCGTGGCCGTTGATTGTGCGACATCCCAGTCAAGTCGGATTGGCCTTTTAAGCCTCCTTCGGCTTTTGTAATGCATCATATGCTCATATATCGAGATACCCCCAAAAGGAGAATGTGCGTATGGAAGCTCGCTTGTAACCAATAGCCCATATATAGAGCTGAGAAGTGAAAGACGTATACAGTCGCGTGCCTACCTGCATAACGCTCTGGTGTCAGTAATGAAGTAGAAGACGCTTGCTATTGAGTGTACTGAGCCTGCTTCAAACAATAGCTACTTCATCATCACTGTCATAATCATTCGTGGGAATCTGGGAAATTGTCTTTTCCAGCCTTGCGCGACGATTGGGCTTGGGTTCGTCAGCGTCCGGTATGGAGGAAATATGTCGCTCGATGCTGGGTCTCTGCTCGATCGAAGTGGTGGCTGTTTCAGGATCCTCTCTGGTATTGATCCGCAGGACGCCTGACTCCTCGAATTCAGAGCCAGTCCTGTCGGAGATGTGCTGTTGATCGCTCAGAGCAGCAGCATCTGTTGGTGGGGGGCTTTGTTCATCCTCGCTGTCGTAATCGTCTTGCCGGATATCGCTGATGTTGCGCTTGAGTTTTATCGGCATGTCGTCGGCAATGATATCGTCATTGTCACGCTGCGGGATCTTGGAAATATGACGCTCGAGATTGGGACGTCTTGTCACGACTTCGGGTAGAACTCCGGTGTTCTGACGGCTGCGAGTCTTCATCAGGCCGAGAATTTCGAAGCCCGAGTCTTCTTCTCCGATGTCGTCGGTTTTCTTGTGGTGGTGAAGTTTGTTGGCAATGGTTTCTTTGATATTCTCCATCTTGAAATTGGTCTTGGGTAAATCGCTTTGGCCGAGGAGGAGGCCGGTGTTGAATGGTCGTGTGTTGAGTGCCGATCTGGAGGATGTAGTTCTCTCGGCCTGCACGTGGATGCGTCTAGATTCTTATCGGTGCGGAGCTCAAAGCTCCCCCTTGCTGAAGGATGGCGTCTTGGACGAGGCTGAGCAACGGCAATTGGGTGAGGTCGAGCGGTCGTGTGCTCGTCCCGCTCCTATCGTTTGCTCGCACATTTGGTTGCATGCTTATTGATGACCAAGTCAGCAGTGTCTGCGGGCAGGTATTTATTCGATTTCGCCCATTGGCCCCGATTCACGATTCCGGATGCAAGCGAATGCGAAGTTACGATGTACGGTAATGCTAGTCATGTCTGCAGGCAGTGAAATCAAGGCCTGGCTGAAGGACACGACTCCTGCGCGCTGGCCGTGTCTCTCCTGTGCGAGGAGCGTATTACTGTATGTCAGCGTCATCCATTCGACATGAAAATCACATGTAGTAGTCGGAGTTTCGCAGACATGCCGGCGAAGAGGAGAAAGGCGGAAGGATGATCTTGGCAGAGCATCCTCTGAACATGGGAGGTTTCGGCTGAGGCGTCCGTTGTCTGCGTTCGTTGAGGTTCCGTCCGCTGTCCATACGGATAGTGCTGATGATAACTATGAAACTCCAGGCGAGGAAGGACGAAGAGATCGGCGAAGTGTCATGCTGATTGTGTTGTGTTGATTTCAAGTCGGGACGACTCAGACGAGACCAGGCCGTTTGCGCTAGAGTGCTAGCGCGACCTGTTCGCGCCACTCGCTAGCGACTTGCTATGCGCGAGGGTGATGAGAGACTTCTTCCTGAGCACGTTTGGTCAACAACACAACAGGCTTGGATGGGCTCATCACGACCTCCTTCTTAATTCCCATCACCGCATCTCCCGAATATGTTGGACTCTCAAGCCCCGGGGCAAAGATTGTACGTGCCCCCAACCCCTGACAGGCTCAACTTCCGTACGGGCATGGTGCGGGTTGTCACTGCTCAGAGCTGTGGCAGTAAATTATTGTACAGTCAACATGGATGGACGACTGCCTTCAGATCGGTGTTGATTATACTGTATGAGTACATCTCCCACGTCTAACCACCTACAACACTTACAAGGAACACACTCATTTCACGAGGCATTCGACCACCACAAGATCTTGACTTGCGAACTTGAGAGTTGTCCCTGCAAATCTGGCAAATACTGGGCAGATCTACCTTTGACCTTCTTTCAGGGCCACATTCAGTCGAAATACCAAAAGGAACGTCTAGGAGAGCCTTTCGCGCCGTCGCCAATCTCTCCTTGGTGCCCTGATCGTCATGTGCATGGACGAGGCCAAGGACCAGTCTCATCTTTCCAAGCTCCGGGGATTTGAGAGGGCGACAAAGACCAAACTGGTATTCTCGACGGGCACGGGAACGTGTGCTCAGTCCACACGGTGAGACTGAGACATGCTCTAGATGGAAATGTCCACCAATTCCTCTAGGAACGTTGCGTCGATGGGCTGGACGAAGTGCTTCTGTTGCGCATCTCCGTAACAGAAATGTAGGCCCATCTCAAAGCCCTCGTGGACTGGCTGTGCCAAACGCGCCATATACTTAACCATGCCGTCCTTAACGGGCTCGAATAACGGACGCAATTGGGCAAAGAACCAGTTTCCGGTCTCGCGAGGTGGGCCATAGGCATGTTCCATGAACGCGGTTTCAGCTAGGACATCCCATTGGAGTGCTAGGTCATGATGCGGAATAGAGTCCTGGATGTTTTTGAGATCTGCGAACAGGAGTTCCTCATACAGCTGCTCGCCTTACACTTGGTAATCCAGGTGGAGGATCAGGCCCACGACGCTAGTAGGCGAAGGCAGACAGGCCTGGAACTTGACGCCCTGGGCAATTTTTCCCTCGTCTCTCATGCGACTGAACAACTTGTATGACGAGATGGCGTACTCAGCATACCCAGTCGTGGAAGGGAGATCCTCCCTTTTCAAATTGAAATTTTTCAGCTCTTCTACTGGACCTGGGATGTTCTCCCATGCTGGTTTGTGGGCGAGAACTTCTTCGGGCCAGACCTTCTGAAACTGCCAGAGCACATACATGTGCCGTTCCGCAGTCTTCACATTGGGAAGTGTATAGACCCAACTGGGAAGGCTCATGCATACAGTCTGCTTCGCTTCTTCGGGTATGTCTAGGGACACCACCGATGAGGTGGACGAAGGGAGCGGGAGGCATGGTCTTGGACGATGATGGTCTACCTTGATGATGAGCAGGAGGTAAGAAGGCAAAGCAGGATCGATGTGATTCGAAATGCTTGAGCTGCGCAGATGAGCGTCACTTCGGATAGCGTTCGTCGACGGTTTTTGTGCCTCGCAACTGCAGATTATAATCCCACAAGTGATTCTGGCCCTGGAAGGATCGAGATTAAGTCGGCTAGCTCCCATATCTTTGGCGGCTTTGTCATCTGCTGTGCCTCATCATTATGAGAAACCCTAAGTCATGTCAATGGTGTTGTGTTGGTTTCGAGTCAAAACGAGACGAGGCAATCGTCGTCATCCCACCATTCTCTCTTCCTCGCCTCATTCTTATCCTTTCATCCTCCCTTGCTTACGCTCAGCTCCCCACCATCATGAAAATCCCTCGCATGTTGTATATGCAACTCACTTACAAACCAAAGCCTCTGCCCGATAGCATTGACCTCTCCAACCAAACGGCGTTGGTGACAGGCGCCAACGGAGGACTGGGGCTGGAAGCCGCCAAAGACCTAGCTTCTCGGAAAGTTGCACGCCTCATTGTCTGCGCTCGAACCTCGCAGAATGAGGAGGTGGCCCGGCAAGAAATCCGCAAAGTCAACCCCCACTGCCAAATTGAACTCTGGACGGTCGATTACGAGAACTATGAAAGTTTGGTTACTTTCAGCAAGAGATCAGCTGCGCTCGATCGCCTTGACATTGTGATTCTCAACGCTGGGGTTCGCCAGCTTCAATACAAAGTGACTGCGACTGGGCACGAGCAAAATCTGCAGGTCAACCACATCGGAACCTCGATCTTGTCCCTATCACTTCTCCCGGTCCTCGAAGCAACCGCGAAGCAAGAGAAGAAGCCGTCACGCCTGACGATTGTTACCTCAGTCGTCCATTGGTGGACCCCCTTCCACGAGGCCAATTCCTCTTCCATTCTTGCTAGGATGGACGAGGAGGATAGCATGAAGACCGGTAACCCTCACGATCGTTACGGTACTTCGAAGCTTCTGAATATCCTCTGGATGCGCCAGCTCGCGTCGAGGGTGGATCCCACCCTCATCGTAGTCAATGCAGTAGACCCTGGTCTCTGCAAGAGCAACTTGCACCGCTATGAGACCAGGCTGCCTATGCATATGGTGAGCTCCATCTTCAGTTGGACATCTGTTCAGGGTGGACACAATATTGCAAATGCGGCTGTGGTTCAGGGGCCGAGCTCGCACGGTGCGTACGTGAGCAGTGAGCAAGTTGTCAAGGAGTAAGTCGACAACTCCTCTTAACACAACATTCTGCACGGGCATAACTGACAAGCTTCGTACCCTTCAGACCGTCTGACTTCGTCGTTTCCGACAAAGGGAAGGACGCTCAAGTACGGGTCTGGGAAGAGACAATGGCCCTCATTCGCAGGGAAGTTCCCGAACTCGACGTTCCCGACTTCGCCTAACTAGATCAGAGTCAATTATGGCCACAAGGGTATCGCCCGTTCTGACAAAGTACCAGCTCTGCAGTGTATGTCTATGGTCGTAATGAATAGCGAGCATTCAACGAAGCGCATGGCGATGACTTGTCCAAAGTTGGGTCTTGCAACGTGTCGTGCGTGTCAAGTGGCGGGGGCGCGTCGCGGTAAGAGCTCGCCGCTGCCCGCCCATAGTTCATACGAATCGTGCTCCTCGCGCGATGTCTTGGTGACAATTGCAAGAAGTCGTTTCCTCCGTGCGAAGGAGAACGAAGAACATAAAGGTAGCAAGATGGATGAAGTGTCGTGTCGTATGAGACCAACGGCCGGTCGAGGGAAGGGCATCCCCAAGCTAACCATTTTGACGCTAGAGTACTAGCGCAACTTCTCAGCCAGATCGTGATTTCCGTGTAAGCCCTTGGTAAAAGGCACGAAAGGCTGAGAGCAGACTCCTCTTCTTTCACCAAATCCTAGAGTGAGACAACATCAGGAAGAATCCATCACACCAGCAGCCTTCTTTGGCCTCATTCAAGTGCGTACTTCTCACCACCGCAGCTAAAAGGCCTCGCTCCTGCCCTTTCGAGGATCTGCAAAGAGGATCAGGCGATTCACCGCTGCGAAACGACCAGCCAGCCTCTACAAACTCAAAGCATCGCTCGTCGATGTCGAATACACGAACATGTATAAGAGATGCACAGACTAGTACCGCCCCAGGAATTGCATCGCATCCCTCTGGACGCCCGTACGCATCGCATTGTCTAAATTAGGCATTCCTGTTTGTTCATCGCTTTGCAGACGACATCCCTGCATTCGCCTCTCGCGCAACCACCACTCTGAAGGATGTGGAGCCAGTGCAGCTTTCGGTCCTGTGGTCACATCACATTTGCTCTCGCCCATCTTGACACTTACATCCACCATAATACCACCCACCATCTTCTCCAGAGACAAACCCAAAGCAGCGGACTGCGCATATCCGAAACGCTTCCGTGGCCGGTTCTTCGGTAGATACTCCCCGTCTGCACCCTTTGCACCTGCCCCAGCCAGCCTCTCGTCATTGCTTATATTACACAGGGCAGGTGCGTCCATGAGGAGTGATTCTATTTGTAGCAGGCCGACCACACATGCAATTACACTCCGAGCACCTGCCTTCTCCAAAATCGACGCCCTATGAACAATTGACGCCTTACCAACAGCTGACAACCCTCAGCAAACACCAATCCCAACAAACAAAAAGTAAGAGACCTCCAAAGAGACCAAAACCTTCTCGATGAATCGACCTCACCCATCAACAACGATGTTTCCACCAACACCAAACCACGAACTCGACGACCTCATGTCGGCATCAAAGGCAGGCCTGCCGTCAGAGCTGATGGAGAAGCTGAAGCTGACCTTCGACCGAGCCACCAACCATCAATCAACCCACTTGACGGTAGTGGGTCAGCACAACGAGGAACTGCAGAGCATTGTGACCCGGAAAATCGTGAAGATCAATGGAGAGGATCTTTCCATTGCCAGCCTCGTAGCTGTGACTTCGTACGTCGCCCATGGGGCTTCACACGTGATGACCGACTGGTAGCTGACCAAGCATGGCAGCTTCGATGTGCCCGTGGCAATCAGCGAAGAACCAAGAGTTAGCGATCGCGTCAACAAGAGCGTAGACTTCCTCACGAGCCACTTGGCAGCCGGCAAGATCGTCTATGGTATATTGCATTTGAGATTTCACCAGAACCCTTGTTGACATTGCGCAGGTATCAACACCGGCTACGGAGGCAGCGCTGATACCCGAAGCACCGATCTGCTGAGCATGCAGCAAGGCCTGATCCAACATCAGAATTCGGCGATCCTTCTGCCTTCAGACGTCGGTCGAGGATATACTGATCTGAAGTCACATGCACTTCCTCGACGTGTCGTTCGAGGATCAATGCTCGCTCGATGTAAGTAACCAGATGGTGTTGAACTACCCATTCGCTGACATTCTTTTGAGGCAACTCACTGCTGCGGGGTCATTCTGCTGTCCGTCTGGAGGTCATACAAAGCATCATCGTGCTACTCAACCGCGACTTCATTCCCATCGTCCCTCTTCGAGGCAGCATTAGCGCTTCCGGCGACTTGATGCCGCTATCTTACATTGCCGGCACTTTGGAGGGAAATCCTGATATTTACCTCGATTGCTACATCGATAAGGGCAAGCGCGAAGTGCTGAATGCTCGACAGGCCCTGCAAAGAGTTGGTCTTGCGCCCATGGTCATGATGCCAAAAGAGGGCTTAGGCTTGATGAACGGCACGGCAGTGAGCTGTGCTGCTGCGTCTTTGGCTCTGGATGAAACACAACACCTTGTTCTGGCTGCACAGGTGCTCACTGGTATGTGCACCGAGGCGTTGCACGGCTCGTCTGACAACTACCATCCGTTCATCTCGAACGCGAGACCACATGCTGGGCAGATGCACGTCGCTGAGAACATCCGACGAATGCTTGATGGATCAAAGCTTGTTGTGGGAACGGATGCGAGACATGCTGGTTTGTACCAGGATCGCTACGGGCTGAGAACGAGTCCGCAGTGGATCGGACCGCAAGTGGAGGATTTGATGCTCGCATGGGAACAAGGTAAGTCGACGAAGCTGTTGAAGACGAATATTGAATGATTGCTGATGATCGCTTCTAGTTCGAGTTGAGCTCAACTCCACCACCGACAACCCTCTCATCGATGCTGAAGCACAGCATGTGCATCATGGCGGCAACTTCCAAGCAGTATCTATCACGTCTGCCGTGGAGAAGGCTCGTTTGGCGCTACAGATGCTTGGAAAGCTCCTGTTTGCGCAATCCTCCGAGCTCATCAATCCGATGCTCAACAACGTACTTGCGCCAAACCTGTGCTTCGACGATCCGGACATCTCCTTCACCTTCAAAGGGGTCGACATCAACATGGCAGCTTACATGTCAGAGCTGGCGTTCTTGGCCAACCCAGTGTCATCTCATGTTCAGTCGGCAGAGATGCACAACCAGGCGTTGAACTCGCTGGCTCTGATCTCGACGCGCTACACGATGGATGCCGTGGAGATAGTGTCACTCATGACGGCGACGTATCTCTATGCCGTCTGCCAAGCTTTGGATCTGCATGTGCTCTATGTGGAGTGTTTTGCCTTACTTGAGCAGAACGGTCGGGCAGCGTTCGATGCTAAGTTCGGCCAACTTCTAGGCCCCGAAGCTCTAAATAGCACCTGGTTGGATGTACTCGGTGCTATTCGAGCGGCACTGGCAGGCTCTAAGTCCAAAACCTCATTGCAGCGGTCTCAGATAAGCGCCGAAGCGACTGTCTTGCCGCTAACGAAAGCGATCGTCAGCAGCGGCAGCACAGACCAAGGCTCCCTGAAAAGTATCAATAGCTGGATGATCGAAATCGCGACCATCATCAACACCTCAATCCGCGTAGTGAGAGCCAAATTCGCTTCAAAAGGCCCGTCGACATCGAAGTTCCTTGGGCATGGCTCGGCACTCATGTATAGATTCGTGCGTGAGACGTTGAAGGTTCCCTTGCATCGAGGCTTGATCGAGCACCCGACCTACCCAAGCGACGTCCGAGACGAGATTACTATGGTTGGCAAAGACAAGGTCACGATCGGAAGCCGAATTGGAGTGATCTACGAGGCCTTGAGGAGTGGACGTATGAGGGACGTGTTCATTGAGAGCTTGGCTTGAAGTGGAAAGGGTTGAGGCTCAGAGAGAGAGAGAGAGAGAGAGAGAGGCAGATAACCAGCATTAGAACATACATACAAGACTCGTGAAACCCATACCCTTCCCTGCCTGACATCAATATTAAGCACCAGCAACCGGGCGGACATTCATCCAAAGCGGGATCTTCTCCCACATCAGAAATGTCTTCTGTGCCCGAATCCAGTCTGTTTCTTTATCAACCAACTCGAAGTCAAAGTTGTACAAAAGCTTTGCCAGCACCAACTTCAACTCCATCCAGGCCAAATTCTGTCCGATACAGTTCCTCGGCCCAGCTGAGAACGGCTGCGCCAGGTCCCTCTCATCGTTTTCATACGACGAATCCTCACCCAACCACCTCTCCGGCACAAAAGCGTTTGGATTCGTCCAGCAGGCTTCGAAACGATTGACTGCGAAAGCAGATATCCCGCAGTAGGTCCCGTGGGGAACCCAGATATTGGCGACGGATTGGCCGGACGGGGAGATTATCATGCGCTCGCTTTCGGTGGGAACGGGAGGGTAGAGGCGGAGGGTTTCTCTGAGGACGGCGGTTAGGTAGGGGAGGGGAGCGAGAGAGGAGGCATTTATTGCGGCGGAGTTGGGGAAGGTGGTGCGGAAAGTGCTTGTGAGATGGGCGTAGGTGGAGGGATTGCGGCAGAGTAGGAAGAGGGCGCCTGAGAGGGTCGTTGCTGTTGTGTCGCTGCCTATGCGATGTTGTGAGTCGCGGTTTTGAGAGAGGAGTGGGAGCTTTTTGCTTACCAGCAATGACGAGTGGAACAGCATTCGCGAATGTTTCGTCCTTGCTGAGTGGTTCTTCTTTCCCATCTTCCTTCCACACAAGAGTCATGAAATCCGGTCTTCCCGTTTCGCCTTGATCCCAGCGGCTCTGGACTCGGGCTTTTGTGAACGCAGCATGGACCGCACGTGTCTTGTAGAACTCGGCGGAGTGAAGATATGGCTCAATCCATCTGAAAAGGCGGAAGTTCTCCCGCAAGTGGCTGCTCAGAATGCCACCCTTCGTGTGAGCGAAGAAGTGTTGCACCCAGGGATGCTCTCTGCGGTTTTCGAGACTGCCAAAGGACTCGCCGAATGTGAGGTCGCCGATAATCTAGTCATTCTCAGTACCTTCAATGAGGGAGCGATGGAAAGTAAAATGCTTACATCAAATGTCGTCCACTCGAACCAAGCGCACATCTCCTGCGGACCTTCTGTAGCTTTCTCCTTAAGGCCGCTGACTAGAAGGTCAACATAACGAGTAATGAGCGGCTCCTGTGCCACGATAGCCCGGCAGCTGAAAGCAGGAGAAAATATCCTTCGATAACGCATATGAAGGTCGTCGTCTGTGGTTGTGACGATATTCTTGAAAGGTTGGAATTTGGCCATGTCTTTCTTGTTCTGTCGTCCATCTTTCGTTTTATGCATGTAGACGTCTACATTATGACCGGTTCAGCAAGATCGTGTTCCCCTGGGCGACAGTTCTAGCTTACCTCGCCATGCTGCGGCGTCCGCAAAGACGACACGATTAGGTCCTATTCGAACCACTCGTCCGTATCTCGTGTGTAGCTTGCCCATGGTATCGTTCGTCGCATCTCCGCGAAGGATGTGGTATGTCCATGGCAAGATGGACGCAGCGTAGAGCTTGGGACCGGGAAAAGATCTAAGAGGGTGGAAGAAGACATTGTAGAAAGCGGTTCCGAAGAAGTATAGAATGCCCTGAGAACTGTCAGCTCATAGAAGTGTGGGCGGTCAAGGGATCACGGACGACCAAACTGCAAGTTATTACAAACGTCTGGAGGCAGTTCAGGTAGTCCATGGTTGAGCATTGATTAAAATATTCTAGTATCGCCTAGTTCGTGGGTGGAGTTTGCTTTTGAACTGAGGCTCGTACAACAGTCACTGATCAGCATGCGAGGATGATGTAACGGTACATAGAGTTCAATTTGAGGCGCCTTGTCGATGGAGTTGCAGCTCTTTACCTGATATAGTATCCTTGATGCAGCGTGGCGGTGACTGTCAACATCTCCTCAAACAGACGAAATTTAGGGTTACACCTCATTAATTAGTGACACTTGCAGCAGTATTGAGTGATGTTTATACTAACTCCTTTCGCAATATGCCTCTCAGAACAGCAAACTTCGAATGACGCCGCGTTGCGAAGTCACTATTTGAGGACCGTAAAGCATGACTGCCATGCCGGCCAGGAAAGCGAAGAAGATCATTACCAGAACACTCTTGAGTTGTATCCGAGTCGTGTCCAGTTTGGCCATCTGACAGCGAAGTTGATTGCTAAGCCTGAAAGACTTGAGTCCGAAAGGAGCCGCAGGTGCGAATGGCCCAGTCTGCGCGGCTCGTCAGTAATATCTCTTCGGGCAGTTGCAGATACCTACCATCTTCGTAAGAGGTTCCACGTTTTCGCGAACGCCAGCGTCGAGTCCGCGTTGCATGGCAGGCAGACCATCTAAACTCCAGGCACTCTTGTATGCCCAGTAGCTGCGAAGTCCCGTGTTAGTATGACGAACATCAGAAGACTGTCTGCAGTGCATACTGGTCCTTGCTCTCCTTCGATTTGCCTGAACTGTAGTCCTTCTCCTTCTTTTCAAACACTTGGTTCAACGTCTTCCGGAAAGTCTTGAACTCATAAAAGGGCACAGAGTATCCGCATGACGAGCCGACTTGATGTACGTCAACCAAAATGATGCTTCGAGTGGCCGGGATAATCTCTATCGAATGGGTGGAAGTAAACTGGTTGAACTCTATTGACTCTCGCTCCAGGATACGTCCTTCATCACAACTTAGTCAAACCAAGTCTGTAAAAAAAAACAAGCTTCTCACTTACCATATCCCCACAGCCTCACGATCCTTGGTGGGCCGTCAAAAGCGTTGAACAGGACTGTGATTCGGCCGTTCTCTCTCACGTGTGCGATTGTTTCACAGCCACTTCCAGTCAAATCCATATACCAGAAGGTCTTGTTGTCGACCAGGCCGAAGTACTCACCGCCCTTGGGGCTGACATTGATGTGGTGTTTGGCGGAGAGTGGAGCGGTGGCGACCCACAGCATCTTCTGCTGGAGAATCCATTCGTAGATGTTCTCGGGGATGAGTTCGTAGAATTGGCCCATGATGGTAGTATTTTCTTAGATGTGATGTGGAAGTAAGAGGCGTCAATTGACGGTCAACGGCAGTCATGTGTATGGAAGGTGTGAGGTGTGTCACGCGAATGGTGCAGCCGAGGTCGGAGGTCCGGGGTATGCCCTATAGCCTCCCATGCTAGGAAGTGACAACGATATGAGTTGCAAGAACAACCACGAATACATGTATGATTACACGTTCTCGATGATCTTTCGTGTTGTGCAAGAATCCAAAATGCAGCAAGAGACGTGTTGGTGGGTAAGACAATAACCAAACCTCCGTAATGTCGTGGCTTATGAGCTGAGATCGGCGATGGATCCAAGATGAGGTCCGGTGGAAATGCAAGTACTAGAACTCCAATATACAGCAGGACGGAAGACTTTGGGCGAGAAGTGAATGATTGTTGAAGGAAGAAAGATCAAACGCGTCGATGGCGCGCACGTGAAGTCCAGGAATCATCAGGATTGAGTTTGAGGGTCCGTGCCACGACACTTGGAAGGAGCTCTCTGGCGTCTTTTGGCTGATGGCAGGCACCACCGCGACGACAAACAACCTTGTGCAACACTCCATCTCCCGACAATAACTGGCGACAATATGGCGAACCAGGGCTACGATGTCGTCGTCGACGTGGACGCGGAGGTATGTTCTGATCAGGCCCGCGACAGCCCGTTCATCGCTGAGACTACAGCAGGGAGACCTAGGTCATACTGAACTGAACGACGACCTCGAATTCCACAACTCCAGTACGCTGATCGCATTCATGACCTTCGTACACATGTCTGACCTGCATAAACAGCATTCGACAATACCAATGCGCGCAACAAGATCCAACCCGATCAGAGCACTGGCTCCTTCCTCAATCCCTCGCGACAGCCCTCCTCCTCGAAACGCTTCCTCTGGACCATCGCGTTCTACCAACAGTTCTTCGACGTCGACACCGATCAGATCTTCCACCGATGCCGCGCCGCTCTCTTTCCCATACAGAACTTCCTCGATGTTATGGAGGGGAATCCCGACCTCTACGGTCCCTTCTGGATAGCCACTACCGTCGTCGTCATCCTGTTCCTGACAGGCACAATTAGTCAATACTTGGCACAGAAAGGAGCTGGACACTTTGCATATGACTTCGAGTTGCTGTCGGGAGCCGCGGGCTTGATTTACGGCTACACACTGGTTATTCCCCTGGCGCTATGGGGCGTGTTGAAGTGGTTTGGAAGTGAGAGTGCCAACGTGATGGAATGCTGGAGTCTCTACGGCTACGCGAATCTCATCTGGATACCTGTCGCGTTGGTCAGCTGGAGTCCCCTGACTGGTGAGCCATATCAAACTCTATTCAACGAATGGGACATGTATTAACATGCGACAGCTCTGAACTATGCTTTCGTCGGTGTGGGATTCGCATTGAGCGCTGTCTTCCTGTTCCGCAATCTCTACCCGGTTGTCTCTGCCACAGATGCCAAAACATCCCGAATACTGCTCATTGTTGTCGTTGCTCTCCATGCCGGTCTAGCAATCGCGATCAAGATCACGTTTTTCGCACACGGCAGCCCTGCTGTTAAGACACCGAAAGTGGACGACGGCGATAAGGAGGGCGATGCCGTTCGGATGCTATTTGGCATGTAAACTCTGTAGGATTAGAGACCGATCAGAACACTTTTGTACTCTACAGCATTAAGTCACATGTAAATGTTTTCCGCCATCTCTGTTGATTTAACTCGACCAATATGAGCGCTGTTTCCGATGCTGGGTGCTATCTTCATTGACTTCCATATGGCTTGACCAATGATCCTGATAATCGATTGTGTTTGTCGGAGGCTCTGGACGCGACAAAAATAATACGAAGTGAGTCACGTTGATGGATGCATATGTGATAGTACCTGGTACCCGAAGCCGCGGGATGTGCACACACAGCAAATCGTCATTTTTGGTGGGGCTTCGGTCGTTCTTCCTCTACGCCCCAAGCCAGTTTTCACCTTCGCCCACACTACAGGACGCACTGTCGCTCCTCGCATCATCAGCCCGCATCTCCCGCACTTGCGCCGCTGCGCGCAGACATCGCCAGCCTGCCTCGCCGTCGTAGTATGAGGCCACGAGCTTACTACCACAATCCGGATCCAGGTGGCCACTCACTGCGGCCTCACTACACGAACAGCTGAATTACCCTACCTGCACCTGCCTTGAGAGCCAATACATTGCCTGTCATAAGCAAGTCTACCGGAAACAAACGTCTTCCAATACCAACATAATGCCTCCAAAAGGAAAGAAGGGAAAGAAGGGCGGCAACGAGGACTGGGATGACGGCCTTGGAGAGGTCGCTGACCCCATCGCGCAGGCAGAGGCAAATAACAAAGCCGCCGACGCAGCTCAGGATGCGGAGGAAGGTGATAATGCTGGTGGCGGCGGCGGCCTGATGGCAGCGTTGAAGAAGAACAAGGAAAAGCGCCGCAAGAAGGGCAAGACGGTGGACAACGACTTTCTCGATCTTGAAGATCCCACAGCAGATGGCGACGGGACCCCTGCCCCACCAGCAGTAGACCTGGATGCCAAAGCACCAGTAGAGGCCACCATGGACGACGAGGATCTCTTTGATCAGCCCGCCAAGGGTAAGAAGGGCAAAGGTGGAGGCAAGAGCCAGCCAGCCAAGAAGGCCGCTGAGCCTGATGGCGCCGACGAAGATGATGAGGCTGGTGGCATCAAGACGAAGGCACAGAAAGACAAGGAAAAGAAGGAACGCGAGAAACAACGCAAGAAAGAGCAGGCAGCGGCCAAGAAGAAAACTACTGCTCCCGCCGCACAGCCGAGAAAAGAAGAGGCAAAGGTGGAGGAGGCTGCTCCAGCTCCAGCGTCTGAGCCTGCAGCACCCGGTGGCAAAAAGAAGAAGCTACCTCCTGCACTTGCCGCCCTTCAGAAACAGCAAGAGGAGCTTCGTCGGCAACAGGAGGAAGATGCTCGAGCCGCTGCTGAGGAACAGGCTCGCGCAGAAGAAGAGAGGAAGAATCTCGAGGAGGAAGAGAAACGCAAGGAGGAAGCGAAGGCTGCAAAGAAAGCCAAGGAAAAGGCCAAGATCGAGCAGATGAAGAAGGAAGGCACTTACAAGACTGAGAAGCAGCGTAAAGACGAAGCTCAGCAGAAGCTTCGTCTGCAGCAGATGCTCGAATCAGGTGCCAAAGTCGCTGGAATTGAAGGAGACGCAGAGCCAAAGAAGCCCTCATTGAAGGATCAACGGAAGAAGAATCCGCGAAAAGAGGCCGAAGAACGAAAGGCTCAGCAGGCTCGTGAAGAAGAAGAAGAGGCGCGCCAAAAGATGGAGGAGCTAAAGTTGAAAGAGGAACAGGAGAAACTAGCCGCCGCGGAGGCTGAGAAAGTGAGATTGGAGGCAGAGGCTAAGAAGGAGGGAGACGACGACGACGAGCTTGGAGACTGGGAGGCCATGGCCGAAAAGGAAGAAAGTGGTGTCAAGGACAGCTGGGATGCAGATTCTGAAGATGAGGCTGTCAAGCCTGCAGTCAACGGCAAGCCTGCGCAGAATGGTCCGACGAGCGCCAAAGCCAACATCAAGAAGAATGACGACGAAGACGAAGAGTCCGACGAAGATTCAGATGACGATGACGACTCCGGCAGTAGCGAAGAGCAAACCGTTGCAGAGAGGCAGGCAGCGCTCAGACGCCAACAAGCAGCCGAAAAGCGGCAACGCGAAATGGAAGCTGCAAAAGCCGCCGCATCTGCAGACAATCTGCGATCTCCTATTTGCTGTATTCTCGGTCACGTCGATACTGGTAAGACGAAACTGCTCGACAAGATCCGCCAGACGAACGTCCAAGAAGGCGAGGCTGGTGGTATCACGCAACAAATCGGCGCTACGTACTTCCCCGTTGAGGCATTGCAAAAGAAAACCAAGGTCGTCAATCAAGACGGTGCGTTCGAATTCAAAGTGCCTGGTCTGCTCGTCATTGATACACCTGGTCACGAGTCTTTCACGAACCTGCGAACTCGTGGTAGCTCGCTCTGCAACATCGCTATCCTGGTGGTAGACATCATGCACGGTCTTGAACCACAGACTCTGGAGTCAATGCGTCTTCTGCGCGATCGCAAGACGCCGTTCATCGTCGCACTCAACAAGATCGATCGTCTCTATGGCTGGAAGAAAATCGACGACAACGGCTTCCGTGACTCTCTGAGTCTGCAGAAGCCGGCCGTCCAGAGTGAGTTCCGCGACAGACTAGAGAAGACTAAGCTTGCCTTCGCCGAGCAGGGATTCAACGCTGAATTGTTCTACGAGAACAAGTCCATGGCAAAGTTCGTCTCGCTCGTACCGACATCTGCACACACGGGAGAAGGTATCCCCGACATGATCAAGCTTCTGATCACTCTTACCCAAGAGCGTATGACGAAGCAGCTCATGTACCTCTCCGAGGTCGAGTGTACTGTTCTCGAAGTCAAGGTTATCGAGGGTCTTGGAACGACTATAGATGTCGTTTTATCCAACGGTATCTTGCACGAGGGCGACAAGATCGTTCTTTGCGGTACCGAAGGCGCTATTGTAACGAGTATTCGAGGACTCCTCACTCCTGCGGAAATGAAGGAACTCCGTGTTAAGTCGGCGTACGTCCACAACAAGGTGGTCAAGGCTGCCCTTGGTGTCAAGATTGCGGCGCAGGGTCTTGAGAATGCCATTGCCGGATCCCGTCTACTTGTCGTCAAGGACAAGGACGATGAGGATGAAATTGAAGAACTCGAAGAAGATGTCATGGGCGACCTCGAGAATCTCATGTCGAAGATCTCCAAGTCGGGTCGTGGTGTTACTGTCCAAGCCTCGACGCTTGGATCCCTCGAAGCTCTCCTTGAGTTCTTGCGCACCTCCAAGATTCCGGTTGCAAACATCTCCATCGGACCCGTCCATAAGCGAGATGTCATTACAGCTTCGGCAATGTTGGAAAAATCGCCAGAGCACGCCGTCATGCTGTGTTTCGATGTCAAGGTTGACAAGGACGCACAGGAAATGGCCACCCAAATGGGTGTCAAGATCTTCACCGCAGAGATCATCTACCACCTGTTCGACGACTTCACGAAACACATGCAATCACTACTCGCTCAGAAGAAGGAGGAGAGCAAGCTGTTGGCCGTCTTCCCTTGCGTCCTCCGTCCGGTTGCTGTGTTCAACAAGAAGGATCCCATCGTCGTCGGTGTCGATGTAATCGAAGGAGATCTCCGCATAAACACGCCAATAGCAGCTGTCAAGCAGAATCCAGTTACCGGTGCGAAGGAAGTCATCTCGATGGGCCGTGTCACCGGCATCGAGCGAGACCACAAGCAACTTCCCATCTGCAAGAAGGGCCAGCCCTCTGTAGCTGTCAAGATCGAAGGGGGCAACCAGCCAGGCTACGGACGCCAGCTGGAGGAGAAAGATATGCTGTACTCGCTCATCTCTCGTGCCAGCATCGACTGTTTGAAGGAGTACTACCGCGACGAGGTGTCCAAAGACGATTGGGTAAGTAACGCTCGGGCTGTGACTCTATTGTCCGATACAACTACTGACATTTCCTTTTTAGAACTTGATCGCGAAACACCTAAAGGGTCTCTTCGATATTTCATAATGTTTGAAAAAAGGTTGCGAAGGCGATGCCTGATGACTTGGAGACTCAGCTTTGCATTCGGGTGTTCAAAATGGTGCGGTATAGACAATGCGTATTGTTGTAACTTCTCTCTTCACATGACTCAGGAAAATTCTCACTTCTACACATACGTTGCCTTACTGCTGATGGCGCGACATGTTACGGGCCCTGGATTTCACATGCAAATTCCGCGCTATTCCATGTGAACGTTGGCTTTTGGCATGTGATTTCCACACCGTCTCTGTCTTGGTGCTTCACTTAGTTCTTATTGATCTACGACCTCAATGTATCGAAGAGGCAATAGCAGAGTTACTCGATTGATCGCTATTTTTTACATTCACTCCACCTTGGTCTGCAAACAAGATCTAGATCTTTTGCGATGATCAACGTCCCGTCTCCTTGCTTGAAGATTTAGACTGAGCTTATAAGAGGACTTTGAGACCGGTGTACGATCCAAAATCGTAGAGGCCATCTCCATGCTCGCTAGAATATATACCCATGTCTCTTTATATTGATCGGGTCATTGCCGGGTTGCTCTTTTCTGAGGCGTTCCTCGTATGACGTAGCTCCGCGGGTTGTTGGTGGGAGCTGCTAAAACAGGGAAGACTGCATGTGCCTTCCACCACCGACTCACAACTTCACTTCTTCCATTGACTGCTTCTCCACCTCGCCGACATCCCTGTCCGGCGCTCCTTAGGCGCATTCCCGTTTGTCCACCGGTCAATTCACGCCGAGATAACCTGCAAGATGGATGGTCTCCGGGAGAAACTGAAGCATACCCGCCTGTACGATGCGAAAGTGGGCGCAATCCATTTGAAGGTTCGTAAAATGGCTTTCTTATGAGAGAAATTTTGACCATCCGCCTTCAGAATAAACTCGGGAAATTTGGAAATTTGGTGAATCAAAACCACAGGCACGACGAGGAACACGAACAGAAGACCGATGCCAAGCGGACCCGGATCGCGGAAGGCCACAGATTTCAGTCCTTTGCTCCAGAGCGGGACGGCAACAAGATCAAATGGTACATCGATGGCAGAGACTACTTCCATGCTGTGTCCGTGGGACTGGAGAGAGCTAAGGAGACCATCTATATTGCCGATTGGTGGTTGAGTCCAGAGCTGTTCTTGAGGAGACCCCCCTATTTCAACCAAGAGTGGCGGTTAGACACTGTCCTCAAGCGAGCCGCTGAGAGAGGAGTGAAGATCTACGTGATTGTCTACCGCGAGGTTGAGCATGCTTTGACCTGCAACTCACAGCACACCAAGCATGCCTTGACTGCATTGTGCCCTGAAGGAACGGCCGGCTATGGCAATATCCGTGTTATGCGGCATCCTGACCACAACGTGTTGGAGAATGCGGGAGACATGACCTTTTACTGGGCGCATCATGAAAAGTTCATCGTCATTGATTATGATTTGGCCTTCATCGGAGGTCTGGATCTTTGCTTTGGTCGATGGGACAGCAAGCAGCATCCGCTGGCCGATGCTCACCCCGCAGGTGTGCAAAATGAGGTCTTTCCCGGTCAGGATTTCAACAACAACCGCATCATGGACTTCCAAAGTGTACAGGATTGGAAGAGTAACGAGGTCTCCAAGGCAGACTACGGACGAATGCCGTGGCATGATGTTGCCATGGGCTTGGTCGGACCTTGCATTTATGACATTGCCGAACACTTTGTCTTGCGATGGAACTTCTGCAAGCGTGACAAGTACAAGCGTGACGACAGGTATGACTGGTTGACCCTGGCAGGACGTACAGACGAGGACGAAGATTTGGTCGGGGTTCAGAGGCCCAAGCATCCAGTGGGCGATTACATTCATCATCCGCTTTCACCGTTGGACGGCAAGAAGGGCAATCCCAAGCAGAACAAAACCAAGCAACATGCTCATGACGGCAGAGAACATGTCGAAGCAGACGAATTTCACGACGCTCAAGAAGAACTGGACGAACATGGCTATACCAAGGATCAACATGAGTGGGGTCGTGGTATTCAGAAGGACTTGCAAAATCATGGTGTGCACGTGCCGAAATTTCGCAAGGACGAGAACTTGCACAAGGAAGGCATCGGCAAGCAAGAGAATCCGAAGGTCACCGGAAATAACCCACAAAAGGAGGGCTTCGTCTCTGCCTCGGGTGGTATGAGTGCAAAGCGTGAAGGCTATCCATCTGATCTGGTCACTCAGGGTACGGTCACTGCTCAAGGTACCGTTCATGCGCAGCTCGTTCGATCTTCAGCAGACTGGTCTTCTGGTATCCTCGCAGAGCAAAGTATCCAGAATGCTTACTGCCAGGTCATCCGCGATGCGAAGCACTACGTCTATATTGAGAATCAGTTCTTCATCACAGCTACGGGCGAGCACCAAGCGCCTGTTCACAACCAGATCGGTGCTGCAATCGTTGACGCTGCTGTTGCTGCAGATAAGGAGGGCAGGATGTTCAGAGTCATCATCATGATGCCCTGTATCCCTGGTTTTGCGGGAGATCTTCGAGACGATGCGGCTACTGGAACGCGAGCGATCATGGACTACCAGTACAAGTCTATCTGCCGTGGAGAGCACAGTATTTACGGACGCATCAGGGCTGCTGGTGTCGATCCGACGAAATACATCTTCTGCTTTAACCTCCGATCCTATGATCGATTGAACAAGACGCCAGCTCTGAAGGCACAGGAGGCGAAGGCTGGCGTAAACTATCAAGAAGTTCAAAGGTGAGGAAGGGAAGGGAAGGGAAGGAGGAAAGAAAAGCGAAGAGACAAGCTGACATTCCGTATAGGGCCAACGCTCAAGAGATCATGCCCGAAGGCGTCGATGCTAGCGAAGGCAGTGAGGGTGCTGGTTCAAGTGGCTTCAGGAAAGCCGGTAAAGAAGGTGGCATCAAGGGGCTTTTTAACAAGATCAGGAGAACCAGCGTCGATTTAGATGAAGAGAAGAAAGTGCACTCCGAGGACTCACGGGACGATCAGGCAGAATTAGCGGATAAGAAGAGACGTTTCGAGGAGCATAATCATCCGCACAAGGATAAGTATGAGGGCAGTGAGGACACCATTGCCAAAGACGCTATGCTTGGACAGAAGAAAGTGAGCGAGGAGCCGTACGCGGGACGCACGGACGATGGAAAGAGGAAGGGTGACGACGAACACGACAATGAATTGAGACAACAAGAGTTGGAGAACTTCGTGCAGGAAGAGCTCTACATCCACGGAAAGGTAAAAGCTCCAATCATCATGACGCTTAAAAGTGTGGCTAACGGAGAAATAGATTCTCATCGTTGACGACAGGATTGTCATATGCGGCTCAAGCAACATCAACGACCGAAGTCAGCTCGGCTTCCACGACTCGGAGCTTAGTATCGTCATGGAGGATACTCTGCCTCTCCAATCGAAGATGAATGGCCAAGATTTCACAGCCGGCCATCATGCCGCCACCCTCAGAAGAATGCTCTGGCGAGAACATCTAGGTCTCCTTCCACCTCAAAAATTGGATGCCACAGACGACATCAACGCTCAACCACCTGATGACGGCGATAACGAGTGGTCATCGGGCGACGAACACGACAAATTCGTCGAAGACCCTCTCTCCGAAGAACTCTGGCAAACATGGACGAAGCAGGCCACCGTCAACACTGCCATATTCCGACACCTGTTCCATGCTGATCCGGATGACAACGTAAAGACTTTCGAAGAATACGACAAATTCTTGGGCGTAAAAGGAAGCAGAAAAATGGGACATATCTACGATATGTATCAGCCGGTCGATATTGTGAGGAAGGAGCTGGACAAAATCAAGGGCCACTTGGTCTGGATGCCGTTGAGTTTCCTTGAGAATGCGGAAATGGCGGAGAAGGGGATGCAGGTGAATTCTTGGACGGAGAGTGTGTATACCTAGTCTTGAGGCTCTTTCGTTCGCCGAGCGGGACATTACGGTCGATTCAATGCAATATCATGGACTGCTGCAAGAGCTAGCTGAACAGGCTTTGACGGCTTCTCTTCCTACTTCGTTCGCTACACGTTCGTCCTACTGTGTCGTTCATCGCCTCATAGTATGAAAGAACGAATTGGACTTTCATTGAGAGGGACGAGGGACAAATGAAGACAATAAGACGGACGACGGACGAAGACCATAACGAAAGATGAAAGATATCGAAGACGATGGACCAACGAAAAGGAGTCAATTTTCTAGCCATGTCATTCGTCCTTCTCGATCGTCCTCTCTCTATTCCCCTTTCGTCGCTCGTTCGTTGCCTAATTATACCCCTTCGTTCTCGTCTGTGCTCCATTCGTTGTCTCGATTCGTTGTTATACGTTCCCAGTTCGTAATCTGTAAGTTACTTCGTTGTTTCCTTTTCGCTGCGCTATCGCTACATCATCGTTGTCTCGTCGGTTATACAAGAAATGAGATGGAAGAAGCAGAGTCATCAACTGCTGATGTAGTAAACGGGCGTAATGCGTTCTACTCTGATAAATAACCTTTCGCTCATTGGTGGGTCACCCGTGCCGGATGCTCCTTCCGAAAGCGGTAGGCGGGGCTCGCTAGTTTATTTACCCCGCGGCAAGTGAACGTTCGAGTCTGTGACGGCGAGCTGCACATTATTGTTCGAGATTTTGGGAAGCAAGGCACAGATACAGATACCCAAATTCCGGCTTTTTTTCCTGTTCGCATCTGCTTCTTTGAGGCGGCTAGCCTTGTCGTGTTCCGTCTGCTTTCTCCGGGATCACTCTTTCCTTCACTCTCCGACGCTTCGAACAATACCAACCGCCGGCCATGAGCTCAACAGCGAAATGCGAACAGCCCATCAAGCTGTATTCCCATCCAGGCGGGCCCAATCCCTGGAAAGTCGCTCTCATCTGCACCGAACTCTCCATCCCGTACGAGTCACAGATCATGGACTTTGCGCAACTGAAGGAATCTCCGTTCGAATCCAAATTTCCAAACGGCCGCGTACCCGCTATTGAGGACCCCAACACAGGCATGATGCTGTGGGAGTCCGGTGCAATTATCGAATACCTCCTCGAGACCTACGATCCGGAGAACACGCTCTCGTACACCACTCCCCGCGAACGCTACGAGAGTAAATGCTGGCTGCACTTCCAGATGTCCGGACAAGGACCCTATTTCGGGCAAAGGGCATGGTTTCTGCTATATCATCCAGAGAAGGAGTTGAAGAGTTGCTTAGAGAGGTATGGGAATGAGATCAGACGGGTACTGGGAGTAATCAACACGCATTTGAAGAAGCAGGGAACACCTTATTTGGCCGGAGACAAGTGCACATTTGCGGATCTGGCTTTTGTGCCGTGGCATTGGTTGTTGTTGTACGCTCCATTTATCATGGGAGAAGAGTTCGCGGCGGAGTGGGAGAAGGACTTTCCTGAGTGTTGGAGGTGGAATGAGATGCTGCAAAAAAGGCCGTCGGTGGTGAAATGTCGTGAGGAGAGGATACAGGCGATACAGGCGAATCGACATTGAGAAACGGCGGTAATGCTGGGATCTTTTCGCCGATGGGGCGTGTGGCATACTCAAGATACACATGTATATTCCTTTGCCATGGCGGCGGTGCGGTGGTAACGTGTTCAGGGAGGAAGTCGTCTCAGCGCCTAATCGTCACCCCAGCCGCTTCGAGCAATCCCGGATGCTGCGGTCAACCTGAGGCAAATCGAAACGACGCGAGACGACTAGGTGCGGTGACGAATTCCTCCCTAGAAACGTTATCCAGGACGGCAACAATCAAGACCTCCCAGCAAAGACCATCTTCTCACTATTCTCCACAAACAACCTCAGTGATCCTTCGTGCAGCTCGCCAACACCTGCTCCCTGCTCATCCTGCCCTCTATCGCAGCCTTAGACTTGGGCTGCGGAATATTGCAGCAGAAGTTTCCAAAGATGTCGTAGACGTCCACATCAAACGGAGATCCGTCGGTTCAAGCGACGAGGACATTTAGTATTTGACCGCCTTGCCACTCAGCAGATGCCCAGCCGAAAGAGTCGTTCTGGGGTCACATGCCAGCATCATCATGGTCATGTTATAATTGTCGAAATTGCTGCTGTGGAGGTAGGAGTACTTTTGCTTGAGCTTTTCCGGGATCTTGTAGAAGGCGAGGGGAATGCCAATACGCTGGATACTGTCAGCTGGGTGGTAACCTGGTATTAGGTACATCACACCTGCGAGATGGAGGAGATCATGGCCGGTCCATTCGATGTGGCAGAACCGTTTGAGGCCGCATCGAAGATTGGATGTATCCTCGAAAGCGACACGAGCTGTACGTATGGCACGTTCCGAGCATGTACTTCAGCCGGGCGATTGATACGAATGGCCTTGACCTTTGAACCAACCAGGGAGAAGTTGCCGTCTCCGGAAAAGTCAGGCGGCGGCGTAGCAATACCGTTGGGGCTGAAAGTTTTGAAGCCTGGCAGGAGAGGATCTGTTGGCAGAGAGCGTTTCTCGGAAGGATACCATAACAAACAAGCCACGAGTTCACTCAAACCCTTTATGTCCATGTCTCTGGCTTTGGTCATGATGGAGATCCCATTATATGAAGTAACGTCTCCGCAAAATAAGACAATGGGTCCTCGCTAGTCGTATTTGGCTTTTCCTGTAGACGGAATCAGCAAAAGTACTTCGATATCGTCTTGGTGTCTGAGTGTACCGTTGGTCGCCCCGAGAAGAACCTTGTTCGAAGTCGTATGCCTCATGACAGATCCATCGTCGTAAACGAAGGTGATCTGATATCCCAGTTCCCTCTCCAGCAAAGGGTTGGAGACGGTGTAGTTCGCCGTTGATTCGCCATTGGTAATGACCTGTCGGTAATCCACCTCCTCAGTCGTCGGCAGCTCTGAATCATCTTCAATGCAGAATATCGGGAGCCAACCAAACTCGGGCTTGCCCTTCTCCGGATCGAAGATGAAGACCCGCTTCATATTCTCAGCTGGACGATGTGCAAAATCCTTGAAATTGTGGCACAACACCATATGAAATCGCCAGTCGGCTCGCTGACACTACGCACAGCAATACTGCTCAGGTTAGCATCAGTTTTCTTGAATGAGGACGGGAATGCAAACGAAACAAAGCATCTTGGCATCTCTGGCATGTCAATGCACCTTGATTGGTACAGGACGGACATCGAACTCCAGACATCCTGTTGCAGCTGAGGATGAGTAGTGGTGAGGTTTTGAAACGACAAGCCTTGGAGAGGTAAGAGAGAAAAAACAAACACTGCGCTTGCTCAAGTAAATCGGCCTAATAAATGGAAGCTGAGGTACCTTGCAGATCTGTGCGTTCCCGCAGTGGCGGCGTCGATAAACATTTGCCTTTGGCCATGCAGGAATCTCAGGAAAACACGTTCCTATTAAGCCGGACGATAAGTTATATGAACAGGAGCAGCTTTCTTTTTCATAATCGTCTATCTATACGTCAGCTTCTCACAGACAAAGCAGAAGGAGACGAAGTCATGCATCATGTCATGCCACGCCCATTCCTAATTCATTCCGCTCATCATTGTCTGCACTCCTCCCACAATAGCGCCGTCCAGCACCACTCTATGCCTTCCCTATTGCGCCTGGTGCCGCGGAGTACTGATGACCATCAATGCATTCAAGCCTCCTCAACATCCGCGGGTGCTTGGCCCTCAGCGTCGGCTGGAGCGTCCTTCATGTCCACGTCAGGCTTTTGCTCGGCCTCCTTAGACTCTGCTTTCCGCTTCTCCTCCTCGGCCTTCTTCTTGGCCTCCTCCTCGGCCTTCTTCTTGGCAGCAGCCTCTTCAACGATCTTTCGTCGCTCTTCTTCTTCTTCCTGACGCTTGTCATTGAATCGCTGAATGACTGGGCCGGCAGATGCGCGTAGCTCTTCGAACTTGGCGACATACTGGGCCTTGCTGGCATCCTCACCGTCCTCATACAACCAGTCCTATGTTCAGTCAGTATGGCTTCAAGCAGAAAGAAATCACGTTCATGGCTCACCTCAAGCTGGTCGCACTTCTCCCGAATCTTGGTCTTCTCGTCATCGCTAGCGAACTCGGAGTAGCCGTTGCTCTCATACGGTTCCTCAATCTTGCTGCGCATAGCATAGATCTCGGACTCGAGCTCGTTCTTCTTGTCTTCTGTCTCGGCGACAAGCTTGTCTTCAGCGACCATCTGGCCCTCTTTCTCCATGAAAGAATCCTTGATCGACTGATCAAGCGACGCGGTGCCCGCGGACAGGGGCAAGTCACCCTTGCGTACCTGCTTCTTTACCTTGCGGGTCTTGGGCGCCTTGGCCTCGCCATTGGCTTTGTCGTCGGTGTCCATTGCCTGTCGACTCGTCAGCAATGGTTCTTCGGTCTTTTGGCGCTTCGCCGCTCGAGATCCGATATGCGGGCTCGTATACTCAATCGCCCTTTCCTCCTCTTCGCTCGAAACAAACGCACAACGATAACGCAAAATTTGGACTGTACTCACGTCACCATCTTTCTTCTCGTCCTTGGACTCCGGCACTGGCTCCTCAATCTCCTGCTCCTCAACGTAATATCCCTGCTCCACATTCAAAACACCGTGCAAATTCAGCCGCGCCTTGAGCTTGCAGATCATAAATTCGTCCTTGGCGTCTGCTTTGACACCCTTGACGCTGAAGCGACCAATCCAAGGGTTCATCTTGCCAGGAAGTCCTTCGGGCTTGGCATACTTTGCCTCGAGGTCGAATGCCTGCTTGCGGTAGAATGTCAGGATCTTCGTCGATGGCATGGCGTTGCCCTTATTGAAAACAGTCAGGTTCGTGTCTTCGTCTGGGATATCTGGTGATTTCTCCCAAGTGAATTCGATAGGGTAGTTGACGATATCCTGCACGCTGAAGTCGCGAACACGGAAGACAGGCGAGAGAATGGCACAGCTGAACGCACACCCTCGTGAAATGGCCTCATCGGCGTTCATCGTGAAGGAAAGTGGCTTGCCGAAGAAGGCCTGGATGGCAGCCTTGAGGGAAGGTACACGCGTGCAACCTCCGACAAGCTCAATGAAATCGATGTCCTCGGCCTTCATCTTGGCCTCAGCGAGCGCCTGCTCCAGTGGTGCAGTTGCCTTCTCAAGCAGAGGCTTGACAAGCTCCTCCAACTCTTCGCGCTTGAGCATGCCGCGCACGTCGATATCGTTCATTAGCGATTCGATGTTGATAGGTGCTGCGGCGTTTGCCGACAGAACCTTCTTCAGCTTTTCCACCGCAGCAGCCACTCGTACTTTGGCCTTGGGGTTCTCGTAGATGTCGATCTTGTTCTTCTCCTTGAACTCGTTACGGAAGTGCTCGATGATGGCCTTGTCGAAGTTGCGGCCACCAAAATGTCGGTCGTATGCGGTAGAGACAACCTTGAGCTCCCCCTTGCGGAACTCGCAGATGGAGCAGGTGTAGTTGCTGTGTCCGATATCGATGATTGCGACTCTGCGTGGCTTCTCCTCAGGACCAGGCAAGTCGACCTTGGTGATGCCGTAGCCGAGAGCGGTCGCCGTGGTCTCGTTGATGAGACGGAGGACCTTGATACCGGCCACCTCAGCAGCATCTAGCAAGCCTCTCCGCTGTGCGTCTGTGTACCAAGCCGGAACGGAAATGACCATGTCATTCACCGGCAGTCTCAGCTCTTTCGAGGCGGTCTCTCTCGCCTTGGTCAGGAACATGGCGATCAGCTGCGTAGCTGAGAACTTCTGCTTCTGACCCAAGTACGTGACCTCCGCACCCACCTGGCCGTTGACCTCGACCAGCGGTGCGGAGAGATAGTCCTGCTCGATCTGGACATCGGGGTCCTGCAACGTGCGGCCAGCGAGTCGTGTGAGGGAACCGACAGTGTTCTTGAGGTTAGAGACTTCCTGCGTCTTGGCGGACTCGCCCAGGTATCTGCTCTTGGGACCGAAGCCTACGAGGGTGGGTGTCGCGCGGTTGGAGACTTCATTTGTGATGACGTCCACGCCCTTGTTGCGGGCGACGGCCTGTACACATGTCAGCGAATTTCTGCTTCTGTTTCTACGCCTCACGGCGTTTGTGCATCTCTTGCTGCGGCAGCCTTACAATGACCGAGTTCTGCGTCCCGAGGTCGAGGCCGACCACAGACATCTTGCTTGCGGTGCTTCGAGAGTGTGTAAATGCGTAGCGGTGTGGTTTTGAGAGGTGGTATTGCGGGGAAATATTCGTGTGGGTGGTGTTGCTGGTGGGGTGTCGTTTGGAGAGAAGTTTGCGTGCTGCGACGGGCGGAAAGCTTGTGTTCAAGGAGGGCGGAAAAATTTGTAAAGTCTTCCACGGCGTACGAGAGTTGGAAGAGGAAGTGCGAGGTATGCAGCGTAGTGAGCTGGCTCTCAGCGGAGCGGTGATGTCGGATGGAAAGTGGGCTGGAATTTCTTCGACCTTCGAATCAACCTGAGAAGCTTCTCTCATCGACGATCACGTGCAACCGAAGAAAAGGAAGCTAGTCTAGAGGGCACGGGACATCTCTGGGCAATTACATATGTCATACGTAGTCTTTGGTATGAACATCTGGCGATCACTACCGGCTCGTCTTTGGTTCAAGGTAATACGAACGACAGCAGGAGACTGACGTGGCAACGCCAAACTCTTGCCCGCCTTGTATTGACAATTTGCTCCGCAGGCAGGCCACCCATGACTTCGATGAAACCTCCGCCGTTCAGCGTGTTGACTTCGCTCGGCTTTCGTTCCATGCACAATTCGAAGTCAGGGCCTATCTAGCACCAAAACAGTATGAGCGTGCACATTGCTTCTTCGATGGTCGAACGATGGCATGGGAGGTCGGCGGTTCAATGTAGATACTGGCTCGAAAGTAGCTCCAAGGGCTTCTCATGTGCAGCATGATATGATAATCGACGTGTTATTGGAACGCTGGATTGCGGTGCTTTCCGACCGGCCTGAGACTGAGGCGCGAATAAGATGGTGTGGCTAGCAATAGGATGCGCTCTTTTTGGAACTACAACGCTTGCATTAGCTGGCTGAAGCTAAAGGCATGAATTTTGCACTCAACACTGAAGTCGTTCCGAGCTCTCGAGGACGGCTTTGCAGATACATGCCACCGATATCGCCTGACACATGCGTGAAGATTGCAGCAAGTCACTATCATACGTGATCTAAAAGTACTCAATATAGCGGGATACTATCTGTTAGATGAGGGCTGCTCTCCTCTTCGGATATCCAAGCATCGGCATGAACATCTGAACTGTTGGGAGCATGATCTCGAGTAAGGTCGAGATTGAGTGAGGGAGAACATTCTGTGTCGAAGGAAGATCTGGATGCGGTCGCAGATCCCGAAGCGAATGATTACCACATCGATGAAACCCGGTCGTTTATCAACACCGTGGATCCAGAGTTACAGCAAGGTTGCTTGCATGAGAGAAGAACGGTCCTGGCGATCGTGAGCGAGCGGACGGCCATCGGAGAAATTTTGCTGCAGTGGTGAATCGTGGTAATGTGGTAAGATAGAACGCTGTCGCCACATTCCCCTCCTCACGCATTGACGGACCCAGCGACCGGGTATTGTAAAATGCTCTGGGACACTGTTCCTGCATTAGTGCGTTGAGTTGCGCAATGCGGACCGACCGCTGGGTGAGTGGAGACGTCAATGCGAGCCACAACTCGCAGAGTGGCATGAAATCTTGTGCCTTTTCTTCGAGTGACCACCAGATAAAAGCATGTGCAACATGACACCCGCTTCACATATGCACGGATGATCCCTCCGGCGAGCAGTATTGTCTCGGTGTAGCCGAGTTGGTGAGAGAAAAAACGATTTGTCGACAGTCACTGTGGGTAGATCTTGGCAGATGTTGCACATGTCGATGACAGCGATATGTCTAGCTCATCGTCCACTGGTATTCTTGGCGCTGCTCCACGAGGGATGTACTTGAGCGGTCGTGGCGGCGCCCGCACTTTATTCCAGTTAAATCTCCGACGCAGACAAAGTGAGAGGACCTGATCAACCAGCACTTCGCCAGACGACGTGTGCTACGAGCATCCCACCGAAAAGCACCTCAACCAGTAAATGTGATCGTCTAAAAGTGAGGTCTTGAGATGACGTTGGGGCCACAGCCGAGCACGACCGAGCTTCTCCACGTTCTGCCCTGCGTTCCGCGATGCAAGACAACGGCTTGGGTAACTTGAATAACGCACGCCAACTCCGGGACTTGGGGGTGGATCCCATGAACCTGCTCCAGGGCGTCTCTGTAATTCTTTGAAGCTGAGATTTCCTGATTGCGCTACCGCTGCAGGTGGCAGGTGCGCCTGTCATCAAAGCGCTATGAAATCTTTGCTGGAACCGGCAGCAAGGCGCTAGACGTACGCCTCACGCGGGCGGTGACCAGGGAGCCGGTGTGACAGGTCGCGGATAGATACAGAACCCTAAGGGTATTGCGCAAACTTCTAGGTGTGGCTGCATGGCGGTTGTCTGTGTTTGGTGAGTGGAGCGCCAGGGCCGTGACCAGGTTGTGGGAACAGAGCTGTCAGTAAGCGTGCGCGAGTGCTTCGGTGCACCTTGGTGACAATTACTGCCTGGCCAGACGACGCATGATGCGCCGCCTCAACGTTGCGGGCTATCGCATGCCTGTCGAAGGAGAAAGGATGGGAGTTACACGCAGCAGGAAGTGGTGCGGTTTCGGCGTGTCCTAGCGTGTGTATTGAGGATCTGGACAGCCTGCGATATATCGCAAGGTGGGCAGCGCTGGTAGTGTCGACGACACAGCAATTTATGACAGCTCTCATCGCGGTGGAAGAGGGGAGGGTCGGCGGAATGCGATACGAGGTGACGATGAAGTCGTAGTTGAGGTTCGTAGCATGGGCTATTCTGCATTTGGCTGGCGCGGACAGGGGTCTGGGATCGATCTGGCTTCATCTGCCGCAGCGAGCCCACACCATGTGACTGCCACCGACTCAGCGACTTCACCACTCGGATGCGTGCCGATCGCGGAGAATATGTGCAGGATGCACGCAGGCAAGGCGAGGCCAGCCAGCGGCACGTCGCTCCTATGGCGGATGGGATGCAGCAGCCTGCGAGTCCGGGACGAGTCGAGGATGGGGCAGCGCTGTCTTGTCGCAGAACGCGCAGACGCTTGGAGGGCTTTGGTGGCGTCTGCACGGCGTCTGCACGGCGCTCGTTGAGGTAGGGCCAGCGAGCCTCCTACGGGCAGCATCATCACCACTGCCGCAATCACACGCCCCATGCTCGCTTGTTTGCCTGCATCGCTTGATTGCCTTGCGCGGACGGGGCAGAGGAGCGAGTCGTAGGGCGGATGACTCGGCGTGCGTCAGCTCGTCGTTTGCGAGTAGGTATACGACGTGATAGAGGTGCTTGCGGTGAGCACTACGGCACTGCGATTTGTGACGGGATATGCGCAGGATTGCGGCGTGTGCGGCCCTCTCACATTCTGCCGTGCTCTCTCTGCGCCTCTGCCGTCCGAGAGCTCCGCTGCCACCACTACCGCTACCTCCTGCTGCTGCTCTGTTCGTCCGTCTCACACACCAAACCTTAAACAAGATCTAAACTGCTTGCAGTGCCCCCGTTGGCCGTTGTGCCACATCCAGTGCCCGGGAGCTGGATACGACAGCCGATTTGGTGGGTTCCTGATCGGCGGGCCCAATGCTCTTCTGGAAGAGCGTACTCTAGACACACACCTACCTTCGCTCAAAGCAGTCTGGCCTTCGAGCCTGACCGCAAGGATCTTCTCCCAGAACAACGCAACCCACAGCCGCACCGACCGGCGACGGGGGGGCCAGGCAAGTGAGCCACACCGGCGCCCTAGTCTCTGTCCCCTTTGGTTTTCCTCGTCGCCAACTGCTTTGAGCAGGCCATGTCTGCGGGCTAGCGACAGCAGCAAAAAGGCAGCACGTCGCACCGCTGCCGCCCCCCATGGTATCACAGATCTTGCCTCTTCGCTCAATCCATCTCCCTCTGTCTGGATCCGACGACTCTTGTGTGCGCTGAAGCTGTCACTTGGCTGAGCCCAATGTCTATCCAGAGGGTGGCATAAAGAAACAAATTCGCTCTCCAGCGCCAAAGGTCGAAGCAACATCATCTGGTCGTCGCATCAGACGACCTCGCCCGCCTTGCTATATAGACGAGCCGGCTCCTCTGTCTTCTAGCTTCGGTTCATCCAGCATCTCGGCATCCTTCGCTGAACATTAATCGATTCAAGCGCCGTCCCGATACCCCCGCCTGCCGTTGTCATCACACCGATCCCGCTCATCAACGACACGTACACCGCCAAACACGTCAGACGCATCAAACTCTATTCGGTCAAGACGTTGATATTGAGCTCCTTCCTGACACGCTCGCTGCCGCGTCCAACTCGAACGCACATCAATTTCTCCTCACTTTCAAAGTAAGCCCTCTACATCACCTTTTGGCCTGATCACATGTTAACGATGACACAGATGGCCAAGCCAGGAAAGTGCGAGCACTCTTTCAAGCAGATCAAATCCGACACAACTTTGATCTTGTGGAACTGCAACATGTGCCATTCGGGACCTCACTGGTACATCAATGAGTGCAGCAAGTGTAAGCTCAAGACCTGCGGTCGTTGCACGGAGAAGGCCAAAGCCCAATAAACAAGAGAGTAAATGAAGTTGACCGTCCATCACATGATCTGCTGGGACTAATGCAGTATGCAGATCTTTCCTTCGAAGCTTTTTTGAGGTTATTCCGGAGTTCTGTTTCCTGGTCTCATTGTTGTCTGGTTCATGTGGCTACTGTACAGCGTTACGCGTGGAGTCTCGGCAAACGGCGAAGGCGGACGGATGGAATGGAATGGGGTCAGCATGTGTCAAGGTGGCAGAAGGGATGTCGATCGGGGGATGGGGCCTGCTTTGGGAGTCACGGAGAAACCTGTCCGCGAGGACGATTGGGAGCGAACATTCTTATGCCATGGTGGTGTAATGAAACTACAGTAATACCTAGCAGAGGACGAGGACTTGGCTACTGAAGAGCTGTGGCTGATAATGGATGACCTTATTGAATTGCCAATACGCAGCTTTCCTTGGGGCAAAGCTGTCGATATGAGTTTTCTCAACGAGAGCGTCTCGAATTTCTACTGTCTCTCTATCATTCGACGAGCGACCCTTTGAACACGAAGAATTCCGCTCGTTCGAAAGAGTGCTTCGATTCAGAGAGGGCACATAGGGAGGAATCCATTCCAATTTGACGAGCAGCCTTCTCACTGGATAAATGCCATATTGGCAGCTCTGCCTTGGCAGCCTCCAAATAATCAGGAGCAGGTTCAGGCTGTATTGGAGTGAGCGACGATTTGAGTCTGCAACACGAGGTGAACCCAGAGCTGTCGGTATGAGAAGTTCTTTAACGACAGCGCTTTTGAACTGAGTCTCTCTGCTACTCGACGAGCGACCGCGGCACTCAAGACAGAGCCGATTGTCCTCGATGGTACTCTAAGATTGAGAGTGCCACACCGGAAACGGTTCTCCCGACCTTGCGAGCACCCTTGACATCGAAGGATTCTTGTAACTATCGACAGCTCTGCAGCTCACCATAAGATGACTATCTGAGCCCCTCCAGGTTGTCCCAAAAGCCAACGGAGACTCTTACCCACGTCAGGAACCTACAAATTTGTCACATAAAAGACCTGGAGACATTCCGCGAGCACATGTGTGTTCATTTTCTGTTTCGTTGATACGGCATCCGCCTTTGCACCTTCATGTCTCATCACCACGAGACATCTCATCATCACTTCATCTCTTCGTGCTCCTCGTCACTTCATTCCTTCACGCTCCTCGTCATTCATCACTCATACTCCTCGTCATCTTAGCCCCCAGTTGGTCGGCTTAGTTGGGGCAGGTCTTGTCACTGTCAGCAATTCTTCTTCTTCAAAAGAACAGCTCAGGTTATCTTACAGCGCCGCAAGAGCCGCAAGTCTTGCCGCTGGCGGCTGCGTTGCACTTTGGGCCTATTTCGTAATCAGCAAGACGTTCATCCTGGTGGACGACAGACTCTGCAAACAAGTTGGGTGCATGGTGGCGGTTGATTGTTACGACAAGTTTTCTCGTTTGAGGTGAGTGAGTGGTCTACGGTTCTGACAGTGGTAAATGTGGAGGTGGATTTTGAGAGTCAAGAGAATGTCGACGGAGGGAGGGGTCGGATATATGTAATCTGCTATCAGCCGCGGGGCAGGGTCTTAGGCCCGCCGCACGTGCAGCTAAAAGGTGGTGGTTGCCGCGACGGTAGAACTCTCGCGAGCTACGGACTGCACTACGACGGTAGCACATAACGTAGCACCTGTAAAACACGCCTATATAAGATATATAGCTAACTACATATAAATCGTATCTATAGTATATTTATGAAGTATTACCCCTAATACTACTATTATACCCTAATACTCGTTTTTTCCCTTCGTGTTTAATAAATAATAACTATCTCCTACTATCTCGTTTCTAATGTATATTACCTCTTCTATTATTCTCTCGTTCTTAAAGAAGCTAAAACTTAAGATATCTATCTCTACTAGTACTATATAGTTACTTACTAATCTTATATATAGATCTTATATCTATACTTAAGTATACTAGTAACTCTTATATTAACGTACGTAAGTATAGTCTATTCTAGGAACTTTAATATACCTTATCCAATATATAGTATATATTACGAACGTATACCTAAGATACTTAAGAGCGTATATTTAGTTATAAGGTAAGTTAATATTAATCTCTCTAAGAGGATACTTAATAGGCAATCTACTTAGCTTAGAAGTTCGAGTACTCTAAACCCGATTAGGTAGCTAAGGTAGCCCGTCCTAGGTTATATAGCCTAATATTATAAAAGGAATATATAGGGTTATATTAAGAATTAACTAAATATTCTAAATTAACGAAGTATAAAAAGTCTAAGAAGGGACGAGACGAAAGCGAAGAGTTATCTCCTTCGACAAACGACGCTCCTAGGATACCTAGGGCACTTATATGCCTTAGTTATTAACAAGTATATAAAAGGACGAAGTTCGAAAGGTGCAAACATCGAGATCGTAATAGGTTAGCTATAATAATACTAGATAATTACTATTATAACTTTATTTATAATACTAAGAAGAGTATATTAAAGTAAATACTACTATAGTTTAGTATAACTCCTACTATTCTAGAGCTACCTACTAATAGTAGATAGCTATAATAATAGGTATAATAGGTCGTCTATTATATATTTAGAATTAACTGAATATTATAAATTAATAAAGTATAAAGAGGCTAAGAAGGGACGAGACGAAAGCGAAGAGTTATCTTCTTCGATAAACGACGCTCCTAGGATACCTAGGTTACCTATATACCTTAGGTATTAATAAGTATATAAAAAGATAAAGTTTAAAAGGTATAAAATTCGAGACTATAATATTATAGTATAGTAGAAGAGGTTAAAACGAGGTAGGGTCTTTTAGGGATCTAAACTAGTTATATTAATAAAAGGTATACTTACTAATAATATCGTAGATATAGATAGATAGAAGGAAGGATTAGAGGAGAGAGAGAGAAGATTACTCTCTCTAAATCTAGGGTCTAACTTTAGGACTATATACCTTAGGTATCTACTCCTATTAGCCTCCTAATCTATACTTTCCTTAATATATCTTTTACTTAAATAAACCCTTTATATAGATTCCTTATCTACTTATTAATAATAATCTAACTTTTTATAGAAGATAAGTAAGGATTAGTATAACTACCTTATTACTAATATTAAGCTAGCTTAAAGTATTATTATTAACTAGATAATAACCTATCCTTACTCTATAGTAGTATTATATACGTTATCTAATAGCCTCTTTATACTTAAGTATTTTACTATTAATAAAAAGTATATAAAACTTTATAGTTTTTTTAAATCTCTAATTAGCTTTATAGAGTTTTTAAGCTTTAGAGATAGAGTTTATACGTTTAGAACGAAGAAATCTTATATTTGTAGTAGTAATAGTAGCTCTTAATAATAGAGTAGAATATATTATATACTAAGAGGGTTTAGGTAGCTATAAATATTATATTTAAACGAAGATAATATAACTAATTTCTTAGTAGACCGAGACAGTTAGCTATATACATTATACTAACGTGTTTAACAGGTGGGACGTATTAGTGCTGCCGTCATGGTGGAAGCCGTAGCCCGCTGGGGCGGAACTCCAAATTCTCAGCCAATCAAACGTGGCGTACTGAAGATACGCGGACTTGCTGCATAATAAAGATACCGGAGACGTCCACATCTGATCGGGGCCTGACGCAGCCGACCTTATTACCGACCGACGCGGAAGGAAAAGGTGTGGCGTGCCTCCCGGTCAGCTCCTTCTCCTGAGACGCGACTTCGACCTCCTCATTCGCTCCCTGAATTCTATGAAGCTGCTGCCAGCCGCCGGCGCCACGCTGCTAAGATGAACAACCTACGGCCGCAGTCCAGTCCGCCCTCCAAGAGGAACGTATCACAGTCACAGACCTTACTCAAAGCGATGGTGCGACACAGGGTGCTGCTTGAGCCTATTCGAAGCGGGCGAGGTTGCTGCATTTAACGCGTTGTCCAGGTGTTTGGCGTCACCATTGTGAGCCATTGATGTGTACGCTACGTGTACGAATCTTCAGCATGCGGCGACGAGCATGGCTTCATATGCCTTTTTAACTTTAATCACATGAAGGAAGGTGCCACGGGATGGCCGGACGATCTGTTGCCATTACTCCTGCCCCTCCCCGTCGATTTTGCTTTAAAATGACCACAATATCTTTCTCGTTCTGTTCCATTCGTTCGCTTCCAAAGAACCTGGCGTTCTAGTCCCTTCGTTTCTGTTCCAACACACGCTCCTTGATTCTCTGCTCTCGTAATGGGACTGATCGGATTCCTTCTCCTTTTGATTTCGGTTCATACCCTCGCCTCGCCAATTCTACTGCGACGCAATGCTTCGAGCTTCATTTTCGACGGCGATGCTCCGTGGTCGGTCGACGTCAACGATCTGGCCGCCTCTTTGACTTGTCCGAACGGTGCTCCTTCCGCAGACTCGCCCCCAGTTCTGCTCGTGCACGGTACTGCGACGACCGGAGTAGAGTCATGGGGTGATGGATATGTGCCCGCTCTACTCGACGATGGCTTTACGGCGTGCTATATCACAATTCGTACGTTCAAAGAACCAGTATACAGGCAACTCGACTGACTTCGTATCCAGCAAACCGATCGATGGGCGACATGCAGGTCAACGCAGAATACGTTGCATACAACCTTCACCAGATCTCGTCTCTATCCGGTGGCTTGCAGACAGCGGTGATTGCCCACAGCCAGGGCAATCCGAATACGCTGTGGTCTCTAAAATATTGGCCGAGTACGCGCAACATCACTCGAGCTTTTGTAGCTCTGGCTCCAGACTTCGCTGGCATCGATCTCCTGGGTAGCACGAGTCTGTTAAATGACATCTGCGCGGACGGACTTTGTCAAGCGGCGATGTGGCAGCAGAGTGCCGGCAGCAACTACTACGGTGCTTTGCATGCCAACGACTTCAATGCCTTGGTTCCTACGACGGCCATCTGGACACGGGTAAGCCGGCTCTAGGTTTGAGAGTTCTGCTTGCTGACGTTTCGTTCCAGCTTGATGGCGTTGTTGTACCAGCAGAGGACAATGCTCAGCTCCCAGGGGCCACTGTTATGTCTGTTCAGGATCTTTGCCCTCTCCGACCTGACAGCCACGTTACTATGACCATCTCCGCCGCCGCATACGCTCTCGCATTAGATGCGCTCAACAACGGTGGCATTGCGAGCCTAGCACGTGTCAGAAAGAGCTTCCTCAGCATCTGCTTGCGGGTTACGGCTCAAGGCATGTCCGTATCGCTTGCTACGGATCTGCAGTCTCTGCTAGAGAACCTTGTGAAAGGATTCTTGTAAGCTTTTCTACGTGCGAACTCGATTATCACCAGCTAACGTTGATCCAGGAATGTTTCTGCCATGATTAGCGCATCGCCTCCTATTGCAGCATATGCTCAATAATCAGTCAGCTACCTCCACGAGAGAATCACAGTATCTAATACATTCTTCAGAGTCAAACCTATCGAGTATATGAACACCTCGAGAAGTATCGGCCAGTATATTGTCGGAGGATGGTCGGTGGCGGGACAAAGGCGAAATGATCCAAATGATGGGTCGTTCCGCTGAGCCTGTGGCAGAGATATTTAAGTCAAAGCTTGCTGTGACAAGGAAGTGAGAGAGGCTTCGCGCTGTTCCTTTCGTGCGCATATGATCGCATGTGATCGGCAAGTGACTAGCGCGGCAAACGAGCTCTGGCGTAGCTTCGCTTCCGCGTTTTTCTCTCCAAACACCGCACAGCTACCTCTTCTCTGCCACACTTGACAACATCATAGACACGATACATCATCGCCGACAAGACTGCATCCGTCAAGGTGAACACCAACGACAACACGCCGCTCTGCGCAATGTGCTTTGAGCCTGGGCGTTTGCTCTGCGCGGGTTGCAATAACCTCAGATTCTGCAGCACGGAGTGCCAAGAGACTGCCTGGCCATCACACGAGCTTCTTTGTAAGAAGCTCAAGAACTACTCGAAGCGTCCAGCTCCAAACATGTACCGCATGATCTACTTTCCACCAGAAAGCCAAGGCCGATTTCCGCTGGTTGGCACAGGGTCGCAATGAGTACGGACCCCCTGAAGGCATCCGTGAGCTGATAGTAGGCGAAGAACTTTACTGTCGCTTCGTCGAGGGAAAAAAAGTCTACGTCGGCAAGCCGATCGAGCACGACTGGACGGTTTGGTGCGAAGATAAGTTCGTGTACCACTACCAGACTGCAAACTCGGCCCCGAAGGCAGCTGCGTATGGACTGGAAGGTGCAGAGTGGCGTGAGTCTATGGCAATTTACTGCGGTGGTATGGACGACGCTGGACTAGTTCGGGACATCAGCATGCAGAAATTCTGCGAGTTGGTAGCGGCGATGATCAACTTCAAGAACAAGTCTCTCGAGAACAAGGAGCGGAAGGGCCGTAAGATTGCCGGAGTCGTCCTGCCTTGCAGAGGCGAGCGCCGTGTCACCGGCATCGAGTCAAGCAAGAGCGTCACTATTTCCCAGTTCCACCCCATCTTCAACAATGAGGGTCGTATCTCCCCTGTGTCTGGGGTCAGTACACCCAACACCCACCTAGCATAGAAGTCACTAACATGAGAATCCTCCAGCGCATCGGCATGTCTCTCCTCGCCATCTCCTGCAAGAAACAACTAAAAGACTGAGATACCCCTGGCGACCTGAGCTCCACCGCCACAAGCATGCAAGTCAGCATCGACAAGCACGACTTCGGCCTGGCTCCTTCCGATTGGGATCAAGATGTGGGAAACGTCAGCATCGCATGCGCCCGACCGCAATAAGATGGCAATCGAGAAGGATGAGAACGACGGCGAAGAGATTGAGGAGGAGCCGAATCTGACGGATGGGGTCGTACTGATGAATTAACCACCGGGAGGTTCGTGAAGATCGGGAGGATCGGGAGGTCTGGGAGGTCTCGGCTCGAGCCTGTTCAGCAACATTTTCTATGTCCGATCCTATGGAGATACGGACACTGTCAACGACAGAGTCATGCAAATAGGCTTGACATAGAAGGACGGCGAGGAATTGGCAGATCGTCTGCAGTATGAGCGAGCAGGTTGAAGCGTCGGCCGGATTTGCACTGCTCGTCTCGAGGCCGTCTGTAACTGGTCCTATCGACGCAGTCATTGAGCTTGGGATGATCGAGAAGGTTGCGCAGAAGATGCGCGGTCGACTGCTCGGCTCATCGAGAAGCTTCCCGGTGACTGTACACGTCGTGCTTCGTAGAGAATGAAAACTCTCACGAACGTAGCTATGACCAAAATTCTTTAGCCATCGTCAAATGCATCAACTATGACAATTCCAGCCTCACCTGAAAGTGGCACATCTCAAGGCATCTCCCTCACGAGATTATATCCATTCGTGGATGGTTGGCATGGTCGTGTATCACTGTGAGCGAGAACAGACGTATGTCGTCTGTCGGCTTCCCAACGGCACTCAGAACATCCGTGCTACTGACCCCGCCAACAGCCCTCTCTCCAAACGTTTACCCTCGAGATGCCAACCCCGAAGCAGAATGAAAAGCAAGGGGCCCATATCGAGAGGTCATTATAATTACTTCCTGCTACCATAGATCCCTCCCAACAAGTGATTGAGTGACTGTCATGTGATTCCCTCCCTCGACCCATAAGAATAACACCCTTTTTCAGTTTTCGCGAACATACAACCCTCAAACGCCTTCACAATGCATGCTACCTTTGTCTTTTTCGAAACCCTCGTACACGCACCCCTCGAAGCGGACTCTTGAATTCCTAAAGTTCCGCGAGCGCCTGGTCGATATCCGCATCCAGGAACGCTTTCTTGTCTCCCATAAGCTGACATTGCAATCGTTGTTCTACTAATGCCTTCAACGCCTTCTTTGACATACTATCAAGATCGGCGTCTTGCAGACAGGCACGAACTGCAAGGGATATTTGTTCATTGGTGACACCCTGCGTTTGAAATCCGCCGACCCCAAGAGTGGCACCTGGATTTGTGGACGCTGGTCTAGAGAAGGCCATCGGTGAGGCCGCCCGTTGGTACAGAGGTGGCGATTGCATAGGTGTCTGCGAGCCCAGCAAGTTTTCTTGCGACTGATACCTCGGGCTGTAGGTAGATTGTCTGTACTGGTCGCTCATGCCGCCCATCGACATCAATCGCTGCTGCTGCTCCATTTGTGGATTGTCGGTGTATCGCGACAGATGGGAGAGGGTCGATTGTCGATGCTGCATGCCCTGAAATGGGCCAGGCGACTGTGGTGGGCGGAAGCTGTTGTGCTGAGGAAATCCCGTCAAAATTGTTGAGGCGGGTTTGGCAGAGTACATCGAGCGGGTGTCGAAATTCTAGAAAGAGAAGAAGTCAGCAAATGTCAGAGGCCTTCGAATTGGCTCAGAACTTACATCCATCTCGTAACCGCCGTCCTGGTACATGCCCGGATCCTTCTCCTCAGCAAAACCACGACGGCCAGGCAAGTTATTGGCCATAGCATAGTCATCCCATCGTCGAAGCGGGATACTTCTAGGATTGAAGCCTTCGTCATCAACAGCAACAAGCTGCTTGTCTCCCTTCTCTCCAATTACAATACGGGTATTACCCCACGAGAAGTCATCTTGCTTCCAGAAGGAATAGACGGGCAGCAGGAACGACCAGATAGGATAGGCCATGATGTAGATGATCATCCAGCCCACATGCTGCCATTGCCTCTTGATGATAAAGATGATAGCCTGCAAGCCGTACACAGCCGCAAGCATGACAATCGAGATGAGAGGGAATTGGCCCTCGCCGGTGGCGACGGAGACGATGAGGTAGATCAAGTACGCAAAGGTGGCCGGCAGGATGATGGTTCCCAGGAGATCAATAAAGACGACGAAGCGCATGCTGAAGCAGCAGAAGCCGCACAGGTCGACTTTCATCATCTCTACCAGGTTGTGAATCGTGGAGTTTATCCAACGACGTCTTTGGGAGAGCAGCACACTCCACTGCGCAGGCGCTTCGGTGAGTGCGTATGCATCCGGCAGGAACTTGTATGACATGGACGGGAAGTGTTTGGTCATGATGGTCGTCAGATAACGATCCTCACCAAGCGAAAGAAGATTCTTCTTGTGTAGAGTATCGATGTCGTTGTCCGAGTACTCTTGCACGACTTTGTCCGCGATGATGAGAGGTCGTCCTTTGTCTGTCGTACGCAGGCGGTACATGCAGAAACTAAAGAGCGCTGTTAGTATTCAAGAATCTTCACTACCATTGCGAGGAGATACTCACCATCCGGGCAAACAGGTAACACTGCCGAACAAGCTTTCGAAGGCCTTCGCCAAATGATGGGAAATGTAGTATTCGTAGACCTGGATCATGGTCCACCAACTGCGCTCTTCGTTTTCCAAGGATGTTTCGCCACAAATACCAGCAATCTTGGCATCGTTGGCACAAGCTGCGACCAGCCGATTAAGCGAGTCCTCCTTGACCTTGGTATCTGCGTCAACCATGAAGAGATACTCGTACAGCTCAGGATCGACTCCGATGATGTTGTTGATTTGATGGAACATCTCGAGCTCTAGAGGGTTCATGGCTGAGCGGTGATGGACACGGTTCAAGAAGCTCATTAGCAGAATCTGCGAATCACGTTTTCCGCGGTTTCCGGGCTTGGATTTGGCCTGTTCGGACTCCTTGCCAACCTTGACGATTACGATGTACGGAACGACGTTGCCTTCGTATTCGTAGAGACCGGAGTAGACTTTGCCGTAGTTGAGCTGCTCGCTGCCGACACCCAGAGACTTGAAGGGGAGAGCAGGCGGATCGATCTTGGGGTCCACACCAAGGATATCGAGGACGATTTTTGGTGTAGGTCGGTCATTCCCCCCTCCGACAATCATACCGTCGCAAATAACACAAATGAGCTTCCTCTTATTGTCGTATGCTAGAGCCGTAAGCGAGTCGAGACCCTTTCGAAGGGAGTCTTCACCTTCAGTGTAGGCCGGAACTTGGCAGATGACGAACTTATCCTGCTGAGATGGTCTCTTTTTCGAACCGAGTTGCAAAGCGGCCAAGAATTTGGTGAGAATAACCGCACAGAGTACGATAGTGAAAGCGAGAAGGATGTAGTTGTTGACCTGGCAGCGAGCACTGTCGCGAAAATCGACTTCACCGATTTTGAACATCTGATTGAGACAGTTCAAGCTGTTTAATCGTGTGGTGGTGTTTAGCCGAGTATTCCAATCGTCGGTGATGTCGAGTCCTGGATTCTGTTGGACAAGATCTACGACGTCTTCCGCGAAGAAGCTGTACGAGGCCAGATTGTTCTGTAGCTTGAGCGTGTAGAAGTAGTCGGTCAGGTCATAGACGACTTGGTCAATGATAAACCACATGTGATCGTTTGCGACGCCGTCATTTTTGACAGTAGATCGCTTGTACACCAGTCTACCCTTGTAGTACTCTTCCATTCGGGGCAGGAAATCCTGGGTATACCAGTTGATATTGTGAAGCTTGGTGGTTGTGTCTGTCTGGAACACAGGGCCAGAAGTGTGTTCAGCAGTAGGATAGAGCAGCGTATTGTTACTTGACAGCTCGACCGTGTCCGAAGTTACTAGTCCAGGGCATGCGACCGTGAGCGGCGGGACAATGTATTCCGTAACGTCAGTGCCGGCGAAAGGTTGCATGTTCGTGGTCGTTGTTTCAATGGAAGTGTCAGAATGTTGGAGCCGCCAAAACTTGCTGAGATCGTACACGCCTCCTCGGAAGGACACATAGAAGTCGTTGTCTCCTTGATGGTAGCTGACCTCTTTGGTATTCCAGACTTTGTTCTTGTTTGGACAGAGTATATTGCCGAAGCCCACGATGTAGAAGACGATTGTACCGTTGGCCAGAGCGATGAGCATCACAAGCGCCAACTTCTCGCGCCAGGCCATACGCACGTCAGGGCGTTTCATGCGACCGCAGTGTTTGAGAAGAGGCGACGGAATCCACCAGGTGAGAATCCAGACAAGCGCGACCCATGCACGTCTACCAGCTGTGACCTTCTTGACAATGATGTCTTTGCCCTGAGCCAACTCATCGTCAATCTCATTCTCGAATCCAGCATAATTGCGCTTGTCGTCTCCTTTGTATCCGAGTCCATAGTCTCCGCCGCTGATGCTGCGGATTGTCTGGGCTTGAGTGGGCGCGAGAGACTTGGCACCCATCCGGCTGGGTGCTATTTGGCTGGGTTGACGGTCGTGCATGGTCTCCCTGCTGCCTTCGTCGTGGTAAAAACCACCTTCAATACCGCCAGAAGCGCAACCACCGTCCATTCCGGCAGCGCCAACCAGACCACCGAGCATGTTTCCGGGGGAGATGCCGTCTCCAGGCTTCATATCGAGCATACTCTCGGCCTCCCAGTATGCAGATTCTCGCATCCAGATACGCTCATGGCCAACGACGACTTCGCCGTTACTCCATCCGCGTTCCATCAGCCAGCTCTCAACGCCATCCTTCCCGTCTAGGCAGCCGAGTCGTCGGTAGCGTTCGACAAACTCTTCGACATCAAAGTCTGCAGTGAAGTCCAGCTGCTTGGTTCTGTGGTTGGCCCATTCTGGAAGCCTCCAGCCGCGAATCTGGCTGGAAACTGCACCAGCAGACCACGGGACGCTTCCTGCTGGTTGGTTTGCGAATGCAACAGGTGAATCGTCAGTTGGGTGAAGGCAAAGCTGGAACCATACTCTGCTGCTGCCCAGGACGCTGCTAACAGAAACGCGGCCAGTCTTTCCCAGGTTAATGCCTTCCCCGGAGATCGGGTAGAGAATGCTTCGCAAGAAGCTGTCGTCATCGGTCTCCGATCCAATCTTTTCGAGCACACCTTGCCGGTGGTCAAGGTCGTACTCCCGCTCCCGATGAGCAGCACCTCCAGGAATCTCCAGATCTGCCTCGCTCGAAGTGACGGCATCCTTCATTTCCCGGATCACGGATGAGCCAGCGGGTACAATGGGGACGCCATCCTCTTTCATCTCGGCATTTATACCGGTGCTGTCGTCGAAGACAGTCTTCAAACTGGCAGCCTTGCCGAAGACCTGGCTTGGAATCTCAATGAGTGTGATGCTGACACTGTCGCCGTCCTCCTGGCTGCTGGGAGGAGTGATTGCACCACTATCGCTGCCTTCACTCAGAGCTCGACCAATGCGGATCTCCTGTCGGATGGCTTCATTCGCCTGCAGTATGACCCAGTCGACCAGTGCTTCGTAGATCGCGCCGATCAGAACCTCTCGCTCTTCTGTGATACATTTCTTCATCAAAACCTCCGCATCCAGATCCAACAGGTCTCCAACTTGCTCACAAACCGCCTCCAGCTCTTCTTGATCCACGAGAAACCCGATTGCATCTCCAAGTCGCAAAATGGCTGCAAGGACCGAGAGCAAGCTACGAAGAGACTTGCCCCTAATCCCGATGGCCTTGAGAGACTCTCTGAAGTCTTCCGCGGCAGCAGCATCATCTGCGGTCGGGAGATATGCTGGTGGGTTGTACGTGTCCGACTTACGGAGAAGGGTGTATTCGTGAGGGTGCTTCAAGCCAAGGAATTCGCGCTCTTGCTCGGACTGTGAAGTGAGGAGGTAGTAGAAGACGTCAAATGCGCGGTAGCCAGGTTTCGCTGGAACGTTGAGAAGACCATTGTTCGTGTCAATGCCAGACGTGGACAAGCTCAGCGAAGCTCCTGTGATCTCGCCGGTCAATGCGAGGGTGAAGATGCCGGCGAGGGCGGAGTATCGAGGGAGAGAGGGATTGAATGGCGTAACGCAGTTTAAAAAGGGTCGTAAGGCGGTAAGCGCTGTGTAGAATGTGCCAGGCACAGAAAGAGGCAGGGCTGAGGCAAAGGCGGCAAACATCGAAGGAGTAGATTGGTGGAGCGATCTGAATAGCAAATCAGTATTTCGTCTTATTTCTGTAGACATTCAATCAACGCTCTTACCCCAGCACGATGCACCCGTCTTCAGCTCGTCTCCGGGCATGTTCCCATGTCCTGCGAGCCAGCTCAGCATCGACGGTGCCGCCATATCTGCCATCTGGGCCAGTGCTCGTGGCTGTCACCCATGTGTTCACGACCAAGCCAGTGCTGGCCTCGAGAGGATACGACTGTCCGGATGAAAAGGAGCTGTGCAGAGCATTGAGTAGGGTAGTGGTCGAAACCTGGGAAGAAGCCTGCTGCATCGTGGCCGTGCGCGGTGCAGAGGAGATGTTGGAGTAGGAAGACATGCGATTGTACGCCATGGTGGGCGGTAGAGATGCTGGATATGCCCTCCGAGGGCGGTCTGGGAGCGTTGCGCAATCTCAGTCTGCCAGTCTGGTGGTAATGTTCGGTACGGGTTCGGGTTGGCGAATGGTATCCTGAACAAGGCTGTCGAGCAGGGAGATGAATTTGGTATGGGTGTTGCAAAGACTCGACTGTTCCTTCTTCCCGGGAGCGAGTGCGGTGATCAAGCGAATGACAGTCGTCAGGACGACAAGCGAGAGTGAGAATAGCAGCAACGGGCAGTGAGCAGGCAGGCTGAGAATGATGAAACGAACGGAGGCAGCGCAGAAAGAGGCGTGAAGCAACAACTCAACACGGCTCGCTTGCCTCTCTGCTTACTGGCAAAGAAGCCACATGCAAAACCCCTCTACCACGCTACTAGAATAATCCTTCCAAATCAGGGGCTCCAGCAAAACAAACCCGCCAAGGTTAATGTACCGTACCCATCCCGTCCAATTCGCCAAACCCAAACACGACTTGGACACGTCTTCAGCCCGTTTCGGACGGTGAGGTGCCGGTACAGCCTCTTCCGCTCAGCCGTGTCAGTTTCCTACATTGACTCGCATCAAATGCTGAACACCCTGCCACAGCGACGATACTAACAATACGGCCCACCGACGAGCAGAGCGGATTCTTGTTGAGTGTCGCCACCGCACGGCTCCACGGGAGCAGAAGATCCTGACACGGGCAGCAGCGACGGCGAAGTTCTTGCTGAGAACACGAGCAGGCTTTGGCGCTACGCCTATTTTTGGGCGGGATGCTGTGTGCAAGCCGCCGCATCAGGTAAACAGCTCTGCTACAACAGCGAACCTGTTCCAGACCATTACGCGTCGTCTTGTCCGGTCCGGCATGTTTTCCGTCGTGATGATGAGTTGATAATACGCTGATTTACGACCATTGCTCCGTGGCACACCTCAGCAGCGGACAGAATTGCCGTGAAGAGGAGGCTTCTCGAAGGAGTGTAGCTCCGTGTTGCAGGGGGAGGCCTGTTCCTGACGGCAATCAACAGCACGTCCCCCAGAAACTAAAGAATTTAGGGTTCGTTGGTGCTGCGACCCATACAATTATGCGTATGTATATTATTCACGGGAGGAGTCTTGGCTGCACGCGCCGGCGGTGGCACAAACAAGAGGTGCCCGCTTCTGTTGTGACCTCCCAGAGAGCGTGAGTGTGCCTTGAACACACAGGATCCGAGAGTGGGAAGACAACACACCGTATTCACCGTAACGAGCATCGTGGTAGCAGCCGAGATCTTGGGTCGATGGGACGTTGGAACTTGACTCTGAGTGAGAAAGCGGCGCAGTAGGGGGCCCAAGGCCGTTTCTGCAGGGTTTGTAATTATTTACGATATTAGCAAAACCCGCGTTCAGGAGATGGCGCGAGTGAGAGAATAGGTGTGTTGCAAATGCAGGCTCGACGCTTGCTGCGCTTTGGGAATGCATAGTGCGGCTCACTCACCCGTCGCTGAGCAGCAGTGCCACTTCTCCTCTGCCTCTGCCTCTGCAAATCCTCACCGTTGTCCTGTTTCTGTTCTGTATCATTGTAACCGTCGTCTGTCGACACCGACTTTCGCTTCACCACTGTGCCAATCGCTCGTAGTCCGCCCCTTCCCTTCCTCCAGCACGACACGCTCGCTCAGGGCAGCCTCGACTCCCTCCCCAAGCATCCCCGTCCCCTCCGTTTCAGAGACAGCCTTCCGCCAATTCTCCCGGCCCGACCGCTTGCGAGCCTGCTCTCCCTCCTCCGATCGATCACCTGCCTCGCGAGGCCTTCGACTGCCACTGCTGCACTTCTTCACAACAGGGCCTCAGGGCCGACATATCCACCAGCATGGCTACAGTCCCTCCGACCCAGCAGAATCTGGCTGCATTGCCTGCCCAGTCTATGAGCGACACCAACATCACCAGTCACATCGCCTCGCGCTACCACAGCCATCTACCCATCACGTCCCTCTCCTCGCAGGGCTACATCTCAGTCAACACATACACTTCGTCAGCAAAGGGGCCGAACGGCGGGAAAGATGGGAGCGCCATGGGAGCCGCTGAAGAGCTTGCGAGCCGTATGTGGACCAGGCTGGGCTCGAGACAGGAGAACCAAGCTGCTGTCTTTCTGTGAGTATACCCCAGTATCAGCTTCGTCTTAGAAAAAAACCCTGAACCGTGGGCCGAGGAGGCTTTCATTGTATATCGAATTTGCTAACATGTTTACAGCGGCGAATCTGGCACCGGTAAAACTACCATAAGATCACACCTTCTATCCTCGCTCTTGCAGTACTCCTCGACGCCACTCTCCAAAAAGCTGTCCTTTGCCGCGTTCGTATTTGATACCCTTACCACGACGAAGTCCATCACCACCCCTACCGCATCCAAGTCCGGCCTGTATTTCGAGCTGCAGTACGAAACTTCTTCGACACTACACCCAACACTCATCGGTGGCAAGGTTCTGGATCACAGACTAGAGCGCAGCCGCATTTCAACCGTACCTCCCGGAGAGCGCAACTATCACGTTCTATACTACTTACTCGCCGGAACATCTCCCGCCGAAAAGGAACATCTTGGTTTGGAACTTGGCAATGGTATCGCCGGCTCAGCCGGGAATAGGACCTCAATCGGAGGCACTACCAAGAGATGGCGTTATCTCGGCCACCCATCTCAGCTCAAGGTTGGAATCAACGACGCAGAAGGCTTCCAGCACTTCAAAACTGCCCTCCGAAAGCTGGAGTTCCCCCGAGAAGAGATTGCTCACCTGTGTGAGATTCTGGCTGCTATCCTCCATATTGGACAGCTGGAATTTATGACGTCTCAAGCTACCACTCCAGCCCCAGACGAGAGCGGAGGCTACGGCCATGAAGGTGGCGAAGAAATCACCGTGGTCAAAAACAAGGAAACTCTGGCTATAGTGGCGGCTTTCCTTGGTGTTAGTGCACAAGTCCTGGAGCAATCACTCGGCTACCGCACCAAAATTCTCTATCGCGAGCGTGTAACCATCATGCTTGATCCCAAGGGCGCTCGTGAGAATGCAGACGAACTTGCTCGTACTTTGTACAGCTTGATGGTCGCTCTGGTGATGGAGAAGATCAATCAGCGGACTTGTGCACCCGAAGACTCGATCGCCAACACTGTTTCCATCGTCGATTTCCCAGGATTTGCGCAGACGTCTGCTACTGGCAGCGTCCTCGACCAACTCCTCTGCAACGCTGCCAACGAAATGATGTACAATTTTTGCTTGCAAAGCTTTTTCGAACGAAAGGCGGATCTCCTCGAAACCGAGGAAGTCCAAGTTCCTGCAACCAGCTACTTCGACAACAGCGATGCTGTCAAGGGTTTACTTAAGTCTGGCAACGGCTTGCTCAGCATCCTGGATGATCAGATGAAGCGTGGGAAGACGGACATGCATATGCTCGACTCTCTACGGAAGCGGTTCGAAGGCAAGAACTCTGCCATTGAAGTTGGAAACGCTATGGTGACACTGCCGGGCAACAACTTCGCCACCCACAATTCGTCTGCTGGCTTCACGGTCAAACACTTTGCCGGCGAAGTTGACTATCCCGTGGAAGGTCTGCTCGAGGAGAACGGCGAGGTGATTTCAGGTGATTTGATGAACTTGGTCAACCAATCTACTAGTGAATTTGTCTCCGAGCTCTTCGGACAAGAAGCACTAAACAAGGTTCTGCACCCCAAGGACCGTAACGCGGTCACGCAGGCTTCTGTTGCTTCAAAGCCTTCTCGCATGCCCAGCATGGCTCGCAGAAAAGGAAGCCGACCCAAGCTCGGCGGCCGTGGCAACAACCTCGATGATGACAAGAGCAGTGATGAAGGCACTCGCAGCTTCTCACGATCCAATAAACCAGGATACGATCCACAGCAAGGCGCCGCCGCCCAGTACTTGCAGGCTCTGGATAACATCAACAAGTCGCTCTCTGCACCAAATACCAACTCGTACTTCTTCTTCTGCCTGAAGCCAAACGACCGACGCATCGCAAACCAGTTTGACAGTAAATGCGTTCGTACCCAAGTTCAGACCCTGGGAATCGCAGAAATTGCCCAACGGCTGAAGCATGCCGACCTGAGCATTTTCATGCCATTTGGCGAATTCCTTGGTAACGCCGAGGGAGAAGTATCTGTCGTCGGCACTGAGCGGGAGAAGGCAGAGATGATCCTCGACGAGAAGAGCTGGCCGAGCAACGAGGCCAGAGTCGGCAGCACGGGTGTATTCCTCAGCGAGCGATGCTGGCGACAAATTGTTCGTGCAACAGACCTCGGCGAGGGAGCGAATCCTTTCGTTGACGGCACACCTGGAGACATGGACAGAAAGGGCGGCTTTGGAGATTCCAAGGTACAATTGTTGCAGACTCCAGGATCCGGCTACTACGATGACAAGGCCGCTGGATATTTTGGCAGCCGTGACCTGGATGCCAAAAGCGAGGCTGGTGCTTCTGCTTTCCGAGAAGGAGACATGTTCCGGAACCTGGAAACCAGAGAACAGATGGCGGAAAAGGGCAACGACGTCAAGGTTACAGAGATCGAGGAGCGTCCAGCTTCGGGCAGTCGTATCCGCTGGCTTGTGATGGTGTACGCCATGACCTGGTGGATCCCGGATCTGGCCATCAAGCACATTGGCCGCATGCCACGCAAAGACGTCCGCATCGCCTGGCGAGAAAAGGTCGCCATCAACTTCATGATCTGGCTGTCTTGCGCGTTTGTCATCTTCTTTATGATTGGATTTCCGAAGCTCATCTGCCCGACACAGCATGTCTACAGTCTGCAAGAACTAACAACCTACAACGGCAAGGACGGTGCGACGTCTTACGTCGCAATTCGCGGCGTTGTCTTCGATCTTAACTCCTTCATGCCCGCACATTACCCTAACATTGTTCCCCAATCGGCTTTGAAGAAGTACGCAGGTACCGACGCCACCAATCTGTTTCCTGTTCAGGTATCGGCCATGTGCCAGGGCGTTAACGAGTCTGGTATCGACCCGGCTGTTCAGCTGAACTACCAGAGTCACAACTACACCGGCCAAACGGACGTCGTCAGCTCTCAGGACACCAATGCTCAATACCATGACTTCCGCTGGGCCAGAAACGATTCACGGCCTGCTTGGTTCGTTGAGCAGATGATCTATCTTCAGGGCAACTACTGGAAAGGCAACGTGGGATATTCGCCCAAGTATCTCAAGACGCTCGCGAGCGACCAGAACTACATCGCGTACATTAACAACCGCGTTTACGACTTCACTTCGTACGTTGCTGGTGGTCGACAGCCACAGTATCCACCTGGCACATCTGCACCAGCTACTGCGCCCAACTCCAATTTCATGGATCAGAATGTCGTCAATCTCTTCCAGCAGCGGTCTGGTCAAGACGTAACAAAGTACTGGAATGCCCTCGAAATCGATCCTGCTCTTCGACAGCGTATGCTAGTCTGCATGAATAACCTCTTCTACGTGGGCAATCTGGATACACGTGCTAGCCCGCAGTGTCAATTCGCGAAGTACTTCCTCTTGGCAATTTCCCTGATGCTGGTGTCTGTCATTTGCTTCAAGTTCTTGGCAGCCTTGCAGTTTGGGAAGAAGAGTGTCCCTGAAAATCTCGACAAGTTTGTCATTTGCACTGTCCCTGCATATACCGAAGACGAGGACTCGCTGCGTCGTGCCATCGACTCTGCCGCTCGCATGCGATACGATGATAAGCGCAAATTGCTTTTCATCATCTGCGACGGAATGATTATTGGTCAAGGCAACGATAGACCGACGCCACGCATCGTGTTGGACATTTTAGGTGTTCCAGAGACCGTCGACCCCGAGCCGCTTAGTTTCGAATCGCTGGGAGAAGGGCAAAAGCAGCACAACATGGGCAAAGTCTATTCCGGTCTCTATGAGGTGCAAGGCCACATCGTACCCTTCATTGTTATTGTCAAGATTGGAAAGCCCTCTGAGGTTTCGAGGTGAGTTTTGATCAGACTTTCCAATGGGAGACTATCCACTCGAAGAAATTTGCTAACATATCGCAGACCTGGTAACCGTGGCAAGCGTGACTCGCAGATGATCCTCATGCGATTCCTTAACCGCGTCCACTACAATCTGCCCATGACGCCGCTTGAACTCGAGCTGCATCACCAAGTCCGTAATGTGATTGGTGTGAACCCGACCTTCTACGAATATTTGCTTCAGATCGATGCCGACACAGTCGTTGCTCCGGATTCTGCAACACGCTTTGTGTCTGCGTTTGTTAACGACACCAAACTCATCGCAGTGTGCGGTGAGACGGCTCTCACCAACGCCAAGGCATCCTTCATCACGATGATGCAGGTGTACGAATACTACATCTCGCACAACCTTACCAAGGCTTTCGAATCGCTCTTCGGATCCGTCACCTGTTTACCCGGTTGTTTTTCAATGTACAGGATTCGCGCCGCGGAGACTGGAAAGCCGCTGTTCGTTTCACGCGAGATCGTCCAGGATTATAGCGAAGTCCGTGTCGACACCCTCCACATGAAGAACCTGCTGCACCTGGGAGAAGACAGATATCTCACCACCCTACTTATGAAATACCATCCAAAGTACAAGACCAAGTACATCATGCGAGCCCATGCCTGGACTATTGCTCCGGACAGCTGGGCCGTTTTCATGTCGCAACGTCGCCGATGGATCAACAGTACCGTCCACAACCTGATCGAAGTCATTCCCCTCCAACAACTTTGCGGTTTCTGCTGCTTCAGCATGAGATTCGTGGTTTTCTTGGACTTGCTTTCGACGATTGTGCAGCCAGTCATTGTGGGTTACATTGTGTACCTGATCGTGGAAGTGGCTCGTAACCCTAGCACGGTACCCATCACCGCTTTCATCCTCCTGGGAGCCATTTACGGATTGCAAGCTATCATCTTCATCCTTCGCCGCAAGTGGGACATGGTCGGTTGGATGATAATATACCTGCTCGCAACGCCAATTTTCTCCTGTGCTCTGCCACTGATTGCCTTCTGGAACATGGACGACTTCTCCTGGGGCAACACTCGTATGGTTACGGGTGAAAAGGGCAAGCAGATCATCGTCTCTGACGAGGGCAAGTTCGACCCCGACAGCATCCCCAAGAAGAAATGGGAAGAGTATCAAGCGGAGCTCTGGGACGCCCAGACGCAGCGCGACGACACTCGCTCTGAGATCTCGGGCATTAGCTATGCCACCAAGAGCTACCATCCTGCTCCATCGGAGTATGGCTACCAGCAGCAGCACATGAGCCAGCTCACCATCCCCCACATGCACTACAACAACGGCTCACGCATGTCGTTGCTTGGGTCGGACAATGGCATGGGCATGGGCGCGGCAACGGACATGTCTGATATGCCCAGCGACGACGCCATTTTGGCAGAAATCCGCCATGTTCTGGAGCACTCGGATCTCATGCACGTTACCAAGAAGAGCATAAAGGCGGAGCTGGAGAGGCGGTTCGGTGTGCCTTTGGACAGCAGGAGACAGTATATCGGAAGCGCGACGGAGGCTATTCTCAGCGGCCAGCTTTGAGCCATTCTTAATGTCTAGTTCGATGTTCATGGGATGATGTATCGTTATGGAACGAGGCGTTTCTCTTTTTGCATAGGAGCATTAGGATGGTTCACGGCGCTGTTTGGGTGGGTAACGGGGAAATTGTCACTGTTAGTCGTGAACAAAACATGCGAGGGAGGAATTTTCATGAGAAAGAAAGGGATTATGTACAGCTGGAATAAACGGTAATTTTCTCACAGCACATCATCACTCCTATCTCACCTCACCTCACCTAGCTGTGAAGCCTCCGTCAACTGGCAAATTAACTCCACTGATCCAACCTGCCTCGTCGCTCGCCAAGAATACGTATGCATTCGCGATATCCTCCGGCCTGCCCAATCCCCTGAAGGGATGCATCGACGTCACCGCCGCACTCATCTCTGCATCTGCAAGTAGGGGATCTATCATGTGGCTGACTGTGTATCCCGGGTTCACAGCGTTGACGTGGATACGGTATTCTGCGCAATCCATCGCTGCGGCGCGGGTGAGGTTCGCTACCCCTCCTTTGGAGGTGCAGTAGGCGGGCGCTGTGGGTGTTCCGACCTGGTGTTGGTGGTTAGTGTGATGTAAAGGGTGAGGTTTCTTGTTTCGTGGACTTACAAGACCGAAGACGGAAGCAGCGTTTAGGATCCAACCTCTGTCGCCTGAAGGAAGGGGCTCTTGCTTGATCATCTGTGCGGAAGCGTACTTGATTCCGTAGAAGACGCCGTTGAGATTGAGGGCTATGGTTTTGTGGTAGAGGTCGATGTCTGTGGCCCAGATGGGATTGGGCGTGCGGGTTTCGTATGCTACTCCGGCATTGTTCACCTTGAAGTCCAAGTCAGTTTCTCCCCTCTCCTAGAAGAGAGAAACCATACCATGATATCCAGCCTTCCCCATTCCTTCACAGCCGCTTCCACTGCAGCCTCGACATGTCTCGGATCCGTGATGTCGCAGTGTACGAAAATGGCATGGCCTCCAGATTCTTTGATCCGTTGATGCGTGAGACCATTGGACTCGTCGTCAGGGGCGTTCTCGCGCCAGGTGCCTTCGGTGATGTCTGCACAGACGATCTTTGCGCCTTCGCGAGAGTAGGCGAGGGCGGTAGCTCGGCCGATGCCTGAGGATGAGCCAGTAATCAGGGCGATGCGATTTAGAAGGCGGTTGGGCATCGTAAACGGAGTATAGGGAGTTGGTGGTAGGAGAGGAGAAGGGAGTGAGGGAGTCAAGGCTGGGTCTTATAGTATTTCCTGGTTCTACCGTTCAAACAGCCGACGATCCTGCATGGCCGTGATAGTAGAAGGGCACTCTGACATGGCCAATGTGAGTCGGCCTTTCGCCTCGCCTGTTGGCTCTGGGTTGTGCGTTCGAACGAACGCTTCCGGGCGGGGTCGACGAGAGCTCCTCACGCGCCCTCCATTGGTACGGAGCCGAGTCTTTGCATCGAGCCCACTTCGCGTTATTGCATGGCAGAACCTTGGGGAACGTGTCGAACTGGACCACGTGTCGCCAGAGTCCCACGCTGTCACGCGTATCGCGGTTGTGCGGCCACTCAGAGGGTGGAGCAGCTCCTCTGATGCGCGATGTGCGAGGCCACACAGCAAGAGCTCCGTTCTTATTGAGGCCGAATGCTCATCATGGATGTCGACGAAGACAGAGATGCAAGTGCAGCCCATGTTGCAGTCTGCGCGAGGAAGAAGCACATGTAAGATAATGAAGTGGTAGGCGCAGCAGTAGGTGTCGTGGTGAGGTGCAAGAGGCCGTATCACCCTCGCCTATTCCTGCCTTGCGAAAGTGGTGCTCCCCCTATTATCGCATCAACTCCTGTCTTCCAAACAACCAATCTACCGCATCGTGTTGCCCACGTCTTGCGCTGAGCAACAGCTGCTATCATTCTTATTTGGTATTCCACAATGGGTTTCATGGAGGTCACAAAGGTACGCACGACGACAAGCTTCCCGGACCAGATCTAACAGCGACTCATGTATATAGGCAGTCTTCATCCCTGCAATCATCGCAGCAGCCCTCTACGCCTTAGGAGCCTACATCGTTGTTCCCGCCATCAAACGGTATCGAAGTCGCTACAGCCAATACCTGCCCCTCGATTCAATCTCGCAACGCACGCACTCCTTCCGAGACCGCATAGCAGACACGATCACGCGCATGGTGGTTCCACGACGGATGATGGTAGTCGATGCAGTAGGAAGTAGAAGAGGCAGTGTTAATGGGGAAGATGACTTTGAGGCATCGGATGGAGATCGGATGTTTGGGTTCGATGTCAATAGGAGTGACCGGCAAGTAAGAGGTGCGAATGTTGATGCCGGGCATGGGAGGGGACCGAATCGAAGGGACGGAGAGGTATAGAGAGAGGATATGACGGTCTCTGCTACAAGCACAGGATATACCACTCCGTCAGTACACCCTCTCTGGCATTGTTCGGCGAAGACTGGGACAAAGTATTCCCCGTAAGTCTGGACAAGCGCTGCTGGACCTCAGTAACTTACAGCTTACGGGCCCCAAGCTCCTGCCATTCGGCCACGCACACATTGTTTGAACATGGGATTATGGCATTGAAGTGACAGCATCGAATACGGGCCCGTGATCCGGAAGATATAGCACCGTGTTCCCGCAGATCATTGGATGCGACGGGCTCTCATAAGCTCTGTTGGACTATCAAGCAACCCATCCGTTGAGATCTTCGTTTTGGCCATACCGAACGATTGACGTGAAGAGTCGTTCTCCTGAGATGTCTCTCAAGCACGCAGTTGGCTCGGTCGTTGGTTCGAATGTGGAAGTGAGGTCCTTGGTGATGGATTCCACAAACAGAGCAGGCGCATATACCACCAGTGCTGCCATGGACAGAATGGAGCTCTGATGTAATTGACACGACGGACAGTCGGAGGCAGTGTTCCTGCAGGAGCGATCGCAAGACGTAACTGCCACGAGAGGCGAGAGCGTCTTGGCGATAGTGGGCTGTGCTGTGCAAGGGTCCACTGCAGGCCAGCTCACATGTCTCAGCTCGTCGTCTTCAAAAGAACGATCACATCCTCACCATCTCCATAGTACCCTTGAATTTCCTTACCACTCATCTCCGACATTCCATCCACTTCAACAACTCAACAACGCATCGTTCAACCTCGCTGAGAACCGTCGAAAGTTCAAAATCATCATGGGAGTTTGTTACCCCGCCGTGTCCGCTGACGTCGATTGCTCGAGCTGCAACGGCGGAGCAATTGATTGAGAGCAACCTGGAGGCAAGTGGAACTGAGAGCTGACTTGTTGTTTAACAGCTCGCTTCGAAATTGGCCGCAGCCCAGGGAGCTGCTGGAGGGGCAGCAATCGCGAACTATTCAGGTGGACCACCGCAGCAGCAACCTGGCGCTCAGCAGGGCGGCTATGTACGTCAGAAGCGAACTTGTGACACGCGGCTTGAGAAGCTTTTGCTCATTCATTTGCACAGCCTGGCCCTGGTGGCCAACCTCAGCAGTATCAAGCTTACCCAGGCGCGGGTCGAGTAAGTCCTACACCACTTTCTTCTCAGCCTGCACTCTGTTTGCTCTTTCCACAAACACCAACCTCCCCACCTGCCCTACCACCTCACCCTCGATCCTTCGCAATACTCTGAGCGCCTGCGACACCGAATCCCACCATGCCTTTGGCCTCGAGACTCGCAGCAGGCGGCCAAGGTCCACCGCCCGCCGGCGCCAACATGTATCCTGCGCCCCTCCAGGTCGGAGCTTCTCAACAGTACCCACCAAACACTGGCTACGGGTCACCGGCACAACAAGGCGGTTACGCACGACCTCCACCACCGCCGCCCAATCGACCATATCCAGGTCAGGCACCTGCTTACAGCCCTTACCAACAACCCTCTCAACCCTACAACCCAGCACCGAGCCAATATCAAACCCAACCGTATCAGCAACAAGGCCCGCCACCCGGAGGATATGTTCGTCATGTTCATGCGATCAAAGATATGAAGAGAAGGAATGGCTGACATGTGATTTAATATAGGGTGGCCCACCTCCCCAAGGTCAACAGCAATATGGCCAAGCTCCTGGTGGATACGGAGGTCCCCCTCAAGGCGGCCAGCAGTATGGTGCGCCAATGGGCGGAATGAGCGGCCCGCAGGATATCGCTGGCTACCAGAGAGAGCTTGAGAAAGCAGTTCAAGAGAAGCAGCTTCATCGATTCTACGGCCCCGGCACTCCAGGTGCTCAGCGCTTGCCGCAGATTGCCGCACGTGCGGCGCAACAGGTGGACCGCTTGTGCCAGGCCTGGTAGGGATATAACTCAACCATATGGAAATCAGGCACTTTCTAACCCGTTGTAGGCGCATTCAAAAGGAAATTGCCAACGACATCGTGAGGCTTGCTTTGTACGATGTCGTTATCTACATCGACGACAGCGGTTCAATGTCGTTCGAAGAAAACGGCGAGCGAATCAAGGACTTGCAGCTTATTCTGCAGCGAGCTTGCTTTGCGGCGACCCTTTTCGACGAAGACGGCGTCGAGCTGCGCTTCATGAATGAGGATCTTCCGCTTCAAGAGGTGTCTCACATTCGCAATGAGCAGCAAGTCGAGCAAATCCTCTCTCGCAAGAAATACAAGGGCCTCACTCCATTCGGCACCGAACTGCGCCGCAAGGTCATCGACCCTATCCTCGTCTCCAAATTGAATAGCGGCCAGATGCAGAAGCCTATGCTCATCATCTCCATCACGGACGGTCAACCAGCTGGAGAAAACCAGAACACGCTCATTGAGACGGTCCAGTACGCCGTCCAAGCCGCTCAGCGTTCGCAATACGGTTCAGGTGCCGTCGCATTCCAGTTCGCACAGGTCGGTAACGACCAGAAGGCTACCGAATTTCTGGCTAAGCTCGACAACGACCCAATGGTCGGCAAGGAAGTCGATTGTACTTCGAGTAAGTGACTTTGAGCCGAGTCATGCTGACAGCGATGAGCAGTAGTTAACTGTTCGCAGACTACGAGAACGAGTCTGCGGAGATGTCACGGGCTAATCCACCTGTCGATTTGACGCCGGATCTCTGGATGATCAAGCTGATCCTCGGTGCCATCGATCCTAGCTATGACACCAAGGACGAGAAGACGCACATGGCTCCCGGAGTCGCTCCAGGCGGCTACGGAGGTGGTCCACAGTACGGCCAGCAGCCTCAACAAGGCTATGGGGCTCCCGGTCAACAACCTCAGTATGGCGGCGGACCACCCCAGTATGGCCAGCCTCCACAAGGCCAGTACGGTCAACAGCCACCTCAAGGCCAATACGGCCGCCCACCACCTGGCCCACCAGGTCAGAGCCAAGGATATCCGGGCCAGGGCAACTACGCTCCTCCACCGCCACGATACTAATTCAAAGCTCTGTGGAGTCTTTATCGGTCATCGATATTCATGGTGGGGTCGAGTGAGCGTTGCGAGAGTAACAGGAAACAGGTCTCAAAAAGGACATGATACGTTGCATTGAGTAACGACCTGAACACGAAATGAATCAGCAGTAGCCCAGACCAGCTACCTTCTGAATAGCTACTGAAGCAAGGAGTTTGACTCATCTCGATCTTTGTTCCCCCAACGCCTCGCTAAACGCATATCAAGTCTTGCTAAAATTGACGACGTCCCAGTGGCGTCTGGTTAGGGTCGTCAGAGCGCGAGCTGGGAGGTAGAGCTCTCGCCCAAGGCCCATTGCTCGTGGGTCCATCCCTCGCGAAGCTGTTGTCGACGACAGCAGTGTCAAGCGCATCTTTCTCCTAGTAAGATCGCCCACCTCTGCCGCGATAGCCTCCTCGTCCGCCACCGTAGTCAGGTGGTAATTCACCCCGTCTCCATTCCCCAGAAGGCGGTGGAGCTCCAAAACCAGAGCCGTAGCCGCCGCGATATCCTCCTCCACCGCGCCCATAACCTCCGCCATATCCATTCTCTCTCGGAGGTCCCCTAGGTGGCCCGTCTCGAGGTGGGCCGCGAGATGGTGTAGGAAGAGGTGCAGGTCTCCCATCTGGTCCAGGCGGGTAGACAGAGCAAGCGACGAAATCCCCAATGACGAATCTTGCCTCGGAAAGCGTCTTGTGTGCATCTCCCCCTAAGCTCGACCAGGCATTAGGGCCATCAACACCGCTCATGTCATCCTCCAATGCCGCAGCAGTTCCTCCAATCGTAACATGTCCCAAAGGTTTATCAATCCACTTCCCCCTCCCTCCATCAACCAGCGTCGCACGCGTATCGGGGAAGATGAGCTTGAACACTAGACGAGTGCCCACAGCGGGTTTAGGCAGAGCTCCCTCGGGGGCATTGGGGAGGAGAAGGCTGGTTAGTTCGCGTAAAGTGCAGTTCGGCCAGGTGTAGATGTCGACGCGGTTTGTGCGGATGTTGGAGGGCAGGATGGACGTGTAGTCTGGGATGCCGGTGGTGTCGGCGGGCGGCGCGACGGAGAATTCCCACGGGTCGAGAGGCCGGTTTTGGCGGAAGAAGAGGCGGAGGAGGAAGGGTGCGGAGGTGGAACGGTCGATGTCGCTTTTGGCGTCGGGTTGGAGCGCCATTGCGGGTATTTTGGGGGAGAGGGTGAGGAGATGGTTGTTGTTGCTGTTGTTACACGGATGGATGTCGGTTGTGTTGCCAACGCGAGAGTCGGTGGTGTGAAGACTGAAGTCGAGGTATCGTCGGCGCCTCTTCAAATTTTGATTGACCCCCCAACTCTTCCTTCGTTGCTCCAGCATCCACCTCCTCGACCACAACCAGCCTCCACGACCACAGCCGGGATGGACTTCGCGAGCTTAATGAAGTCGCAGATTGCGGCGTCCAGCAAAACATATGACAAAAAGGGTGATCAGAAGTATCTCAAGCGCTCCGAGATCGAGGCGCAGCGGCAGGCCGACTACCAGCGCGAGCAGGATGAGCTCGAGCGGGCCCGAGTAGAGCGGCTGGAGAAGAAGCGCAAGCGCGACGAAGAAGAGTCGGAGCGCAATCGTGCGCGTGAAGAGAAGAAGCGGCGTCTGGCCGAGGAAAGCAGGCTGCTGCGCGAAGAGGAAGAAGACGCTGAAGAGCGTGCTCGCCGGAAACGTCGGGGGTTGCCTGAGTGGGAGAAGAAAGCAGTCAGCAATGGAGAGACTACCTTGAAAGACGATGAACAGGATATCCCCGAGGAAGAACTGCTCGAGAAGTTATGTGACCTGGACGAACCGCGCTTTCTTTTTGGCGAGACGCATGTCATGCGCTTACGACGATACCGCAAGTTGACAGCCCAAGCACTCGCACCGAAGCTGAGCACTGGACCGATACCCACGACGCTGGAGCTTGTGCCAGAGGTAGAGATGAAAGTACCCGAGACTGTTCCCAAGGACCCAGAAGCTCGCAAGTTCCTTCTGCGGCAGATTGCAAGCTACTTCGATATGCTGCTGTCAGAATGGCAGCGGGCGCTGGCTCGTCGTCCTAAGGAAGTCAAAGAATCATCAACAGGCAAGCAGGCTTTCAACAGCTTTCTCGCAGCAAGAGACAACCTCGGTCCGCTCTTCAAAAAGATGGAGACAAACGATCTGCAAGACAGCCTGCTGGCCGCTGTTCTCGAGATTGTACACCTCGCTCAGACGAAGAGGTATGTCAACGCCAACGACGCGTATCTCCGCGTGTCGATTGGTAAAGCTGCCTGGCCTATTGGAGTTACCATGGTCGGTATCCACGAGAGAAGTGCGCGCGAGAAACTTCATGAGACTGAGAAGACTGGCAATCATGCTCATATTCTGAGCGACGAGACGACGAGAAAGATGCTGCAGGGTATCAAGCGGTGTTTGAGCTTTGCACAAACCAGATGGCCGCCGGACGATATTGGACAGTTGATGGGTTGAGTGTTTGGCACCGACTCTTCGAATATGGTACTGTTACCTTCGAGTATGAGGGTTTACGGAACATACCATCTCGAGATCTATCTCAGTAAACCATTCCAAGATATGCCAATAGCATTGTACCAAGTCAACAGTTCACGACCTTCAGACGTCCGGGTCAAGGATAGGGATCCTGGTCACGAATCGAGTTAATCTCGGCGTCCAAGAGATTAGGTTCGTGAGCTTTGGCCGGGAGCGCGCGGAGAGTCCATAAGCAACACCGGCGCGAAGCAGACGACGAGGTTCAATTAGCGTATAGGTATTCTTTCGCGGTATTGTACATCTCATTCCCTTTCATCCACTCGTGCGTTTTCACAATCACTTTCTCTTCGTCTGTCTGAATTTTCCACACTCATTCGTTCTCATATCTTTGCTTTAATCCACACAAATCTCCAATATCCAAATAAAACAACATGTCCCCAACCACCCCCCTCATACTCACCCTCCTCGCCCTCCTCACAACCTCCCACGCAACCCCCCTTCAACCTCGCACCACAGCCCCCTCCAGTAACGTAACAACCACCACCCTCAGCTCAACCTCCAACTCAACCGCAGGACAAGGCCAGGTCGCCGCAGCCGGAATCCTAAATCCCTTCGGAGAGATAGGCATAGGCTGTGGGATCAATTGGGAGAACGGCATAAGCTATGGAGGTAGGTGCTTTGCTTCCTGCTAGAAGTTTCTTTACTGATGGAGTTTTCCGTTGTAGGTGGACTCCAAGCCGGCTCGGAAGATTTTGGTCTTGGTGGAGGATATACGATCACACCGACGACGATGGAAATTGGGGCTGGGATTGGATTGAATCCTTCGAATTCGAGTGCGAATGTAAATTTCAAGGGGAGCGTGAGTTGTAGTGGTGAAGTTTTCTATCTGCGGCGAATACTGACGAGTATGCAGGTCAACGGTACCTTTGAGCTGACGTTCACTTCAACGAGCAATTTCGCGTGCACACCTGCGAGTGGAGAGGGAGAATATTCACTCATTTGTAGAACGATCGGCTAGACGAGGACGGGGATTTGTATTGGACTTGGTTGGAGAGTGCCTGGAGACACCTGGAGATGGAATGTTCTCCGGGAAGATTTTATTATGGCAACAAAAGTCAGTTTGCTGAAATTTGGCTATCTTAACGACCAAAACCAAACCATCCCTTCTTCTGAGCCTGTTGCTGTGCCGACGGCTCAGGCGTGCCATTGACTGAAGGCTGCTGTGCCAATTGAACAGCCTGGACCTTCCTACCCGGATACTCGATATAATTGAAAGCAACATCGAGGAAGAGCGGCTTCACGGGAACGGGCTCGATCTTCGGAGGGTAGGTGACCAGGTTCTTCAGGTCAACGTTGGTTCCAGGAGCGGGATAGTCGTCGAGTCGTTGGACTATTGGCGCTGCTGAGATCATGTGTTTGGAGGCCGCGACCGCAGAGTTCGACTCGAGTGTGCGCATTTCGACAAGAGCGTGCATGCGCGAGCAGAATGACGCAAGATGTGTTTGCAGCTGCCCGACTTCGTGGGTGGAGATGTCGAGCTTCAGAGGCGAATCGGCACTTCGCTGCGATGTGGAGGTGTTCTGTTGTTGTGCTACGAGACCTTGTGCTCTTTGAAGCAATGCCAGAGCATTGAGGTGATTGCCGACTAAGTTGTGAGAGTACGAGATGCTGAGACATTTGAGAGCGCGGAAGTAGTTCACTTTGCCGTCCAGCTCCTGGACGAAGGTTGCATCACGCATTGCTCCTCGTAGATCCTTGATGGAGTTGATGCTCTGTATGGTAGCGTCGTAGAGCACAGTGCGCTCACGCAGCCTGGCAAGTTTGCGTCCCCTCGGCTCCTCCTTTTCTGGAAACTCTGTGCCATCTTTGCGTAGGCGCTTTGGCTTCTTCCGGCGCTGGGTCTCGAATTTCATGCCGTCTTCCTCGCCGATAAGCATTCGATTCCGGCCAATTCGCCAAGATACGAGATCATAATTGACGGAGAGGCTGGTGATACGGAGGTTCTGCATGCGCGAATCGCCTTCATCAACGCGTTCCTTCTCCAGTTCATCTATCGCATTCTTCGTGGCGTCTGCTGCGTCTTGCGAAGCCAGTAAAACGTCATCGTAGGCTGCAGCCCTTTCCCGAACTGGTGCAGAGGGGTTGGAAGCCAGATATGATCGCAGACGATTCTCGGCTCCAATCACACTCGCGAGAGCCTGTCCAATGGATGCGTCGACAATTTTGGCTTTACGGCCTCTCCACGTAACGCTGTCAGGAACTTCTTGGATTGCTGCTTGCTTCTCGTCGTCCGTCTTAGACATCGGCTTCTCTTTGAGGGCGTGGGAGTCCAAGCTTTCGACAGCCTTGACCAATTCCTTGTCGCTCTTTGGGAAGTAACGTTTCGCAACAGATGGTATGGCGATGGTGCGAGAAAGCTGTGCTTGGTATGCGGCATATCGAATGCTGGTGTCAATCGTACTGGCCAGAATGTCCCTGTATACTTCTTTCTTCTCCTTCTCCAGCAACGCAGCATAGATGACTCTTGCCTCTGATAGATGCTGTAGACATGGTTGCCACCTCTGGGCGTCTCCCTGGCTCTCTTTGGGACGCTGTCCCGACGACTGCTTCTCGAACTCTTCCTGACCAGCCAGAGACGCTTGGTAAGCTCTCGCCTCCAGTATGTCTCGCTCGCTCGCTGTAGACACGCTTGTGTTCTTCAACAACGCTATGAGATTCTGCGCGGTCTTGGAAGCCTTGTCCAGACGAGATATGATGTGGCTCCTTGTGGAGCCCGTGATGCCTCGGGCGTCTTCAGCGTGGGTGTTCTTGATGTGCATTGCGTGGGCCCAGGCGCGCTCCGAGGTGAGCAGTAGCAGCTGAACGAACGCATGGTTGCTGCCAATGTCCTCTGCTGTCACGGCCTTCTTCGCGAACTTCTCCTTCTTGGGCGTTGCTCGACCGAGTCGCTTGCGGGTTGCGAGGAGCTGTCGCGAGAGCTGCGCGCGGTACGCATTCGAGTCGACGATGAGAAGGGCTTCACGCTTCGAAGCGATGAAATTTGTGATGTCCATGACTTCTGTATCAGGCGCAGTATGGGGGCTGGGTGGTTAATTGGCGAGATATGAGGTGCTCTCGTGCTTCGAAAGACGTCGGACAAATTTGGAGGCGGGGGACTTCCTGCCTCAGGCAAGGATTCCGTTAAACACAAAGATATTGCATCTGAAAGACGGCGATAGTACCGATTCTTGATTGACTACTGAATTGCTCTGGCAGCAGGTACAAAATGCGCCTCGACAGAGAGCATCTTCTCCGTCTTTCAGACCTTCGGTGAGGAGTCCAGAAAACTTGCCAGACTTCCGCGACAATATCTGTACGGCTTAAGTGTGTTTTCAAGCTGAGGCATCGCCCACAGTTCCATAGTCCAGCCTTCCTCTCTACCCCTGAGAATAGCAGTTTGAAGTCAATCCGGTATCCATCAATCAAGCCTGTTGTGTTGACATGCTCGAAGATACACCGCATCACATCTGTCGGCCCATCTTCTTCTTCAACCACGAAAGAAATATCGTGTGGACACGAGATCCTTCCAAGCTCACCGCTCAGACGATTAACGCATCTACCGACCACGTCGATTCCATGTCTCGGCCACTCCGTAAGCCCCAATTGATGCTCTGCTGGTATGTACCGATTGAACGTATAGCATGGAAGAAACGGCACTCCGGGTGTCATCTCTGCCGAATCGTCCGCAATATGCTGTTCCAGCAAAGAAATCATTCTTGCCTTGCCGTTGAAGTGCTCATACACATAAGTGTATGACCCGAGGAAATAAAAATCCGTACCCCATACGAATTGATTCCAGGGTGTATGCTCCTTGACGTCGTTGATGCAGTAATCGTCAAAGTCGTATGCGCGAACTCTGCGAAACTGCCATGTTTTGGGTTTTTGACCGTGCCATGTAACTAGCGCCCACGTATATGAAGGCCCGGTCTTCACATTCTTTCGCTTTGCGAGTGCTTTTGGATGGTCGTCCACTGGTGGAGAGACGTAGCCGATTCGGTAAAGGTCAGGGCGCACGGGCTGAGCTGGAATGTAGGCACTGTCTCCCACTGACCGTTCTCGACTCGCGTTATTTTCCAAGCTTGAGTGAGACTTTGATCCTGGCCGCTCCAGAGATACAGGTAGGATCCAGAAACAAGTCGCTTACGAGCTCAATTCGTAGTCGTGGTTCTAGTGTTAGAGATCCCCATGCGCACGCCGGTACGCTGATTTTGCTGTAGTGCAGGACTAATCGAAGCCTTCCGGTCCGCAATTTGCGCGAGAGTTCGATATCTGAAATGGCCCTCTGCCTCAGCAGACTCGCGAGATGGCTCGAGAAGTTCTGAATTTTGAGGTCGAGAGCTGTCCTCGCGACGGTCTTCTTCCATGCCGTTTCCGCCCAGACAAAGGGCGCGGCCTGCGTTAAGCTGATTTGAATTAAAGCGTAGGGGCTGCTCGTCATAGAGAAGTTTTATGGCCCATAGAACAGACAGAGATCCAATGAGGGTACAGCAGCGGGACATTCGATACAGCAAATGACAGAGCCGTAAGTGGGAGAATGATAGAAGAAGACATGAGCTGCAACACAAAGAGAGCTTACCAGAAACGTACCGCGAGTCTGACTTGTCCTGTCTTTGAGTGAGACTGGATGGTAGCCCTTTGTCGAGGAGGCCGAGAAGTGTACAATGCATGAATGTGAGTTGTTGTACAGGCGTGATGATGTGAGAAGGCCCTCACTGGCAATCGGCGGCAGACGTTTCAATGGGATCATGCTCAAGTCTTCTTTCTTTTCTTTCCACCGCCTGAACCAGATTCGCCGTCTCCCCAGCCCTTTCTCTTCTTGCCTTCTCGTCGCCAGAACTCGTCCCTCTCTTTCTTTTCCCGCTCCTTCCGCTTCTCTTCGTTTTCTGCCACTTTCGCTCGGTAGGGCTGCCTTCTCTCTTCTTGCTTCTGTCGCCGCTTCTCGATTTTCTCTTTCCTCAGACTCATGACCTGCGACATCAACCTTCGCGCAACCTTCTCCTCGCCACTAAGAACCACTGCCCGTTTTTGCGTGTACGTCTCACGCTTTTGGGGCTTCATCTGGACTATTTGCGATTTGAAGGGCAGATCGGCTTGAAGTTTGCGTGGAACACGAAGTGGGTTGAAGTGTCTCTCCTGTCGTTCGACCGGCCTGTACACAGAGTTCTTGTCCTTGGGAGTTGGGATGTTCTGCGCTGCTCGGACTTGGCCAGTGAGACGCATGCCAGCCCAGGAGTCTGCTTCGCTACCTTCCAGCAGGTTCGTAACGGGATTATAGAAACGATGCGGGCGCACGGGATACCATGCACGCAGGAAGACAATGTCACTCATCAACACCTTGTCTTCGAAAGTGGCCCTGAAGCATCCTTCTGGTTTCGATAGCGCTTTCTTGATCTGTCCACGAATGCCAGAGACCGTCTTGATGCCGGCGCCTTCGAATTTCGCAATCTCGAGCGAAGATCCGAACATATCCTTGATGAAGGCTGTGTTCTTGAAGATCTTGTACGGATGGCCAGTAAGCTTGAGCTTCTTCACGATCTCAGTACCTTCATCTACGTTCAACACAACGCCAGTCGCTGCGATTCTGAAGCCAGGGTTCTTGTTGGAAAAGCTCTGCACGCAACAGAAACCTGTGTTTGGCGCTGCCAATGGTCCATAGAATGTACCGAAGCAGTGCATATGCTCTGGCGTATACTTGAGCATTCTGTTGCGGGTGCGTGAGTCGCTGATGCTGTACACCGGAGTCGACTGGAAGCGCCTCCATCCGAGCGAAAATATGAGGGGATCGTTCGTTTTTAGAATCTTCTTGTGCCATCTGTGCCGCTTGATTCGCACTTGAACGAAGCCCATCCTTTCCTCCGTAGGCTGCAGGCCGCCAATCAACAATGGATAGCGAGCGTCAAAATTTTCGATGAACTCATAAGGGACGGACGACAGGATTAGCCGGGTGTAAGTCCCAGCTCGGTACCCTTCCGCACGTACTCGAGAGACTTCGTCAAGTGCTTCAAACTCTTTCCTGTTGATATCTTGTTGCTTCTGAAGCAGTGCTTTCTGAGAGTCATACCATTCGTCTTCGCCATGATCTCGCTCCTCAGCTTGTCCGTTCGCTTCCCGATTGATGTTCTTGGGGTTCAGAAACCCATCGCGATCTTCTTCCTCGAAACGCATTTTGAGCTCCTCTTTCTTGCGTGCATTCTTTTCACGCTCGTCTTCCAGGGTCTCCTCTCCAGCAGTGCGGACTTCGCCAGTCTCAAGATCTTCGAATTCACCGTCGCCCTCATCCTCGTCATCTTCGACACCTTCAAAAGCTTCGTCATCGTCGTCTCCTACGCTTTGAGCGTTCGCGCCAGTCAATCGAGCTGATGCGAATCGCTGCCCCAGGGCTTCAATGTTTTCTTCATCAGTCCACTTCGCCTCCAGCTCCTCGTAGTTGTAAAGGGGGACCATCCGGTCTTCATCCTCTTCTTCAGATTCTTGTCGCCTCTTATTGAAGAAATTGCTCTCTTCCCCGTCGTCGTCGTCGTCTTTCTCATCGTTATCTGAGTCTCCTCGCCACTTCTTGACAACCTCAGCAGTAGACAGCATGTCATCGTACATCATCTTGGCCAGCTCTGCCACACGATACGGCTGTCTGTTGCCGTGCAGTGTTCGTGCGCGGTTTGCTAGATTGCTTTTCCAGCGCGAGGCAGATTCGTTCTCCTCGTCATTGGAAACCCCCTCCTCATATTCATCTTCCAACTCTTGATCAGATACTGACGACAAGGATCCGAGATCGCTGTCTGAATCAGCAAACTCGATATCGCCATCGACCTCATTATCCTTCCCCGTTTTTGAATTTTCAAATCGCTCGGGTACTGGTTGGAGAGCCTCAAGATCTGCTTCGTCATCCGTGTCTCCATCATCTACCAGCTCATCGTCTTCATCGTCGGCGTGCGGTCCCACCGTCGGCTTTCTCGCCTGTTTCCGGCCGGTATCGTGGATGGCCTCTTCATCGTCGTCGATTTGCCTCAATTTGTCGCCTTGATCGAACAGAGTGATGCCTTGGTCATCCTCACCGAGCAGCCGACGCTCGCCTTGAAGCCCGACAACCATCTGCTCGCCAAGACCCCGCTCTTCTCCGTCCTCTTCGGGGTCAAAGGTATTGCTTTTCACGTCAATATAGACTGCATCCTTGTCTACCAGCACGCCGCCCACGTCGCTCATTGGCGCATAAATCACTTTCTGTTTCTCCCCGAGCCTTCTCCTCTTTTTGGTTCCTTCCACCTTCTCCTTGGCCTGTTCGAAATGAGGGGTCGGGCAAGGATCCGGCAATGCCTCTGCTCTGTCAACCTTGAGATCACCAATGCCCGGAACGTGTACTCTTGCGTCGTTGGCAGGAAGATTGGTGCCTCGCAGGTACCCATAGAATGCCACTGTTCTGTCGCATTTGGGATTTTCTTCGATCGCGGTAGGAGGCGTAATGTCTAGCATTCGATCTGCAAGAGCGTATGGATGCGAATTTCGCCATATGAGAGGTCTTGGATTCTTCATGACACTCAAGAAGCGCGAAAGATTCAGAACTTCCCTGTCAGGATACCTGCCGTTGATGACACCGGAGAGGTAGAAAAGCTTTGCTCCTTGGTATAGCTCAGACCAGAATCGATGTTTCAGTCTCTTCTTCTGTGCCTTCAATGTGTCTTGCTTCCGGAACAAGTCCAGATGTGTTAGGATACCAAACACATTTCCTGGCATTCCGGTACTGCTCAGCACTGAGAGAAATTCCATGGTCTCCATCTCGAAGCCGTAGTTGCCATCGATCATCAGCAGGACAATGTCTACTATTTTGGCTATATCGATCGTCGAGGCCAAACTGTCACTTGGACACTCCATGAATGTCAAGCGCCTCCTCTTGCTCGTTACCACGGTAATTGGCCCAGTGGGTTGCGTTATGGCCTGCTTCGAGTATCGCCGCACCAAGCTCTTGATCAACGTCGTCTTTCCAACCCCGGGAGGCCCGACGACTCCAACCACCAAAGGCGGCGCCTCTTCTGGCAGTCTGTCCACCAACGGGACGTGTAGGCGCTTCTCTTTGACATCGTGGCTTCGAGCTGCCTGTTTTGCGAGTCGTCCCGGGGCGGCGAAGGCGAAGGCTTTGGGATTTGACTGGCTCGTGTCGTGCTTGTTCTTCTTCTTCTCCTTGGAGGGCCGATGCGCCCTGTGGATCTGATCTTCGCCCGCCATTGTCCATGCGCCTCGCTTGTAAAAGCAGCTTGTGAGCACGAAAAAGATGCAGAGTCGCCAAGATTTCCGCGCTTGCCTCTCAGAAAAGTTCCAGAGCTCGCTCGGACTCGTTGCTGCCGCGCTTGGCCCGCAACCTTGGCGGTTACGACCGGCGTAAGGCAGAAAACGGGGCAGCTCCTCAGCATCCCACTCGACACGCGACCCATAGAAGTGGGAGAAGTGGGCGGCCAGGCTTCTAGATGACCATCAGCCCAACACTCGTCTTCTCTTCGCCATCCTTCGCTGCGAATTCCTTCAAAATCTCAGAACCAGTCATCACACTGCCGTTCATTAGGAAGCTTTCGACCACCAGGCCTTTCAAGATGCCTTCAATCATTGTGCGTGTCTCATGCACTGCTCACGCTTCGAGCTGCTGGCTTACTGTTCTCAGGTATCCCTCAAGTCGGACGCCGATCCCAGCCAGCTCGACAGCATGAAAAAGCAGGTTACCGACCAGGGCGGTAAGATCACCAACGAATTCAAGCTGATCAAGGGTTTCTCGTAAGCAATTCAGCCCGTCCTTGAAAACACAAGGCAACGGTAGGCCAGTATCTGACCGTTGAATTTTCAGCGCCGATGTGCCAGACGACAAGGTCTCCACCTTCAAGGCGAACGAGCATGTCAACGTCGAGCAGGACGGCAAGGTCACTACTCAATAAACTACTACGCAGTTATGATGGGGCCTGCTTGTACGGGAAGAGATGACAGGAATGAGTGATGAGCGATGCAGAAGATCAGATATGCCGTCGATTCTACATGAACGGTACAGAATACCATGTGTCGGGCAACCTCACTTCTCTCGATATGCATCACCATGGGTAGCCTATTGAATGCGATGTGAGTGCCCTTTTCATTGCGGAAATATACCGAGATCGGCACCGAAACTGCATATAATGGAACAGACAGGACCAGACATTGAGTCCAGCTCGAAAGGTTTCCGTGCCCTTCACAGGCCCTCACTCTTCACAGGCCCTCGCTTCAATCCTGGACAATTTGGTGTGTATGCTAAACTTACAGATTGAACAGTGAATGCTTGCCATCTCCTCACCACCCGGACGTTGATCTACAAGAAGACTGACAGCGTCCCATACATCCCAAGATTCATTTTCGACAAAAGTGTGCAACAGGTAGCTCAAGGCTCATGCATTTCTCCTCCTCTTGTATATCGATGTCGGCTGGTACAGACATGAGTGGTCGGAGTCGTAGGTGGGATGTCTTCGCAATGCTGGTGGTGTCGTCAAGGCTGTGTGCTGGGTGTACACAGTTCCTCCTGTTCCTAGCTTTCGGCGTGGGTGGTGTAAGTATTTCAACGGTTGCCGTGGTACAGCTGTCTGCTGAGTTTTTAAAGCTCCGCGGAGTAGAATCAGAGAGTCCGCCTTCGAGCAGCGTGTGAGTGGAAAACTCAAGTGAAGATTACAAAAGGACCATGCGTTGGGATCTCGATCGGATATTGTGGTACTAAGGAAAGAGTAAGAATGTACAACCACGGCTAACGCGGGGGACGGGGGCGCGGAACGGACGGGGGCGCGGAACGCAAATCCTCCAAATTTACACCTGCTATCTTCTACACACTATGCCTCCACCAAAACGCGTCCAAATCAGTCCAAATGAAGGCAGCATTCTGCTTGCTATATCGGCTTTCCAATCTGGCCAATGCGATTCGATTTCAGCAGCAGCAAGGGCCTACAATATCCCCAAAACTACCTTGTATCACAGAATCTAAGGAAGAGCATCAAGAGAAGACTTTACGCCATGTAATAGGAGGTTGACTCCTATAGAAGAAGAGGTGCTTGTTGGTGACATATTAAGACTGGATGCACAAGGACTGTCGCCATCTATCAGTCTTATAAGAGCAATAGCAGATACAATCTGCAGAGCAAAGAATGCACCTCCTGTTGGAGTGAAATGGGCAAGCAGCTTTATAAAGAGGACACCAGCCTTGGAAGTAAAGCTTGGAAGAACATATGAGTGCCAGAGGAAGCTCTGTGAGAGTCCAGAGATTATTACTGCCTGGTTTGAGCTGGTAAAGAATATAATTAACAAATACGGCATCCTACCAGAAGATACCTACAACATTGATGAGACTGGCTTCCAAATGGGACAGATATCAGCCTCCAAGGTGGTGACAGCTGCAGACAGACCCGGACGACCAAAGCAGGTTAAGCCTACCAACACTGAGTGGGTTACATTGATCCAAGGAGCATGTGCAGACGGCTCTCTTATCCCACCCTTTATTATTATGAAGGGAAAGGAGTTCAACCAGGCCTGGTTCTACCAAGGTCTTCCATCAACATGGACTTTCACTATAAGTCCGAACGGCTGGACTACAAACGAGATCGGCCTCCAGTGGATTCAGCACTTTGAGAAGCATACAAGGTCGAAGACAATTAGTAGCAAAAGGCTACTAGTTCTTGACAACCACGATAGCCATACTACACCAGAGTTCAGATCATTCTGTGACGACAACAACATTATTCTCCTCTGGATGCCACCTCATTCTTCACACCTTCTTCAACCGCTAGATGTTGGTTGCTTTGGTCCCCTAAAGACAGCCTTCTCAAAGCAGAACCAGGACCTAATCAGGAACCATGTCTTTCATATTACCAAAGTAGACTTTCTGGCCACCTTCTACGCAGCATTCCTGGCCTCCTTCACTCAGAGCAATATCAAAGCAGGCTTTAGAGGCTCTGGCTTACATCCGTTCAATCCAGAGGTTGTTTTATCACAACTGGANACTACAAAGCAGCGGAAAGGTCGTCGTCTACGCTGTCTTGGCCATATTGCCAACCTTTGCGCTCGAGCGTTGTTACTAGGCAAGGGTGCAGGCAAGGCGCTTGAAGAACTTGGTCGGAAAGCTCTAAAGGGTGCATTTGTTGCAGTAGAGGATTTCTGGCGTAGGAGGGGACCTGTTGGAAAGCTACACAATATCGTTCGTTTTATACGAGGCTCGCCACAGAGGTTAGAGCGCTTTGCAGCAACAATTATGGGTAATAAATTGGCGGAGTTTGACAAGCTGAAGGTGAGTGACAGGAGCTATTGCCAGAAAACTAGATTTTTGCTAACTCTTCTACTCAGCTCATTCAAGACAATGACACTCGCTGGAACTCATTCTACCTGATGATCGATCGTGCCTATACTATACGCGAGCGTATCGACAAGTTCTGTAAAGAATGGCTCGCTCAGAACCCTGGAGAGAAGGCGCTAAAGAGCGATCTGTTGACTCGTAACCACTGGCACCTCCTCAACCGAATTCACGACTGCTTAGCAACTTTTGAGGTCGCAACTATGGCTACACAAGGCACTCAGCGATACCTCTGCGACTGGTACCCTACTCTATCCTTCATGCTTGATACAATGGACGACTTTAAAGCCGAATTTGCCCTTGAAGCTGCTGCAGACACGGCATTCAAGTACCTCTCTGAATGCTGTAACCACAGCTGGCACAAGGTCGAGAAGTACTATAGGCTTGCCGACGACACACCTATTGTATATGCCGCCCTTGCCCTTAATCCAATGTACAAGATGGAGTGGTTCAAGACAAGGTGGACACAAGAGGCACAGGTGTCGTGGATTGATGAGACAAGGACCAAAATTAAGCAGCTGTGGCTTGATGAATACAAGCCAAAGGCCATCGGCACTTCTGCTGTAAACAAGAGCAAAAGGACTACACTAACAGATGAGAGTGTCTACGATAGGCTGAGGGAATACAAGCGGCTCCGAATGACCGCATCTTTGGATGCAGTTGATGCTCTTGAGGAGTACTTAGCTACGGATGTGGTCCCTAATCCAAAGGATCTGAACGAGGCAGAGGCTGACTTCGATTTGCTGCAATGGTGGTTTGATAGACGCCATACACAGCCAGACCTAGCCAAATTTGCCTTTGATTGTCTTGCTATACCAATAATGAGCGATGCTCCGGAAAGAGCATTCTCAGCCGGCCGCGACCTTATTGACTACAGACGCTCTCAGCTCAAGGCAGACATTATTGAAGCCTGTGCGTTCTTACGGAGCTCATATGGACCACCTATGGCAAAAAGGGACAGAGACGGCAAGGTTGTGCTACCCTTTGATGATGAGGAGGTGATTGAGAGGCAATATGAAGAGCTATATGGCCCTGAGGCGCCGCAAACAGACAATTTGTACAAGTAGTGCAGCCAAATTCTTTCACAGTGATTCACCTTCCTAATTAGTCAGTCAGCGGCCATTGGCGCTGTTGGATCTGGCCCAAATCCTTATTGGTTGGCGTGGTTGAGAGGGTAGATCCAAACCACGCCAAACCAACAAGCTCACTGAGATCCAGTACTAGAGTCTCCAAGTCTGTCTTCATCTCAAGAGTCATGGTATACAAAGACACCAAGGAATAATCAAGAAGTAGACAAACAAGCTACACTAATCAAGAAGAGGCTTGAAAGGCACCAGAGTAGCTCACCGACTCCGATCTTTGATGCTCTTGGCCAATTAGCAAAAGGTGCACAGATCATGGCTACCTCAGCGGCTCTAATGCAGTCACAGGTTACTGCTCTTCAACAGGCCAACGAGGCTATGCATGTACGTAGAAAGAGGAAGAGGAAGGCCCTTCAGTCAGACCACGCCTTGTCAGTTGGTGAAGTACAGGCTATAGCTGATCAGGACCATGTTGAAGCTGAAATAGGGGAGGAGATGCTAAGGACAAAAAGGAGAGCACCAACATGTAGCGGTTGTGGTCAGCAAGGCCATACTATCAGAACTTGTAGAATCATAGAGTAGGTAGCAATATATGATATACTTTGATTTCAAGTCATTTGAGCTTGTAGTTGTTGAGAAAATGAATTTAATGTGCTAGTGACTTGAAATTTGCGTTCCGCGCCCCCGTCCGTTCCGCGCCCCCGTCCCCCGCGTTAAGGTACAGTGCCGCTTTTTTCTCAGTAATGACTTATCAACTTGCATCATACCTTGGAATCAATGGATGGCACCGTCGAGAGGCAATGTAACCAATAATCGACTGTAAGATCTGCAAGTTATCAAGATGACAACACGCACAGGAAACTGCCTGGGCGACTCTTGATAGCTTCCGACTCTTGATAGCTTCCCCTACTGTCGCGAGGGCAACCGGACATGGAAACGACTCGTGTCCTAAGGGACTTCCTGGAAAGCAAGACTGATCGTCAAAGGCGCAAAGCTGAGGAGTATGAAAGATCATTGGGTTCGTCTGCTGATCCTGTTTCATCGCCTTGTGGGACCAGCGATGGCTTTTATTGGTCTTGATGCCTGCGACTTAGATCCTGAGGCCCAGATGGCATCCTCGCCACGATGTCCGATGGTACCAGATGATGATGGTAGTCCAACCGCAGTCTTTTCCAGCCTTCTGTGCGACTTCCTCCAGCAGCAAGTCCTATCGATAGAGTGCCGGCATGCATCGTGGCTGGTAATGCAGATTCTTCTATCGCCGACAAATCGATGCCCTTATCAGCCGTTCGTACGATCCGTGTTCACAAAGGCTAAGAGCATTTACGATCTTGAGAGTTAGCTCTTGTCCCTTCGCGCCTTGTCAATCGGAGAGGGCCTTCGTCTTCGGGTGTGCTGTTGATGGCTATTGACGAGCCTCGATGGCGACGACTGGGCCGTCTTCGCTTTGCATGCTGAGTCGCTTCAGAGCGAATACCATCGAAACGAAAACAAAATTAGAGACTTCCTCAAGTCCAGGCACTCGGTCATCGGAGTTCGAGTCCAAATTCGCCATCTCCTCTCGAAGATCTTTCCTCTTGCCGGCCGGCTGGCTTTCTCACGCTTCTGATGGAGTATCGAGCCAGCTCCTATCCTCACAATTTCAGAAGTGGCCGTTGATCCAGTGAGAAACGGGATCATGCCAGCATGCGAACGTGGGAGGAGGCAGGTCGTTTCACGTTCCAGACTGGAAGATGAATCTCACATGAAGTTCATGAAGTCCGTGAAGTTCAACGAGGCGATTCTTTGATCTCCAAGTCCAGTGCAGGGTAGCACCTGTTCACCAAGTCAGTCCGTCGAACAATACCGCTTACGCGTCTCTCCGCCAGGTTCATCCACAGTCGAGACTTTGATCCTTCTTACGATCTATCGATGATGTTGACGCCACAGCACCGGCAAGAAAGCCTTCTACAGGGAAGAAGTGGCATCAAAACACCAAGACCACGAGAGGAGACAGCCAAGCTCGACTACCATCAAGATCCCCCTACGTAACTAAACCCTCTCCATCACAAAAAAAAGCCCTACCAAGCTACCCCAAACCCTCACTCTGGAACCCTTCTCGAAGGCCACGGCGCCGAAAACCACCACCAACCCCACCACCATCACCAACTCGCAAGCGTCGCGTCGGGGCGGCAATCCTTTCCAAACGCCCAAAAATCCTTCCCACTCTTTTAGCGCGCACGCGACCAGCACACCGCCATCTCCCCTCAATTAACCACCGCAACCATTTATTCCTCCTTTCATCTAGACAGAAAGGCAATCTCACAGTCCCTGCATCACAAGGCACATATCGCTATCCTCGTCACGGGGGGCCCAAAGTGTTGGTTTTCCCCAACGTTGGTCTTCACGTAGGGCTGCAGATCCGGGCGAGAGATTCCGACACACGGTTCGTCCATCGTCCTGGGTCATCGAAGGATGCAGGAAGGAAGAAAGGAAGCAGGCTAGGAAGCCGTACTTTTTAGGGGCATCGTTGTTTTTTTAGTGATCATACTTCGTGGTGCGTGCTTACAATGTCCGAATAGGAGTGAATCCATGTCGGTCAGCGATGTCCGTACGGGGTCATCTCGTGGTGTTCCGAGTGTGATTTTTTTCGAAGGAGAAGGGCATGGGAGATTCCGGAGTGGAAGTTGGAGTTGCTGCTGGAAGTTGGAGTTGCTGCTCACCGGTTGTCAGGCAGTCAGGTCATCAGACCATGTTCGACGGCATCCAATGAAATGCTGGTATAGGCGAGGCCATAGTCCCTAACATCTCATTCGCCGCCTTTCCACGATGATAATTCGCCGAGGCCATCCATACAGATTGCCAGACCGCACGTACTGTCGTACTGAGGAACTGCGCCGACATCGAACAATCCTGACGGAGTGCTCTCCGAGGCTTCGAAGGACCACTGTTCGCAGAAGGAGGATGAGGAGGAAGAGTTTGTGGTTCCTTCAATCCCTCTCCCCTATGCCGATTCTAACCCTGTCATCACCGTTACTGTCTGATGACTGGACGCCTGAATGCGATCTTGTGAAATCCTGCAATTGATGACGGCGGTGTGTGCGATGGATATGGATGAGGATGATGATGAGGATCGTACGTAAAACTGTCGGTGAGAACGGGGTTGTGGATTCTTGTAAAATTTGATGCAGTTTCTGTCTGTACAGGATTAGGGTCGTCATTCTATCCATGTCTGCCAAGCATGTCACGTCTGTTTCGGGCATTCTGTCGTTCGTGTTGTCGTCGTGGGACACTTTCCATAGCCACTTTGTTAAAATTTGTCTTTTCTTTTCCTCCGGTGCAGTCGCACTGCAAATGACTCAAGTCCCCCTTCTCCCCGACTGACGGCTGCCAAGCGCACAGTATGCATGCGGCGTGCATGTTCAACGTGACATCGATGCATCTCATTGATCACAGCATTGCTGAATCGGCAGCCTGACGAAGCTTGATGACACCCGTGTTTGCCGTTTCTTCCACTCGTCGCACACTCGACGCTCGTTCGAGCAACCCGACAGCAACAGCCTCTCCAAGGACTCGCTCACAGTCATTAAGCTGAAATGTTCGTTCCTTCCAAAATTGGCAGTGTCGTCCCGCAAATTGCGGGAGGATCGAGCTATGAGCGACTGTGAAACCCTAAAAGCCTCTCCCGCAGCCACCGCGGTGCAGACGATCCTTCGGCAGGAAGTCCTTGGCGGACACAAATATGCGGTTGAGCCGACGGCGAAGGCTCTGTTGGTGGTGAATCATGATAAAAAATCTGCTGGCAGGGTGCGCAAGCCGTCCTTCGTTTGGGGAGCTTTAACGCGAGCTAAATCTGTTCAACAGCTCCATGGCCTGGTTCCTGGTGGACACTCGGTTGCAGCGAGCCACGACCACATAGAGGGGCTCTCGTATATCGAGCGTGCTGGAATCAGTCCTCGATGAGCTCTCCGCTTTTTGAGCTCGCGTCTGTATTATGGCGCCTGCTAGGTCGACAATGGCTTGGAACTCGCTGTCGAAAGTGCTGAATGTACGACCATCCGATGCCAGGATCGTGCAGGATAGATGGTTCGCTTTGAGGACGCGGCAACGCGTAATGTCCTCGCTTTTCATTCCAGCCATGGCAAAAGAAAGATAGGCCGTGAACGCCTGCTCCCACTGCTCAAGCCACTGCTGGAAGTGTCGTTTTCCATATGCGTCAATTGGTGAGCTGGGTGGCGAAGACCGGGCTGGGTTGCCTTGCCATGACCTGGAGAGCTTCGTTGCACAATGCTGTAGTGTCGCCTGGGCTTGGGTGAGGCTTTGGATGCGGCTCACAGTCGGCATGGGCAACTCTCTGGTCGCTCCCATGGACATGGCTGAAGATCTGGTCGGAGTCGAGGGGGAGGGAGAGGAGACTGTGATCTGATATCCGGTACGTAGCTTCGGAAGCTTAGCAGTGGTATTATAAACGTCTCGAGTGGCAGCCGGCATGTTGAGAATAATCACGGCCTCGCGGACCGAGCTTTTATTTGCAGAGGAGCGTGAGGAGTTGGTGGTCTGGGCGGGTGAACTGTGCCTTGCCGCTGGATGAGGTGATCCGTAAGAATAAGTAGAGGGAGCAGAGGAAGCAGCCTCTGTGGTTGACTGTGCCACCCAACTGCAGGAGTCGCCTGATGCGCTTAGAGACGCGCGACAAGGTTCTCGATGGATTCCTGAATTGTTCCGTGACCTGGCCTCGATTGCCACGTGGGCGGCAAACCTTATGTGATCAAGGCGAAGAGGGTGTGCAGAGGGGTCCTGGGTACAAAGTTCCTGAAAATGGGCGGCGGGTGTCAGCGACCATATATGAGGACGAGGTGAATGGGCTTTCGGGTTTCGAGCTGAAAATTAAACTTCTCGGTCAGGCTCTGGCGTCGTTTACGGGAAGAAGTTAACGCACGCGTGCACGCAGCAGCAGAAGGGTTTGGCGAGGCTGATGACAGGGTGAAATCTTCATCATCAGCGGTGGCCATTTCGTGGCTTGCAAATTAGGTTTCCCGTAATGCCCACTCGGGCAGGGGCCTGGAAGATACCAAGGCCTTCTACGAAGGAATTGTCGTTCCACAGTTCCATCATCATCCTCCAGGACGAACATGAGTGGGCCCGAGCACCTCCCCGGGCGTTTGAAGGATTGCGACGGTCGCTTAAGGGCGCCCAGAGCAGACTGGCAGGCGCTGAGCATTTCCGATGACCAGCATCTGATCCGGGAGATGATCCCTCGTCGTATCTTTCCTGCCTCGCGCTTCCGCGAAAGCCTTGACTTGCCGTGGCGCTTGAAGTCTGTGTTTAGGTCTAAAATCGCGTGTGTGGCAGCGAAGGATCTAGTTGCAGATATACCACGAGCTAAATGGCTGCAGCGTCCATCAGGCATGACGTTCGTTTGTCTGGAGACTGCCGTGGGCTGCATCCGGGGATGCAATACTGCACACCGGCTGCCCATCTTTGTATATGATGGGCACAGAGCACATGCTGGAGGTGCAGTTGCTCGCGAAGATCGTCCGGACGAATGGGCCTCTCAGCCGCACATGAGCAGCAGCAAGCTCCTCGCGGCGACTGGAATGCAGAGTCGCGGTGCTGTGCCGTAGAGAAGCATGCTTTGCTGGAAAGGCAGAGGCGTCGGCGAGGCAAGAGATGTGGTAATGAGGGCTTGAGCACCGCGTATACGGAATCCTCGGTGGCTACGCGGACGCGCCGAGAAATAATACTTAGCTGATTATTCCGCTGCTGTGAGATGTAGAGTATACTACTTGTAGTAGCAGCAGTACTAGGAGACTTGGAGGAACTCCTGGGCGCAAGTCATCAGACTGTGCCTCCCATATGCTGGGGCGGCGCTAGTGGGGGTGCTGAACCGTATGAACTGAAGCATGTGGCAGCCACCGGCATGCCACAGCATGCACGAACGTGGCCCCCGGCCAAGAAGAGCGAGCCCTAGTTCGACGAATTTTCTCGGGATCCAACACGAATATGGGAGTGAGGTTTGCTGTACTGTGTGAGATGTGCGAGGTGAGGTGCGGCAGGGTAGCAGAGAAGTGAGAGTCGCTTTCGGCAACGTAACCCGGCCTTCGTTACAGGTAATAGTGGGTGTGGTTAGGCACTGTTGAATACGTTGCTTATTCAAGCGACAGATCGGGGTGCATTGTCGTCGACCGCATCGTCGCCGTGTCGCCGGACGTCAATGCCGGTACTGGCGGACATGGAAACAGCGGAGATTCAGGCCCGCTGGTCAGCGTGCAAGTTGGATACAGCAGCGCTGCATGATCGAATCCTCCCGCTCCATAGATAGGCCTGGTGAGCACGCCACAGCAGTAATATACAGCTGCGTCCTTCATTGGCTGCAGCAGCGAACATTCGCCATGCTCGGACAGATGCGTGCGTTTGGGGCTGCGATGTCACCGGCCGCCGAGCCTGATAGTTGATGACGGGGCGCGAGGATACAAGATGGGAGGATGGGAGGAGGGACGGTGAGCTGTGCCACGGCGTCGTCGCCGCCACCACTATGGCTGGATCGCTCAGCCAATCAGAGAGGAGGTAATCGTGGCTGGAAGGATGCGTGTCGCCGTCCATCGGTGCCATCGGCGGCGTCCACATGGAGGTCCTACAGTTTTAAGTACGAGACGAACCAAAGAACGGCAGACGCCGTACATGACTCGAGGAGTTGAGGCTGATGAGAGCGGTGAAACAATCTTCCCACATCAGCTGACTCTCTCTTGGCAGATCGCCTGGGGAAACTCCGGGCTGGCACCTGCCGATCAGCAATTGCATGTGAATTTGCGGAGGTACATTCACGTTTGTCCTGCTTTCATTGCTTTGTATGCCACAACATTGATTATGCCACCGCTTTACGTGCGAGACGGCGACCCGAGGGATGACATCGCGGTTGGCCCAGCGAACAAGTCACCTGGCCCGCCTTCAACATGCGAGACCGACGAGCCGAGGTCCGTGGAGCTGGCAGGAAGTATGCAAGACAAATGTTGCCAGAGAGGGTTCATCACATGCCAGCTATCTAACGAGGTTGCTCCGACTGACAATACACCACCTATTTTCCTTTCTTCTCCCAGCATCACCATCGCCACATCAACCACGCCGCAACAAATCTCTGCACCACGATCATGTCTGCACAAGCCCGTCTTCACCAGGTCACCGGCCAAATGAAGGCCTCTGGCAAGCCCGGCCTCCTCGAGAAACACCCTGACGACGTCGTTGTCACCGGCGCTTTGCGTACGCCCTTCACCCGCGGTGGTAAGGGTGGCCTCAAGGACACCGCCGGCGCTGACCTCCTCCACGCCGCCTTTGTCGCCCTCGTCGAACGATCCGGCATCGACCCCAAACTCGTCGAGGACATCTCCGTAGGCTGTGTTCTCGCCCCCGGCGGTGGCGCCACCGAGTTCCGCGCCGCTGCCCTTGCCGCCGGCTTCCCAGAGACCACTGCAGTCAAGAGCTTGAATAGACAGTGCAGCTCCGGTCTGCAAGCATGCGTTGACATTGCCAACGCCATCAAGTCCGGCATGATCGAGGTCGGTGTTGGAGCTGGTGTGGAGAGCATGAGCAGCCAGTACGGTCCCGGAGCCGTGACGGAGTTCAGCGAGCTCCTTGAGAACCACAAATCGGCGGCGGAGTGCAAGGTTCCCATGGGTGTTCTCAGTGAGAACATGGCCAAGGACTACAAGATCAGCAGACTAGACCAGGACACGTTTGCAGCATCAAGCTACCAGAAGGCCATTGCAGCACAGAAGGCCGGTCTCTTCGACCAGGAAATTGTCCCTATGAAGGTCAAATTCGAGGACCCAAAGACCGAGGAGACCAAGGAAATCACCGTCTCCCGAGACGATGGTGTACGTGAGGTCACCGTGGAATCCCTGGGCAAGATCCGAGCTGCATTCGCGAAGGACGGCAGCATCCACGCCGGAAACGCATCCCAGGTCTCAGACGGTGCCGCAGCAGTTCTCCTCATGAAGCGAAGCACCGCCGAGAAGCTCGGCCAGACTATCCTCGGAAAGTTTGTTCAGGCCTCGATCGTCGGTGTGCCACCGCTCCTCATGGGTGTAGGCCCATGGAAGGCCATTCCAGTCGCGCTCGAGAAGTCCGGCATCACCAAGGACGACGTCGACATCTTCGAGATCAACGAAGCCTTTGCCTCTCAATGCCTGTGGTGCGCCAAGGAGCTCGGCCTGCCGCTGGAGAAGATCAACCCCAAGGGAGGTGCCATTGCCTTTGGCCACCCTCTCGGCTGCACTGGTGCGAGACAAGTGAGCACTCTGCTCTACGAGCTGAAGAGGACAGGCAAGAAGGTCGGCTTGACCAGCATGTGCGTCGGAACTGGTATGGGTATGGCCGCTGTCTGGGTTGCGGAGTAGATTATTTAGCATTTACGATATGTATTTTCTACGAGCAATATAGACGAGTTCTTGTATACCTCCTACTTTCACTTGCCACATTGAACAGTCTTCTTAACTTTGATTAGCGCCATGCGCCTTTGACATTCGCCTAGTAATAATGATTCCTCGCTCTAGGATCTGGATTCCACTCCTCACTCTCAACACTGACCATAAGCTCCTGCATTAAAGGCTTAATCCGCTCCATATAAACCTCCTCCGCCGCCATCTCCTTAGCCGGCAGCGCCTTCAGCGACGCCACTTGCGCAACCTCATCAAGCTTCCACTTCCACCACGTCTTCTCCGGATTGGGAACATCCACCATATACCTCTCATGATGATCGACTTTCAACATCAACCCCACAAGACGGTTAAACCAAGTCTTGAGACTGCCTTTGACGAGCGCGCCGTTGCGGACGAAGACGAGGTGGTGGACGTTTTGGAGGTTGCGGAGGAGGGTGACGATGGAGGGGGTGTAGTCGAAGAGGTAGTGCCAGAAGCTGGAGCGGTGGAGGATGATTGTTAGGGTGGTAAGGTGGAGGGTGGGGAGGTTGAAGGGGTGGGAGGTCCAGGTTTGGAGTCTGCGGAATGCGCGGTCGTCGGCGTTGAAAGCGAGGGAGCGGATGGAGGATATGTGTTTCGGGGGGAGGGTTGAGAGGCGCTGGGGGATGTCGGTGAAGAGATTTGTGATAAGGAAGGGGGTTTGGTTGAAGGCTAGGAAGCTTGCTGGTGATGGGATTAGTTTAATGTTGCTGGGTGTCTTGAAGGATTGGGGAGCTCACCGTCTTGATAGATTTGTTTGCAAATCAGGAGCGGTCGGAGGTGAGAGCTTGCGGTGTATTCCTCAGACTGATACAGTTCTCCAGAGGTGGGATGGAGCTTGAGTCCTCTATGGGAAGAGTCGTCTTCGAATACATATTCGAGTATGTGCATTCGTAACTCGGCGGGAAGGCCTAGGAGACTGGTTTGCTCGGGAGGAGAGTGGATGGCATTAGCAATGCTCATTTTGTCCTTGACCAGCGGCTGATCGGAGATATTGCAGTAGTAGTGGAAGTGGTAGAAGTGGGTTGATGATGGAAGTAGAGGTGCATCTCACCGAATTGCATGTGAAACAGTTCCACCTGTTTCGCATTATCATTCGGGACCGATCTCGGCGACGAGGATGCGAATGCGAGTCTGAACAGCCGAGGCCGATAGCAAAGTTGTTTCCCAGCTACGCGCCTGCTGCAACCTACACGCGCCGTTGTGTGATATCAGTGAAAAGACCATGCCAGTCGATATCCCATCGCTGGTCGTGGCAGACGCAGCGGCCTGGCGACTTTGGTTGCTTCAGAACGGATCATCATCCCCGGGCGTCTGGCTTTCGATGGCGAGAAAGGGCATAAGAGCGCCGACTTCCCTCACCCCAGACGAAGCTCTCGAAGAAGCCCTCTGCTTTGGCTGGATCAATGGGCAAGGCCGCAAAGGTGATGAAGCTATGATATGTCAAAGATGGACACCTCGCAAATCCAAAAGCGTCTGGTCGAAACGGAACGTGAACTTTGTGGAACGCCTGGAACAAGAGGGACGCATGCAAGAAGCTGGTCGTGCAGCCGTCGAAGCAGCGAGAGCTGATGGGCGATGGGATGCTGCATACGCTGGTGCGGCCAACGACGAAGACCTGCTCGACTTCCTGGCAGCTGTGAAGCAAGTTCCTGCGGCTGATGCAGTATGGGGAGCATTGAACAAGACGAATCGATCGGCCATCTATTTCAGGCTTATGATGTTGAAGACTGCGGCCGGAAGAGAAAAGCGCATCAAGGCTTATGTCGATATGCTGGCCAAGGGGGATATACCAATGCCACAGAAGCAGGCCGCGAAGCCAGCTGAACGTCCTTCCAAGGTGACGAAGTCGCAAAGCAAGACATCAACGCCTGAAGCCACTGCTCGAGAGACCCGGTCAGGAAGACGTGCGCCATCGTATAAAGAGAACGATTGAGCTCGTGCCATATATATTTAATCGGAAGAGCTTTGGGTCATCAAAAAGAACGAGCGTGTCTGATCCAGCAAGACTAAAGGTCACATCGAAGGCGCCTTGTCGTCCGAGAGGGAATTGCCAAGTGGAAGCTTCGTCCCGGGAAGATGATGATGCCACGGAACCACTTCCGAAAGGTGAGATGATAATCTGCTTGGCGAGATGTCTGCGGATGCCATGTGCAAAAACGTGCTGCCCTGCAGTGGATCGTCGCGGCTCGGCAGATCGATGCTCGGTCATCATGCTTGGAGGCCCCGGAGACGGCAAGATCGAGGGAACAGTCCAAGATTCTTGGACAAAGGCCAGAACGATTGACATGATGTGAGATGTGAGATGAGCCGACGTTTCAGACCGCTGCATTCAAGCCTGACGTGAACATTTCGGGTGTTGGTTATCGAGCCACAGAACCGAAAGGAGGCAAAGTTTCGCAATCGTCTGCACGGGGAGAACGGGACCGAGTGCCGACTGAGATCGGGCCGAGTACGACGATGGCAGTAATGTGGGAGGAGGGGCACTAATCACTTCTTCGCTAGCAAAAAACGTATCCCTCGCATGCCTTATTACTTACACCATGGCCCCGAACACTCTGTTTCCCTCCGCCCTCAGCATCACCACACCTGACATTCCCCTTCTGACGCCTCCTCTCCATCTCGCCCATACCACCGCATTCGGGTGACGGGAAAGCCACAAGCTTCTCGCCCAAGATTCGTCTTAAGCTTTACCACAGAACCTGGCCCTCGACTCGCCCACTACTCCTCGTCCTGTGACCAAAGACTCACCAATTACGAGCACATCCTATTCCTCCATGCTCGACAAAATGGCCCACGTAAACGGCGATGCCATGTTCGACACAATACCAGACGCCGTGGAGGCATTCGGTACGTTCATCCACCACACCTCTACAACGAAGATTCGCTCACTGACACCCCTCACCAAACACAGCCCAAGGCGAATTCATTCTCGTCATGGACTCCGCCAACCGCGAGAACGAAGGCGACCTCATCATCGCCGCCCAGGATTTCACCCCCGAAAAAGCCGCCTTCATGATCCGTGTCTCATCCGGCTACCTCTGCGCTCCCATCACCCCCGCCCTCGCCGCACGCCTCGAACTGCCTCAGATGGTAGCCCAAAACAACGACCCCAATCGTACCGCCTACACCATCACAATAGACGCTGCCGAGGGCGTAACCACCGGCATCTCCGCTTACGACCGCGCACTGACGTGTCGGAAACTGGCGGATCCCAATGTGCAGAAGGAGACGTTCAGACGGCCGGGTCATATTGTGCCGTTGCAGGCAAGGGAAGGTGGTGTTAAGGCGAGACAGGGACATACGGAGGCTGCGGTGGATTTTTGTAAGTTGGCGGGGAAAGAGCCTGTGGCTGTGATTGCGGAGATGGTCGAGGAGGCCGATCCTGTTCCCGGGAAAGCGGAGTTGAGTGGGAATATTGGGATGATGAGGAGGGATGGGTGCTTGGCTTTTGCGAGGAAATATGGAGTGAAGGTTGTGACGATAGAGGATTTGGTGAAGCATTTGGATGAGATGCCTGCGAAGAAGGCGTGATCTTGAGCCGAGCCACGTGATCAGTAGGATTTTGCAATGGATTGTCTCAACAAAAACCGCATCTGCTCGCCCTCTGTGGCACAACGGAGTGGCTAGGTCGCTAATATCGACCTAAAGAGTCTGGAAGCAAGCAGGGGCATAACGAAGAATCGGCTCAACAAAGTGCATGTCTCCACGCCGTCTGCGCTTCGGATAGATGGCTTAGACGCGAGTCGAGAACTCGAGAGCACGACGTCAAGCATCTTGGCTCTCAGCCACAACTATCATTTCTGCACTGTACATACCGAAGCCGGGCGCTTGGTCTCGAAATCGACAACTCGAGAGCATGAATGCAACGATGCTTCACGAAGGCAAGAGGCATGAATTCTGACTAGATTTAATCTCAACCAGAATCTGTATGTTTGTACCGCGTGTATTGCCTCAGGTCGCTTAGTTGCGAGTCAAGAATTCGAGAGCTTGAATGAGAGGTGAGTTCACGCTGATTTATTTTTACCGTGATGAGGATGCACCCCAGTCAACTCTGTTAAAGTGAATGAAGAGAGAATTTTTAAGAAGCATATGAAGAATCTTAAATCGGCTTTTCTTCCTGATGTGGACATCAGATCGCAGCAAGAACTTGATATGTGCTCTGTCTGCCTTTGAATTAGGTCGCTGGGTCATGAAACACGAACCCGAGAGCTTGAATGAAAAAGAAGAAGTTCACCGACAACTTACCAATCAAGTGAATATACGGGAAAGTCAAAAGCATGTGAATGATCTGCAGAGAAGATGCCAAATCCGTCATTTCAATTATGATTATACTACCAGAGGGGGTCCTCTTCCCTCTCTCCTCCGCAATCCCCAGTAACATGCTACTGGCGGCTATACACGCCGTACTCTGGGGTCTCACGGCCGTGAGATGCGCCGCTCACCCAGCCACGCTCAGCCGGAGCACCCCAGCGAGTGCCGTCCGAGCGGAAGCGGCCATCATGGCGCGCGATCCAGATGTCTGGGTAGAGGGAGGGTGGAGTCGGACGACTCTCGGCGGCGGCGGAGGTCTTGCGAGGGCCGGCAATGGCGGCAACTACGCGGACGGGGTTGGTGGAAAAGAGAGGAGCGGCAGCAGAGGGAGCAGGAGAGGGCATGCCGAAGGCCTGGGCGTCGTAGAGGGCGCGGGAGATGGGATCGGCGAGGACGGCGATGGCGCGGTGGAGCTGCAAACCGAGTCAGTCATAATTGAATGGAGCGCATCGAACTCGAGGATACTTGCCTCCTTGATCTTGGCATCGGTAGCAGCTCTACTCTCCGGCGTTGGCTCGTCGTACGAAATATTGGCCTCGCGGACTCGAGCGAGCTTGGCCTGGTAGGCGTTGATGATGATAGAGGCTGGAGCGTCGTTGGGTATCTCCAGGAGGGTGTAGAAACTGGCTCGCCACGACGGCATGGTGGTGGTGGCTGGCGGCGATGGCATGGTAATAGCGGCGCTGGCTGTGGTTCCTGAAATGAAGATTGCGGATGCTGGTTGTGGGCGATTTGCTGGTCGAGGTGGTAGAACGTGGACGGAGGAGGTTGCGAGTGGAATATTGCTGTTGCTGATTTGAAGTCGCAATCCGGGCCTCCATTCACTCGAAGTGACTCTCTACAAACGAGCTCTGTCCTTTTCTCTTTCACTCAATATCTGCTTCATTCACTCAAGTCTCAGCTAGTGAGATCCGAATCCTCTCATGCAGAGTTGCGCAAGTCAAACTGAGCACCTCCGTGGGACTCGCGTCTGGATTATCTCTGGTTGTCTGCAGGAAGATCTTCGCAGGCTCATGTCTCGCGTTTCGGGTGCCAATGACGACCTTGCAACCTCGTCTATGATATGCGCTCATCGCCATCAACACCATCGGCTGGATCCAAGACTCGGCCTCGTCGTCTTTGGTCGACTCTATATGCGCCTCCATAGGCTGGAGCATAAGGAGGTGCAGGTACAAGCTTTGCAGTCCTGTCATCTGCGCGCCGAAAAAGGCCCACAGGTCGTGCCAGTCTCGTGTGGCACGGCTGTTGAGGCTGGGATGTCGAGGCGTACGTAGATGCAGCCGAAAGTGTCGGACAAACTGAAGTCGCTGGGGTGGAAGCATGACTTTCAAGAATGTGAAAGCTGCGAAGATCTGATTGAATTCGAACACGTTGGCTCCATACAGCGTTCCGATGGCTTCAGAGTAGATTTTGCGGCATGTAACGAGCAAGGGCAGTAAACCAGTGGCTTCGAGATAGTCCTCACGGGGTGCTGAAGACGGTCTTTTCAGGGAGAGCTCAGAGCAGGTCTGATGCAGCCGATCCTCGTCGATCCGGTCTGGATGCTTGCAGATGTAGTGCAAGATTCGGCTTTTCTGGTTTTGTCCCTGCAGATGGAGGACATTGCCGCCAAGTACCATTTCGTATATGATGATACGAATATCGTAGGGCAGCTTGGACAGGAACCCACATCCGAGCTGGTCGTCTGTCTTTTGCTCTGGCTCCAGAGAGGAGAGGATCTGTACTCTTCGCCATAATGATTGTTGTGACGGGTCAAGTGGTCCAGTCAGGGTCCGCTGCCTCCTGGGCGGAGGCGAATGTAGGTACGTGCCGAAAGGGAGGCCTCGATAAGGCTCTACCTGATTGTTGGCCCAGTTTGTGGAGGGACTGAGGTTGGTGAATGTCCCTGAGGAAGCATTAGCGTACATGCTCACACATCACGAAGGATTCAACTACTCACTTAGGGCGAAGTCACCCCAAGACCCTAATGGGCATTAGCACGTGTCGTCCATAGCATACTCGTAGGCTCAATGAGCACTTACCGAAATCGACCATGGCGAGGTTGTAGAGGACTCCAAAGGCCGCAGAATTTGAGTCAAGGGGTCGAGGTGTGTGCCGGTCCCCGGATACAGCGGGCACGGGTACGGGGTGCGACTTCAAGTTGAAGCTCTCGGCTGCTTGCCGCGATACGCTCTCACACATTCTGGCGATGGTTTTGGCGCTGGAACATCAACCTGCGCCGGCAGACGCGGAGCGGGAGACGGTCGCTCATATTTGGGGAGTGGTCTGAATGTGAAATGCCTGTCAGGCCAAGGCGATGAACTCAATTTCGATGGCAATGGCGTGCGAGGACTAGGGTACCTTACATCCGCGTGACGATTATTGGTCTGATTCAGGGGCGCCCGTATTGAGAGCACTGAGCGTTCGAGGTCGGATAGGGAGAAGTGCTGCGGTACACGTAGCTGAGTCGCTCGGGTCATTTGGAAAATGCCTCACATGCACCAAGAAAGTGATGTTGTGAAGACTGACGCGGCCTCGGAGGATCAATGAAACTCTGCCCATTTTGGCTTCGTTATGAGGGCTCGGCGGGGGGGGCCAACAACGTTCAACGATAACGAAACATCTCCATCTTTAGCTAGCGCTGATATTCACCCCAGGAGCCTCCATGAAAGATATCGGCCGCAGCTTCCCTCGTTCCACCCACCAGTTTCCGTATCTATATTCGGGCAACTCATCACCAGCTAACATGCAGACCGTCTCGGCAGAAGCAGGCATTTGAACGGGACGGCTGCATTTCGCATTTTGTATACATCCGGCCTTCATCGACGTCGTGAGAGTACCGACAGTTTCGTCACCACTCTTCCATCGCTCCGAATGCTGCTTCTCTCCTCGATATTCCTGTCTGCCCACAGGTCACTGTGCAGATCGCTCTTATGCTGTGATTCCATGCTTCTTGTGGATGTCAATCACCTTCTGGACCTCATCATAGCTCCCCAGGAAGATGCCGCTTCGATCGTGGATGTGCTCCGGGACAACGGTGATCATGCGTCGCATCTTGCTGTCGACCGCTTGACCGCCAGCTGGATCTCGTATTAGCAAATAATCCATTGGTGGAATACAGCATTCCGAAACGACGCCGTCGAGCAACTTACCATTTTCGAAGACCATGGCCATCGGGCCGCACTCGTACAGAATCCGCAACTTGCCCTTTGGCGACTTTTTGTCCGCGGGATACGCGAAAATACCACCGTACAGAAGCGTTCGGTATGCATCAGCCACCATGGAGCCGATGTAACGTGCCGAGTATGGCTTCTCTGCCTGCTTCAAGGACTCGCACCACTCCTTCACTGGCTCCTCCCAGTACTTGCTGTTGCCCTCGTTGCAACTGTAAATTGCGCGCTTCTTTGGCATCTGCATGTTCGGGTGAGTGAGAATGAACTCGCCGAGGGCGTTGTCCATGGTGAAACCATTTACTGGGCCATCCTTCATCGTCAGGACAAGCTGTGCGGAAGCACCGTACATTGTGAAACCAGCGGCCACGAGATCGGTTCCTGGACGAAGCAGATCTTCTTTGGTGCCCTTGGCACCCTCCTCGAGTCTGTAAATACCAAAGATGGTACCGACAGACACGCCGGCGTCCAAGTTGCTGCTGCCATCGATTGGATCGCAGGCTACAGCGTATCGCGCGTGTGGGCTCTCGTCGAACACAATCGCCTCCTCGTTCTCCTCCGATACCAGCACCCGGACACGACCACACGACCGCATGGCTGCGATGAAGAGGTCGTTGCCGATGACATCGAGCTTCTTCTGGTCATCGCCGGTGGTGTTTGAGGATCCAGCCAGACCGGACAGGTTGATCAGCGATGCTCGTCGGATGTAGTACGCTATCGACTTGAAAGAGAATTGGAGCGCATGGCACAGCAGCCTGTACAGATAATATCAGCTCATACCCATTGGAAGCGCTCCTCCCCAACTCAATGCTGACGAGGAGCTCCATGAGTTTTTGAGAACGACGTACGTGAAATCTCCAGTTGCCTCCTTGTGCTTCGTCTGCTCTTCACTGAGATGCCTCGAGAGCGTGACAATTTCGGTATTGATGCTCTCGGTTGATCCGTACGTCTCGCCCATCTTGTCGACCTTTTCCGCGAGTGTTGTTCTGTTGCTGGTGTGAAAAGGAAGGCACGAAAGGTTGCAGAAAAACAGAAAATATCCACAGAAGCAAAGCAGAAGAACCGACGAACAATGCTCTCTCGGCCCAAAGCTCAGTATGATATCAGAAGTGGAGTTGCAGTGTACAGAGCAGGAGTACCGATCTGCTGACTGTTTAGACTTTCTTCTGGGGTGTGGAAGGAAAGGGAAAAGGTGGTTTGGGAGCAGGCGGAAGAAGACTGTACCTCTCTATTCATGCTCGCAGCAAATGCCGCGGTTAATGTTGACAATTACCGCAGAGCACGACGATATCTTTGGGACAACGGCTCCTGATCAAAAGGTCGCCTGTCCTGTCCAGTGACGATGCTTGCCCCTCCGTCGCCCCGCCATTCGCAGTCCCGATCTGCGCCGAGTGTTGGAAGCTGGACACGACTCCGGCCGAGCTTCTTCCTTCGCAGGGTCTGGATGGCATGTGAGCTTCCTCCTTCCGTTGCTCCATCATTGTTTCATCCTCTCCTTCAATTTTCCTGTCTTTTTCACGATGTCGGCCTGCTGGAAACTCACACGAAAGACAATGGCCCTGAACGTTTTACTCGATCATCGCACGTCCTCCGATGACAGCAGGAACCACGACTCATCAGTATAGCTCCACGCCTGGAATCCCAGCCGTTCCCAATGCCTGGTCAACTTCTCGCCAGCGTCATCCGAAATGCGCTCTCCAACCGCGCCAGCTGGTAGCAAGATGACAGTCTTGGACGGAAGTCTCGAGGTTTTTATGGCCTGTCTGACTGCCACCAATCCAACATCACGTCCGCGAAATGCTTTCTCCAAGATGACCTAGTCGATGAAAATTGCTTCGGCCTTGAACAGTTGCTCTTCTTCATCTGCCGGGCAACATTCGTTTGAAAGAAATCTCTCGACTTTGTCCAGCTTGGCGTCCATATGCATCTTGTCTTACTTCTGGCATTGGTCCCACATCTCGTTCGGACTGGTGAGATCCATTGCGGCTTTGTCGAATGTGCAGAGCTTGATGATGCCGATTTTCGCCTCATCCAGGGCTCGCCGGATGGCTACCGAGAAGGGCTTGATGCTGGGATGTTGATTGGCGCAGTCGCACTGCAAGATCTCCAGCACTATGTTGATTTCTGCAATGACGGTGTTGTGGCGATTCTTGAGCGTGTTTGAGAGAAACACAATCAGGTAGACCAAGCAGGAAAGTGCTCTCTTGGTTCGGCAGTCGCGCTGATGGGTCGTACTTACCGGATGAGCAGCCAGAAAGCCACTGCTACAAGTTACAAACATCACTGACGCAGATAGATCTGTCTAGTGATAGTTGCTGGTCCTCATGGTCTGGGCTTGTTATTCTCACCTCCACATACTATGCCAGCAGCTTGGGGAGCAGCAAAGTGGCATCTTCACCCCTTAAGACCTGACACCCACTTCCACATTGACTCATCAGTGAGAAGCCTCGTAGCAGAACAGACGACGGTGGTGCCATGTTCAAGAAAAAAGTGGATGTTTGCTCTCTTCATCTCTGAGATGTTATGTCAGCAGCGCACCAATTTAGCGTGTTCGACAGGCACGAATCACATCTCCTCACTTCGCGCCCTGGTTTGGTGGAGCATCGCACAATCCCAGAGCACATCCTCCCATCCTCCCATCCTCCCACGGCAGACGGCGCCGGCGCGTGTGATTCGCTTCTGTGCTCCCTTGGCGACGATTGCAAAGGGCTTGTCTGTGCCTGTGCTCCAGAATAGATGCGCCTGCGAGCCTCACACATCCCATCACGCCGCCAGCAGCAGAAGAAGAAGCGACCGAACCGGCATGACCAGACCCGCAGCGCTGCGTTGCTCATGAGTGCGCGTGCTGTGACTCGTCGAGCGCTGCTTCGCTACCGCGCCTGCTCCCAGCGGTCACGTCTGCGACAACGCCTCTTGTCCAACTGGAGGTCATGAGCCAACAGCAGTATGCCAGCTACCCGCCTCCGCCGCCCTCTCCCCGGCAGGGCGGTATGTCTCCCGTGTCTGCCGTTTCTGGTACCTCACATGGCCATTACCAGCAGCAGCAGAGCCGGCCCGTGTCGACGCACCTTCTCCCTTCGATAACAACCGCCTTCCTCTCTTCCCAGGCTGGCTACGCGTCCCAGGCGTCCACGCCCACGCCCACCTCTGGGAACCGCCTCTCCCCCGCCGGCGGCCATCTCCAATACGTTCCTGCCACGCCCAGTGCTCTCAACCCGCGGACGCCAGGTGGTCTGCCTCCCCCGCCGCCGCAGACGCCCGTCATGGAGCCGTATAATCCGCGACAATGGAGCAGCAGAGGGCAGGTCTCTGGCTCCCAGATGGTCTTCCAGCAACGCCAGAATGTGATGCCATCCAACACGAATCATGTTACTGGAATGGAAGGTGTGTGAGGGTCTTTTACGTTCGATTGTGTGGTCTTCGCTGTGTCATGAGGTCAATCTTTAGTGAAGAATCATTACTGTGAATTGCGGAGCTACAGTCTAGAGTATGGTCTCTAGCAAGGACGTTGTGCTGACCCAATCGATGTGTAGCTGCAATGCCATCTCCCCCTCCGCCGTATTCTCCGAGAACGCCAGACGATGCACCCCGAGCCGCTGTAGCATCTCCAATGCTTGAGAGCATTGGCTTTACTGCCTCACCAATGGCAGAACGCGCCGCAACGAGCTCGCCTCAAGTCCACATGTCGCCTGCTTTCCCACCACCACCAGGTCAATCTTCACGGCATAGAGAGCGGTCAGCATCTGGATTGGCGGGCAACAGATCCTTTTTCAGTCTCTCAGGTCTTCGTGGGAAGCAGCCCGTGACGGCCGAGCAACAGCAACCTCCGATGAGCAGTATGCAAGGACCATCATTCGTAGATCCACGGCCGCCAGGAGCCAGAAGAGCAGCATCAACCGGACACTTGCACACAGGCGGGCCGACTGCATCGTCTTCGGCATCTGCCTCCACAGACCATTGCTTCCAGGAGCCGAGCTGGCAACCTGGCATGCCGCTACCGGGACCTCCGCCTGGACCACCGCCTCCAGGTGCCAGATCACAGAGTCTCAATCGCCCTGCGGGTGTTTCAGGTTCTGGGAGAAATACTCCAGACGGCAGTCTGGAACCGTCGCGCGCGCGGCGGACAGCAGCTACAGCGCCAACACTTGGTACTGTACCACCTACTCCTGCTAATTGGAACGAGCAGGATGCGCAAAGTGGTGTTCAGGAACCAGCGTTTACCGATCAATCTTCTCAGCAACCGGAGACTAATGTCCAACCTCTTCGAATTGACACTGGTGCGAATAGGGAATCGAGCTTGGCCAGACGGCCAGCTCAGAGGGACTCCAGTGCGCAAGGTATCAGAGAACGCAGATCTCGCAGCCGAGCTACTGGAGGCCCAAGTGATTATGGCTCACGGCCTGCCAATCTCATATTCTCTCCCGCAGAAGGGTCTATCCGTCGCCGACGAGAGCACACGCGTACAATGTCAGGATACGCGGAGCCAAACTCAGCTCCAAGCCCTCCTGCAAACCAATTCAGACATGTGTCGAAAGCTTCTGGGAATGTGCTTACACCCCCCTACACTCCGGCAGTGGGTAAGCAGGTGATCAAAGTGCCTGGGAGTGCATCTAGCGACAGGCCAATCTCGCACATCTTCCATGTGCCAAATGAGGATTCCGGTAGTATGGCCGCTCCTCTGACGCCAGCAAGGCCTGCGTCAGCCGCATCCACTGCCCCCGTTAAATCATCACCAAGACTTGACAGCTTCGCGCTTCAGGCCATGGAACGACACCGAAACTTCATCGAGAAAGAGACATTAGCTGCTACAGATGAGGAGCGGCTAGAGCTTTTCACCAACTTCATCGTGCATGAGTCTCGGCTTCGACGTGATCGGTACACTGCAGCTTACAATGCTATGGTCGGTGACATTGTCGATCTTACAAGGGACATGTGGCGTTCATATTCTGGAAAGAACAGCAAAAGGGCAGCTACGCCTAGTTCAGCGATGTCGTCGATCGATCGTACCGTACCTTCTTGGGCTTCAGATGGGCAGCCAGCCTCAGCGCATGGTAACGTGCCCAGCTCTGCATCCTCTACAGGCGATTTCACTCCGGCTACGGACGCGGGATCCATGGGAGACTCACCTCACGGACTGGACCGTTCTGAAAGCAGACAGTGGGCGGATGCGTTCAAACCATCTCTGTCACCTATTCCAAGTATGGCTGTGAGCACTGTTCCGGATGAGGACAGCTCCCGCGGCCGTACAGCAAGTCGCTGGTGGGAGAGCCAATCTGGTGGCGGGTCAATCGGAAAGCCGGATAGGATTGAGAAGACTCGACGCGAAACAAAGTATATGGGCGTTAGTCCTGCCGCGTTGCAAGACTATGGCAATCAGGCTCCATCTCCAGGCGCAAGCGCTCCACAGTACGCTTATGGCCCTGACGAATATCCTCCCGAGAAAGTCGGCTGGCATGAGAGCGCAGAGTATGCAACGCCAATGGCAACCCCACACCGGGCCAGCGAGTATGGCTCGGCGACGCCTGGAAGACTTCCACTCGATGTTTCGAGGCTTGTGACGCTACCACCTCCTTACCCTCGGCATCATCCTGCTGTCAATAACAGCCATCCTCGTCTGAGTGAACTTCGTGGCGAGCACCGAGTACTGGCTAATCACGCCGACATTCAGAGACTCAAAGACTCATATCCTGAGAAGGAAAGACAGAGTCCGCGCGAACAGCAGGAAGCTGTCAACCAGCGACGCAAGAAGCTGCGAAGCGAGATCCAAAGTAAGATCGCGGACGGATCCATGTCGTTTGCGGATGCTGCTAGTGCAGAGGCCAATTTCGAGGCCGAAGAAGCAGAGAAGGGCAAAGCCGCCGCGCGTGCGAAGTTCGATGCGTACGAAGCCAGTGTCTCTCACCCGCTGAACATCTTGCTTACGGAACGCCTTGACAAGGCGAATACTTGTATCGCTCGACTCCGAGACGATCTCGAGAGCGGGCGAGCGTCATTAAACCGTGATCAAGCGCAAGAAGAGGGCGATGAACACCCCGAACGACTGGAGAAGCTAACACTGCTCAAATGGCTCTTCGAAGCTCGCGAACAATTGCACAAGGAGATGTACGACCTACATGCGATGAGAAGCGACAACTACTCGGAAGTAGTACTGACGCCGTTCCGGATCCAAAAGGCTCAGGCCAAGATCGACGACGCCACGGCTTTCTTTAAGAAGGACAGTATGGACCGCCAGATCTCGTACGCGAAGGATTCGCTGAAGAGGCTGGAAGAGCTGCAGGCCGTGATCGACAGAAATGTGTCTCTTGGCGTCGAGGATCAGCTGTCGGCGTTTTGGGATATTGCTCCCGGTCTGTTGGAGGTCATACAGCAAGTTCCTCCTGAAATGGCCGGACTGGAGATTCAGATCCCCTCGTCGGAATACGAAGAGAATCCGTCTTATCACGATCACCCGCTGCAATATCTGTACAGCTTGCTCGGGCACGCAGAGAAGAGCGCGTACCAGTTCATTGAGTCGCAGATCAATCTCCTGTGCCTGTTGCACGAAGTGCGTACAGCATCGTCGAAGTCTCGGCTGCGGCTGTTAGAGCTAGAACGGACTTCAGCATCGGTTGATGATCCAGAGATACATGCTGAGATGGTGCAAGCCAGGCGGGAGGCCGAAAATCATTTGACTGCAGATTTGAAAGAGAAAGTGGGCGAGGTTGAGAGACAGTGGCAAGAGGCGCTAGGTGACGGGATCAGCGAGTGCAAAGAGCGAGTCAGCATATGGTTGGAAGAGAGTGGGGGGCTGGAGGAAGACGGCATGGATGGATGAGAGTGGGGGGCTGGAGGAAGACGGCATGGATGGATGAGAATTGGGGATGTACCACCAGGTGTGAGGACTTGTTCTTGATGTTAGCGTTTGAGCGACGCGCCGAACGGGAATGGATATGACTACGGAAGATTTCGAAGAAATGTATGAGTTGCTCTCGGGGATGTGCAGTACCATTATAGAGATTATCTATGGCAATTATGGGACATGCCTACCAGGCCTTCTTGCCCTGAGGTCCGTCTCCGACTCCTTTGGCGAGGAGTGCGGCACCGCTCTCGACGCCGGTTGTGATGCCTTGAACGCCGTTGCCGACTGCTTTGGTGCCGGTCGTGTCTGCGCGGACTTCAGTATGTCGATCGGGATGGAAGGTGGAGAGGCAACTCACTGCTGATGGTGTTGCCCACGCCTTTGAGACGTTAGTCGCTGGTTGGATATGCTGCCATGTGGACGAGAGCCACATCCTCACCTCGACCAAGAGCGCCGACGACTCCGCCTGCCGTTCGAGACATGCCTCCCACGACCGCGCCTACCTGTGGAGAGAGTAGTCAGTGGTGGCAAGTGGAGGTGAGATCGAGGTGAAATCGAGGAAGGGAAGTGCGGGTCGTGTCACGATTGTCACGGCGCCAGTGACGCCCTTGTTGTTGTGAGGCATTGCTGCGGGATCAGATGGTGAGATGCTGGAGTTGGAGGAGGTACTGGTGATGGCTCGGAGAGAAGAATGAGATGGAATACGGTCAGCTATCTATGTATCATGTCGGTCGCTTTAAACCTGTTGCTGTACGTTGCACGAGGGCGTCATCGTTCCTGACACATGTGGTGGTGAAATACATATGTTCAGGTAGAAGGAGTTGACGACACGTTCACGAGCAAGGAAAAGGGACGAAGGAACAGTCAGCGGCACTTGCCTAGCCTAGCGCCGGCAGCTTCCTCAGCACAGGTCGAAATTTCTCTTTGCGTTGCTTGCTCACTGTCTCTGTCTCGCTGTACCCGCCGACAAATCATCCTCCTCCTCTGCCTCACCAGCACTTCATCTCCTACCCTCGGACTGCAAGACCAAAAAAACTCGTAAAAGCCTCGAAAACCCGTCCCGGCTCTCACCCAGTCGGCTCCTCCAGCATCTCCACCGCCGCGCGCAGACCGTCCAGCACACGACCTGTGAGTGCCCGCATATCCTGCATACACACCACCTCTGCCGCCTGCAGCACCGCCCTGCCATCTCCCCTCCACGCCGCGCCCGCCTGAGTCCGCACGCTGACACTGACCGCGACACGCAGCGCTCCCTCCCTCGCTTCCACGCTCGTTCCTCCAGCTTCGAGCATCCTCAAAGACCCTTCTCAAGCTTCTTCGACCAAACACCAGTACGTTCGCTCCTCTTTGTCCCTCTGCATCACGCCACAACAATACCGCGTGCCAGCCGCTCGCCGCACTCTTGCACCGCAGGCGCATTCTGACATTGCATCGAGCAGAAACAGACGAGCCTCGGCCGCCATGTCTGACCTGCAGAACTCAACATCCCCTGCCGGCCAGGTCGCCTCTCCCCCCGCCGATGCTCCTGCTGCCAACGGCACCCAGATCAATACCAGCGTGCCTGCCTCCGCTGCCGGCGACTTCAACGACATGGCCACTCCCACCTCGGCCGCGCCATCCACCGCCAACAATCCCAACTCGGCTTCGCTCTATGTCGGCGAGCTCGACACTTCGGTCACTGAGGCCATGCTTTTCGAGCTCTTCTCCTCCATCGGCCAGGTTGCCTCCATTCGTGTCTGCCGTGACGCCGTCACCCGCCGTTCGCTCGGCTACGCCTACGTCAACTACAATGTCGCCGGCGACGGCGAGCGCGCGCTCGAGGAGCTGAACTACACTCTCATCAAGGGCAAGCCATGCCGCATCATGTGGTCCCAGCGCGACCCAGCTCTGCGCAAGACTGGCCAGGGTAATGTCTTCATCAAGAACTTGGATGCCGCCATCGACAACAAGGCCCTCCACGATACCTTTGCTGCGTTTGGCAACATCTTGTCGTGCAAGGTCGCCCAGGACGAGCACGGCAACTCCAAGGGCTACGGTTTCGTGCACTACGAGACCGCCGAGGCTGCGAGTCAGGCCATCAAGAGTGTGAACGGTATGCTGCTGAACGAGAAGAAGGTCTTCGTTGGCCATCACATCCCGAAGAAGGACCGCATGAGCAAGTTTGAGGAGATGAAGGCCAACTTCACGAACATCTACGTCAAGAACATCGAGCCGGAGTGCACCGACGATGAGTTCCGTGAGCTTTTCGAAAAGTACGGCGAGATCACCTCTGCATCGCTCGCTCACGACAACGAGACTGGCAAGTCACGCGGCTTTGGCTTTGTCAACTACATCAAGCATGAGGATGCTTGGAAGGCTGTTGAAGAGTTGAACGATTCGGACTTCAAGGGACAGAAGCTCTACGTTGGCCGCGCCCAGAAGAAGCACGAACGTGAGGAGGAGCTGCGCAAGCAGTACGAGGCTGCTCGCCAGGAGAAGAGCGCCAAGTACCAGGGCGTTAACCTGTACGTCAAGAACCTGGCAGATGAGGTTGACGACGAGGAGCTGCGCAAGATCTTTGAGTCGTACGGCTCCATCACCTCTGCCAAGGTCATGCGCGACACTGTGCCCCTGGACGGTGCCGAGGCTTCCAAGGCCGACGAGGAGAAGAACGAGGAGGGCGAAGAGACTGAAGGTGACAAAAAGGAGGATGATGTCGAGGATGTGACGAAGAAGCTGGACACCGTCACCATTGGCGGCGAGAAGAAGGTGCTCGGCAAGAGCAAGGGTTTCGGCTTCGTCTGCTTCTCCAACCCTGATGAGGCTACCAAGGCCGTCACTGAGCTCAACCAGAAGATGATCCATGGTAAGCCGCTCTACGTGGCTCTGGCGCAGCGTAAGGAGGTTCGCAAGAGCCAGCTTGAGGCTAGCATCCAGGCTCGCAACCAGGTCCGCATGCAGCAGCAAGCCACTGCCGGAGGCATCCCACCACAATTCATGCAGCCGCAGATGTTCATGGGTCCAAATGGTCAGCCCATGATGATGCCTGGTGGTCGTGGACAGCAGATGTTCATGGGCGGTATGCCAGCGGGTCAGGGTCAGCGTGGCGCATTCCCCGGAATGCCACAGCAGGGAGGTCGTGGTGGTCCTCCACAAGGCATGCCTCAGATACCGCAGATGCCATATGGCTTCCCGCCAAATATGGCCATGCCTCAGGGCTACAATCCAGCCTACGCCCAGCTGATGCAGGCCGCTCAAGCCATGGGTGGACGTGGTGCCGGTCGTGGTCAGCAAGGCGGTATGCCCGCTATGCCGATGATGCCAGGCATGCAGATGCCTCCCATGATGGGCCAACCAGGTCCCATGGGTCGCGCGCAGGGATTCCCACCAGGTCAGCAACAGCCGCGCGGACCTGCAGGTCTCGGTGGTCGACCAGACGAGCAGCGCGGCCGTGCTCCCAACCGTGGCGGTCCTTCCACCCCTGGCATCGACCTCGCCGCCCTCAACGCCGCGCCACCTGCTCAGCAGAAGCAGATCCTTGGTGAGGCGCTCTATCCCAAGATCCACCAGCAGCAGCCAGAGCTCGCCGGCAAGATTACTGGTATGCTTCTCGAGATGGAGAACGAGGAGCTCATTGGCCTGTAAGTATTTTGGCAACCCCTCCTGCCCATGATGATACTAACGTTGATAAAGTACGACCAATGATTCGGCGCTCCATGAGAAGGTCCAGGAGGCGCTCAACGTGTACGACGAGTACCTCAAGAACCAGGGTCCATCTCCAGGTGAGGATGTCGGTGCACCACATCTGAATGGCAGCGAGAACCGTAACCCGACCGCTGAGGAGGTAAAGGACCCGGAGGCCTAGAAAGTCAACATTCCGCCCTACTCGGCGATGTGGTCTGATCGTCAAGGCATGTCGCAACATGTGATGGCTCGCTAAAAGAGCTCCCGGCCTTAATTGGCGTCAGGGTGCAATGAATCCTTTCAGCTACGGACCTGGCGCTCGAAGAAAATTTCCTTTGTTTTGTTATGCGAATGCTCCCATCCACGCGCCGGCCCGGAAAACTGCGTGGAACTTACTTGCGATACCCCATTACTGAGCTCAAGCGATCGAAATTCGAGCTAGTGGCCGGCCTGTACTACTACCACAACTTTTCTCCAAATCCCACTGCGAAACATCCTTCTACTGCTTCTGTTACCGGTCCTTCAGCTTTTTGGTATGGTGATGAAAGAGGCGCAGATGGTTTTATTCATGGGCATCTTCTGTGTATGCTGGTCCTCTTTCTGTCAAAGCATGATGTGAAGGAGTAGCAAGCATGATGGGAGTAGATTCGTGGGGAAAAGAGGTGAAGGGAGGATAAGGGAACTGTGTAAGAGTAGAGTGTATGAGAATGAACATGGCGATATGACTTCAAAAATTCGTTCGGCACACCAGATTCCCCTTCTTTGTTGGCATGTGACTGAGACGTCATGTCTTTTGAATGATCGCCGTGAGGTGCCTTGACTAATGCAGATCCATCGAGTCATGCAAGACATTGATGTGGAATGCCTAGATCTGGTATCTTATATTTATCGCTTCGCCGCTCGCTTGCTTCGTAGCGTGGTTGATATTTGCGCGGACTCTCGGACCTGCTGCTTTTTAGAGTGAAGCCACAAACTAACGACTTAGTCTGAGTAGGGTTTGTCGTCGATGGGGTTGGTGGGCCTTGGCTCGTCCCGATCGATCAAGACACTAAGAGATCGTTTTTGCGGGAAGGTCGGAGCTTGTGGTTCGATTGGAGCGATTTGCGAGATTTCGTTTTTGGGATAGTTGCGGATATGGGGTTTAGGGTGTGGAGGAAGGTGGGTGAAAAGACTGTGTTCAGCTATTTGTTCATCAGGTCGTATACTAGAATACAAAAGGGTATCTCATTACTTTTGCGATTGAAAAAAGCGCAGTCCTTCCTCGCGATCCCAGAACCCTCCTAGGCGTCTCCCAAAAGTTTCGGTGGTCCGGATGGACATCAAGAATCAAGCTCATAAACCAATCTCGTCTCCGCCCTCTTCCCCTCCCGTCCCCACGTCACAACCCTCCTGATCAACCTTCCCATCCCATCCACAACCCAAATCTGTTTGGCCGCCCACTCAGCCTCCAAACTCTCCACATCCACCTCCAAAAACTCGCCCTCTAGTCTCCTCACATCCTCCATCAGGAAAGCCTCCACAACAACGTCGATTTCTCTGTAATTGCTGCTCCCCGTTGATGCGTCACAGCTCGAGCTCGAAAAACCAGACGAGCTATCTTCCACCATCTCATCCATGCGTCCTCCTTTGATCCATCGACATCGGCTCTTCGTGTCGCCTAGGACTCCGGTTCGTTGATGCGACCAGTCGCTCCAGCGGCCGAGGCTTTGCGGAGGGTAGAATTTCTCTGTTTGTTCTGGAAGACTCGCGATGGTAGGAAATTGCTTGACGAATATCTGGCTCGGGTAATTGGATTGGGAAATCCACAGTTTGAACGGCGAAGCGATGAAAGCCTTTCGCGTAGATGCGTTGAGGCCTTGTAGTGCGAGGGCGGGCGGAACACCTGTAGAAAGGGTTTTATGGAGATGCCAGTTTCCGTTAAGATCGCGGAGGTTTTTTCTGTTTCGTTTCGTGTTATAGGGTTGGTGGGGGAGCATCGTCAAACTTTTGACACGAGATGACAAGCGTGGGATGTTGGGGGAAGAGGAGAAGATATGAGTCCTGGAAGCAGACCCTAGGTCCATCAGAAACATGGGCCTGTTCGATCCTTGAGCAACGCGACTCGTCCTCGCCAATCACTAAAGTCAAATAGATTGGTCGAATCGGTTGGGCTTCCCGTCCAAGGGTCCCTAGTACGGTTGCAGAACACGACAGATCTGACTAGCGATCCCGAAAATTGTGTGGCACTCCCGACTCTGCCAAACCTCACGATTGGTGAGTGTCTCATGTAAGTATTTTGATTCGATTTTCTCCAGTGCGCGTAGCACCGCGACCGCTTGAGGACGCCTATACCGATAATAACCCTCAGTGTTGTCCCCAGCGCCATGCTGAAATTCAATTCGATCCTGTCAATCCATGATGCGGACCCGCGGCATCGCTGGATCGAAGGCACGCGATACGTGCCAAGTCCCAGAGCGCAGGGTTTGGCTCGTGCACATGGCGCATCTAGTCGACCCTAGCCTTCTTGTGTCCGTTGGTGCTAGGCGGAGTCTCTTCCTCTGCGCCTGCCTCTTCCTCCTCCTCCTTGTCGTCATCGTCAGGAATCACGGGTCGCTTTCTCTTAGTGAAACTCGGGTTGGCTGGTGTGCTTGACGACTCGAATTCGCTGTTTGCGATGGCTTTCTCGTGAGCCTCGACCCTCTCGATCATCTCAGAGTAAGCCTCAAGAACACTGTCAAGCGCAGCCTCAAGCTTCTCAACACGCTCGAAGGCTTCGACTTGGCTGAGCTGATCCTTGTTGAAGACGTACAGACGCTGCTTCACGTACAAACGCCAGAAGTAATACGCCTTGTCGTTCGCGTTCGTCGTCTTCTCCTTTCTGGTGATCCTGCTCCGAGATCGATTTGCTGGTGGAATGAATGACAGCGTATGCATCTCCACCAAACGATCGAACTGGCGTGGCATAATCTTCGTGTTTCTCATGATTTGCTTTCGCACACCGGAAGGAACGATGAGGTCGTTGGGTATATACGCGTTGAGCGACATCTTGTCAGCGGGGATCTTGGTGTTGATCCTGAGCGCCGAGAACTCTGGCGAGCTTGCGCGTAGGTGGAGTAGATCGCAGAAGTCGCGGAGATCATCAAAGCGCTCGTTCGGGTCTTCGATGGTGAACTCTCGTACTCGCTCTGGTGCCGTCAGACGCTGATACATCACGTTGTAGAGCTCTTGGCCATGGCCGACGCCGTGGTAAGTGGGCAGCATGAGGAACTGCGAGAGACGCTCTCGACTGGGTAAGTCAAGAGGTGACTGGAGGTCTGGCGGATTTGACATCTCATTTGTTTTGGCGGTAGGCAGCGGGAGAAAATGCTCAAGAGATTGCGAGGCGGGAGAGAAGTCGTCGAATTGTATCGTCTTTTGCCGATCTGGGAAGGTGAATATCCGATACGAGGTGCCATAACCAGCCAAGCTGTAAGATATTGAGTTGTCCACTTCGTACACGAGGAAGACCTTCCATCGCTGTGCAGTCCATGCTTGCTCCAATTCGAGTATGCTTCCGCCGTCGATGAACATGGGCACCAGGATCTGCATGTTTTCGAGAAGTCGCCGCGCCGCCGGATCGGCCAGTGTAGCACACCAGATTTCGAAGCTCTTTCCATCACGCTTGTAATTGTGTATCTTCTCTCCAGGTGGCTGGAAATGGCCCTCCTTCACAGGTTGCCGATCCTGGAAAGCGGAGACTGGCAAGAAGTCTTGCAAGGCTTCCTTAATATCTGTGGGTCGAACGTCTCCTTGCGCTTCGAAAATAGTGCCGTACTTGATGTCAAGCTTCGGTTGCATATCGTCCGCGCGGAAAGTGAGTGTGATAGCGAGGTCCTGGTAGCCGAAGATGGCCTCCTCGTCGCCGAACATGGCATACGTGAATACCGGTTGGAAAGACGCGGCGACAGAGCCGTCATCTCGTAGCAGCTGCACGGTGAAACAGTCGCTGCTGTTGCTCGACCACTTGTCGACGTGCGCCTGGATCTCAGCCAAGTCGTCGTCGTCGCCAGCCACAGAGATAGAAGCGGAGGATGGCGGCATCGTGTCGTTGTCGTCTTCGTCACTGCGTGTAGAGTGGGTGGAAGAGGATGTGATGAAGTTGGATATGAGCTGAGGTCGTCGTGCTTTCCTTGAAAGTGCTCGCTTCACGTGCGAGAGTGCGAGGAAGGCGCGACGCGACAAGATCCGTGCGCATCTTTCGGAAGCTGCGACCGAGCCGCCGACGTTGACGTTCACTTGTGCTTTTCCTTGCGACAACAACTTCCATTCACTTACGTTGCTCTTTCCCCAATCACAAGTTAGATCACGCTTCATTATGTGCTTGGCATAATGCAATAACGAAGTGTCACGGCGTTACTGGGGACAGAAATCCAGGAGTCGACGCCTAGGCGGCATTGGAGGTGAAGCAGGCCTCGCTGCATAATATTCGAGCATCATGTGGGACGGACTGCTGATGCTGCTCTTCTTGAGCATCATCATGGGCGCAGCGTACGAATCCACGCGATTACGATGGACTGAATGTCTCTCTGGGTCTGACTACTCATAGCTCCTTCCTCGCCGGATCGCTGCCTCTGTCCTTCTCCCTTACACCGCGACAATTGCGCCTCATGACAGCGCTCGGCACAGGCGTGCTGGTTGGAACATCGTTGATCGTCATCATTCCCGAAGGCGCTGAGACCCTATACAGTGCTAGGGGCGGTCCACACAGCCACGACAGACGAGCATTGGCAACGATATCAGCAAGAGGGAGTCTCCAAGATGTCGATCTATTCTCTGCCACGATGGCGCGACCTCTGGACATACGGATGGCAATTATGCAGGGCTCGCCCGAGACAGGTTTCCGTACGGGACCTGATGACGGGTTTGGGGGACCTTCAACTGACGGACCATCTGGTGATTCGGGACTCGGTTCGGGACTTGATCCGGGCAGTGGCCGGAGTGGTACTGAGAGCGGCGGAGCTGGAGCCGTTCAGAGATCGGAAGAACGTGAGCCTCACGTCTGGATCGGCGTCTCCTTGATTCTGGGTTTCGTCCTCATGTATCTCATCGATACTCTCCCACAGACGGCAACTTCAAAGGCCCGCCCCCAACGATTTCACGTTAGTCTTGGCAATATCAGCATCAACAACTTATCCTCAACGCCGGACCATGCAGACCTACCTGATGAGGATGCTTTCGCGGCCGCGTCAACTTCCACGCATGAGTCCAGACCAAGCTCCACGACTGTCGGTCTTGTGATCCACGCTGCGGCAGATGGAATCGCTCTGGGCGCTTCATCTACAAACGCCAGCAGCCATTTGAGCTTAATCATCTTCATCGCCATCATCATCCACAAGGCGCCTGCAAGCTTCGGATTGACCACGACCTTGCTCAAACAGGGTTTGTCCAAGCGCATGGCACGAACTCATCTAATCGTATTTGCTCTGGCCGCGCCAGTTGGAGCGCTATTGACCTGGGCTGCCGTACATCTTCTCGGATTCTCAAGTGACTCGTTTGGCGAAAGTGCGAGCACAGAATTCGCAACTGGCGTACTGCTCCTCTTTTCCGCTGGCACCTTCCTTTACGTGGCCATGCACGCCATGCAAGAAAACGGGTCCGAACACTCTCATGGCGAAGGACGCGGTATGAATGGTTTCGCCGGAGTGCCTGTGGATGACCCTTATGCAGCAGCTCATGTCCCATCACCACCCAAGACGCAGGGCCGAACCTTGGTGGATACCCTCGTGACAGTAGGGGGTATGCTACTACCGCTCCTAACACAATGGGGCCATGTGCATTGAGATCTATATGGCAGCGATAATAGTTTCCCTGTCAGTGAAGCAGGTAGAACGCAACGCTTGAACTCAGTCCATTGCCTGTCCACATCTCCTCTGGTATCCCCTACAACTGAACGTGTTATCGGTTCAGCACAGCGGTCCCATATTCGGCGCTAAGAGCTCTGAGGTGGTTGCAAGCCCGTCCTCAGCAGGGTCAGAGGTCGTACTTCAATTGGCTCCGGTGTTTTATCGACTTTAGTGGGCCGCATGGTCATCAATCTGGGTAGTTCCACGCAGCTAGGAGGTGAGATTTTCGGCCTGTACCAGTCTCTTAGACAGCTCACGCCCTGCCGATTGCCATCGCTAGTGTGACCTTGGTTGGCATCAAGGACTCGAGAATCACATGCTCTGCTGAACTAAGATCGAAAAGACGGCCTAGCGGATAACCTCGCACCGACCCGCCCTGCAAGTCCCCAAATGACTCCAGCACTTAATCACACAGGAAAAAGAAAGTTCGTCATGGCTGCGTCACATTATTGGTAGGACACTGCGTGAAACCTCAAATCCATCGCACGAGGACATAATTCGGCTGAATCTCCGTCTCGTAGCAAGCGAATCGACTGTTGATGGCCGTTTCCACGCTGCCCCTGGATCGCCAGCTGGCTTTCCAAAGCCACCTCAAAGCTTCAGCTCAAAGCTATACAACATTCCCTCGCCAACAATGAATGACCTCGTTGGTCCTGGATGTGTGCTCAAGGATACGTCGCCTGGACAGGCAGGAACCTCGTTCATACGTTCAGCACATTATACACGCCTTGCTGCTATTGCTGAGCTCTCGTTGCGATCCAGCACAAAAGACTCCAGCCTTCCGTAATAATCTTCCGTCATCATACTGCGAACGCCTCTTGCGTGAAAATCATCAATGCGTATTCCCGATTTGTTGTCGACTGAGATATGCTGTTGCTGTCTCTATCCTTCAATACTTCTTCGTTCGATGGTGGACGCACACTCGCCTAGTTTTATTTCTTCCAGGCACGATCGTCCTCTTGAACGGCATCGTGCCTTCCCCATCTTCGTTGTCGATGTTGCTCCAGGCACGCTCAAGATTTGTGCGTCCTTGACGCAAGTTCAATTTGTTCCTTCAGTCGAGGCAATAAGCGCGAATGATCGGCTGTTGGCTTCCAGAGCTCGTCCGGCTTCGTCCTTAATTGCTCCTAAACAACAAAACTCATCAGCCAAACACACTACTTGACTCACTCACATTCGAGGTTTCGCTCCCAAGGGCACGTACTACGAGAACTTCGACATCGACGTCCATTCGAAGAAGCGCCAGCAAGCATGCGGCTTCATTGTCGGATCGAGTTCGGAGTTGATTGAAGAGGTATTGGAGTGTTTCGGCCTGTACCGTCGCTTCGGACAGTTTGTATCGTAGTGATCCCAGCCTCGTGAGGCCTTCTTCATGCTCGTAGGCACATACAGAGTTTTTGCGAAGGCAGCATGCACAAGAGGGCCGCTCGCCGGTGCACTATTCGCTAAAGCTTCAGCATTTGAGGAATGCAAAAGATGATCGGGGGGCGGGAAGGTGGCAGAGAAGACGGTCGTACTTTGCTCTTTCGTTTTCGACAAGGCCAGCAGGCGACTTCCACGATCTTCTTCAGTGTTGAACTTCCTGCTGTGCCTGGTGAGTCCAGCTCTTCCTACGCGTCGACGTTAGCGATGACGGCGCCCTTTGCGCACATTCCGATCATTTCTCTCGGTTCGAGCGGGGGGCTGACTCTATCTTTTGACTCTCGTCCATATTCAGTGTCCGACGCGGGACTGTCGCCCGCGGCTGACCCGCCTTTCATGTTCACCATCGTAAAGTGCTCCCAAGGGGCCTTTAGCCGCAACGAGCTGCAGCGTTGAGCCGATTAGCAACGGACCCCAGTAAAAGCAGCCAGGTCCGAGATTGTCGTTGCGCGCGGGGTGCCTTAAGAGGCTGCTCCTGAGAGACACTCGGACTTGAAATGTGTGTGCTTGTGGAGTGGTCATTTGGCGGCCGAGTTTGGTGCCCGGACCCCAGCTGTCTGGCTAGGACCCTAGACGTCTTCCACTTCGTTGATTATTGAAGATGTAATAGGTAAGGCTGCATCCTTACCTCAGCTATGTTCTTCTTGACGTGAACCTCCCTCGTTCTCTACCTTTGTGACAGATCCTCCCAGCAGACACTCAAAGCTTCCTTCGCTCACAGTGTCAAAAGTGGATCTCTCATGCCCTGCCGGCCAGGCAGGTAGATTACGAAGGGACTACCGAGGCTGAGTAATGGAAGAAGGTGAGTCTAAGCTCCTAGCGCACAGTAGTAGCTGGGTCCGGCAGATCAATTAGGAATCGGATAGTTCCAAAGGTCCATCAAAGACTCGCGCCTAGATGCCCTGGCGGAGCCGATGGTCGTTTGTGCTTCGGTGATCTTCAGCTCATGGCGATCGCACAGCTGTGAATTGCCACAGAGTTCGGCAGTCCTCGACATCGCTATTCCGCGTCATCCACGTGGTAGATATCGTTTCGCGTGCTCGGATGTGCTTCCGTCTGTAGCGAAAAGTCGCCCATTGTTCTTTACCAGCCGGGATGTAACACAACGTCGAGAGCGAGCATATACTGGGGAGATTCGGCGCGTCCCTGCTTGAACGACGTAGCTTGTGGTGGTTGGTAATGTAACCCCTGGGATACGTCAGCCCAATCCGCTTCGCATTCGATGCGTACCCCAGATGCAACAGGCCAAAACTGTCTGTATTATGTCGTTGACAGTCAAAGCGAGCGTGCGAGCCTCCACAGCATTCTTCACATGCTCAAGGGTCTAAATGGTCTGCATGTGAAACCCTGCTAGCGGCCTCGCAGACGTGCATTGTCGGAGCAACGTCCGTCCCCGTCGTTCAAAAGTCGTGAATACTTGTAGAGAGCTTTCGCCTATCCAGCTCGAGCTTCTCTCAACCGAGTTCGACCCTTTTCGTAGGCGGCCATTTGGTGGAGTTGGGCTGTCAGAGGTACGAATTGCATTTGCCGGTATTGTGTTGCATTGACTGTTCTTGGTGGCGATTGTTTCGCAGCAGTGTCCGTCTCCGCCGTAAAATGCACTTTTCTGTTTGATGCTGGCCAGATTCTTGTGCCGGTAATCGAAGGCGCGCGAACACCTGTTCGCAAGGGTTTCCCGTTCTGTTGTGGACGCAATGCTTGAGCTGGGCTCTTGATGGGTATGTGAAGTAGCTTTAGTGACGTATGACTGGAGGATTATCACATCCCTAAAGAATTTACGTCCTTGGTCCTTTCCTCTTTCGAGACCGCGAACGAAAAGAAAGTTTGATGAAACTGATTGCGTTGTTCTCTTTGGCTATTGTGAAGAACGGTATTGCGGGATATGTCAAGTTTAAGATGTAACTCACAAGATCAATCGTTAGTTTTGAGTTGTTAAAGTTCACTGGGGAAATAGGTAAGCTACATCCGACTACCCTTTTAAGGAAGGATCAACCCAACTCGATGGCTACGAGTGACTCCAAAAGCGATATATGTCGAGATGTCCGGCCAGAGCAGTCAAGTGAATCTGCACGTCTACACTACCTCGTACACTCGTCATTGCGACAGCGGCAACATGTCTTGATTGAATAATCTGTCGCGGCAATGTGTGCACCGCCGGGGTTACGTACCTGTACCCCACGTTCGACCGAGAGCGATACATGTACTGCGCAAACTCCCGCGAGTGACGATGATTATGAGTACTTGAAAACTTGCATCCATTCCCAAGTCAGATTGACGATTTTAGGTATCGCCGTCTTTGAATAAGTACCGTCCAAGATGCCTCGAGAAACCTCCAGGCCCAACATCCACCATTCGTCCAGACTTCAAGGGCCTGGAATGCGCCCTCAAAGATCGACAACCATGTCATTGGCTCCCAGGATCTCCAAGCCCAGAAAGCTCAAATCCTCCAGCGCCTCCTTACCCTTAAACTCGTCCTTCCCCCAGAGAGCCTTCCCGCACTTCTCACAAGGGCTCCTCGACTCATCGCATCCCGTCGCAAGCCTCGCCACAAAGCCATTTTCCAGCCAATGAACCATAGCAAGAGCCTTGCTTCCCATAAAACGCTCCTCATCCTCCACATCAATCTTGCGAGCCTGCTCCCGGATTTCGCACGTACACATCGACCTACCGAACCTCCGCAAATCAGTCAGCTGCAGCCGGCCTTTTGAGACCGTAATGTCGAATCTGCGTTTGCGATTGTAGCTCTCCGGGGTGTTGAAGAAGAAGTAGAACTCGACGTGTCTCGATAGTGCCACGGACGGGAGGAATGTGGGACATTTTGACCTCACAAATCGTCAGCAACAGCACGAAAAGAGAAAGATAACCTGAGCAATCACCACTTCGCCAATAAGCCCTCCTCAAAAACCTCATCGCTCTGCCGACTAATCGACAGCCTCGCCTGCTCATAATAGTGCTCCATAACCTCCTTCCTCAGCTGCTGGCACACATTCGCCAGCGCCAGAGAGTTCTCATCCTTGACTTTGGCGTGCAAGTAGACGCCGGAATGACGCAGTCGCGTGCGAGTGCCTTCTGGAAACTCGAGATAATGCTCGTATACTAGCTTACGTAGTTCGGCAGGCAAGGCTAGCAGTCGTGATTCTTGTTCCTGCTCAGTCGGAGAGGCCATCGGGTCCAGCGGCAGCGCGGGCTTCGCTGTCTGCATCAACGAAGTCCAGCAGCTGTGGGAGGAGAGTATCTGTTATTCCACCGTGCCCAGAGTACAAATTGAAGAAGAGGGCGTCAGCAGTCAGAGCTCGATGTGAGGTCGTACCAAAACCGGTGAGAGAATTACCATGGAACCGAATGTGGGGTCGATTAATTCTCGTGAGCTCACGTGACGAGTCATTTCCGAAGCCTGACTGTGATGAAAAGCACAATTGTTTTGTTCGTACCGCACGTACATAGCGCTCGACTGGCAATGAGTACAATTAGTCGTCCCGTCAAAAAAAAAACCTATCCACTTTCACAGACTTCCCAACGCGGTGTCAAATCCTTTCCGGGCACAGTTCCGCCACAATCCGGCGAAGTGAGCCGAAGACGGTCTGTGCGAGAAGTAGAAGCTCCAATAGTTGGCGTGTGCTCACTTCAATGATTCTCAGCATGCGGCGATGTTTGAGGATCCGGTGTCGTTCGAGATAAGCTGTCGCCGAGCGTAGGCATACTGTACGTTGGTGACGTGTAAGCACGTACTCTTAGAAAAAGTTGACAAACGAAAGTTGAATGGGGTGGTGATTTGACGACATCGTTCAAGAGCCATCAAAAGACAACTCAGTGGGGTTCATCTGAGGCCAAGGTGTTATCCTTCTCTTGCTCCAGGATTTGGAAAGCTCCCATGATGCTCTCAAAATTGTTTTCTTGCAGCCGCCATGGGGAGTGCTGGTGGGAAGCGCGACTCACCTTATCAAGGGTCTTGGCGAGGTGCAGGTGTTTGTTGACCACCACCTCAATCTCCGAGCAGATATTACCCTTCAGTACGATGTTGCACTCCTGTGGCAACCAGCGCAGGATGTCGAATCCGTTTGCGTAGACCGTGGTGTTTCCAGTGGTTCCGCTGCCGTCGGCTCCAGGAAGCGTGAATGGCATGTGTATGACGAAGGTTTTCAGGCCACTGCAGTATCGCAGACTCAATCTAACGGTCTCTTGGAAGCGTTCCAGAATTTCGTTATAAGTCGGGATCTCCAGTTCGACGTGCTTGATCTGTCGGCGAGAGCGCTGATGCAATAATGACAGCGTAGACATGGCAGTGTTGAGGTCGAGAGTGAATTTGTTCTCATTGTACAACACGCTGCGAGCTTCCTTGTAGATCTCTTTGCTGGCCCGGAGGATGTTGACGAGCAAAGAGTCCTGTGTCTGGTTTCGCGGCGGCTCGCTGACGGGAGGGTAGACGCTACGGACTCTCGAAGGAACACGAGTACGCAAGGTGGAGGGGCGGGACCGCACACTTCTAGTGATGTGCCGCGACGCTCCAGCTTGCGTGACCTGACCTGAGCTGTTGTCATTGTCGGTCTGAGAGGCCGAAGGTCCTGGCGCTGACCGGCTGCTGAACAGGCGGAGTGGGCGTGGGCTACGGGACGTGAAGCTGCGAAGCCCATGGGCGAGAGAAGACCGACGAAGAGAGCCGGGATTGGTGCGACAAGGTGCCTGCACCGCGACGCTCCGGCTGTCATCCTCAGTTTCGTCCGCGTCAGACTGGACTTCAGAGAAGATGGGCCCATCATTGCTCGATTCGGATTCTGGCGCTCGGTATTGCGGCTTGTCTCGCCTGGACAGGAGGATGTCGTATGGGCGCGTGAGGCAAGCGCGGTAGATCTCGAGCCGAATCTCCGTAGGCAAATCCATGATTGGAAACGGCTTCTCGTCTTTGTCGGTGATGGGACAGACCTCGCTCACTGGGGCAGAGTCCAGCAAGGCCTGTTGCATTTCTACGTCCTCATCGTCCTTGGACTCTTCGTCAATGGTGTCTGATAGCAAGGCATCGGCGTCCATCAGAAAGTCTTCTCCAGTAGAATCCGCAATCTCTCTGCTCTTGCCCTTGCCCTTGCTCGAGCTGCCAGCAACATCTTGCGCCTCATCGACCATGCTCTGCAGCATGCCGCTAATGCTGGCGGCCTGGAGCATGTGATTCCGCTGTCGCGTCATGTGGCCTCTCGACTGGTCAGAGCGGCTCTTAACGATCCGACTAGTTGAGGTCGCATTGGAGGCGGAAGAAGGAGAGTGGCGGTCGGAGGAAGCTCGCGGAGTGGTGCGCGCCATTCACTCGGTTGTGTGGGGTTAAGGTGGTGCGGCGAAACGATGTTTGTCGCTGATTGAGGAAGTGATGCCGATAGTGTCGCTTGCTGGAAGCCGTGGATGTCGACGAAGATATGGTGAGTGGCGATGTGAAGTGTTGCAGGCCGCAAATGTGAAGATGGCGGGCGTGGTAGTGTTACTGAGGCGGGGTCGGGTGGTGCTGCTTCAAACGCGTCGACGCGGAAACAAAGCAGGCGGAGTTGAATGTGCGCGGTGGTGGTGGAGCGTCCTTGCACACTGGTTTCTTGCAGCAGCAGATGCAAAGATAGATCTGCTGTGGGTCTGGGGGTTCAAGACGGTTGAGGGGTGAAGAGAACAAAGTTTGTTGCACGCAGGAGCTCGAGGGGAATCGGGAAGCGGCGGCCCGTGCGACCGTGCGTTAGCACGTGCGTGTCATTGGCTTGGACAGCCCTACGAGTTTCTGGTCATTATTTACACATCCATGACACCAGTTCATCCACTCCAACGACACACCCAATATGACGGAGATCAACCATTTCGATTTCGGCGACGTCATACCGCATTAGCACACCTGGACGTGATACAAGCAGTTCAACGCTTGAATTCACGGCGCAAATACTATTACTCTACTTTCACAAACTCTCTCGACACTGGATCAGGCCGGCCGGCCAGCTCCCTCATCCGCCCTCCCATACGCCGTGCGCCAGTGAAATGAACTTCCTTCCTCAAACTCCGGAGACGCCAAAACGACTTCCGCACGATAAACGCCGTCAATCCGCGGCTCAGTGTAACATCTCGAAGGCAGTAGGCAGCCATCAAAGCCATCCTTGCCAATTGAATGAACACCAACACTTTTTCTCCATCCCTCCTTGCGGCCACCGCGAGAGCTTGCCAGATATTGTACAGTAAGCAGTCATTCCTCGTGACGTAAGAAAAGGTGGAGTTCCCAATTTTTTGTTGCGCCCGCTGCAAGCAATACTTCAACACATTAGTAGCGACTGTGGTTCCATCCGGTCGGAACAAAGGATATGATGGTAACGTAGAGACCCGAGTAAGAAAACACCTTGAATAGTCCGATTGAAGAATCTGGCAAGACCCGTGCGAGAAGATGTCGAGTAGTGACGCCGAACGACCTGATAAAAGCTATTCCGAACGAATCTCGAAGCGAATCTGGGGTATCAGCCAGTCCAAAACGCCGGCAATGAATAAAATGCAGAGATGATGAGTCGTTCACAGCCCAGAAAATGCTGTAGACACTATGCCTCATCCTGTAAGGAGTTGTACTCGGTCCCCGAAGCCTCGTCTCCTGCGGCTTCAGGTCTGACGTGAGCAGTCTTCGCATCGTCGCTTCACTGCTGGTGCTGTGCCCACATCTCCTGACCGCGCATCTGGGTGTAGTCCAGAGGACCAGTGCTGTGCGGGCGCTGTACAGTTGGCTGTGCGTAGTAGATCTGGGCAGCACCGACGTTGTTATATCCGTTGGTTGTTGTGTCGGCGTACGAATATTCGGTCTGCTGTGTGGCAGGCATGCCGTTGTGAGGAGATTGCCAGCCGGCCAAGCCACTGCTGATGTGAGGGCTGTTATTGCCACTCGTCACTTGTTGTTGACCATTGCTGGTGGGTGGCTCCAAGATCTGGGGTGGGTTGTAGTTTGAAGACGGATTCGAGGTGAGCTGCGGCCGCGTTGCAGGGGAGCCATTGACGGCCATCGGGTATTGCGAGGGAGAAGCGGCGCGCGAACTGGGTTGCATTGCCGTTCGAACGTGAGCCGGTACAGCAGCCATGCCACCGTTCATGGCGTTCATGTAGTAGTCGGATTGTTGTCTTGATAGTCCAGGAACGGTGTTCATACCCGCGGCGGGAGACATCGACGTTCGCTCCGGGGGCTGGGTCATGGGAGACTTTCCGTCGCCAGAGAAGTCATTCTCCTCGTCCGAGCGGCTGGAGCGTTGAGCTGCCATGTTTACGCGAGTGGCGAGAGCAGCCGCTGTCGCAGCAGCCGACTCCTCAATCGTACCGGTGTGGTGATTCTGATGGCGTGTAAGCGTAGTGCGGCGCGTGAAAGTCTTCTGGCAATCGGCATATGGACACTTGTAGGGGCGCTTGCCGGAGTGAATGCGGCGATGTCTGGCCAGCGAGCTGGAATCTGAGAAGGGCTGGTCGACCGTTAGCCACGCAAAAGAGGAAATGTATACCGCCGGAAAGTCCTTTACCTTGCCACATCGCTCACACATGTGAGGTTTCTCGCCAGTGTGCACGCGAGAGTGGACAGTCAGAGCCGAGCGCTGGATGAACTGCTTTCCACAGCCAGGATGATCGCACACATGCGGACGAACACCGGAATGAATTCGCTCTGAGAGAGATGTTAGTAATATATCTGAGAAAGGGGTGAAACACAGGTGGTCGCACCATGGCGTGCCAAGTCGCTCCTACGTGCGAAGCCCTTCTGGCACGTCGTGCAAGCGAAGGCTTTGGGAAGTCCACCGCTGCCCGTGCTTGTCCTCGCACCGTCTGGTTGAGTCCCATCTGTCTGCTGTACAGCCTGCTGCACCGCACCTAGTTGCGCGGGTTGTGATGTTTGTGGTTGGTAAGGCGAGTCGCTCGTTCCGTTCGGGTGATATGAATGTGAAAGCATCGACAGGCCGTTCTGCTGCGGCAGTTGTGAAGGTGAAGGATATCGCATGCCGTTCTGCAACTGGGCGGCCAGTTGCTGGTAGGCGACGTTGTTGTTCTGAGGCGTCTGCGATGAGTACCTCGACGAGTGGTCGGAAGTATGAGGAGAAGCTCCACGCTCCGATCCAGTCTCGGATTTTATCCGATTACCGTTTGGGACGTAGAGGTTCGGCTGTTGCGCGTAGTGGCCGGTGGATGGGGTCGACATGTCGTGGTTCATTGTAACAGGTAGCGGGACCTCGTATTGCATGTTTCGGTGTACAACGCCTACAGCGGCTGCATTAGTATTTAGCAAGGTATGGAGATTCATGTCCACTAGGCTTGTCAGGCTGTCCCTCTTCTTCAACTGCGGTGCAAACAGGATGTGGCTGATGGACGGCAAAGCCATCCAGAGCAGCTTGATGTGGGCTATGTATGGGCTGGTGCGGCGCGCCGGATGTTACTGACAATTGGCAGAAATTTTTGCTCTTGCTGCGGCGCGAATGCCACGTGATGGTCCGTCGAGCAACTGTTGATGGTGCCTGGAGGTCGGCGGTGGCACGGCCAGTCGTCGCTAGCGACACAGGACCGAGGCGTATGGGCGGGCGGGTATCGTGATGGCCCCGGCACGGAGAGGTGGTCTGGGCTCGTGATGATGATCGAGAGTTCGCGCGCAGATAGGAGTATGGCTCGAGGCAAGAACGACACTGTGATCACAGCTTGTCAGGAACGATTCGCAGAGATAGGCAGGTGCCGCAGATGCTCGAGTCCAGCGGAGTGGAGTGTGAGGGCGGATGGAAGGAGAGAAGTGAAGCAAGCTGTGGTTTCCCGCTCGCTGCTGCGCGTCCATCTCCTATTGCCCGAACGGAGAGATGGGACGGGGTGAAGACGCGTGTGTACAGGGGATGGTGTGGGCACGTACCTTGAATGCAGAACGCAGCCTCCAGAGTCCGGGGTGGGTGAAGGAAACAGTAAGTAGTCGTCGTCGCCGCGACGGTAAAAGAGAGGTGTTGATGGTGTTCTCGCGATGCGTGGTCTGTGAGTAGGGATGAGAAAACCACACGCCAGTTGCTTCTGCGCTAAGGTTTCCGGGAGCGGGCCGCCGCTACTTCCTGCACTGTGCCACGAATAGAACAGGACAGGTCGTCGTCGTCCGTCGTCGTCGGTCGTCACTTCCGCTGCTCGCCCGCTCGCTTTCCTTTCTCGACTCGCCCTTGCCCTCTCTGCGTTTGACTACTGCCGGTGAATACTCGTGCTGCTGCTGCTGCTGCTGCTGCTCGTGCCCTCGCGCTCTGCTACCAAGCCCTTTGTTCAGCTCGGCAGCTGTGGATTTGCACCACCAACGACTGCCGTGTGAGTGGCGCCTTGTCCTGCTGCAGCAGTCGGCGATCCTGGCCTGAACGTCGCTCTCACAGCTAGTCCGGCCGGCTCGAGCCAGGTGTTCACCACTGCCTCGATGCGACTGGTTTTCGTGCTCCGTGATGTCGCTGAGATCAGAGCAGCGACGTCGTCCTCCAGAGCTTCGCCCCGAAATGCGCTCGAACCCGCCTTACACTCTGGACGACAGAGGCGCGGTCTCGTGCTAGGAAGGACCTCTTACCCCGACAAGGAGAGTGCTAGCTGTCCCTCACGTGCGGATGCCGACTCCGACGTGCGTTTCTGTGTCGAACGCTGCGAGTTTCGTCTGTTGGAAGTAGGCGCTTTCCCTGTTTGCGGGAGTTCGAACAGCACGAGTGGTCCAGGATTGACGCGTTGACTTGCTCGTGTGATCCTCCAACACTACTGCTCCGTCTCGACTTCTCTGCTCCTTCACACCGCAGATCCTCTGCAACCCTGCGTTTCGGTGTCCGATCCTTCCACCAACTCCTGGCTATTATTTTGGGATCCCTTATTCTCAGTCTTCTCGTAGGTATCCGACCAGCGAATACGCCAACTATTCCAAGTTCGAAGATTCAAAGAATACTCTAAGACCCTCTCTTGTAGTAAACAAAGGGAATGAAGGTGTGTCAGCGCGTTACAACGAATGCAGATTATAACGAGAATGGTAAGCCACTCGAAAGAACGTATTGTGGTGTAGAGGCCAAAGCATAGGATCTGAGCAGTTGGGGTGCAAAGGCGGTATATACTGGCAGCCCAGCATACTAGACTGCAATATACGTCGATTCGAACACAGAGATTACAGTCATACTATCGAAGCTATGCACGCGCCTCATAGCATAGGATGACCCTGGCAGACTGGGCTCGAGACAAGGCGGGCATCTTGGCCGAAGCCATGGTGGAGTGCTTATAGATGGTGCAGGTAACGGCGGCGGCAGACCTGTCAGTAAACTCACTGCAAACGGATCATATTGCAGTAGTGGGCAGCCTTCGGAGCCCGTCAATTACATGCAGCTGATTCGACGGTAGCACAGTAGCCCCGTGGCTGGCTACACACCACTCACATCTGCTTGCAAAACGCGGAGTACCGACGCTCGTGGCCATCCTTGGGGCTGAGAGAGACTCAGCATGTGGCGATCCCAGCAGATCGACCTTTGCAACTGTACTTCGTGTATACTTAGGGAGATGCTATTCTTGCTCGACGATACTTCCAACAATCGAGAAGTGGAAAATGATGGACTCTGCAAAGATACAGCATCAGGACAATGTCGACGCCAATGCAATGCGGACCTAGCGAGTCACGCTCTTAAAACACCCCGGTGCAGCACACCAATTTTCTGAAAACATCTGTGCTCTGTTGCATGAGTGCGCGTGCTCATCTGATCGAAATGGACAGCACCCACTTTCCAGTTCCCTGGTATGAAATCGGGTCGTAAATTGTTGATGGGAGATGGTCAATACGATGCGCCGGCCACCTACAGAAGGCCGCTAGAAAGTGCGCACCGCTTCCGCGTGTCGACGGACCGCACGAAAGCAGTGGAGTTGCCTCGTGGTCACCCTGTCGGTGAGTGGATTATTATTATTATTAATTTGTTACCTTGGCAAGCTGCAAGGTTTAGAGCGGCATCGGAAGCAGGGGAAGAGCTCGCGCATATCTCATTTCCCGCCGCCAAACGCCCTTGCTTGCAGACGACAACAACAACGAAGACGGCGTACACGACTACAACAAATCTTCTACATCCATCGCCGAAGGCCCTTTTTGGCCTCGGAGCTTCTGTCGAATGCGAGGAATGCTGTACTGCGACTCTGGCGCGATTTCAGCTACTGCATGGATGTCCACTTGGCCTTTTCCAAAGCACTAACCGTCATCTTCCCAGACGACACACGCTACACACTGAAGGCTGAGAATCTACAGAGTACTCAGTCCCTCAAACGCATAACCCTTTGGTTGGCGTACTTTCCCGCGTCCCCTATCGGTAATGACGAGTGCGCTGTTTCGATCTTCAGCGCCATCACACAGCCAGCTGATACCTTCCGGACTCCCGGACAACAATATTGCCAATGTCCATTCACCGGTAATATCTCGCTCTTTGATATCGAGGAGACCCCGGCACGATCTACCCAAAGGCACTAGGCACCCACCGGCTCAGCCTAAAGCACGAGAATAGCAACTCGCTCTTGTTTATCCTCGACAAGAATCAAGTCGTCGTCAGCGGACTCTTGAAAACTTGACCCGCATCGTCAACTGAACCTGCTCTGTGTGGTGGCTTGTCGCTCTCACAGAAACTTGACTGGCTCTCGTGAGTCCATCGGCCTGCGCCTAAAACACCTCCGCCGAGACAACGTTTCGCAGACCTGAGGTATGAGTGCTCTGTAACACGCAATGATCAATCGAACCATGTCATTGACATTTGACGCATTCTGGACGTTGGTCCGCCCCATTGTGAGAACATCCGGGACTGGCAAAGGTGACGTTACATTGTCTCGATGCGCTTCAAGAGACGGCCCGATGTGGGTAGCTGAAACTGACTCGGCATATCGGTGGTGCTGCACCCATACCGAATTTCGTCTCATGTGGAAATGCGTTATCATCAGATCGAGACTCTCTGTAGTGCCTCGGGACTTTTCAGCGACTTCGAACGCTCAATTACACTTCCGTATTGGATGTTGCCAACGATGCGAGCACCGCCTTTTCTACTAGCTAGTGTTTCGTCGGGCTCGTCGGGCAGCAGAGTTGTATATGGAACCGAAACTCCTGGAACACTTCATCTGAGCTCTGAGTCGTAACACTCGTGGAGGATCCTCGGAATGCTCTCACCCTCTGGCCGACATTGCACCCAGCTGCTTGCCGAACGGCCACGATGATCGCTGTTGCTGCGGATTGACAGCTGCCCTGTCTTTTGTGTTTTGGCAATCATGCCGCTACATCGGGGACTTCAGAGTGGGGTTTACTCCATTTCGAGATCGTTTTTCCAATACTGTCTATGCAGCTCGATGCATTCAAGTCTCTCTCTTCTTAGGCTCCCTTCCAGAAACGTTTCTTGGCCTTAAAGAGGCGTCTCCCTTTCTTGTCATCATCATTGGTCGTCTCGGGGGTAAATCAACTCTACTTTGAAGACGTATCTCTGCTTCAGAAAAGAGAAATCTGTGCCGCTCTTATCAGCCCCCCTTTGCTCTCCTCATCACTCTCCGAGGAGATGAGTTGTGAACGTCGCAGGGTAGTTCCTCTTGCCGCCGTTAATTTCCATTCCAGGGCGTCTCAAGGGTATTATTGGCATCGCCATTCGTGGGGAGCGAGTTGCGAACGCGGCGGAGTTAGTAGTATGCAGGTGGATCCGATATCATGGTATATCAATTCGAGTGCCTCCAGTAGACCAGGACGGGCAGTTTTCGCCGGCGAGCGCAAGTGCGCCTCTCCGCACAAGGAGCGCGATTGTTTCTCTAGAGACGTGGTCAAATCTCTGCGGTTGCTTGCTTACATCGGTTGACGCTGGCCACGAGTGCGTCTTGGAGATGCTTCTCGAATTCGAGAGCACAAACGATCAAGACCTCAAGTCGAGTAAATTCCTCTCTCTTCTCGATTCCTCACTGTCTTCAGCAACCTATCAATTGCTCTCAATAATCGTTGGGCACGTATGGTCGCTAGGCAGCAACAATCGCAAGGTGGGTGAGCTCCATTCACTTACCTTTCTGAACGTTGCTGCGAACGCATTTCTGAGGCCTTCCATTGGCTCGCTTATCTCATCATGGTCGATGGTGTTGTCGACTTATCGCACATTCCTCAGTTCAAGGCGAATATTCCAGTCCGGCTGCAACGGTGGCTCCGGATTGGCTGCTGGAATTTATGTCCTCAGCGCGAAGACGCATAGGCCTCTTGCGCAGTTCTTCTGAAGTTGCACGCCGCTGGCCGCTTTCTGCTTCTCTTCCTCATCCTCCAATCTTTTTCGAAATTGAACCCACCTCGCTTCGCGCTTCTTCGCCCGTGGGTGCCGCATCGCGCGTCTTTCCAGGGCCTTCTTCGAAGAGCTCAAGTCCTGCGTAACCTATTCTTCGCCGCCACTTCCACGGGGGTTGAACGCCCGGCAAACAATCTCACAGCGGGGTCGAGTCGGCGCCAAGGGTACGTCCATCATTCACGTCATCTTCTTCGAGGTCACCACTAACGCCGCATCGCAGGTCGGAAGTCATGGGCTCCCGACCGGCAGGCTCGAGGATTTAGCAACCTGAGAATGATCTCACAGCGAGGTAGAGCTGGTCACGGGTAAATATCCGCTCCTCTGCCCACATCTTCGAGTACAGTGCTTACAGTTTCTCGTTGCAGATGGCAACACCTCCTTTCGCTACGCGGTGTCACATGGCGGGACCCGCCGACGAATAACGCGGCATCTGGGAGGGCCTGCGGACCCTCCTTGGTCTGTCTCAAATTCGAAGACGAACGGGGTTTGAGCAGACCTTCAAAAAATCTCACAGCGGGGTCGAGCCAGTGATGAGGTCAGTCCATCATCCGCACCTCTGGTTTTATCATGGCTGACACCACATCACACAGGTCGGAAGCCTTGGTCTCCACTCATCGGTAAGGGGAGTCTTGGACTTCTCTGCCTCCGATTCGAGTGGGAATGGGTGAGCGGCCTGCGAACAATCTCGCAGCGGGGTCGAGTCGGCGACATCAGTCCATCATCCACATCTCTAGCTCCATCACCGCTGACATCTCATCACTACATACTGAAAGCTTCGGCATCCCTCGTCAACAGGGTTGGAAATCTGGGGCTCTCCTGCCGCCGGCTCGAACAGGGAAAGGTTGAGCGGCCTGCAAACAATCTCACAGCTAAGTCACGCAGCCACAAGAGTTAAGTCCACCGCGCATGTCCTTTCAAGCCAGATTCATTGCTGACATCGTCGCCGCAAACCATACATCTCACAACTCCTCCATCCGTTCCCACATAGATTTTTCACTCTTGCAAGTAAACAATCTGAATCGAATTTCTTCAAACGTGCCTCTCAATCTCTTGTTTTCCTCGAGTGACTTGTCGCGTGGTATGTCTACTGATGCGCCGATGTCGAGTGTGCGATAGCCTATTTCCGTGCCGGTTCGCATTAAGTCTTGATGCGTAAGAAGAGGATGTCGCTCACATGTGAAAGAGGTGAAGTGCACGACGAGATTAGCTTTGTGCGCTACTGCAAGGGTGGCGAAAGCGATCGGGACAGGTTCAGGGTCCTCGAGATATTATCGTACGAGAGCAACCACTGTGCTCTTCCCACAGTCACCGACCTACGTTAATTGTACCATTGTGTCGCCTTGGATTAGTCGTGAGCCTTTCGCCTATACAACAACCATGTCGCTCGCTTCAACACCTCCGAACGCGCGACCCGCTTTGCGCCATCACGCAGAGAAGATGCGCACAATGCACCACGAAGCCGACGTAGTCATTGTGGGCGCTGGAATCTTCGGCTGTGCTGTCGCATGGGCACTCGGAAACCAAGGACGAAGCGTCATCTTGTTGGAAAAGTCATGGAAAGAGCCAGACCGAATTGTGGGAGAGCTGCTACAGCCAGGAGGTGTACAGGCGCTGGAAAAGCTTGGGATGAGGGACTGTCTGGAAAACATTGATGCCATCAAAGTCTACGGTTACGACATAATATACCATGGTGAAGAGGTGCGTGTGGCATATCCGGAGAATGCAAGGGAAGGGACACCAGAGCCTGCAGAGAACAGCCATACGGATGAGATGAGGGGGACGAAGAGGAAGCGACCTGAGGGGCGGTCATTTCATCATGGAAAGTTCATTGGAAAGCTGCGGCAAAAGGCGATGTCGAACCCAAACGTTATGGTGGTGGAAGCGACAGCAACAGAGCTGATCAGGTGTACCTTCACCAACCAAATAATGGGAGTGGAGGCTACGAGAAACGGCGACCTGGACTCGTTCTTCGGCTGCTTGACCATCATAGCAGACGGCTATGCCAGCAAATTCCGCAAGGAGTTCCGTAAAGACACTCCAGTGGCCAAATCGAGGTTCTGGGGACTCGAACTCATAGACAGTGATCTGCCCATGCCCAATCACGGCCATGTGATCATTGGCAATGGCGCGCCGGTCCTCCTCTACCAAATCGGCACGCACGAAACGAGAGCGCTCATCGATATTCCAGAGAACTTGCCCTCAGCCTCGATCAAGAACGGCGGCGTCAAAGGACATCTTCAGAATGTTGTCCTGCCAACTCTTCCCAAACGGGTCCAACCCTCCTTCAAAGCCGCGATCGAGCGCGACCGGTTACGCTCCATGCCGAACTCCTGGCTACCTGCGACGACCAACAAAGCTGCAGGCTTGGTTGTTCTAGGTGACGCGATGAACATGCGCCACCCCCTCACCGGCGGCGGCATGACCGTTGCTTTCAACGACGTTGTCCTCCTCTCCGAGCTCCTATCCCCAGAAAAGATCGAAAATCTGGACGACACCAAGCTCGTCCTCAAGCAAATGCGCACCTTCCACTGGAGAAGAAAAGGACTCACATCCGTCATAAACATCCTTGCACAAGCGCTCTACTCCCTCTTCGCGGCCGACGACGCGCAGCTCAAAGCGCTCCAAATGGGATGCTTCCAATACTTCAAGCTCGGCGGGAACTGCGTCGATGGACCCGTCGGTCTGCTGGGCGGCATCATCCGACAACCTTTCGTGCTCTTCTACCACTTCTTCGCCGTGGCGCTGTACGCCATCTGGATATACATGACGAGCGCTGCCCTGTTCCTGGTTCCCATCCGGGCTATCTCGAGTATCGGAGTGTTTTACAAGGCTTGTGTTGTCATCTTCCCCTATATCTTCTCCGAGATGAAGTCGTGAGGTGTAGCAGTTACAAATGTACAGTAGTCCTTTGAGACGGGATAGAAAAAGAAGTGTACATATGTAACATGCATAATGATAATTCAGAGCAGCTGCTCGCTTTCTTCCTTAGCCATCATCCGAACATTACCATAACGACCGCTTGCACCAGCAAAGCCGCAACTGTCCCCAACGTCACCTTGCTAGCTTGGCTTGTCGTCTGCTGGGGTATCGGCGCTCCAGTAGCAGAGTATCCAGGCGCAGTAGTCCCGTTATTCGCAGTCGAAGTCGTATCAGCTCCACCATACGGGATCTTAAAGACCCAACTCCATCTATCAGCACCCTGCACAGCCTCCGATATTGTCAACAGCAAACTCCCATTCGCCAGCAACTTCGACGGGACCACCGTCCCACCCATATTGCCTCCCACAACAGTGACTTTATCGCCTGCCACATAGGGCACCGGGCTAACCAGCATCAACGTTGCACTCGGCTTCGCCAACGTCAGGATGTAGAAGGCGTCCATGGTCTGCGTGAAGCGGATATTGTCGCCCTCGGAGGGCCTAACGAACCAGTAGGTCGTATTGAAGATAGCTTCGGCGTGAGAGTGGATCCAAGTTCCTGCTGCGAGGAGGTTTGCTTTCTCAGCTTCGACGATCGTCCCGTCGGCTCTCGGCCCGATATCAAGGAGGAAATTCCCGTTCTTGCTGACGATGTCGATCAGCGAAGTGACGATCTCGCCAGGCCGGAGGTATGAAGCAGCGGGCGTGGCGCGGTTATAGCCATAACTATACGGATCCATGCCTAGATTCGACTCCCATTTGCGGATCTGCACGCCGGCATAGCTCGCGTACTCGGGTGTATCGAAGTCTCCTGGCAGGCCGCAGCGATTGTTGAGGAGGACTTGTTTGCCTTTGGCGGTCATGTCATTGAAGTACTGCGCGCTGAACTCGGCTGTGAGGTTTGGACCACCAATGTCACACCACATAATTTCCGTTCCCATTTCTGCGAGGATGAGCATTTCGGGGAGCATGAGATCGGAGACAAAATCGTCGATGGGCACGTAGCCTGTGTATGGCAATGTCTCGTTGGTGTAGGGACTCGTGGCATTACTACCAGGCCAGTCGCCGAAGCCGAAAGGCTTGTAGTCGGGATGGAACCATTCGGGGGTGCTGAAGTATGTTGCTTTGTGGAGGGTAGGTTGATATTCGTCTGCAGCATCGAAGAGCATTTTAACCAGGTTCTTGTGTGGGAATTGAGCTACGCTGGTACGTTTTGTGATGGTGTCCGGGACGTCGAAGAGCGCGAATCCTTCGTGGTGTTTGGAAGTCAGGACAAAGTAATTCGCTCCAGCGTCTGCGAACAGGTCCACCCACTCCTTTGGGTCGAAGTTGGAGGTGGTGAAATTCTGAATGAAATCGTCGTAAACCACATTGGGGCCGTAAGTGTCAAGATGGTACTGGTAAAAGTCGCCCTTGGTGCCGTTGAAACCAGTGTTCATGTACCACCAGTACCACTCAGCGTATTGCTCTGTAATAAAGTCGTTAGCCTGATGGATGTGCAGAATACCGGTTTCGGTCATGTACCTTTGACACCGACATTCCCCCATCCTGGCACACTGTATACACCCCAGTGTATGAATATACCGAACTTCCCTCCATTATACCACGAAGGACTTTCATGGGCGTAGATACTGTCATAGCTTGCCTCGTAGGCAGGTATGCCAAACGTAGCATTGAACTCCGAGTCGGTCTGCACACCGACTCCGCTGACACTCACGGAGGCCTCCCCAGTGGTCCCAGCAACCGTGCCATTCGCAGTCACAACTCCGACCTGAACGATCGCTCTGTCGCCGGGACGGAGTCGATTGATCACAGCGGGCTTGACAGTGAAGAATCCTGGTGCAGAGACTGTCACCTTAACGCTGTGATTTGCCAACACCCATTCGCTGCCCACATTGTCGACCATGACTTCAACGATTTGCGTCTTGTTCGTGCCTTCGAACCACATGTTTGTTGAGCGTGCGTGCTGTACTTTCAAGCTAATTCCGGATCCAGAAGCGGGGACCATTGTGACAGCGAAGATATGGAGCCGGGTGGTCTCCGCGGTTCCGCCCACACCACTGCTAGCGCCCTCGATCACGTTGGGAAGCTGGATACTCACGAGTTCCTTGGTGGCGTCGAGCCAATTGATTGTTTGGAAGACCTGTGTGACAAAAGTAGACTGTCAGCGATCGAATGTATCTGCAGGAGAGTATTGCCTTTGCGTACCATGGATCTGTTGTAATCGACTGAACTATTCGCCAGATAGTAAGGAAAAATAATATCTCCTCCGTATGGATATGGCCAGGCCCAGAATGGATCTACCAGAATCTGTCCCGAACTTGTCGAATTGTCCGAGTACGTAGCGTTGACGGTACCAGTAGCAATCGCCGTCTCGGCTGCTGCAAGCATATAGATACTGAAGTATCTTCCTTTCGGCACATCCAATGTCTGACCTTGAGCCAAGACGTTGTCGTTACCAGTTGCTTGATATTGCGGAAAGTTGTAGTTGACGCCAGAGTACGTGAGGTTGCTCTCCGGAAGATACTGCGCTGGATAGCCCGAATGAATGCCATCAAAGTCGGCGTCGCCAGGGAACATGCCAAAAGCTCGATTGTTGACCAGACCGGATATATCCACCGGGACTGAGTTCGCGGTATTGCGCTCCTGGTTGTCAGCATTTTTGGGGTTTATGACCAAGCCGCCCTGGCAGAGCGCCAGAGGGACCAGCCCAGCGAAAAAGACGAGGTGAAGCATTTCAGGATGAGGTTGTGGAAGGAGAATTCTCATAGAAGCAGATATGTACACCTACTCGTACCTGCATGACGCCGTTGTGCCGATACGATACGACGGAAGCCAGGTCAAAGTCGAAGCTGGTTCGGCCTATCTCGCTGGCCTCGCGGCTGTGCCTTGTTTGGACATAGCGATGAGGCGCTCTCCCCGCCGTGATGATGTCGTACCAGGGGGTGGAGTAGACGTGTCATGGAACGGTAGCATCCTGTGTGCGCTGATCTTAAGGCAAGAATCCCTCTGGCGGGTGATGAATAAGATGATGTCGGGGGGAAAGAAAGAAGAGAGGAGGCGGTCGAGATCAGATAAGCTGCTGGGTGGCTGCTCACGTGGGCGTTGGGCGTTGCTGCGAAACAACATTGAAAGGGTCCAGTCCACACCTACTTTGTGCATTGCTGACAATATTGTCCTACATTGTTGCCCTCTTACTGCTACTACAAAGCCCGCACGCCGCGAACACAACCACCTCTTCTCCGCCTTCCTGTCACATCACCTCGCCAGCATTCTTACTTTCCACCTCCGATGGCTGGACGATTCGTGCGGGCGTCCAAGTACCGTGAGCAGAGCTGCCAGTGAAACAGCCACCCAAATCTAACCCACTGTGCGACAGGGCACGTCTTCGGCCAGACTTCGAAACGCGAACAATGCTACGATAACCTGCGCATCTCCAAGAATGCCTGGGACACGCAGCTGATCAAGGCAAACCCCAAATACATCGCCGTCAACTGGGAGTCGGGTGGAGGAGGCGCATTCGCCGTTATACCCTTGGAAGAGCGAGGGAAGCTTCCCGAGGCCATCCCGTTGTTCAGAGGGCACACTGCTGTGGTATTGGATACTGATTGGAGTCCTTTCGACGACTCGATCATCGCTTCTGCCTCCGATGACGGCAAGGTCTTCCTTTGGCAGGTCCCAGACAACTTCACGCTACGCACGGATGCAGACGAGCCGGAAGACGTCAGGCCGGCTGGGAAGCTCAGCGGGCACTCTCGGTAGGGTGTGCATACTAGACAAGAGAGTACGGGCGGCTAACAACATGCAGAAAAGTTGGCCACGTGCTCTTCAACCCTGCGGCTGAGAATGTCTTGGCTTCGTCGTCTGGCGACTACACGGTCAAAATCTGGGACTTGGAGAATGGCAAATCGAAGCTGACGCTAAAGGGGAATGATATCTTCACTTCCCTGTCCTGGAGCGCAGATGGCAGCACTCTGGTCACCACTTCCCGCGACAAGAAGCTGCGATTCTGGGATGTGCGCCAGGAGAAGCCAGCTCATGAGGTGCCAGGCCACGGCGGCGCAAAGATCAGCCGAGTCACTTGGATGGGCGACCACGACCGCGTGGCGACGACTGGATTTTCGAAGATGAGCGAAAGGCAACTTGCTCTGTGGGACACGCGAAACCCTACTGAGCCGATCGGCGGCTTCATTCCATTGGACTCTGGATCTGGTGTCTGCATGCCGTTCTGGGACGACGGCTGTCAGATGCTGTACCTTGCGGGTAAAGGCGATGGAAACATCCGATACTACGAATACCAAAACGACAAATTCGAGTACCTGTCCGAATACCGATCGCCAAACCCACAACGAGGAATAGCATTCCTACCAAAGAGAGGTGTCAACACGCACGACAACGAAGTCATGCGCGCATACAAATCCGTAGACGACGCATATATCGAGCAGCTCTCATTCATTGTGCCTCGACGAGCAGAAACATTCCAGGACGACATTTACCCGCCAGCAGTGGGAACGCAGCCGGCACTATCGAGTGCAGAATGGTTCGACGGAAAGACCTGCCTCCCGCCAAAGGTTTCCATGGAGGATGTTTACGATGGCAAGGAGCCACAGATGGTCGCCGCCCAAGAAGCACCGAAGCCATCTCCTACCAAGTCCGCCCCTGCTCCAGAGCCCGCGCCTGCGCCCAAAGCTGAGCCAAAGGTCGTTCAATCTCCAACGCCCGCTCAAACCACAACCCCGGCTGCGGCCAGAGAAATGCCAAGCATGAAAGCCAACCAGAAGTCTATGTCCAACATGGCTGATAGGTTCGCCGATAAGGACGACGACGAAGAGGACGAAGAGGACGACGATTCATTCGAGGAGATCCAGAAGCCCGTTGAACGGCCATCAGTGACTGCTGCGCGCCAAGAATCCAAAGTGGCGACCTCCCCCGTGACCGCGGCTCCAAAGACTGCAGAGCGACAAGAAGCGAAGGTCGTGCAGTCACCAACCGCTTCCGCACCAGAACCTAAGAGTCTTGCGGAGCCCTCTGCGCCCACCACTCAGTCTCCAGCAAACGGAGCCACGCCAAGCGCAGCTTCTGCCGCTGGTGGTCTACGAGATGTGCTTCACGAAATCAGAGGCATGTTACAGTCGCAAGGCGAACAGATCAAGCAACTCACGTCAGAAGTCGCACAGCTGAAGGCCAAGGTTGGAGAATAGCATTCCCAGTCGCAGACCCAGCATAGATCAACCGGCCAGAGAGGAAATGACGAGTTGCACGGTTAACGAGAATGCGCGTACGACCGTGCAACGGCTTGATTAGAACAAGAAAGTACGATACCTGCAGGATACGCATTCATGTAGGCTATGCATCACGTGTCGGAATCGCTACGCATATTCCCGAACTTTGATAGTCAGGCTCTGGATCAAAGAAAAGAAACATTACGATACGACTCCTCCAAGCTTTCACGTTCTACTTTCCCCCCTCTACATCCTAAACACACCAAACTTCGTGTCCCTCGCCTCCACACTCCCACCCATCGCAGCCTGCAACCCCATCGCCAGCACACGCCTCGTATGCGAAGGGGGAATAACCCCATCATCCCACAACCTCGCTGTCCCAAACGTAACCTCACTCTCCCTCTCTATCCGCGCCTTCAACTCCGGATCTACCTTCTTCCCCACCGCCTCCATCACGTTCGACAGCTGCTCCGCCCCCATCACGCTCGTCTTCGCCGAAGGCCAGCTCCACAGGAAGCGCGGACTATACGCTCGTCCACACATCCCGTAGTTCCCCGCGCCTGCTGACGAGCCCACGACGACGGTGAATTTGGGTACGTTGGCGCAGGCTACGGCTGTCACGAGTTTGGCGCCGTTTTTGGCTATCCCGCCTGACTCGGCGTCTTGGCCGACCATGAAGCCAGATATGTTTTGCAGGAAGACGAGGGGTATGTTGCGTTGGCAGCAGAGTTGGATGAAATGTGCGCCTTTGAGGGAGGAAGAGGAGAAGAGGATTCCGTTGTTGGCTATCAGGCCGACCGGCTGGCCGTGGATGGACGCGAAGCCGGTGAGCAGGGTGGGGCCGTAAGAGGGTTTGAATTCGGAGAAGTGCGAGCCGTCGACTATACGGGCTATTACTTCGTGCATGTTTATGGTTTGTTTGAGGTTTGTGCCGACTATGCCGTTGAGGTCGGAAAGGGGGTAGAGGGGTTCGGTGTAGGTGGGGGTTTGGGAGGGGTTGGGGGTTTTGGGGTAGTTGAGGTTGGAAATGCAGCGGCGGG